>CM042257.1:4312552-4940052 GCA_023566225.1 Romanogobio albipinnatus | reverse complement strand
GTATCAGCGCCGTTTCTCGAGCCTGAGATGGACTTGTGCTCTGCGGGTGGACTTTGAACGTCAGACCGCCGTCCTGCTTTTCACTCGTGGCTCAAAGATGCTGCAACGCGCCTGACTCCATAACCTGCCAATAAACAAACAGTGCACAGTTTTAAGAACATTTTATCATCCAAATTAATTATATTCATTATCTTAAGGAATAAAGTCGTGTGCTTTGGCTTCAAAGACAGATGCCACACCTGTTTAGGTGACTCACATTGCGTCCCTGTATGTTGTTTTGCATTAAATAAAATTATTTTAAGCAAAGTAATGATTTTATAGATAAAATAAAACACACAAACCTGAATTTCGCAGAGGAAATGCACCAATTCTGCAACGCTGAGAAGAAGGAACTGCTCTGGAGACTGAAGAGAATTCAAACCGCCTGCGCTCACTCGGGGGCGGGCGAGGGGTGCAGTGTTATAATCGAGTAAAGTTACTCAGTTTCTTCAGTGTGTGTTAAAGATTAATAATCTTGATTTGAATTAAGTAATATTTATGGTTCTTGAAACAGATCGATTTAATTCTCCTTTCTCAAATATTTTGATGGAATAAATAAATAATTGGTTATTCCAACACTAAATTCTTTTAGTGAAAAAAACTTAAATATAACTGAAAATTTGAGACAAAATTAACTTTTTTAGTCATTTACTTTGGTATGTTCAACTCAAAACATCAAGTAAATGATGTTTAGAGATTTTATTAAGTTAATAAAGTTAATAATTACTGTGATATTTACTAAGCCACTGAATTATTTTTTAGAGTGTAGACGCAAGGGTTTTTATACTGTACAAACTGTATATTTTCTTCTCTCTCCCCTTACACTAACCCTACCCATCTCACACACACACACACACACACACACACACACACACACACACACACACACACACACACACACACACACACACACACACACACACACACACACACACACACACACACACACACACACACACACACACACACACACACACACACACACACACACACACACACACACACACACACACACTAACCCTAAACCTACCCATCACACAAAACTTTCTGCATTTTTACATTTTCAAAATAACTCATAATGTATGATTTATAAGCTTGTTTCCTCGTGGGGACCTAAATTCAAGTCTCAGCTGTGACACGAGTCCCCATGAGTCTGTGTGCATTAAGGTTGAAGTCCCCAGTGGGATAGAAAAACATGCGCGCACACACACACACACACACACACATGCACACACACACACACACACACACACACACACACACACACACACACACACACACACACACACACACAGACACACATACATACATACATGTATACATACACAAACACACACACACACACACACACACACAGACATACATGCATGTATACATACACAAACACACATGCATACATACATACATACATACACACACACACACAAAGCAGTGCTTTCAAATATAAACCTAAACCTCTAACTCACATATAAGTGATTTGAACACCTAGAATATTATTGCATTTCATTAAAAAATATCTGAATCTGCACTCAAATGCTGCAGGAACTTTTCTCTTCACTAACTTCATCATTTTTTCTCCGTGTCATTTAATCAGCTGGTGTTTTCGGTGAGTTTAGTGAACGCATGAAGTCACCACTGCTGTGTCCGAAATCAAATACTTCCCTAATAAGTATGCAAAAAACAGCTCGCCAACAGATTAGTATGTCCACATAGAAATTCAAATACACTAGCCTAAAAGTGACCTATACTACTTCTGGCGAGAATCAGTGAACATTTGATGGACACTTTACTATCCCATGATGCCACAGGGGAGGATTTGTGAATGGCAGTGAAACTACGCAACTGAAGCCTGTTGTCACTGTCGGATTTAGTACGTCAGAATTTTATTCATACTATATAGATATAGAACATACTTTTTTAAAGGATGCAAAGTAGGTTTCAAACCAACGATTTTGGACGCAATTTAGGATCACATTAATTAGCCTATATTTTCCACTAAAGCTTCACAACTACAATCATTTTTGTATTCATTTTTATTCTTTCAAATCTAGATCTATAGTTTTATTGTCTAAAAAATTTAATAAAAATAAAAAGGTTGAGGTTTGTCTTATGCAACCTAAGATGTTGTTGTAGGAGCCCTAGCAATGTTAGCCAATGTTAATTATCCTAAATCCTTTTTTTATTTTAAGTTTTGATATGATATGTATATATGAGACATGTAAATCTATAAACAAGTCATAAACAATAAAGGTTGATATGATTTGCTTAATGATGAATTGTACTGCTATACGCAAACATTTGAGGGGCAAAAATAAATAAATATAGTTTTCAGACTCCCAATAGACTTGTATGACTTATATTATGGAGGTTCAAACCTTAGTATGGGCTCAACACCACCACCCCCCGTCTGTACCTCCGAACATAAAATATGATGAGAGCCGATGCCAAATCCATACGAGTGTTTTTAACGCTATACACACAAACACTCGTAATCCAACATCCTAAACTTTTCACACGGAACAAGATTTACATCATGAGAGTGAGAACTGATCTGAAATGGGGATTCCCATTCACACACTGGAGCTGTGAGCCGATGTGGCGGAGACAGGCAGGAACCAGCGCTTATCTCTGCCATTAATCTTAATTTGTCAGAGAGGGCAGAGCATGAAGGGGTGGAGAAAAGGAGGGAGCGAGGAGAGAAGAAGAGAAGAGAATAATTACACCCTTGCTGTTCCATTATGGTGTCATTCTTCAGTTAACATCAGATAAGATCACACCTCGAGCTATTTCTCCACTTTAGCCTGCTCTTTCTCTCTCACACACATCTAAACAGGCTGACCGAGGTAGTGGCTCTGTTCCAAAACCCAGAGAGCTGTCTACTGCCTACAAAGGCGGCTGTCTTCTAATGTAGCATCCTAACTTAAGGAACTAGATCACAAACGATTTCAAGAGTGTATGCGTATTGCTCAGTGTGCAAAGTATATATATATATATATATACACACCAATCAGGCATAATATTATGATGTTATAATATTGTGTTGGTCCCCCTTTTGCTTCAGCCCTGACCCGTCGAGGCATGGACTCCACTAGACCCCTGAAGGTGTGCTGTGGTATCTGGCACCAAGATGTTAGCAACAGATCCTTTAAGTCTTGTAAGTTTGTTCAGCACACCCCCACAGATGCTCGATTGGATTGAGATCTGGGGAATTTGGAGGCCAAGTCAACACCTCAAAACATTCCTGAACCATTTTTGCTTTTTGTGCATCAATGAGCCTTGGCCGCCCATGACCCTGTCGCCGGTTCACCTGTTCCTCCCTTGGATCACTTTTGATAGACACTGACCACTGCAGACCGGGAACACCCCACAAGAGATGCTCTGATCCAGTCGTCTAGCCATCACAATTTGGCCCTTGTCAAACTCGCTCAAATCCTTACGCTTGCCATTTTTCCTGCTTCTAACACATCAACTTTGAGGACAAAATGTTCACTTGCTGCCTAATATATCCCACCCACTAACAGGTGCTGTGATGAAGAGATAATCAGAGTTATTCACTATATATATATATATTAAAATGTATACTATACATATTCTATGTATATTTTATAATGTGTATATATTTCAAATGTATGGGGCAATAAATTGCTTTTCAAATAAAATACATTTAGGGAAAATTTAAAAATATATATAAAAAAATATATACTTAGTTTGAATACAAATATATTTTTAAAAATGGCCAAAAATATATGAGGAAACATAAATACAGTATGTCACTGCTTTGGGAATGAGCATACAAATAAACAGCGCATAAAATGTTGTGTAAAACAGTGTATTTTGAATTGTGTGTAATTTAATTATATTACAAAATGTGCTTTTCTATTTCTATTCTTTAATTTCATGTACTTTTATGACTATTACACTGTAAAAAATGTTTTTAAAAAATAAGTTACCTGGTTGCCTTAAAATTTTGAGGTCATTAAAATGTAAAATTTGAGTTAATACAATGAACATTTGAGAATCGACATCACCCTTTATTCAAATATTATTAAAAGATTGTGTTAGCATTTTGTGTAATTGTGTGTTTTAATGCAGTGAAACATGCCAAATTGTGCTATTTTCATGATTTATCACAAAAAAAATTATGTGGTTCAGATACAATAATATTTTGAGTTTCTAATTATTAAACCAATTTCCTTCATTGTATTAACTCAATTTTTTTATTTCAATGAACTCCAGGTACCAGGAGCAACCAGGTTACTTACTTTTTTAAGTTAAACCAACAATATTTTTTTACAGTGTATTAACTGCGAGGTTGCATGAAAACATTTGTCTCACAATGCAGGACTATTTTAAAAGAGCTAGAAGGAAAAAGTTGTTGGCTTATATATAATTATTGGCTAATATATCATATATAATATATTATATATAATTATTGGCTAATATATCATATATCATGTGTCAACATTATGGACATTTTCTGTAATACAATCCAGCATGGTCTTTTCTGTGAAAAATAGATGTGAAGCAAAGTGAGGCATTCACGTGAGCACACCGCACGTTTGACGTCTTTAAATGCTGCCTAGGTAGGCAGCTCACTAGGTATTGAAACAAACCCTGTTTCTCACACTGACAACCTGAAAAAGAGCTCACGACTCGAGCAGCTGGAAGTTAACCTGTCAAACTCCACCTATTCACCAATCTCCACTGAGCTTATCTTCCCCAGTGATTATCTTACAATTCAGTATGATTAAGTGAACATCTGACCCCAGATCAGCGTCATGAGGCACGATACGTCAGACCCACAGGTTGTCTGGTGCAATCACAGGTTAACCTGTTCCAGTTAAGACCCTGTTGTCCCCTTCGGCAGGCCAGCGAGTGGAGAGGACGCCACATTGACAGCTTCTCTGATTGATTAAGTGAGTCTGAGGCACTTTCTCTGAGCTGAGCGCTCTGAATGACCAATTGATTGATAAAACACTCTGATTGCACAAGACAAAAAGTCCCAAGACAGGACATTATACTGCCCTCCAGTGGTGCAGTTTGCAGAGGGTGTTACGTTTATAATTGTACTTACACACAGCCTGAGGGACTGCTAATGAGAGCCAACAGGTCTACAAATGAACACTAACAAGACAGTTATAAAACCATCAAGAAGCTAAACACCGGCAATTAGAGGACTTTACTTCGGTTTATCACTACAAGACACACTTTTGTAAAATAACATTGATTTAATTTAACCTTACAACTTGCTGGTTGGGTAAAGAGGCATGAGCTTAATATTTCTCATACAAACCCTACAACCGCCTAGCAACACACTAACATGAGACGTTATCCGTCACGTTATAGACGTTCTCCGTTATCCGTCACCTTAGCATGAGACAGACGTCATCCGTCCTTCGGATGAGATGTTAAACCGAGGTCCTGACTCTCTGTAGTCATTAAAAAAGTCATGGAACTTCTTGTAAAGAGCAGGGGTGTAACCCCGGTGTCCTGGCCAAATTCCCTCCATTGGCCAATCATAACCTCCTAATAATCCCCATCCATTGAATTGGCTTTGTCACCCTCTCTCCTCTCCACTTTTCGCTGGTGTATGGTGATCGCACTGGCGCCGATGTACTGTGACTGGTGGTAGTTGAGGAGAGACCCCTGACATGGTTGTAAAGCGCTTTGGGTATACAGCAGTACATATGAAAGTGCTATATAAATGCCTCGTTCATTCAACCACATAAACAATCATCTATCCATCCATCTACACTATATTGCCAAACGTTTTGGGACGTCTGCTTTTACATGCACATGAACTTTAATAGCCCCAATTTGTACCAGGAACTTTTTTTACAGGAACGTTTTTCCCCCCAGACCTGCTACTGTCTGTTTCCACTGCGGTCTAAAGTACTGTGAAGATTAGGCAAATTAGTCCAGAGACGTGGGACTGCGCCGCGGCTGCTCCTCCCAGTCAGCGATGGACAATAATCATTTTTGCGCGACACTGTCTGCGACAATAACAAGTATGGAGGAGATGCAAGCAAATTTACGGAACTTTGAAAAAGTACTACCTCGCTAGCAGGGCCGTTTGGAGGGGGAAATATTTACCGGAACTTCATTTAGACCCTGGTTCGAAACACACTGAGTACCACCCCAAAGTTCCTAGTTCCTGGGGAAAGTTCCTGTGGTGGAAACGCGGCTAATGACATCCAATTCCTAATCCGTAGGGTTTCATATGGAGTTGGCCCATCCTTTGCAGCAATAACAACTTCAACTCTTCTGGGAAGGCTTTACACAAGGTTTAGGAGTGTGTTTATGGTAATTCTTCTAGAAGCGCATTTGTGAGGTCAGGCACTGATGTTGGACGAGAAGGCCTGGCTCGCAGTCTCCGCTCTAATTCATCCCAAATGTGTTCTATCGGATTGAGGTCAGGACTCTGTGCAGGCCAGTCAAGTTCCTCTACACCAAACTCGCTCATCCATGTCTTTATGGACCTTGCTTTGTGCACTGGTGCACAGTCATGTTGGGACAGGAAGGGGCCGTCCCCAAACTGTCCAAAATGTCTTGGTATGCTGAAGCATTAAGAGTTCCTCAAATCAAATCACTTTATTGTCACACAGCTATATGCACAAGTGCAACAGCAGGTGAAATTCTTGGTGCAGTTCCGAGCAACATAGCAGTCACGACATGACATGTACAACATTTAAAGCAGCATCAGATTACACATCTGATGCGCCCACAATCCTTTCACTGGAACTAAGGGGCCAAGCCCAACCCCTGATAAACAACCCCACACCATAATCCCCCCTCCACCAAACTTTACACTTGGCACAATGCAGTCAGGCAAGTACCGTTCTCCTGGCAAACGCCAAACCTAGACTCATCCATCGGATTGCCAGACAGAGAAATGTGATTGGTCACTCCAGAGAAACACATCTCCACTGCTCTAGAGTCCAGTGGCGGCGTGCTTTACCCCACTGCATCCGACACTTTGCATTGCACTTGGTGATGTAAGACTTGGATGAGCTGCTCGGCCATGGAAACCCATTCCATGAAGCTCTCTACACACTGTTCTTGAGCTAATCTGAAGGCCACATGAAGTTTGGAGGTCTGGAGCTATTGACTCTGCAGAAAGTTGGCGACTTCTGCGCACTGTGACCCTCAGCATGCGCTGACCACACTGTGATTTTACGTGCCCTACCACTTCGAGGCTGAGTCTAAACATTTTTCAAAACTTTTAAACAAGGTTTTACTTTTCTAGATAAACAGTCATATTTATTTCTTTACATTTCAATGAATTTTAATTCTACTTTACTGCATCCTGTGTGCTGCCTCGATTAAAATTCAATTAAAAAGAATGAACTGAAATATGTCAATTTAAAAAGCCTACTCAATTCAATTGTGAATGGCACAAAACCTTGGTGTACTTTTACATCTCATTATCATATTTTTTGTATATGCCTATGCGTTCCCAATCAGCTCTAAGTGAACTTAATATTTTCTCAGGCTGTACTGACTGAGTGAATTGGTGTGGTTTTCAGGCATTATGCTCACACTTAAACTGACATTGATCCTCCAGCTTACTGTGAAAACTGCCCTCATTTCCCACTCAAAAACCATCTTTGTACGTGGAGAAGCACATCTTTACTCATTTGAAGCTGTCACTACAGCGGTAACCGAAGCCGTAGGTGATGGGTTAGCATTTAAGATGAAAGCCGAGGTCGTCAGTGGAGCGAAACGCTCTTTCAGAGATCACAGCCCTGACGGTGAAACTGAGAGGGTGATGCCGAGCCGAGCTGCTCTCTCCTCCGCACGGCCGTAACACGCAAGATCTCCCTCTCCCAGCTCAAACGATGGGCGGACCCCATCGACACACATATTCCGTGATCTCAGAGCGATATCATGGGGTCCATTTCAAATTCATTTCAACAGTTCCACCAGCAGGCATCTCTTCACACTCAGCACAGGTGTCAGTTTGGTGAAATACTGTTGGTGTACCGAACGCTCTGCTTCGTCATGCTACATCTCCGGTCTATAAAATCCATAAAACATATCAGCACTGTTTGACGTCTCTATGTGATGTCAGGCTTGACGGACTGTGACAGCTCTCAGGATTCTCTCACAGCACATGAATAAAAGAACAATGTGTCCTTCATCCTGGAGGAGCTTGGGTGCAAAGAGCTGTTCAGTTTAAGTATAAAAACTAAATAACGTGATATTATTATGTTTATATACAGTGTATATATATATATATATATATATATATATATATATATATATATATATATATATATATATATATATATATATATATATATATATAATATTCAAGCCTTAATGGCAAACTCAAGAAAGAGCTGAAATATGCCCTGACCTCACGCATTGACGTTTGAGACCCATCGGCTGAGAGGTTTAGGAAAAGCCGTATCGGGTTCCCTGTGTGTCCTTGCGGGTTAGCGTGAGGTGGTTTTTGGATGGCGCAGTAATTTGTCGAGTTGTCTGTGGATAATTGCAGGTTTGTATCATGTACGTGCTGAGAAAGGTGCGATGAAGGCGTCTTAGTCAACTGAGAAAGCTCTGAATGCTTGAAAAGCACACCGGTGGCTTTTGTGGCTGAAT
Source organism: Romanogobio albipinnatus (assembly GCA_023566225.1). Lineage (NCBI taxonomy): Eukaryota > Metazoa > Chordata > Actinopteri > Cypriniformes > Gobionidae > Romanogobio > Romanogobio albipinnatus. Next base: position 4,931,409 of record CM042257.1, on the reverse strand, counting down.
TGCACCTATGGAAGGATGATGTGATGAAAGACACAATAGCTGCATTTGCACTGTCGGGCTAAAAGCAGGCGTGCTAGTGCATGCCAGGGCCAGTCATGTTTCCACTGTCACTTCCGGGGCTTGATCGGGCCTCGTCGGGGCTTCCTCTGGGCCAATGGCCAGGTTTTTTTGCCCCGCCGAATACCTTGGTCCAAAGCAGGCCAGCTCGGGCTAGAGGAGTGGTTACAAACAAAGGCGGGGTTTATCTGAGTCTCTGGAGACGGTAGATGATTTCATATACCAGCTAACATCAGCATTAAAGCCTTTTGGGTAACACTTTAGAATAATGGTCATCAGTTAACATTAGTTAATACAACACATTTTTGACGTACTGTTCTTGGATAACATGATACAAATATTAACGATCAAGCAGAGAGAATATGACACCAGCGCAAAAACAGTGTGTGCGACTCACCAAAAAGCCTGAAATGCTTCATAAATATCCAGTCATACGAGAGCAGCGTCTAATGTAATTTATTCTTATTATAGAGGAACTTATTCTGGCTGCGTTTACACTTGGCATTAACATGTGATCACCGTGATCATCAGTCAGTCAGGACACGGCGAGTTTACATTTGTTCACATCAAGTGGTCGCCATCTGGATAACTGATCGGATTTATGTTTCCCGCAAAATATTTAAATGTGCCTTTATCACGGAGTGCAAAACAACTTTCGCTTTGTCCTCTATTAATGGCAATAGAGCACGGGATTTTTTGTGATGCATTCATATACAATCAATCTCAAATAGGGTACTTTATCTACAAGTTAACTTTCCCAACATTAATCTTGTTATGAAACAAAGAAACATGTTATTCCGATGCATTGCATGGCTGAAGGCGAGCGCGCATGCATTTATAGATACTGTACAGAAAATGGCATTACACGGTCTTTAAAGGGTTAGTTCACCCAAAAATAGAAAGATAACGCAGCCTCTGTTGTTATTGATTCTTTGCAGACGACTACCAGAAGTTAAGTTTGGGCCACAAAAGCGCGCATGCGCAGTAACGTTTGTTTATGTTGTTGCCGTTGAAACCGTCTATATATACATATAATAGTTTTTATATTGGCCTATAATAAATGAGTCGCGCCTCAGAGTGAGCAGACGAGGAATTTACTCAGTAAATGTTTCCATTGTAGTTTATGTGCATGTGCATAAAAATAGGTGGATGGAAACATAGCTATTGTTCATTCTTTGTTCAAAATATATATTGCTATAAGAATACCTATAAATTACCGTTCCACATTCGGGATGAGATTTTTAACATTTTTGAAAGAAGTCTCTTCTGCTCACCAAGGCTGCATTTATTTGATCAAAAATACAGTAAAAACAGTGATAATCTGAAATATGTTTTATGACTGTTGACTGTTTTCTATTTGAATATATGTTAAAATGTAATTTATTCCTGTGATAAAAGCTGAAATTTCAGCATCATAACTCCAGTCATCAGTGTCACATGATCCTTCAGAAATCATTCTAATATGATGATTTTCTTAAAAATTTAAAAAAATTAATAAAAAAACGTATTATTATCAATGTTGACAACAGTTGTGCTGCTTCATATTTTAACGGAAACCTTGATACATTTTGCAAGGTGTTTTATGAATAGAAAGTTTAAAATAACAACACCATTTATATGAAATAGAAATTATATTCATTAAATTATAAATGCCTTTGATCAATTTAATCCTTGCTGAATTAATTTAGAATATATACCAATAATTTGCCAAGATACCAAAAGTCAGAGATGTCAATTTGAGGCATTTCTCATCTAATTCTTCTAAGAAAAAAATGATCTGAAATGCTATTCACATTCATTTTAAGCCTACAATTGTTTTCTATTTTTACTTATTTTTAATATTCTCAGTCATCCTCTGAAACATCTAAGAAGTTGATATTTCACTGAAACAACTGAGATTGCCTCTTTAACAAATCTCTCATTGTTTTTCATATTGACCATAATGTCTGCCAAAAGTCTGACAGATGATTGGACAGTGTGTTTTAGTGTGAAACAGTTAACCTCAACACAATGCCAGGAGCAGAGAACCATGTATATACACACCCACTGAAGTTTAAAACACCGCTCGAAGGTTTTAAGAAGAATTTAGGCCAGATGGTAAGAATGAGCACAAGATCTCCCAAGATTGTTTCTCATCGCTTGTGTCGATCTATCACCTGCTGATCGGTGTCAACACCGAGAGGAAGAGGCGATCAGAGAGAAGCTGCTCAAGACAGACAGAGCGGATCATCTTGCCACGGCCATTGTAAGTGTCCATTCACAGTGCACTTAGCGCCCGGACTGCAGTCAACAGGTGGGCGTGTCGGCTCGGCCCCGGGCCACACTCAGCTCTCGTCTTTTGTCATCCCTCTATCCTTCTATCTGTCTGTCTCTCAGCCCCGCGCTCAGATATTCGCCTGGAGCACAGTCACTTCCTCAGCATTCCTCTCTACTTGACTGCGCCCGGTAAAAGACCCACATGAGTAAGAACAGGGTGGGGAGAGGGGCTCCGATCGGACCAACAGCTCACCTGAGTATCCATGTCTTCCCATCTGACCCCCATCTGGAAGGGCATCAATTCATCTTCAAGAAACTGAAACGGACAAATCTGTCAACAATTGCCATGTTCAGTAATGTCTTTTTCTGACCTCATAAAAAATGTGATAAAATTAGGTTTAAAAAAGTACAGAAAAAGAAAAGAAAACATTTTTGACTGCAGGTTCTTGAGTTATTATATGGGTCTTTAAAGATGATATAGGCTATGTGTTTATGTTAATATATAAAGTACTGTATATATATATATATATATATATATATATATATATATATATATATATATATATATATAGAGAGAGAGAGAGAGAGAGAGAGAGAGAGAGAGAGATAATAAAAACTCAAATATTGTGAAAAATGTTATATATACATACACTATATATATATATATATATATAAAATCAATGTAATTCATATATAATAATACTAATCCAAATACAGAATATAAATGTATTTATTTATTAAATAAATACAGAAAAAAATTATATTGTGAAATATTATTACACTTTGCAATAATGGTTTTCAATTTGAATATACATACATTTCTGTGATCAAAGCTGAATTTTCAGCATCATTACTCCTTCAGAAATCATTCTAATATGATGATTTATTATCAATGTTGGAAACAGTTGTGCAGCTTAATATATTTTTTATATTAATAATAATATGAATAAAATAATAATAATAATATTAATTAATAATAATCTGCTATAGCCTATGATACTTTTTTCTTTGTTTTTCTTTCTTTTTTTTTTTAAAGACTAGCATTTATTTGAAAAATAAATATTTTGTAACAATACACTACCGTTCAGAAGTTTGGGGTCAGTATTTTCTTTCTCCACAATATTACTGATAATATTGTAACATAATATTATGTTATATTATTAATAATATATTATGTTATATAGTAATATGATATTAAACAAAATTCTGTATTTTTGATCAAATGCAGGCTTGATGAGCATAAGAGACTTCCTTCAAAAACATTAAAAATAGTAATGTTTTTTCTATATTATTTTAATACCATATATGGTATTTTATAGTTAGAGAGTTACTAACTTTTAGTTAATTGTAGAAATATTGTAATAAAAATTTTTTTCTGTAATTAATCGCAAGTTTGTAATATTTTTGGAGTTTTTAATATTTTGATATTGTAATAATTTCAGTTACTCTCTCAATTTCTCAATTTTTTTGTGCAAATATGCAAAAAAAGACAGTATATTTTAAATATGTGTTGTAATGGCATCTTTTTATGAATGAAGGCCAGTATCACTGATGTCTCTATGAAACATTAATGACATTACATTACAGTATAACTGAAAGCTCCCAATTTCAACATAATTAGGCTTTAAAAAATAACTTTTAATTTAAGTGAACTTAAAACAAGAACTGACAAAATGTAAATTGTGTACCTTGGATGCAATGTAAGTCGCTTTGGATAAAAGCGTCTGCCAAATGCATAAATGTAAATGTAAAATAATTTTTACATAAACCCATTATAATAAATGTTATTTTTACCTGTGGCCTTCCCTGTTAGACATATACAGAAATGTAATAGTTATCAAACACCTTTCTTAACTGCATAAATAATAAATGAAATATAGATTAATCATCATTAAAGCTACACTTTTTTCTGTTCCTGTTGTTCTTTGATGAACATTAAAGGAAATGTATGTAAGATAAGACCAAAACTGGTACTGCAATCACTTTCAAATTACTGTAGAGCGGTGTCTCCCCTCTCCCCCTCCCCCTGACTCGAGGTTGCCAGATAGGCTGCAGGATCCAGCAGGAACGTAGGCTGCTACAAGGGGCTTCCAATGGCAAGTGATGAGTCCTACTTTTCATTGTCACGACGTTTTTCTGATTCATAACGAGGTCTTTTAGGTTTCGTAAAGTTTCGCAGAGCTGGCAACCCGGATGCCGAAACACTACTGACTTCGTGATTGGTAGGTAGGTGGAGGGTGGCGCTTCAGGCCAAAACACAACATGTCAACATCAACATCAGTTGAGGGCTGCAACTTCACTTTTAAATGACAATATCCTGGCCGGACTACTGTTGTCAGTGATATAAGTATTGGAAATTAACATGATTTCTTAATGTCTAGTGACATATGGGCGATTTTATGATTAATTGAAATCCATTTCTTACATACAGTTCCCTTAATGACAGACTTCCTCAGTGCTGCTGTCACTTTAAGATCAGATTTAAAGTGACTTTAAGATTTAAGATGACGCGTCACGCGCATCTCATTTTCTCACAAGTTCAATTAAGACGTTATTTATATTTTTACATTTATGCATTTGGAAGACGCTTTTATCTTACAGGGACAATCCCCCTGGAGCAACATGGAGTAAAGTGCCTTGCTCAAGGACACACTGGTGGTGACCGCTGGGATCGAACCAGGAACCTTCTGCGTATCAGTTCCATGCTTTAACCCACTGGACCACCATCTCAATTTAACTCATTTAAGACTCCTAATATGAGAATACTCGACAAAACCCGCGTTTTGGCAAAATTCTCTGTGTTGTTGTTATTGTTTGTTCAAGAGTAAAAGAGAACTCGATGTGTGCACGAGACTGACGCGAGTCCGTCTGTGCATCGTGTGTGTGTGTGTGTGTGTGTGTGTGTCAGGGTGTCATGAGACGCACCCACACAGACAGGACACTGACATACAGCGCATTCTCTTGTGTCTTGTCGCGCTTAGATTGTTTAAAAGCATTACATGAATAAGAGCGTGATCATATAATGTAACCCTAGGCAAAAATGGATATAAAAACGGATGCTGCGTTAAATATTTTGAAAAATAATGTTAACGCTTTAATTTGCCCAGCACTAGTTAATTGTGTATATTTGTATTGTACAACAAGCTGCTCAAGGCTTAAAACTCTTATCTGAAGAAGTATTTCAAGTGCCTATAAATAATTGAGAAAATTCATAATCAAGATCTGAAAAAGTATGCATTCACTGAAGCGGCATCTTCATATCAAACTAAACCACTTCAGGGTTCTTTGAAGCACCAGTACATAGACAACTCTATAAAGTGCTGAAGAAAAAGGTTCTCAAAAGTATGTGGCAAATGTTACAGAAAATATAACACTCTCTCATCTCTTAATCACTACCCGAAAGCTCCTCACCAACTAAATGCCAGGTGCTGAGACAAAACAATATGTATGCTACATCTGTTTGGCGCACTTCAATAGCCCAGGCAGATGCTGCATCTTTAACATGTGTCTGTCCCAGAGATGTGGGTGTAAGCTGCGACCAGCATGCAGCGGACAGCCCTGCCAGGCCCCACGGCCTCCTCTCCGGGCAGGACTGGGCCACGGCAGCCATCCTGCAGTGTCAGTGTGATCTATGAATGCTGTAACCTGATCTGCAAGAGGGATGGAGGGATACAGAGACATTCCTGCTCCTCACGGGCCCTCAGAGCTCTATAGGGGCCACTGGTGTACACTGCAAACATGCCAATCACTCCAACTGAGATTAATCACACGAAAGACGATGGAGTGCATTTCAAAGCTTTGGATTTTTTAGTATGAAGATTTCATTTTTTTCCCCCATGGATTTCAAATAAAAATCTTAATATTGAACAACGTGAATTTTAATGTGATATTGCTTTGTGAAAATGACATTTTATTTCAAAGTAATATGTCTCACTTTTATTTTTTACTCTGATTAGACTTTTTTTATTTTTTTTTTATTCCTGAACCACATAAATCAAAAGATGTGTCAAATATTCAAATTATGGTAGTGGTAATTCAAGAGAACAGTTATGCAAATTATGCAACAAAAAAAATTTGCATCCATCAACAGAATAGGGTGAGTTAAGGTTCATTGGCCACTCGATGACTGTCAAAAAGTTGCCCAATTTGCAAGATTTTACCCTATAAAGTCCTAACTTAATTCAAACCAGACAACATCTGCAACAAAGTATTGGACAAAGCATGTTTTTTATCATCATTATTAATCATTATAAGTCAGTCTAACTCCACAAATACTACAGTGCACTGCTTTGTCTCTGTATTTTCTAAATAAATGAATGCTAATTCATAGAAATAGGAGATACTGAAGAAGAAAAGAATGAAAAACAGAGTAAGACATGAAAGAATTTCGTGCCTGAGGATGCAAACCCTCCCTCCTGTTGTGCTCATTCATGCTTTCCTGAGTGACGGGAAGCTGTGCCACAACTCAAGTGTCAGAAGTAGGTGAGCCTCTGAATTATGTCATCATTTACACTGACTGAAAAACGCACGCACTTCATTTGTATCCATCTTACAGACTTACAAAGAGATTTTGCCAAAAGAAGACAAGTCTGTCTTTTAGCAAACTGTCTGTTTGAGAGATCTAAAATTATAATTAGACACTTTTGAAACAACAGCAACATTGTACTTATGCTATGGTTGAAGGTGCTATAAAATGCCAGCAGAGGTCCCTGTTGAGCTCCGTGTCACAGCATGTGTGATAAAGCATGACTGTTACAGTAGGGCAGCACAATTCAAAACACTATAAAACTGGAGAGCTATGGGAACTATCATCTCTCAGAGCCTAAAGGTGATTTATCTCAACAGACGAACACAGCAAGACGCCAAACTAACCAAAACACAACTTTTTTTCCCTTCTCTCTTGCAAAGTTTAAATTGTATTTTAATCCTGTACCTGCATGATCTAAACTATGTCACCATTTAACAGTCCTTCCAGAAAAATGCGGCTTTTTTTGTGATTGTTGCGGGCAAAAATCCTTGATTATGCGGCACGTTTTCTTAAAAAATGCGATGGAAAATGCGGGATATTTATGCAATTTTATGCGATAAAATTGCGGGAACTTGCAAAAACTGCGGTTTGATGAGAAAGAGAAAAAAAGCACTACATCACAGAAAGTGCTGGGAATATTTAAGTTCGCATCTTGTTTTATTGAAGACCTTAATAATGGCTCAAATTTACAAAACATTGAGTCAAACAAGTTCTGTAGCTTTACAAAAGGAATATGCTACAACTTCTGAAAAAATGAATAAATAACTTCCTGTTTTACAGAGGTAGCTTTACAAAACAGACATTTGAGTGCTTCCAATGCACAAAGTGCAATCTCTTAAAGGGTTAGCTCACCCAAAAATGAAAATTCTGTCATTAATGACGTCCCCTCGTGTGGTTGGACACCCGTAAGACCTCCTTTCATCTTAAGAACACAAATGAAGATATTTTAGTTGAAATCCGATGGCTCAGAAAGGCCTCCATTGGCACAATGCACTGTGCACTCTCAAGACCCATAAAAGGTACTAAAGATGTCATTACAAAGTCCATCTCACTACAGTGCAGGTTCTACAATAACTTTATGAAGCGACCAGAATAGTTTTTGTGCTAAAGCCTAAATAACGAATTATATAGTGATGACCGATTTAAAAACAAACAGCATCATGAAGCTTCGAAGCGTTATGAATCAGCGAGTCGATTCAAGATTCGGATCGCGTGTCAAACTGCTGAAATGCGTGACTTTGGCGATCCAAACCGCTGAATCGACTCACTGATTCATAACGCTTAGAAGCTTCATGATGCTGTGTTTTAAAATCGGTCAACACACCGGGAAACTGCTTTGCGCTGTCTTTTGCTGTTATTTTTGTTGGCAATTTGCGTGCTTCATCATGGTTTCACCGATATCTATGGTTTCTCCACGGGGTTTGCAGCTTTTCGATGACGTTCACGTCGGGTAATTACGTCACTTCAAAACGTTCCCATGGCAATAGGGGGAAATGGCGGCTCTTGTGTGAAGTAAACAAACATTTTTCAACTTTCTGCTAATATATATGACTTTTTTTGCAACGAAAATGCGGGGATTATGAACTCATGCTAGCCCTGCATATTTTGCACACGGAAATAGGCAATTTACGCGGCGAAAGTGCGGCGTATTTGAAAAAAATGCGGCCCCCGCATAAATATGCGGACTTTGGCTGATTATGCATTAAATCATGCGATCGCATAATCGCGTTTTTCTGGAGGGACTGATTTAACAAACAAGTAACCAGACAGACGAAAAGAGGAACTTGACATTATTAAAAAGTAATATATCTACACATTCAGGATATAAACCCACTGACCACTGAACATTGGATGGGACGTTTTTGGTTAAGCAAATATTAACAATAACAGTAATAATATACTCTATGCACAGGAAATGTGAAAAAAAAAAAACAACAACTCCTGCATGTTTATTTGTTGTGCTTCAGGAGAGTCTTAGAGGGCCTCTTAGCCCCAAGATTTAAATGAGTTCAGTAGGTGATTCCAAACATTATTTCTTGTAATGGTTAATCCTGTTAGATTGACAGGAGTACTTGAGGTTGGAATGGCTCCTCAGTGTGGCTGAGGGCCGACCGCGGGGAACACAGTCAAGCTGTCAATTCACATCTAACTCAGAAGAACTAAAAGCTTTTTCCTCGGCTCCAGGAGTCACCGTTTCTAGAAACAATCCTCTTACTGGTCTATGTGACATTAGACTGTAAAAGTTATTCATAGCTTTCACAGAGTATTAGAGACAAAAACTATAAACTTGTGAAACAACATCTCACACCATGATATATGCACATTTCACTATCAAATTGGTTTGATATTCATTGGATAAATATGAAAAATATGCCACATTACAAAAGTAAAATAGGTTTAAGCAGAGATGTGTTAAGCAGCTAGTGCCAGTATACTATATACGGCATATACGCTTTCCTGTAGCTCAAACAGAGCATGGCGCTAGCAACGCCAAGGTCATGGGTTCGATTCCCAGGGAAAGCAAGAACTGACAAAATGTAAAATGTGTACCTTAAATGCAATATAAGTTGCTTTGGATAAAAGCGTCTGCCAAATGCGTAAATGTAAATGTATATATCAGTTTCATGACCAATACAATCAAAAATAAAACACAAATATATAAATATATATATTATAAAAGCAACACTTTTGTTTTTGCCCCCATTTTTCATGAGCTGAACCCAAAGATCTTAGACTTTTTCTACACAAATGGTCTATTTCTCTCAAATTTTGTTCACAAATCTGTCTAAATCTGTGTTAGTGAGCACTTCTCCTTTGCCGAGATAATCCATCCACCTCACAGGTGTGGCATATCAAGATGCTTAGGCTGGCCACAATAAAAGGCCACTCTAAAATGTGCAGTCCGGACAGTTGAAATAAAATGCTGCATGTTCAGCGCCCAAGTCCCACCCCCGAAAGTTCCTGAATTTTGTAAAAGTACTACTTCGCAAAAAGGGACTTTCGGAGGGGGAAATATTTACCCGGAACTTCAAAGTTCCTGAGGTGAAAACGCGACAACACAGATTTAGACAGATTTGTTAACAATATTTGAGAGGAATAGGCTTTTTGTGTACATAGAAAAAGTCTTAGAATGGGGGCAAAAACAAAAGTGTTGCGTTTATAATTTTTTTCAGTGTATATATATCAAATATATATACCGGTAAATATATTTGATAAACATAAAATATAAATGTATACATTTTTAATCTTTTTAACTTTTTAAGGGATTTACAGATGTAAATGAAAAAAATATATATTATTAAAATATTATTATTAATTTTACATAGATAAATAGACAGACAGACAGATGTTTGGACCCACTGACTGTCCAAGTGAAACCAGGGATAAAATTGACATTGATCCCATTTCTGAGATGTTCTTCTGCATCTGTAGATCAGCTCTGATAATCTTTATCTGATAATCACAGTCAGAGGTACAGCACTTAATAAAGAACCTTTGTCTTAGCAGTGGCTGATTCTTCACATATACTAAAACACCAGTGTGCTGTCAGTCAGGATTCACAGGTCCCTGTACTGTTTATCTGCAGGCCTGTCCCACCACCTCCAGCTTCAGATTACTCTGGCATCTCTTGGTCTCGCTCAAGCAGCTAAGTGGCCATTCTCTTTAGTTCAGCTTATCGATGGCTTTGTCCCTCAAATTTCTAGTTATTCGATCTGGCCTGTGCAAAGGCGTCGGGGTAAATGAGGTATTGTCTTACCGAGCAGGTTCCCTTACCTCTCACAAAGCTTTCAGTGCCACGGGCAGGCGTAAACTTGGCATAGCATCAGAAACAACAAAGAAGATCCGCGCTAGTAGAGACGTAACCTCAGCACAATCACAGCTTTATTTTAGGGGTTTCCTCCTACTTTTGAGGGGGAAAAAACAAACATCTTTTATAGTATGTGTGCATGGATGATCATTCCTGACCTAAAAGTGAAACACACATTCTGATTTTTATTCCATAACTTAAGAAAGAGGCTTATGTTTTCTCAAATAAAGGAAAGAAAAAACTCAATGAGAAAGGTCTGCAAAGTTACAAAGCAAAGTCACTCCAGCAGGAGTTATTCTCTATATCAGTGTCCACTGTTTCTGTACTCCATTGTAGTCTTGAGTTTTTTTTTCCAGGAATGAACACGTTACAATATTCCTCATTTAAATAATCAAGCACAAGACATATACACGAAAAAAGGAGTTGAGCCTGGTTGAGTTAGTTAGTAGTGTGTTGAAACTCGCGGCTATGGTAAGGGGCGGGATATTTCCAAAACACGCTCGAAGTGCTTGACCAATCACAACACACTGCTCCAGCCGACCAATCAGAGCACACTGTGCTTTTCAGAAGGAGGGGGCTTCATGGAGACAGAACTAAACAGAGCGATACTGACAGACTGGGAAGAGAGGGGCTGCAACTAGGGTTGTGCCGATATCATCGTCCATCGCGATGCCACGCCCCCCATTGCGAGTCTTGTTGTGAGTGCGACGCACACTAATCCTCTTCTATAGTTAAACTAAAAACTTTGCAGGGATTGCTCTGTAAATTATATTGAGAATATAACTAATGCATATATTCTATTTTAAATACTGTAGTCTTTGCGAGATATAGCCTACATTTTGAAATAATAAACGAGGCTCAAACAAACATTTCATAAACATGCATGTTTATTTCAGCATTTATTTCAGTTTATTTATTGTCAGTGAACCAACACACCACAGCACAGCCTGTAAAACATTTAAACGATTATCAGTAAATAATGGTAACCTAAAGAATATAAGAAAATTAAATATTAGTTAAATATAAGTTAGTTCCCCTCAAAGATGCGTCATATACTGCTCTGTGCGAGATGAAACACGAGCTGTAGACACCTTCTCAAATATCTTCGTCTTCATGTGTTCTCCTGATGTTGCAAAGCAACACTTGTTCTGAAGAGCAAATTGTATCTTCCACAGGGTCAAGACATTTAAGCTATGTTTGATTATTCACTGCCAGAGAAAACGAAAATAAAATGGCCTGTGTGTGTGAAATGCGCCATTCAAATAAACTTGCGTCATACCAAGTCTAATAACAAGCACAAACTGTGTTAAATAAAATTAAGTAAAAAGGTAGCCTATTCATCCTACAGTGTTTTTCTACTTTCCCACAGTAAAGGACGTGAATGGGTATAATAGACTTATAAACGAACGAAAGGAAGAAACATTTATAATTCCCTTTGAAAATGGGTGCGACGCGAGTGAAGATTTGAGAAAAGAAACGAGATGTCCATGTGGGATAAAATGGACTAACGTTAGGCCTATTGTTAAAATTCACGGAAGTCGCAAAACAGAATAAAAAAGCTGACAAATCTTAAATTGGGCTCAGCCTACCTCTTCCATTCGGCATGAATCCATTCATGGCTGCGAATTTATTTCCTTTGTAAACAAAGCTTTGTGCTTCACTCGGTATTATTCACGTAAAACAGAATTAACATACAAAACACTGGATTAGTAACGAAATTATAGTTTTGAAGTAGAAAATAGCATTTATGTAAAGAGATTTATTAAAATAAAAAGTGCACAACTCTTCTTAAGTGGAAGGAAGCTACTTTTTTCCCTCACGTGCAACCTAGCGCGGATGAGTCATTATTTGGGTTAGTAAAATAACGAAATTATATATAGTTTTGAAGTAGAAAATAATATTTATGTAAAGAGATAGTAAAATACAGATATAGTAAATTATATATTTGTATTAATTCAAAAAGACGAATATATCATCGTCCATCACGATGTTTTACAGTAAACATCGTCAGCTGCCAATTTAGGAGACATCGCCCAACCCTAGCTGCAACAATGGAGAATATGTGAAAAATACTGTTTTTTTAAGCATTCAAGCATAGTAGAACAAAAACAACTTCAAGACTTTGTAAAGGGGCATATTAGTTCCCCTTTAAATCGAGAGCAAACGGAGACTTAAAGGGTTAGTTCAAAATGAAAATTAGCCCATGGTTTACTCACCCTCAAGCCATTCTAGGTGTATATGACATTCTTCTTTCAGACAAATAAAATCGGAGTTATGTTTAAAATGTCCTGGCTCTTCCCAGCTTTATAATGGCAGTGACTTGTTGAGTCATTTTTCCATATTTAAAACTTTAGACTAAAATAACTAGTTTCCGACGGTCAGCGGTACACAAGTCGACTTGCGCTAAAAGAGTAACCCCTGACGTGATGTACAGGAGCATCACTAGCTTGGACGCCTCGCGAGGATAGAGCTGGGTAACAAACTCAAGCCCCTTTTCTCTTATATCGAAATCCTCCTCCATTTCTCTTTAAAAATTCTCGTTTGCTCTATCCTCTGCGCTTCTGTGTTCGTCAGTATGCATGCGTCAAGGGTTCATGGGTCAAGGGTTACTCTTTTAGCACAAGTCGACTTGTGTACCACTGACCGCCGGAAGCTTGTTATTTTAGTCTATAAAGTTTTAAATATGGATATTTTTTTCTCACACAAACGCGCCATTTTGCTTCAGAAGGCCTTTTTAACCTCCAGGAGCCGTATGGAGCAGTTATATGACGGATAGATGCACTTTTATGGACTTCAAAAATAACCCAACAAGTCACTGCCATTATAAAGCTTGGAAGAGCCAGGACATTTTTAATATAATTTCTATTGTATTCATCTGAAAGAAGAATGTCATATACACCCAGGATGACTTGAGGGTGAGTAAATCATGGGCTAATTTTCATTTTCAACTTCTCAGATGTTCATCTTCAGAAAAAGATCCCAGTAATCTTACAGACATCTCCCCACGAGTTTCAGAAGACATCTCAACAATGTCTCAAACTATGCTCAAATTTTCCAAGACACCAAAGTCTGCAATAAAAAGTCCCACTGATCTCAGATATTTCTCACCACATTCTTCTAAATTATCTTAGCAATGATCTGCCCCTTAATTTTACATCTCTATACTTAATTGTATATCTCTTTTATATCTCGATACTCTGTACTGAATGTCAAAAAATGATTTTTATACTGTACAAACTGTATATTATCTCCCCTTACACTAACCCTACCCCTAAACCTACCAATCACACAAAACTGTATGCATTTTTCCATTTTCAAAAAAACACTTAGAATGATTTATAAGCTGTTTTCCTCATGGGGACCAAAATATGTCACCACAAGGACAAGGATTTCGGATATTGCCATCATTTTTACGTGTTGTCCCCATAATGTAGGGTTTACCAGTCCACAAACACACATTTTCTTTTAAAACCTCAACAATTTGATAGAACCAAGGGGACTAACACGCATTTCACCTTTCCAGCCCTTTAAATTTTCCATTTTAAATGAGCAGAACTGGACCAGCATGAAAGATAATAGTGTTATACATGAGACCATCCTCTCAGCTGCTGTTTCATTAGGTGTAATTGCCCAACGATTGCTCTGTTTATTAAAGGTGACTGTCATTCACTGCTGGGGTCAGCAATATGTGATGTAGATGATTGCTGTGTGTGTGTGTGTGTTAGGGAACATGCAGCCCTCTAGCATTGGCCTAATAAAAGAGCTGAAGAGATTGAGCCATTACGATGTCAGACCTCCTACTATTATGACCCATTAAAAGTGCTCAACCACTGATTCAGACCCATTATATTTATTGAATCTAGAAACTGATTGATGTTGCGCTGGCCGAAACACCTCATACCATGCACACTTGCCCCAGCTGTGTCATCCAGCGATTTCAGCGCAAAGCGTCCCGGTGGTGTTAGACCCACTCATTTTAAATGTACACAGCCCTGAGCAAATCTTCATGAATCTGTTAAGTGGCAGCAAGCCAATGCCAAATATTAAATGGTTCTTAGCAGGCATCAAATAAAACACTATATCCAAAAGTTTGAAATAGCTGCAAAATATTTCTGATTTAAATCGACTACGTTTGTTGTCCAAAAACCTAGTAGAGACTAAGGACTATTTATTGAAATTTTATAGGGTCTGTGCTTAACATTATTTGAAAATATGTTTTACTGACACGTGCCTCAAATGTGAATTTTGCTTTTCAATAGCAAGTTATGTAGCTAAATAAGAAAACGATGCAAGCTCATATCCTAATGCAAAACAACACCAGTTTAACCTACAAATTGATGTCATGACTGAACGGCTCTATTAGATGGGGCTTGAATGTTTCATCACAACATTGATGCATCGTTCTCTCTTCCCCAGATCCACTTTAATGACTCAATGAAGCATTCTAATCTATATGTACTTCACTCAACTACAATGACAACATGAAGATAATGTGCCTTTTGATGGTGTTAGATAAAGCTAATGTGGCTAAACAACTGTGTATTGCACACTCCAGAAAGAGCATGTTAATCACAGTCACACTTCTGCTAATGTTGACATGTACACAACCGACCTTCTGCAGTCCAACAGCCAGACACGTTGTCTGCACCGAAATGAGGCAAATTCATGCAAATGTGCTTCTGTTCCACACTGGACGAACTCTAGCTTTGTTTGAAATGCAATTAGCATGGGTTTTTAGATTCAGTTAAATGACCGCAACATTATGAGATAATGAAATAAATGCCACAAAATGAAATAAGGGGTTATAGACCCTCATATCAAAGAATGTGGAATTGCCTGAATCATTGTAGATTTGCATTCATTTTACATTCAAATTTGGGGCTAGAGGACCCAGCAATCCAAGACCTCCAAGACAAGCCTGGGCCTGAACCCCTCAAGCTTTTTCTTCCTGAGTCTCCGGGCTGGTAGACGTGCCCTGTCCCACCTCCCTCGGAGACGCACAGGACAGTGGACCTGCTGGGAACAGACAGACAGGCAGTGCCGACAGTCTCTGTCCACCCCCACACAGACCATCCACCGCTCCATTGATCCATTACTGCAGGCAGCTAACCGCATTTACATAGTGATCAGATAGTGACGCCTCTCTTTGAGTTGTATCAGGGGCACAGGGCAGGGTAATGACAGCTAATAATTACTCCATTTAGTGAAGGAGGGGCAGAGACACCGCTTAAGAATACAGACGCTGTTAGTCCGTCAACATGCAGCTTTAAATCAGACTCCATATACGCTATAAAATTAATATTTTAAACGTTTTATATGTTGGTTATTTAACTGTTCAGGTTGATTTACATGACATAAATACAGATACTTTTATCCAAAGCAACTCAAGGTATGTTTTATCCAAAAGATTTGTTTCCTGGGAATTGAACCCATTTTTTTTTTTTTTTTAAGCTTTCAGCTAGTTACCGAGGAAACATTTCTCATTTTAACTTGACATACTAAAATAATTAAAACTAAATCTGAAAAAAAAAAAAAAAAAAAAAACTATATACAGTGGGGCAAAAAAGTATTTAGTCAGCTACCAATTGTGCAAGTTCTCCCGCTTAAAAAGATGAGACGCCTGTAATTTTCATCATAGGAACACTTCAACTATGAGTCACTTGGACACTTTTAACTACTATCTACCACTCCAGAACCTTGAAATGCTTCTTACGAAGCCACTCCTTTGTTGCCCGGGCGGTGTGTTTGGGATCATTGTCATGCTGAAAGACCCAGCCACTTTTCATCTTTAATGCCCTTGCTGATAGAAAGGAGGTTTTTACTCAAAATCTCATGATACATGGAACCATTCATTCTTTCCTTTACACGGATCAGTCGTCCTGGTCCCTTTGCAGCCCCAAAGCATGATGTTTCCACCCCCATGCTTCACAGTAGGTATGGTGTTCTTGGGATGCAACTCAGCATTCTTTCTCCTCCAAACAGGACAAGTTGAGTTTTTACCAAAAAGTTCTATTTTGGTTTCATCTGACCATATGACATTCTCCCAATCCTCTTCTGGATCGTCCAAATGCTCTCTAGCAAACTTCAGACGGGCCCGGACATGTACTGGCTTAAGAAGGGGGACACGTCTGGCACTGCAGGATTTGAGTCCCTGGCGGGGTAGTGTGTTACTGATGGTATAGCCTTTGTTACTTTGGTCCCAGCTCTCTGCAGGTCATTCACTAGGTCCCCCCGTGTGGTTCTAGGATTTTTGCTCACCGTTCTTGTGATCATTTCGACCCCACGGGGAGAGATCTTGCGTGGAGCCCCAGATCGAGGGAGATTATCATTGGTCTTGTATGTCTTCCATTTTCTAATAATTGCTCCCACAGTTGATTTCTTCACACCAAGCTGCTTACCTATTGCAGATTCAATAGATTCTTCCCAGCCTGGTGCAGGTCTACAATTTTGTTTCTGGTGTCCTTTGACAGCTCTTTGGTCTTGGCCATAGTGGAGTTTGGAGTCTGACTATTTGAGGTTGTGGACAGGTGTCTTTTATACTGATAACGAGTTCAAACAGGTGCCATTAATACAGGTAACAAGTGGAGGACAGAGGAGAAGTTACAGGTCTGTGAGAGCCAGAAATCTTGCTTTTTGTAGGTGACCAAATACTTATTTTCCACCGTAATTTGCAAATAAATTCTTTAAAAATTAGACAATGTGATTTTCTGAATTCTTTTTCTCATTCTGTCTCTCATAGTTAAAGTATAGCTATGATGAAAATATCATGCCTCTCTCATCTTTTTAAGTGGGAGAACTTGCACAATTGGTGGCTGTCTAAATACTCTTTTGCTCCACTGTATCTATATATTAATTGTTGTTAAATCTTGGCATGTGTTTTTGTCATTTTATTTGTATATATATATATATATATATATATATATATATATATATATATATATATATATATATATATATATATATATATATATATATATACACACACACATATATGACATAAAAAACGAATAAAATGACAAAACCACATGACCGAATTTAACAAAATGAAAATAAAAGATGGAAAATCTAAAAATAAAAACTATAAATGTATTTAATTATCTACGATTTTACATTTACATGCACCGAAAAGTTTCACCAAACATTATGCTAATGCATCACTAATTATAATAAAATTATAGTATAAGATTAATTTTTATCCATATGACCATTCTGTCAAACAGTCAACTAATTCATTCTGATTCATATTTTTCACTTGTATTGACATTTTACAATTATTCATCAAATTTTTAAAGTGACTAAAGAATGAGAAACATCATATATATATATATACATACATACATTTGTAGAATTTTTTTTGTTGATTTTGGTCAGATTTGTCAGTCCATAAATGTGTGCTCTGTTGTCTAATTGGTCTGTGGTTGGACCTGAAGCTTCCAGCTGTCTGATGAGCTGGATTTTCTTTTGAGGTCTATGGCAGGGCTAACGGTGGCCGTTCCTGTCAGGTAGCTCACAGTGGGGATGAGCTGTGTGAAAAGACTAAAGCATGTTGTCATTGGTGTCGCTGACCCACAGGATGAATGTTTGGGTAGGCTTAACCTGCTGAGAGGCAGCAGGGGTTAAAACAACTACAAGGCCTTAAAAGATCTCTCCCATGTCAGCCTCAAAGAGGACGACAGCAGCGTTGGGCCTGCATGACACAAACACACTCACAAATGTAGAGAAATGTTACTCGTTAATGATGTGTTCTGGTCCAAAACTTAGTGAATTGTCTACGTAGGCCGTATTTTAAGGTGCACATGGTGTCAAAAGGTAGGCAGATTCCTGATTCCTTATAAGAGACCCAGTTTTGGCCCAATTCTAAGGCAGCATCTTAAAATGCACTTCAGAGAGTTGTGTGAAAAAATTCATCCAAGATAGTGGACAACATATAGATATATTCAATTCAATAGCAAACCAAATATGTTTCATTCAATAGCTAACAAAACATTTTTTTTTAAATATTCCATTTTATTTAATAGTGAAAAAATATAGATACAAATATTCATAGATATTTTAATAATTCCTTAAAATAATACTTTTCCCAGGATATAATACACAATCTATTAATATTTACCTATGATGTTAAATAAAACTATTATTAAGTTTTCATTAAATAGAATAAAAAATAAAGCAAAAAATAAATAAAATAGAAATATTGCATAAAAAATTACACTGAAAATTAGAAATGTTGGCAAATTATATATACAGAAAAAAATATTTATAGATATTTTAATAATTCCTTAAAATAATACTTTACCCAAGATATAATACACAATCTATTAATATTTTACCCAGTATATATGATGTTATTGTTAATAACTAAAACTATTATAAATAGTTTTCGTAAAATAAAATTAAAAATTTTATAAAACAAAAAAATGTTATAGAAATATTACATTCAAAATTACACTGAAAATTTGAAATGTTGGTAACTTCAAGTAATTTTAAGCTAAGGTACTACAATTACTGAAACTACAACTGAAATAATAAAAAATTAAAGCTACATAGAAATAAAAATAATAAAAAATGACCTAAGCACGTTACAAAATGACTAAAACTTAAAATAAAAACGTAAACTAAAAAAATATTAATAATACTATAATAGTATATTAACAACACTAAAATAACACTGTTTAGAACAGATTAGTGAGGTTCCGATTAATTTATGATGCTCCCTTATAGAAGACAGCTGACTATATAGGCAGTATACAGCTTACTTAGTTTTGGAACAGAGCAATAGTTTCACAGCACAATCTGACAAAGCAAATAATGATCATTTAGATATTCATATTGTTATCAGCAGGGATGGACAAGATTGGATGGAAAGTGTAACCTTATCTTATTTTATTAGAAACAAGTGCTTCTTTGAAAAACACCAGTAAACTATTATAGGTCCCTTTATGAGTAGCTGCAAATCCAGATGTCTCTTTAGTTTTGATTGAGACGTCTGACGACGATTTATGAGGAGTCATGTTATGGTAATCTAACACTAGTTAGTTCTCTAAGACAACAGCTGAGAATGCTGCTCTCTCTCTCGCTCATTAAACGTCCCGCTCTATGTTTGTCCCTTGCTCGTGGATGGTAAACCTTCACACACAATACTATTTGAAGCTTCTGTCCACTGTCTTTTACTCCAGCCTATGATCTGACGATAACGATTCTTTCTGGGCTGCTAAAAACAGGCCGCTCATCAAAGCTGACCGTGGCCCATTTAAGGTGAGGGCATGCGAAACGTTCATGGGATGAGCTGTCAACATCATCCGTCTCTCGCTCACGGATCACTCACTCAGCCCATATGATGTCATGGGAATGGAATGCGGTCACATGACAACATCCTGGCCAGGATAACAGGAAATTATGTTGTTTTGTGTACCTGACAACTTTTACAACACGCACAGTGTCACAGAGATGTACTCACACACGTTTTATGAGGACTATCCATAGACATAATGATTTTTATCTGGTACAAACTAAATGTACCCCTAAACACAACCCTCACAGAAAACGTTCTGCATTTTCAAAATTCAGTATGATTTATAAGCCGTTTTCCTATGGAACAAAAACTATGCCGTTCACTTACAGTATAAGATGCTCAGTGAACTCAAAGTACTTAAAGTAATATTTAACATTAAATATATAACATTGCAAGTTGCCATGACAACACACATTGACTCAAATGCATATTTGAGATGAAATGCATATTCCTTTTATGAATGACAGTATATGAGATGTATATCCAAAATTACAAATAAATAAATAAATTATAAAAATGTACAATAATGATAATGATTATAATAATAATAAACATTATTGTATTTATATTATATATATATACACTCACCTAAAGGATTATTAGGAACAGCATACTAATACTGTGTTTGACCCCCTTTCGCCTTCAGAACTGCCTTAATTCTACGTGGCATTGATTCAACAAGGTGCTGAAAGCATTCTTTAGAAATGTTGGCCCATATTGATAGGATAGCATCTTGCAGTTGATGGAGATTTGTGGGATGCACATCCAGGGCACGAAGCTCCCGTTCCACCACATCCCAAAGATGCTCTATTGGGTTGAGATCTGGTGACTGTGGGGGCCATTTTAGTACAGTGAACTCATTGTCATGTTCAAGAAACCAATTTGAAATTATTCAAGCTTTGTGACATGGTGCATTATCCTGCTGGAAGTAGCCATCAGAGGATGGGAACATGGGGGTCATAAAGGGATGGATATGGTCAGAAACAATGCTCAGGTAGGCCGTGACATTTAAACGATTCCCAATTGGCACTAAGGGGCCTAAAGTGTGCCAAGAAAACATCCCCCACACCATTACACCACCACAACCAGCCTGCACAGTGGTAACAAGGCATGATGGATCCATGTTCTCATTCTGTTTACGCCAAATTCTGACTCATCAGACCAGGCAACATTTTTCCAGTCTTCAACTGTCCAATTTTGGTGAGCTCGTGCAAATTGTAGCCTCTTTTTCCTATTTGTAGTGGAGATGAGTGGTACCCGGTGGGGTCTTCTGCTGTTGTAGCCCATCCGCCTCAAGGTTGTGCGTGTTGTGGCTTCACAAATGCTTTGCTGCATACCTCAGTTGTAATGATGAGAGATGGTGGTCCAGTGGGTTAAACCATGGAACTGATATGCAGAAGGTTGCTGGTTCGATCCCAGCGGTCACCACCAGTGTGTCCTTGAGCAAGGCACACTCTGTAATTAGTGCACTGTAAGTCGCTTTGGATAAAAGCGTCTGCCAAATGCATAAATGTAAATGAGTGGTTATTTCAGTCAAAGATGCTCTTCTATCAGCTTGAATCAGTCGGCCCATTCTCCTCTGACCTCTAGCATCAACAAGGCATTTTGGCCCACAGGACAGCCGCATACTGGATGTTTTTCCCTTTTCACACCATTCTTTGTAAACCCTAGAAATGGTTGTGCGTGAAAATCCCAGTAACTGAGCAGATTGTGAAATACTCAGACCGGCCCGTCTGGCACCAACAACCATGCCATGCTCAAAATTGCTTAAATCGCCTTTCTTTCCCATTCTGACATTCAGTTTGGAGTTCAGGAGATTGTCTTGACCAGGACCACACCCCTAAATGAATTGAAGCAACTGCCATGTGATTGGTTGATTAGATAATTGCATTAATGAGAAATTGAACAGGTGTTCCTAATAATCCTTTAGGTGAGTGTATATATATATATATATATATATATATATATATATATATTAGGGATGCCACAATTCTCAATATAATATTGAACCGTTCGGTACGGCATTCACGGTTCAATATGCGCTTGTGAATTGCGTTTTTTTCGGTTCTATTCAAATTCTATTATTTGCCTCCATCCCAATACTGAACAACACGACATACATTCACATCACACGCTAGTGGTAGAGTTATACTCACGGAACAATATAGCCTAGTTATTCACAATCAAGAAAGTTCATTATTTGCATGCGTTTTAAAGCCTTGGCGGCTTGTTCGCGTGTGCGGTTTTAACATGCGCTTTTCCGAGGGCGCGCACTAAACGCCTGTCAAACACGTGATTACTGAACTAAGTAGTCGTCTTACTGCACTAATACTGTCAAATACACACAAGGTTTACATAAACACAGTCGGTTATGTCTAAAGTGAAAGTATAATCTTGTGTGACTCATAAAATGCACGCAGGTCTTAAATTAACAGCAGCAGCCTAGTGAACACGCTGTCCTTAAAGGGACAGTTCACCTCTAAAATTATGTCATTATTTACTCACTCTAATATTGTTCCAAACTTCTATTAATTTCTCGATGACAGCATTTTCATTTTTGACCCTTTAATGTTAAAACAACAACAAAAGACAAAGAGAAAATCACTCACTGCTCTTGACTTAAAAACTAATACAGTAGCTTTAATAAGAATCAATGTATATTTTATTGTGAAGTCTAGTGTTTTATTTTTACATTTATTCATTCATTGTCATATTTAAATGCTGCTGTACAGCTCTGAGCTGCCAGTGTAAATCTTTATATATATTTATTTTATATTATACAATACACTAGGAATGTGTACAAGGTATTTTTTTTTAAAGTAAAGTTTTAAGTTTAAGTAAGGTTTTTAAATTCTTTTAAGTAAAATAAAGAAAGAGTATTGCAATAAAAAATAGTATTTTTTCTCCTTAACCTCTTGCTGTTCCTGTCGCCTAAGAATAGAATAGAAAAAAACGGATGTGACAAGCCATCAGAACTGAACCGAACCGAACCGAAAACCGTGGTTAAAAACTGAGGTATGTATTGAACCGTGGACTAACTTTATTGTTGCATCCCTAATATAAAACCTTTTTGAGGTCTTTAAGATTATTTTTTTAAAGAAATTAATACTTTTATCCAGCAAGGAAGAATTAATTTGATCAAAAGCGACAGTGAGGACATTTATAATGTTACAAAAGATTTATATCTCAAATAAATGCTGTTTTTTTAACTTTCTATTCATAAAAAAAAAAAATTAAGCAGCAAATCATATTAGAATGATTTCTGAAGGATCATGTGACAGTGACACTGAAGTGTAGTGATGCTGAAAATCTTCCTGATCCCAAACCTTTGAATGTGACATCAAATATATGTTTTTGAAGGTTTTTTTTTAGCCAAATACAATTTAAATGCAACTTTTTATATACTTTTTTCACTTAATTAACTTTGAAGACCATTTTCGGTTCCAAAATCAGTATCAGCGGATTTTTGTTCATCCCGGAACCTTTTGATGTCTTAAGGGTCTTCACCAATATATGATAATGACTGTTATGAGGATGAGCACCTTATCACAGTAATTCATTGAGAGTGTGTGTGTGTGTGTGTGTGGGGGGGGGGGGGGGTTGCTCACTCATTTAAGGCTCTTTCTTCTCTTCTTTAGATTGATAGCAGATTCCTCTGAAGTCCGGCCCAGCCTTGAAGTGCATGCTGGATTAGTCCAGAACACAAAGGGTGTGGTGTGGTCGAGGCATGTCTGGCCTCTCTTGAAAGGGTATCACTTATTCCCCTCAGCAATGGATCTTCTGAGGGCTTACACGGGCCGGCAGAGGACACAACACTGAGACGGTTTCATGGAGTTAAGGGACAGGATTGAGAAAGGGGTGGGATTCTGATTTAACCTAATGGAAGACCACCGGAATGCAGTTAAGACAATGAAAACATGACACTGATGTGTATGTGTGTCTATTTATCGACCTAACCATATTTTATAGGGAAATTTGTACCCAGAAGTGAGCTAAATCTGACAAAATCCCCCAAAAGCTCCTTTTGGGGACATCCTCATTTATAAAAAATAGTATACCACACTAATTTAAAAATATACAAAATAACAAAGTGACAATAAAGTGCCATTTTGTGGTTATGGAAACAACAGTTACTATGGCGAATACACAATACTTCATGAACTGTTAATGAAACATGAAAACTGCAAAAATTATTATTATTATTATTATTAAAGAGTGCGCACTACAAGTGCAGTATAACAGCTGACAGGACAGGAAAGTGGTTTTTCTGAGGTGAGAAAATTCAAACTGCGAAAATGACGATGTTGCTGGGACTCCAAATGTCCATGCACTTAGTAAATAATGTTATTATAATAATATTTAGTAAAAATACAGCTCGTATTAGTTGTTAAAAGTGTACTAATTACTATTTAATCTAATGTCAAGGAAGACATGGCATAAAGTGAAGTGAGAGCTGGGCCGGGGCAGCAGGGGGCGGGGCACACTCAGTTCAACATGAGAGTATCGCGGTTAGAACCGTGGGTGGTGTATCGCGGGTTTTCGGTTCGGTTTGAATACCGTTACACCCCTAGTAGATACTCATCATGTGTGCACCAATGGCCCAACACACAGACTACACAAAACGGTGAACTGTTGTTTTGCTGATACCGCAACATGACATCATGACTTTGCGTAAACATACACAGCATTTTCTAAAGCCTAATGGCGTGTTATCTGTACGCATTTTGGACTATCCGCATGTATGTCTACGCCGTGTGATTCCGCGTGTATGTGTACGCCGTGTGATTCCGCGTGTATGTGTACGCCGTGTGATTCCGCGTGTATGTGTACGCCGTGTGATTCCGCGTGTATGTAAATGGATTTATAAACATACCAAATCATGTTTTTTTGAAAATGTAAAAATGCTGAATGTTTCTTGTGATGGGTAGGTTTAGGGGCAGGGGCAGGGGCAGTGTGTGTGTGTGTGTGTGTGTGTGTGTGTGTGTGTGTGTGTGTGTGTGTGTGTGTGTGTGTGTGTGTGTGTGTGTGTGTGTGTGTGTGTGTGTGTGTGTGTGTGTGTGTGTGTGTGTGTGTGTGTGTGTGTGTGTGTGTGTGTGTGTGTGTGTGTGTGTGTGTGTGTGTGTGTGTGTGTGTGTGTGTGTGTGTGTGTGTGTGTGTGATGGGTAGGTTTAGGGGTATGGGCAGTGTAGGGGGATAGAATGAAACAGCGTTGATAAACACGCTAAAAAGCGATTATGCATCTTGATAGCACGCCAAAATGGCATACGAATTGGCGTGTCATACATACGCCATTTCATGAGATCAGTCTGGCGTTTATTGCGTTTCATCTTCGTGCTCTGAGATGCAAGTAATTTATTATAGATGAAAAAAGGCCCACAGTGGTTTTGCGCACAAGTTAAATACGCAACTTTGGATGGAAACATAGCAACTGACACATCAGCCTACAAGAGCCACGGCCTAGTTCACGTTTACGGTCTGTATACACAAAATATATAATCATATTTATTTAACCTACGCATACATTTTTGAGAACAAATTATGCAAAAAAACTAAGAAAAACAATATAAATCAAAAGTGAATCTCACAAAAACAAATTCTGTCGACATATATAGGTTATATAGGGTGAAATGTGACAAATATATAAAATAAATAAAATTAATTCTATTTTAGGATTACGGTATTAATTTTTCATTTACATTTATATATTAAATCCCAAAGTTCACTTTATTTTCATTAGATAATGACTATTGAAGTATAATATAAATATGATTTTTTTTAAAGTTGTAAATAAATACTATGAAACAAATATTTTTTACATTTACATCATACATTTAAAGGTCCGTTCTTCGTGTCTTTTTGAAGCTTTGATTGTGTTTACAGTGTGCAATATAACGTGTTCATGTTTCGCTTGTAAAAAAACAGTATTTTTCACACAATTTACTTATCTGTATACCGCTGTTTTCACTGTCCTAAAAACGGCTGATGAGTTCCTTGTTCTATGAAGTCCCTCCTTCAGAAATACGTAACGAGTTCTGATTGTGCCAGCGGTTCCTGTGTTGTGATTCGACAGCAGCTTAGCGCACGTGGAAAGGTCACGCCTCTTAACGGGAGATATATGCACTTAATGATCTCTACAGCGTCCCTGGGAAAGCCAAACAAAGGTGATTTGACTCCGGGATGAAAATAACAGTGTCTCGACGACATGGCGACAAACACACTCAAACGCAACACTTCCTTTTCTCCACGCGACACGTCCTCTTCTCCACGTGGGAGAGCAACAAGACCACGCCCCCTTTTTTCACGTATTCTTGTGGGCGGAGTTTAGTCTGTTCTACTGTCCTACTGACGTCATTTATGAAGGAAGTACCAGGATGTAGTCCAAGCCGGCCGTTCGCTGTAGGCTTTGAAAGGGAACTTCTGTTAAATAAAATATCTCGCTTGGCATTGAACTTTGAGCTTTATAATTTTACAGGTATTATTTATGCTCTAACAGCAACATTACACACTAACTAAAGTTTGAACAATGGGATCACGAAGAACGGGACCTTTAAAACAATAACAAATCATAAATTTGCAAAAACAATATACCATGATATGATAGGAGTACTTTAAATAACATATGTTTCATATTAAAGTAATGAGAATGATATGGCTAAATTTTTTATATGACCAATTAATATTGACAGGTTTCATGAGATTTGCCCTTAATACAGCAACATTTACATCACTATTAATCTAAAAATGTTTTACGTCTCAAGCAGGGTTGCCAGGTCTGTACAAAAAAAAAAAAGTTTTAATGCAGTGCTATGTGGTTTGCAGATTTCTTACTGTGTGCTAATATTCAAAACCACATCATTGTGATGTTCTGATTCTGGATACGCCTTTCAAAGTGTCTATTTTTATTAATTAACATAGTTTATTAATTAACATAGCAACAAAGTTTAATAAATGTTATGAAAATATATTGCTCATAGTTCATGTTAGTTAATGCACTAAACAATGTTAATAAATGAGACTTATTGCAAAGTGTGTGACTTATTGTAAAGTGTTTTGGCAATCATGCATCACTAAATACAACACGTTCTTGTCACAAAATATGGCAAATATGAAATATGAAAATATTTCTCTCGCAACTGTTAGAACTATCGCAATCCATCAAACAAAATAAACTGTTTTGCACAGCAAAACGCTCAACTCGACGAGCTCAGCATGAGGGTGTGAAAACACCTTGAAACTGCATTACACAGATGCCGTTTTTCATAGCCATATTTTTTCATCTAGTCACTGATGCACACAGTATTTCCCAGTAGCCATATATCAGTACTATCACACACCAATATTCCCAACACCTCCATAAATCATTTTGCATGTCAAGTGGTGACAGTTCAGAGAGCTTATACGGGTCTGGCTCTATATAAACGCATCCATATGGAGGCTGCTGGGCCGTTCTCTGGATCTCATGCCATTATCAGCCCATACATTACCTCTTTTATGGGCCCAGTAAGGAGTCTGATGAAACCATCCCAGAGTCATGCCAGTAGATGAGCATTATCCTCAGATATCAAATGTATGCTTCGTGTTTTTTACAGAGCTGCGAGGAGCCTGCAGTTCCCAGCCGCGGTCGGGAACGTCAGCATGTTGCGCCCTTAAATATTTAACTTCCTCAAGAGATCTTGCTGCGATATGAGATATTAGCCCCCTAATTCCTGCTGACTGGTACAAACAGATGTTGAACGTCAGGTTGAAACTATCATGTTCTCCAGGTCAGACAGACCAACCAGTGCAGTGCAGGGTCGGTTTTCATATCGCACGTTGGTTTGGTGATAAAGCTCAGTTACGAGGCTGGACAAGTTGCACGGGATCCAGACACAACATTTACTGTATTATGGGTTTGACAATGATGAACAGACCGTAGGATGACTGAACCATCACTACTGTAAGTTATGGGTCTGTTTTGATAGACCTGACTGGGCAGTAATGGTATCACGTTCAGGAGATAAAATGGTCATGTCAGGTCTTCCATTGCGGTCATGACGCACATTTGATTCTTTATCAAGTCTAGTTCTGTTTATGTTTTATCAATAATTAATCATTACATTAAATTGATTGACTTCAGAGAGGTTATTAGTGCAACTGAACAGTTTTAGTCTAATATAGACCTCTGATTTACAGTACAAGACAAAGGTTTGGACACTTAACTGAATGTGTGTTCTTAGCTCCAAAGACATATGCTTAAATATATCAGTCAAGTCACCTTCGTTTATATAGCGCTTTTACAATATAGATTGTTTCAAAGCAGCTTTACAGTGATAATAGGAAATTAATGGAAGAGAGATTGTTTTGGCTGTACATCAGCTTTTTCAGATTAGCTTTGGGGACAAATACAGAGTGTATGAATTTCATTTTTAATTGTTTTATTAAGCTATTTATTAATTAGATTTATATACAAATATTTATTTAATATTAATATTTAGTGTATTATAGTGTTGTAGTCAAGACCACCTAAACCGAGACCAAGATCAAAATGTGTTGAGACCAAGACAAGACCAAGACCAGACCAGCACTCCTCAAATGTATCTAAAAGATCCATATCTACCGTCTGAATAATGTCTTATTATTCAAATTGTATTGATTGATTAAATAGAAGACAATGTAGAGCTGTTACCAATCAAAACACTAAAAAATAAAACTGATCTTTATGCTACAGAGGTGGCACAGAAGTTGGTCTATACCTTCAGAAATAATACTGAGATTAAGGTTTTAAAAGTAAAATTTTGAATATAGAAATATGATGGGAAAATTAAATGATAGATCTACTTTTAAATATGAAACTGAAAACAAAACACTAAAGGGATAGTTCACCCAAAAACAAATTTTTTATCTTTTATCATTTTTTATCATTTTTCACATATTTTTATATTATGTTTATCTGCTTACCCCCAGGGCATCCAAGATGTAGGTGTCTTTGTTTCTTCAGTAGAACACAAATTAAGATTTTTAACTCCAACCGTTGCAGCGCCATAACTTCCGGCGAATAAGCTCAAAATACTTGCACGATCAAAGATATATAAACATAGATGCCTCATTCAACCGATCCGCAATTAATTGAAAAAATCCGTCAATTAATTGGTCACAGTAATGAGGAATCTATGTATATATATATATAAATATATCTATGATCGGGCCGGTATTTTGCATGTATTTTGACCTTATTTGACCGAAGTGAAAAAAAAGAAATACATTTTTAAATATGGATATTTTTCTTACACAAACGCATCGATTCGCTTCAGAAGGCCTTTATTAAAGGTCCCGTTCTTCGTGATCCCATTGTTCAAACTTTTTTAAGCTCAATTACAAATTATTAAGCTCAAAGTTCAATGCCAAGCGAGATATTTTATTTAACAGAAGTTCCCTTTCAAAGCCTACAGCGAACGGCCGGCTTGGACTACATCCTGGTACTTCCTTCATAAATGACGTCAGTAGAACAGTAGAACAGACTAACCTCCGCCCACAAGAATATGCGAAAAAGGGGGCGTGGTCTTGTTGCTGTCCCACGTGGAGAAGAGGAAGTGTTGCGTGGAGAAGAGGAATTGTTGCGTTTGAGTGTGTTTGTCGCCATGTCGTCGAGACGCTGTTATTTTAATCCCGGAGTGAAATCACCTTTGTTTGGCTTTCCCAGGGACGCTGTAGAGATCATTGAGCGCATATATCTCCCGTTAAGAGGCGTGACCTTTCCACGTGCACTAAGCTGCTGTCGAATCACAACACAGGGACCGTGCAACGTGCGCTAAGCTGCGGTCAAATCACAACACGGGAACCGCTGGCACAATCAGAACTCGTTACGTATTTCTGAAGGAGGAACTTCATAGAACAAGGAAATCATCAACCCGTTTTTAGGACAGTGAAAACAGCGGTGTACAGATAAGTAAATTGTGTGAAAAATACTGTTTTTTTACACGCGAAACATGAACACATGTTATATTGCACACTGTAAACACAATCAAAGCTTCAAAAAAACACGAAGAACGGGACCTTTAACACCCCGGAGCCGCGTGGAGCACATTATTTGACGGACAGATCAATTTTTTATGGACTTCAAAAACAGAGCAACTATTACTGCTATTATAACGCTTGGATTAGCCTGAACATTTTGAATATAACTCATTGTATTCGTCTGAAAGAAGAATGTCATATACACCTCGATGACTTGAGAGTGAGTAAATCATGGGCTAATTTTCTTTCAAAGCAGCTGATTCATTTAGTAAATAAACATGTAAGCAAAATAGCAAAAACTGTCTAGAAATGATTTATTGACCTTTTGTATAAAATCAATATCACATTTACAATCGTGATATTGCTCTCTTAATTATATTCTATGTTATGAAATAAAAATCTCATACAAGTACTTTTTGCAATCATATCTTGAATTTTATGGCATTTATTAATTTTGACCATTTCACTTTTTTGAGACAATCCCGCAATGATTTCGAACCCGGCACCACAGTAACAAAAGAATTTGAAATAAGATATTGATTGCATTTTAAAGGGGTGGTAAAACACATTATTTCGTAGGCTTGATTGTGTTTGTGGGGTGCACTGTAACATGTGTTCATGCTTTGTTTTTTAAAAATTGCATTATTTTCCATATATTTTACCTTTATTCTACACTGCTCTGTCCCTCCTTGTAAAAACGGTCTGATGGTTTCCGGGTTGTATGAAGCCAGTCCCTCAGAAATACGCAATGGGCTCAGATTGGTTAGCTGGCCCAGTGTGTTGTAATTCGCTAACCGCCTAGTGCACGTTTGTGGGAAACGTCACGCCCCTTACCTTTACCGGTAGCCTGTGCTTTGGGTAGTACAATGGCGTCAATAAAACCATACCAATTTGAGCCCGAATCAGACCCAGACAATTTTAGTGAAGATGATCGAGCAGAACCTGTTCAGTCCTCAAGAGTAAAGACTGCGGATCTATAGTGATCGCTACTGAATGGCACCGTTACTTTTGTATTTTTAGAACGATTTGCCAAATATCTGTCGCAAGAACGAACTCTAAACATTGGCTTTACTATAGTATCCAAATCAAACACAGAACCATGTTTAGCATGCCTGTAGATAAACAATACATAAAAGCTCTAATCAAAGAATAATTTACACTAATGCCAAGTTCACTGTTGAGATTTTCAAAAGTTTGTAACGTTAGGTGTTTGTCGGATAACGTTAAGTATGAATGAGCATTTAACAAACTGGTTTGCAGAGCCAAATGAGCGTTGTCATCTGTTTACTTCCTTGCTACAACGTACAATTAACAATACGAACTATTACAGGAAAACACATTGACGAAAAATAAATCATACTTACAGGTTGTGGCCCGTAAACAGCTTCTGTTTTTAAATCCATCTTTCAGGACAAGCCGTTGTAAGAATCCTGCATTGAACTCGTGAAGATTGTGGAAGCTTTCCTCCGTGAAATGTGCAGCGGGAGCCGCGCGTGCCCGTCTCACACTGGCAGTGTTTGTCTCGCGCAGCTGAACCGCGGCTCGTGTATTGCAAATACAGACGAATATTGTCCATTATGTCACATTTTCCGGTCTTCTCCTCCGACCCCTGTCTGTCTCGTGCTTTGATTTATGATGGGCAGCATATATCTGCTGCAAATGCGACCGTGTTCCCCTCTGTCTCATACACGCATGCATATAACGTTGTATGTTAAACGCACTGCAACGCACCCCCGTCCCTAGGAAGGCTGAACAAAGTGGACCTGCAATCCGGATGAAAATAACAGCGTTTCGTCGGCATTGGCAACAACACTCCAGCCTACTAACTAGCCTACCACAACAACTATTCCCCGCGGTGATACAAAATGGCCTCGCCCCCCCTTATTTCATATTCTCGGAGGAGGGGTTTATGTAAATATTGGGGCTGGTGATGTCAGCAACCCTGGAGGAATGTGTAGTAGTCCCTAGCGGCCGTTTGCTGTAGTCCTTAGAAATTGATTTCTTTAAAAGCAAATATCTCCCTTTGCTTTAAACTTTGAACGTTGTAACTTTGCAGATGTTGTTTATGCTCAAACAGCAACATTACACACTAGCTAAAGTTAGAAAAGTGAAATCGTGGTTTCGTATCGTGACGCATGTCATCTCAAACTAGCGCACGACATCAACGGCATCGTTCTCAGCCACTCCCTCTGTTCGCTGATTGGACCGGTTAAAATTTGATCTGAGAAAACCAGCGAATATACTGCAATCCCAGACGGAGTACTGAAGGAAAATGAAAATTGAGTACGTCGGAAGGCTACGAGACAAGACCAAGATCTTCAAAAAATGGTCTTAAAGGGATATTTGTTCCAAACCTGTATGAATTTCTTTCTTCTGCTGAACACAAAAGAAGATATTTTGAAGAATGTCGTATCTAAACAATTAATAGGCCCCATTGACTTCCATATAACTTTTTTTTCCTACTATGGAAGTCAATGGGGTCCATTATTTGTTTGGTTACAACATTCTTCAAAATATCTTCTTTTGTGTTCAGCAGAAGAAAGAAACTCATACAGGTTTGGAACAACTTGAGTGAGTAAATGCTGAGAGAATTTTAATTTTTGGGTGAACTATCCCTTTAAGACCGGTCTTGAGTACTACACTACTGTATTAATACTTCATATATAACATTAATATACATTAATACTATTAAAATCCTTCAAAGGTTGAATAACTAACTAACTAAACTAACTAACAAACATTTTCAAACAAAAAAATAAATAAAATAAACTATAAAAAATTATATATATATTAAATTAAATAATATATAATATGTAAGACACTTTTTAAACGTCTCAAAGTCTTCGTCTTGACCTAGGATACACTTTTCCCTGTTCTTGTGTCCCTAACAGGTAAAAGCATCTGTTCGGCTAATGGCAATGGTGTTTCACACATCCCAGAGTGCAACACTATCCTCCAGTTACTCATCAGTTTGGTCTCAATCTCTGAGTCGCTGAGTGACTGCACTTCCCCAGGCCGAGTCCTATCAGCACTGACGGTAACACGATTCCTCAAGAGCTGCAGATCTCCACGCCAAACTCTGTTTATCTTTACAAACCCACTGATCGAGCGCTTTGTACCTGATCTGTGACCTATGAACTGAAATGCACGAACCCACACAAACTGTTGTCCATATCCGAACAGCACTGTATAGCCAAATGGCTTGATTTTAATAAACCAATGCATGATTTCTGGTGCCACAAACACCTCACCTTACATATTGTCCTTTTTCCCGGGCATTTCCGTGCAGGGGTCAGATGTCAGTAGAAAGTGATATTTCCTCTTCCTGCTCTGGGAAAACAGGATTAGATTAGATTAGATCAGATTATCAGATTGGATTAGATTGGTCAAACCTCTTGCACTGAAGTCTCAACAGCCTGTGTTATGATGAAGCTCTAGTTTAGGTTGATGGGTGACCAAAGAGTTTAAACCTCTGATTATGGTCTTTCCTCATAGGAGGGGGACTAGAAGAACATCGGCACCCTTTGAGACCCCCACAGAGAGGCATGCTGGCCAATCCCTGCCCCAGGGCATCCTCACCTTACATACAGGGGCCTGGCACCTGGGAGATGGGAAAGGTGAAGGGTGAGGGCCCCCAGGGGCCCCACGGTCAGTCTGGACCTTCAGCAATAGGGCAACACCTTACAACTAGGTGACAGTCAGTGTCCATCTGTGGGGAAAATAGTTGTGATTTATTACACGACACAAACTGTTTAAGAATAAACTGTTTTAAAATGCAAGAATAGAAAGAGACCACACAATATCAGAAATGATTACATGTATAAATTATTGAATATCGAATTTCATATATTCAATTGGTTAGTAATTAGAAAAATTACATTTCACACACTGAATCTTGCTCAGGGTTAATTTTCTAATCAGTTTGAAACTACATTTTTTATTTGCCCTGGGGAAAAAGTAGGCTAACAGTTTATTGAACATAATTAATAAAAAGTGAGAAATAAGAAAAAGTTTTAAATAATTTTTTATAAATACAAAAAAATTATGTAATTAATTAACTACATAAAATTATATGATTTAAAAAGCATGTGACATCTTTCTCCTATAAAATAGCAAAGCCTTTGCAACTATGGCTACTTGCCAGAAAGCTAGCCAACAAAATAATACGATCATCCCCACATGAAGAAATACTATAGTATATTATAGTAAAATTACTCTAGTAAATACTATAGTTTTTTTGAACCATACTATAGTAAACACTACAGTAAATTGAAGTATACCACAGTATCTGTTTAACAATTGACTATAGTTTAACTAAAGTATGATGTAGTATAAATTAACAAAGTGTATTAAATACTATAAGTTAATATACTACAATTTACTGTAGTATCTTTACTATGGTTTGAAAACACTAGTAACGTTACTAACGTTATACAGTGGGCCTATTTACTGTAGAAATGTAACTATTTATTGCTATTATTACACAATTTAAGACCGTTTAACCCCATAAAATTGTTTCGTTTCAATCAAATATGATTCAAACTATCTCACAAAACGATCTTTACAAGAGTGTGTAGTTATTGATTTGGTCGTTAAACGTTAGCTAATAGCTACACCGGCTAACTGAAAACAGGCAGAATCTGAGGTAAATTAACCAAGTTAAGCCTAATTACCCGTAGTGTTGGAACATGTTGTACAAACTTTCTTCACGTCACATTAGTATGGGAGAATTCATATTATTCATTTTTTAGCATTAGCGATTCGTGAAGTATCGATGTCTGACGACGTCGGTTTCAATCTGTATAAGGTTTGGACAGAATACGTCAGTTTGCACAATAATTGATGCAAATGGGAAGAAACAATCGGATCCCAGGATGAATTAAACCAAATGGATATTTATTTTCTTACACTGTAATTGCAAGTGTATAGTTCTGCTTGTTTATTTGTTGCATGATATATATATATATATATATATATATATATATATATATATATATATATATATATATATATATGTGTGTGTGTGTGTGTGTGTGTGTGTGTGTGTGTGTGTGTGTGTGTGTGTGTGTGTGTGTGTGTGTGTGTGTGTGTGTGTGTGTGTGTGTGTGTGTGTGTGTGTGTGTGTGTGTGTGTGTGTGTGTGTGTGTGTGTGTGTGTGTGTGTGTGTGTGTGTGTGTTTTTGCATAAAATGTGTTAGGCTAAGGTTAGGCTACCTACGGTTTTAATTAGGCTAGTTTTATTTTGTTTTGTTTTTGGGGGGGAAATGAACATTCAAAAATCCATTTAATACAGACAATGACTTGATTGTCTGTTATATTGTCTCACACGTAACACCACTTGAGTCTTTAAATACATTTCTGTAGACATTTTTTGTCTACAAAAGTGTACAGTTGTAAGGAATGTAATACAAAGTAGAACTTAAAGGGATAGTTCACCCAAAAATGAAAATTCTGTCATCATTAGGCCTACTCACCCTCAAGTTGTTCCAAGCTTGTATGAATTTCTTTGTTCTGCTGAACACAAAATGAGATATTTTGAAGAATGTCTGCCAAACAGTTGATAGACCCCATTGACTTCTATAGTATTTTTCCCCCAATGGAAGTCAATGGGGTCCATCAACTGTTTAGTTTCCCGTATCAAAATATATTATTTTGTGTTCAGCAGAACAAAGAAATTCATACAAGTTTGGGAATAACTTAAAGGTGAGTAGCCCTAATGATGACAGAATTTTAATTTTGGGTGAACTATCC
The DNA here is from genome assembly GCA_023566225.1 of Romanogobio albipinnatus. Classification (NCBI taxonomy): domain Eukaryota; kingdom Metazoa; phylum Chordata; class Actinopteri; order Cypriniformes; family Gobionidae; genus Romanogobio; species Romanogobio albipinnatus. The sequence goes on along the minus strand of CM042257.1, from coordinate 4,895,725 downwards.
CTTTAATACATATTTACATATTTATATATATTCAGTACATTTCCATGTCCTGCACTTACGCAACCACTGTATATCCTGCACTTGCTGCTATTGCACTTCTGGTTAGACCTAAACTGCATTTTGTTGCCTTGTACTTGTACTTGTGTAATGACAATAAAGTTGAATCTAATCTAATCTAATCTAATCTAATCTAAGGCACATGTAGACTGAACTAAATTTGATACAGGCTAAGTATGTTGTCCTTTTGTATGTCCTTTTTGTCATCTTAGCTTGATTTGTCATTAACCCTGGTGTTTTATAAATTAATAAAACTGACTGTCTACCTGTCTGTCTGTACATGTGTCCATTTCATACTTCTCACCACAGATCCTGATATGAGAATCCATCCTGCAATACAGTGGAACAACAATGTCCTTTGTTAGAATAAAGGCGCACAGAGTGAAATTCGCTCTGAGTGCTTTCATTTGTTTCCAGATCTCTGTGTTTTCACTAGAAAGCAGCAGGGTGTCTCTGGTGATGCCAGATCCGTTCGTGTTCCAGCACTGTTGACACAAATCCCCTGTCAGTTCTGCTTTATCCCATACAACAGAGCCAATTCAGATGTATTTCAGTTATGTGTGTATTTACTTTCTTTGATATGCAGTGGATTGACTTTGAAATAAGTGCAGATGGAACAGGCCCCAAGAAAGTATCACATACGGAATCCCATCGATCGCAGGTTTGCCACATAATAATCTAAAGAGAACTTCAAAATAGTTTTGCACCTGATGCCATATAGGAGAACCTTCAACAATTAGAAAAGTGATTTAAAGTACTGGGCCTAGAAACATCTGCATCTCCAAAGAACCAACTCAAGAACCATGTGAAACTTACTAAATAAGCAGAGTGTGAATAAAAGCTTCCAGACAAACAGTTGAACTTTTGAACTCTCCAGATATGAAGCTGCGATTATGGTCGATCGCCTGCATTGAAAGCGGAACATGTCTCAGTCTCACCTACTGTTTTCATGCAGCTCAGACTGGACTTGAGTTAATGGTAGAAGGGGACGTTGAGTCTTTGGATAAACCGGCAGATCATATACAAGGCTATTTACACCATCACCCAATTGAGTCTGTGCCACTCAGCACCAGTGGTTGTACAGTACATAAACGGGCCTCGGTTCTGGAAAAACATCCCTGAGATAACGAGACATCGAAGAGTTAAATGTGTCTGGCTTTTTGCAGAAAGCAATTAGGAGAGCACACAGCAGGAGCACGGATTAATTCAAACGCTCGATTAAACCTCAAATTCTTTTGATAAATAATTGTCAACTCAATATGTTTGCTGGAGTTGATCTGTTATGGGAAAAAATACGGGGGCGGTTAAATGACTTTGAAAATTAGGGTTTGAGAAATACTTTTTCACTGTGCTATCCACCTCAAAAGTGTATTTCAGAGCTTCTGTTTAAATCTGAACAGTACTTTAGTGCAAAAGCTAATTAAAAGTTGTCTTGAAACTGCCTGTTTGATTGCAGCCATCTACAAACAAACTATATATAATTGCATGCAACTGTAAACAAACTGCATATGCAAACACGTTAATTGCTGTCACTGTTTAGTGCATCTCTCCGGCCACCCGCTGATGGCGTGGGAACACACTGAGATGCACTAGGTGTTTGTGTTTGTTGTGCCATTGAGCAGATAATGACAGCACATCATGCATATGATGTTTTGCTCATCATAGAGCAAATCAACAGAAAACGAAGCTACAGACGTGTCAGATATATGCACATTTTATTTACAAATCAGAAACATTCCATTTAAATAAAAAATATATCTACATTTCTTCTACAAAAAAAAAAAAACAGCATCTCAGAAGGCACTTGTTTATAGCGGCCTAGGAAACAGACATGAAAAGTATCACGGTTTGGTGCAGAATCATCATTTACTCAAGGCAGAATACATGTAAATGATGCAAAAGCTCCAAGCACTTGCTGATGCGTCCGAAACACCAGACATTCCCCATCGAAATGAACTTCAAGCTGTGCAACTGAGGTGAAGGTGTATAGAAATGAAGTCTCAGCTTGTACTCACAGAGCACGTTAGAGGTTCGATAAACTTGGGCGTCTCTAAACTTCGGTTCCATCCCGGTTGTAGATGAGATTATTGACACTGAAATGGTTGGAGAGCGAGTTGATCAAGCCACTGTTATTATGGGATGTTGAGAAGTAGTTTAGTCTGTTGGTGTTGAGATGGCCGGGTTCTGATGGAGGGGCGATTTCATGTCCAGACATGCCGTGCGTAAAATCCCCCAAGTGTCCAGAGCTGACGTCTCTGCTTCTGATCGCGTTGCTGTTTCCCGACATCACCGAGTTCATGTTACCGATAAAGTTGTTAAAACACGGGCTGTGCTCGGCGGACGGCGAGGGAGATGATTTGGGCTCGCTGGAGGTCGGAGAGTTTTGGAGACTCTGCGGGGACGCGCTCATGAGCCTCGCCGTGTCCGCCAATTTGAGCGCGTCCTCGGATTTCACAGACAGACCACTGGCGTTTCCGTCAGCTCTTCTTTTTCTCTTCCTTCTGAAGTTGCCATTATCGAACATTTTCTCGCAGTTGGGATCCAAAGTCCAGTAATTTCCTTTCCCTTTAAAAAAAAGATACAAATGTTAGTATAAACCCAGTGCGTAAAGCGTAACATAGCCTACTTTTTAACACTAACTTCTACGAGTAAAGAACGTTTAAACTTACCAGGGTCATCCTCATCCCGCGCAACTTTCTTGAAGCAGTCATTCAAGGACAGATTGTGTCTTATGGAGTTCTGCCATCCGGCTTTGCTTTTCTTATAAAAAGGAAAGTTGTCGGCCACATACTGATAAATCTGACTGAGGGTCAGTTTCTTATCCTGAGCGTTCTGAATAGCCATCGCAATCAGCGCTGAGTACGAGTACGGCGGTCTAACCATCTTGAAAAGTTCTTGCTGACTTGAAATGGAGAGCCACCCGAGATCTGCGCTTCCGAACCCGGTGGGCGGTGGAAGAAACTGCCGCTGGTTCGAGCCAAATCCTGACTGGATGTAAGACCCTCCGTTCGGGCCTGAGAGATACGGGGAAGAGGCGATACCTGGGCTGTTCATCCACATGTAAGGGTTGGTTGTGGGCGAGGTGTACTCGCCGAGTCCGTAGCTGGAAGGATGCGCAGGTGGCCTTTGCGCGTGGTGATGGTGGAGGTTCTGCTGGTACATGCTGAAGTTGCTGTCGCAGTACACGGTCATGTCCAGGATGTCCTGCGCGTTGTGGTGCTGGAGGGGACTGGTCTGCTGGCTCGACGGCTGCTGCCCAAACGCGTTCATAATCCGTTCTCCCTCTAGAAACATGAGTTTCACCGATCAGACCTGCTGAATGTGCTCGTATCCGAGGGTTTACCCTAGAGTGCCCGAGTGCGCAACAGGGGAGGGTTATTTAACATGTGCAGTGAATGGACTGCTGGTTGGCAACCCCTCCCACTGTCACACTTCTCCTCAATTAACTTCATCCAATATGCATCGAGATCATTCATGTGATAAGCATTTGGGAAAATGCAAATTCAAGCTGAAAGTCTGTTTAAATACAAAAAGTTGGGAAAATATGTATCTAAACAACATATTTAACCCTACTTATAAATATTACAAATAAAGTAAATAGAGAATGTAGGTTACAGAGGAGATGCTGGTTGTCACCCCATAGACTATTCTCAGTGTCGGTCAGTTTATTCAAACCTTAAAGCATTGAATAACTAACTAAATAATATGTATAACAATCCCTTGTTTGATAGCGGGACATGGATATTGCACGTGGACCTTGAAATAACAGGTTGTAAACAGTAAAAAAGTCAAGAAACGATTAAATGTAACAAAACCATTATTTTGGTCGAAAGATATTGTAAATAATAAATTGCATGCATTTTAAAACACTTGTGACAACTTACCCGGACCTGCAATTTAAGGAAATCAACAATGGTAGGCTATGTAGTGTGGTTTTATTGTGTTTATCAAATATAGAAAAAAATATGGTACTGGCATGATTATTCTTATTTAAAACGATTTAATTCGATGAATGAAACCAACATACAAAACAGCTGCTACACTCAAAAAAAAAAAAAAAAGGTTCTATATGGCACCAAAAATGGTTCTTGGCTCGTAATCATAGGGGAACCGTTTTTAGTGCTATATAGCACCAATTTTGGTGCTTCAGCAGTTCTTCAGAGGTGCTATATAGCACCGTAGTCAAAGAACCGGTGAAGAACCTCTGAAGAACCACTGAAGCACCAAAATTGGTGCTATTTGGCACTTAAAAAGGTTCCCCTATGATTACGAGCCAAGAACCATTTTTGGTGCCATATAGAACCTTTTTTTTTTTTAGAGTGTAGATGGACAAAAGCATTTGTGCAACTAGACTTTTGACTCAAAACCTCACTGATAACTATAACCTCAGGCTCCTCTATCTATAAATCTGATTGTGAATGAAATAAACATCTCAATGTTTTGTGAGGGAATTATGGTGCAACTCAATAAAAGGAGATGTTTAGCCTAGTTTAGACAGAAGTTAATGGTGTATTATGATCACTTAACATGAAATTAGTCTAATTGGACGAAACGCCCCACCCCCACACTATGCAAATGTACAGTGGCCTACATCTGATCACCCAAACTCGATGAAGTTTCGCTCGAATTTACAAATGGATACGACAGAAGGAGAATTAAAATGAACAGAAATGTGTTGTTTTAGGACAGTGTGCAGCTGGCATTAGTAGCTACTATAGATTAAACTGTCGATTGATTCATAAAATTTGCTTTTTTTATATTACTGTTTTACATTTTTGAAAAGGCGCAGGACATTCATCCGACGAGAACATCTGAAAAAGAGAAAATAAGTTAATGCAAATAATAAACTATCGGCCTATACTGTGGAAAACTGTATGGTCTACTCTGGAAATATTCCACTGTAATTTAATTAATGTAATATAATTGTTTTAAATATAATCTGTTGAATATAATTAAAGTTAAAAAAAAAATCATAATCATCTTTTTTATATGCTATAATTAAGCTCTTTGTAAACTATAGTTAAAGATTAAGCAAACATGTGCACTCTATTAGGATGAAAAGGCGAAGAAGCGTGAAAATAAAATATCTAAGAAATTATTGTATTTTAAGCTTTATGTTATGTATCATTCACATTGTAATTAAACTATAGACGTCTTTAGAGCCAGTGAAGGCGCAGAGATGTTTCTCTATCGCCACCTTCTGGCCATTTGGAGAACATGGACGTTTCATTCTTCCAATCCAGTCACAATACAAATGCTCATAAGATGTTGACTTGATGATAAAACGACAGAATACTACAACACACAATGACCAGCAAAACGTAAAACGCCTTTTGTCAGCTTTTAAATGTTTTTAATATTTCCCAGTTTAAAAATGTAAGCATTTGTATGTTAAAATACACAGAACTGGCAAAATGTAAAACATGAAATACCTTGAAGTCGCTTTGGATAAAAGTGTCTGCCAAATGCATAAATGTCACTTAATTTACATAAAGTTTGATACAATTTCAACTGTTGTTTCTGGCATATAATTTGGGCAAATACAAATCGACTAAACTATTTTACATTGTCATGTTCTCTTCTATATTAAAAATTGTATGCAATGGAGACATTTAAAGGAATTCAACGTTGTCCCTGTTGTTGTGTTCCCTCCCGTCCTGCAGGGTTAGTCATGAAGCATTGCTGAGGTACAAAGTTGCCTTACTAAAATGCTGAGACCTTCACAAACCAGTTGAAAACACAACTCTACAAATCACTATCACAAAGGCACTTACCAAAAATAAAATCTATTAAAAATCTCTATTTATTGATTTAATTAATTATTATTATTTTTAATTAGCACGACTTCCATGACACTGGCACAGTGACCGGAGAGAGAGAGAGAGAGAGAGAGAGAGAGAGAGAGAGAGAGAGAGAGAGAGAGAGAGAGAGAGAGAGAGAGAGAGAGAGAGAGAGAGAGAGAGAGAGAGAGAGAGAGAGAATAACACCAGATATAAACAGATAATGCACAAAAATATGCAACATTTTTTAAAGTAGATAGTCTGAGATTTTATTGCGTTTGTTCCAAATGATCCAATTAGGTATATTTACACTATAAAAAGAAACAATGCATTTTGATTTCTAAGTGAACTGATTTCTATTTTCACACATGACCATTGGGTGCAGGTAATCAGTAAATGAGGGTGACATTTAAATGCCAGTGAGCTGTTATGTTTGAAGGTATTTGTCTAATGTAGAAAACTGCATTTTGCAAAAAGTTAATTTTACAATTGCAAACTAAGTTCAAAGCAGATATAAAACATAAAATATAAACATTCATTTCATTTTTTCAGGGACTTCTGGTACTAAGGCAGCCAAAATATCATGCATATCATGCAAAATATCATGCATGCAGATTGTATATCATGCACTTATGCAACCGTCGTATATCCTGCACTTGCTGCTATTGCACTTCTGGTTTGACCTAAACTGCATTTCGTTGCCTTGTACCTGTACTAGTGTAATGACAATAAAGTTGAATCTAATCTAATCTAATCTAAAACAAGGAGCTCTGGTACTGAGGCAACCAAGACAGCGATGACAGGAGCCTCTGGGACCCAGGCACACACACCCAGGCTGGGACCTCGGACTCCGGGTCAGCCATTCCGAGAACCATTGAAATGTCCATGGCCAAAAAAGAGAGCACTAGGACAGCCAATACAGGAAACTCTGGGACCAGGACACACATACCTGGGAGCTTGAACTCCAGGGCAGCATTTATTGATTTGGGGAGCTATTGTAGCAGGGGGCCCAGACAGAGACTTTTAGTGCAGCCATGACAGGAATTTGTACATGGCAGTAATAGGAATGTCTGTAGTGGCCATGACAGAACATTTTGGTGCAGGCCGAACATGACATGGAGCTCAGAGACCAGAGCAGCCATTGCAGGAACCTTTGGGGAGCTCTTGTGTGGGACAGCCAAGACAGAGAGCACTGGGACAGGCATGACAGGAGACATTGTGACCCACACATCACTGGGAGCTCGCACTCTGAGGGCAGACATTACGGCAGTGGTCTTCGCTATTTTTTTCATGAGAGCCACTCTGATAGGACACAAAATCGAGCCAGTTTTACTGCAAAGTATCAAAACAGCCAGTCATAAATAGCATGTCTGCTTATCAGTCTGTCATCCCTGAATATACAATATGCAACGCAATAAATACAAAAGGTAGACAGTGGGTATTTTTCTGTTTAAAACACGTTTTATTTAATAATGTAAAAATCACCAAAATAATGGAGAAAAAACAAAGACGGTATATTTAAATATTTATTTAATAGCATCTTTTTGTTTCACTGATACTAATAGTGTTGATGTCTCTATGATTTTCCCCCTAATTTTAAACATTTAATTATAGCCATTCAATATTACAGTGTGATTGAAAGCTTTTTAACATATATTAGGCTTCAAACTTATTATGAATTTAATATAGATTAATCATTATTAGGGGTGTAACGGTACACAAAACTGACGGTTCGGTACGTACCTCGGTTTTGAAGTCACGGTTCGGTACAGCAGTTTTACAAAATTGGTTTAATGGAAAAATCGTGTCTGTCCTTAAATTAATTCAATTATAATTTCTTAAAGATAATGCTGTAAACTATAGGGAGCCCTTACACATTACTATAATATTAAAGGTTAACAACAGAGCCCAAACTATTAGCCTAAATTCAGTTGCTATTTATTTTTAGATATAATAATCAACTTTCATAAGCCTAACATAAGGCAGTTTTTGCATTAATTTCTAAATCTAATTATATATATTTTTTTCTCCAATTCGTGGTTGTATTTTAATCATTTATACACAGTGTCTGTTATTTTCACAAGCTGTTTTATTGTCTTTCCGCGGTTGAAACGCAGATTGAACGATTACACGACATATGATACATTTCTTTAAGTTGTAATGTATCCTCAACATACCTTAAGAGATATTAATTTCTGTGTATTCTTAGGAAGAGATGATCACGTTCACTCGCGCTGCCGCTTGAAGTTGAACTGACGCATCTATCAGCGCCTTCGGTGGTTCGATAAGAATACGTGTACCGTTACACCCCTAATCATTATTAAAGCTACAAAAGTTCTTTAGTCAAGAGCAGTGAGGGATTAACATTAGCTGACATCGTTAGTCGCTGCTGTTCCTTTAAGATCTGCCGCTACCGGACATGACCGGGATCTGATGCGCTGTCAACACGTGTCCTATTTCCTCACAACTTTTTGTCATGACAGGATTGTGGAGACATCTGCATGTAAAAAAGACAAAAACAAAAAAACAACTATGAACATACACATCCCCAAGCAAGCAGTACCGCCAGACGCAAATACAACTGCTTCAAGCCATGGCGCCAGACGCAACCATGGCCTGCCTGCTCCGCAAGACGCTGAGGCATAACAGAAGGATGGAAGGTCTTTCTGTAAGCCCGCAAGACGCAAAGCTGACAGAAGACTGGAGAAATGTCTGGGGTAGGAAATCCTCATCTCCACAACTTAAATGGGGACCTGAAACAGAAGAGAAAACAAAACATTAGCCTAAATACATTACTCTTGACTTTTTAAGTTCATTAGACATTATTTAACTCATTTAAAACTGTTCTTATGAGGATACTCGACAAAACAGACATATAGTTAGAGTTTGTTCAAGCGCGAAAAAGAACTATTCTGGCACGCCGTCTGCTCATGGTGCCGGTGCGTAACCCACACCACTAATCCTAGTTGATGATGAGTATCATATGTACGTAAAAAGTCATTTTGGCGTATAAATCGCACGATAAATTTAATTTGTGTTATAGATTTAAATATCATATAACAAAAGCAAGTTTAAATATCCTTTCTAGTCTGCATTTCCATCTTGTAATGCCGCTGTTTTGGGGTATTTTTTAAAATATAAATTACTTTAATAGAGCAGACACTTTGCGTTTTTAATGGGTGATGTTACAGCCCTGCTTGTTTTTATGAAATATATGTATTGACTGCATTATTATTTCACCGCATTTACTGCCATGCAAGCCGCAAATTAAGCTGGGCGAGCCGCGCAATGAGTAACACTGCATTACGGGAACCATTGAGGTTTTCGGGGAGATCTTGTAGTGGGACCAACAAATTATGGTGGAGGGTGGACATGACATGGAGCTCAGCGACCAAAGCAGCCATTGCAGGAATCTTTGGGGAGCTCTTGGACAGCCAAGATGGAGAGCACTAGAACTGAAGCAACCAAGACACAAAGCACTTGGACCGGCATGACAGGAGACCTTGTGACCCACTCCATGAAGAAGAAAACTCTAGGACCTGGGGCACACATCACATGGAGCATAGCATAAGGAAGAGCCTTGAGACTGAGCAGACATGAACCTCTCTGAGTGACCATTACTGGAACCTCTGGGACCCAGCTTACATCACAGGGACCTCGTAATCCAGGACAGTCTTTTGAGTGTGCACACATGACAAGGAGCTCTGAAACAGGTACCCACTACAGGAAGCTTTGGTACCAGGTCAGCTGAGACTGGGAGCACAGGCATTATGAAGAGCTGAGGACGGCCATTACCTTTGAGCTGGCTGTGGCAGGAACCTCTGGTGAGCAGTGCAGATAAGACAGACCTCTTGTACCAGTGCAGTCATGACAGGATTGTGGAGACATCTGCATGTAAAAAAGACAAAAACCAAAAAACAACTATGAACATATATACACATCCCCAAGCAAGCAGTACCGCCAGACGCAAATACAACTGCTTCAAGCCATGGCGCCAGACGCAACCATGGCCTGCCTGCTCCGCAAGACGCTGAGGCATAACAGAGGGATGGAAGGTCTTTCTGTAAGTCCGCAAGACGCAAAGCTGACAGAAGACTGGAGAAATGTCTGGGGTAGGAAATCCTCATCTCCACAACTTAAATGGGGACCTGAAACAGAAGAGAAAACAAAACATTAGCCTAAATACATTACTCTTGACATTGTAATTTCTTCCCATTTTTTGGCCCAGTAGCTACTTGAAACCAGTTGTGTCGAAGGATCTTCCCCAGATGGCGCCGCTGCTTAGGCTTGTGCTGCAGGAGGCTACAGATCAAATGGCAGCATTCTGTGCGGAAAGATGAAAGAGACATCTGATTATGACCATCAGCTTTTACATCTGCTCTATTCAGTCTAGTCCTTAAAGGGTAACTTCAGTAATTTAGCATTAAGCTTTGTATTTGAACTGGGTCATTTATAGAGAAGAAATGTGAAATTATTTTTGAATTTGGTGCCTTCTAGACTGAGAAAAGACAGAAAATGTATTTTTGTCTCATGTGGATGAAAGACAACAACTCCCAGAATGCACTTGCTTCGCTGCCCTACGAGGCCACTCCATACACCGTCGTTTTGATCTTCATAGTAATACAATCATTTCGTTCAGTTAGAGAATAAACACTACAATTAAAAACTGAACGTGTCTTTTCAATAAAGTGTGAGTGAGCCGAACAAAAGTCACGACACAAACGCAGCAGTGCCAGTCTGGCACGTTTTCAGATCACATATGGAAGCTAAACTACCACAGGAATTCATTGAAAAGTTGAAACACTCACTTTACTCTGCACAGTGCTCCGTTAAGATTGTCCATGCAGCCGTCTGTGTCTTACATTCTGTGCGTGAGATCTCTCCCCTATGGGCGTTGATAACATGCGGAACAGCTCCATCTAGTGGCTGTAGTCTTTAGCCTCTGGCCAAAAAATCCTCCGATGACGCAAAATGACGATATTTGCGTCATCGGAGGAATTTTTCCAGAAATAAAATGCATAATTCTCTCGTCTCAGGGGGACATGAGGGGGGAAAGTACCATAATTTGAATATACTACCAGGTTTCTACTGATACAAAGCCTAATGTTGAATCACTGAAGTTACCCTTTAATATCTCATCTGGAAGAACATGTGTAGACTTCTTGTGGTGAAGATCTCACCTTTTGACAATCCAGGCTCTGACCAGAGGTGTAGATTGGCCTTGTGCAAGTCATCGCTGGTTGGAAAACGGCCGCACAGCATTGTGAACATGCTCATCCCCAGAGACCACGCCACTGCAGACTTCCCATGGTACTTGCCCTTGATCTTGTACTCAGGAGGGTAGTACTCCATGGTGCCTAGAGGAAAGAGAGTTCAATTCATGTGTAAGTTTGCCTTACCAAAACACGACTGTCAGCTTTGAGGGATAATACATACCATACAATGTTGTGTAAGGAGATTTCCTCATGAGGCTCCCACACCCGAAGTCAATCAACTTGACCTGAAGGGTGTTCTTGTTCATGAGGATGTTTTCCAACTTTATATCGCCATGGAATACACCACGGCGACAACATGTGAGAGCTGCCTGCGTTGCCTGCCACATGATATGGCACACTAAACCCTCCTCGATCCTGCCACCATGGCCATCCATGTAACTAGCCAAGTTCTCGCAGGGTGATGGACACTCAAGGACCATCACATAGTTGTCCTGATGGTCCTGCCAGTCCAGTAGCTTTATAATTCCTGGCACGTCCGGTCCCTTGTTGGCCAGGATTGTGAGAGCAATTTCCAGCGGTAGGGGGTTTGGATGATTAGGCTAGAAAACAGATTTTAAGATTTTAACTTGGATTCCCATGCTAAACATGGGCAAACATGTCGACCAGGGAGAGAGCAAAAGCAGGCCCAGGAAGTAGTCGGTTGCGCTGCACAGGTCACATGACTTTACAAAATCAACAATGTCACCAAAGAAGTGTGTTTTTGGTTGTCAGGGCAAGACAACCCTGTTCAGCTTCCCAAAGAACCCAGCGTTAAAGGGACAGTGGATTTTTTTCTTTTCTTCCAGAGCAGCAACAGAGTTGTGCAAGTGTTTTTGTTGCACATCAAGTAAACGTGAATGTATAGTTAATTTATCAACGGAGCATGCGATATATGGTGTGTGTTTAAATACAGTTGTTTAGCTGACCACTATAGGTGTCTGTGTGTTTACTGTAAAACCACTCAAAACAACAATACACAAAGAGTGGGAAAATGTGCTGAACTAAATGAATTATTTCTTATCAAACCATATTAAATCACACAAATTTTTTTTCTTTATTCAAATTAGTTTTTCTAAACAGGCACTAGTCTGACGTGCAAAACCGTTCGTTAAGTCACATACAATAGTCCATAAACCAAATCATGTCCTCATAAACCATGAGTAAACACACATAAATGTTGTAAAACTCGCGCATGACATCGTGTTCTAAAACCGCTGGGCTCAAGTTAAAATCATTTAAACTTTTCAAAAACTCGTCTCGAGACCTGGCGTTACAGTACATAACATTACACATAAAGACGTCCTGCTGTAGTCGGTTTTTTCCATGTTTTCTAAGGATGTTACAGCTTTCAGACGCTCTCAACACAATAGACCTTTCTCACAAAAACCGGAAATACGTAATCGTTGCGAAACCGAGTTCCTGTCAAGCCCCAACACATCAGAAAAGCATACCCGGCCAAGAGAAAATGGATCAGCGAGTCTACACAACTGTGCTAATGGATTTGCCAAATAATTACATTTGATGGAAATGAACAATTAGGCCTATTTACATAAGTCTCATATTACGTCGCTATAAAGAACCAGCGTTACATGACGTCTTCCTTGACCAAGATGATATCTTGTTTGTGCGGACATTGGCTACAGTTCAAAATAGTTTAAACATCACGCAGTGTGCACAATTCTATTTTTTAACATACAGCATAATACTTTTAATAAAATTATATATGTTTTTATTTTAAAAGACTATAATACTATATGTTTACAATATAATACAAAATGTTGATTAACATCACGTTATGTTTTAAAGCAAAATAAATTCACAATATGTAGGCCTATGGAGGCATTTTTGCAAAAGTGAATTTTATATATATATATATATATATATATATATATATATATATATATATATCAAATATCATACATAAAAAAAAAAAATAATAAAAAAAAAATATATATATATATATACACACACACACGACTCACGAGGCAACATCCATTTAAGCATGCGTGTTTATTTTAGTAGTTCCGTCAGTGAACAGCCTGAGAAACATTATATATATATATATATATATATATATATATATATATATATATATATATATATATATATATATATATATATATATACATACACACGTGTGTGTGTTAAATATTAGTTAAAAAAAAAATTTGTTTTATATTTCCCCACAGAGGTGCGTCATATGCCGCTTTGCGTTGAAAGGCTTGTAGGACACTAAGTTTGGTCCTTCATCCCGCAGGATAGCCTGAATCCATTTCCGTCAAACTCCACCATCAACAGGGAAGGAATGAAACGGCAGATATAGCTGCTTTTGGGAATAACAAGGACAGCCCGGTAAGCTACAATCACACTTGCTAGTTGCTTGCGCCATTTGTTTACCTGTAGCCCTGCCCGGGGAGGAAGAAGATTACCACGACGATTGCGTATTTCCGGTCGCAAATACGGAAGTTGTGAGACAGGTCTATAGCTGTGCGGCTCTTTAGCCCCGCCCACACGATACGCCTCCAGCCGCTCGGTTTTATTCCGAAAGACTCGGTGCAGCGTATCTTTTATAAATATGATAAAACTAAAGACTTTTCGGAGATAAGAAGGAGGCAATACTACTCAAGATTGACAGAAACTGTGTGTGAACCCCCCCCAATTTAAGATGGTCTAAATGAAAAAAGTGAGGAGAAAACAGAGAGACTTACAATTCTTAGGTACTGCATGTCTTGCGTCTTCATGACATCTTTAATTGCCACCTGATAAAAAAACAATAACGATTCACATGTTTGCAGAGGTCATATCATTCCACTCATTAAACCTGAACAGGACACAGTGAAAGGATGAGGAGAACAGGGCAAAAACAATTTGATACAGCTGCACAAGTCCTCATTTATTTGTACTTACTTTAAGGCCATCCTCCACACGACAAGCTTCATGAACGACACCAAACCCACCGACCCCCAGACGATCACCAAGCTCGTAGCGGCACATAATGTGATCTATTAAAAGAGAAATAATTGCAGTTTACACTTTTTATAGTTATTTCAGGGGAAAGCCCAACATAGAAAATTTACATATTATAATACAAGGAAATAACATTGGAGACTAAATAAAAATAGGTTTATCATATTTTAAAACCATTTTGTTTTCCATTAACGGATAATTAAATCTAAGAGTAAATGTGATTTGTTTTGATCACTTACCATCATTGCTGCTGCCTGGAGATGGCATCTCAATGACATGCACCTTATTCTGACCCAGACGATTCAGACGTTTTCTGACAGCTCCGAGGAAAGAGTTCAGACTCCAGTTCCAGATCCTCTTTTTCCTCTTCTTCTTCTCCTCCTCCTCTTCTACCCACGTCTCCTTCCTCTCCTCCTCCATCCTCTGACCGTCTCCCTCACCACCAGCATCAACAGGCGTCTCATCGCACGGATGAGGATGTTGCTCCGCCGTGTGGTTGCCGGGTGTTGGGAGGGGTGTAACGTTACTTCGATGGTGATCGCACACCTCGCGAGCATCGCTAACTCGAGAACTTCGATGTCCCATAACTCTGATAAACGCAAATCACTTTCGTCTTCAGTCGCTACTACAAACACACACAATGTTTCACAGATTGCCATGGATACACTCGCGCACGCCACATTATAAACTTTCGAACGTCAATATTTTTATTTAAATATTTTAGTAACACTTTACAACACCGTATCATTAGTTAAAGGGTTAGTTCACCCAAAAATGAAAATAATGTCATTTATTACTCACCTCATGCCGTAAGACCTCCAAAAAAAAAAAAAAAACGACTTATATAGTGATAACCGATTTCAAAACAATGCTTCGGAGCGTATCGATTCAACGAGTCGATTCAGTTGTTCGGATCGCGTGTCAAACCGCAAAACCGCTGAAATCACGTGACTTTGGCGCTCCGTAATATTATTTTCATATTTGGGTGAACTAACCCTTTAACTACTTTAGTTAACATGAACTAACAATGAACAATATGCCTACTTCTACAGCATATAGGCATATTAATGTTAATTTCAACATTTAGCTACTAATACATTAATACACTTCAAAAGTTGTATTTGTTAACATTAGGATGCGCTGTGAACTAATATGAACAATTGTATTGTTATTAACATTAACAAAGATGAATAACCTACTGTAACACATGTATAGCTCATTGTTGCATTACTGTTAACAATAAGACATTATTGTAAACTGTTACCAATATTTTTTAACAAAAGGTAGCATATAATATGTAGCCTAGGCCTAGGGTGATATCAGCTAAATTGGGCCACTTTTTGGTAAATCGCTTGGGACAATAATACAATACCATATATGCCTTTCCCATGTGTTTTTATGATTTTTAATGACTGTTTTTGATAATGTTGTATTGAAATTATGTAAAAAAAAAAAAAAATTATTTAGGCCCTATAGTTCTTAAAACATCAGCTGTGCCACCTTTTTTTGCATGAGCAGTTTCAGGTAAAATGGGCCACTGTTTCAGGTAAAATGGGCCGCTGTTTCAGGTAAAATGGGCCGCTGTTTCAGGTAAAATGGGCCACTGTTTCAGGTAAAATGGGCCACTGTTTCAGGTAAAATGGGCCACTGTTTCAGGTAAAATGGGCCACTGTTTCAGGTAAAATGGGCCGCTGTTTCAGGTAAAATGGGCCGCTGTTTCAGGTAAAATGGGCCACTGTTTCAGGTAAAATGGGCCACTGTTTCAGGTAAAATGGGCCGCTGTTTCAGGTAAAATGGGCCGCTGTTTCAGGTAAAATGGGCCACTGTTTCAGGTAAAATGGGCCGCTGTTTCAGGTAAAATGGGCCGCTGTTTCAGGTAAAATGGGCCACTGTTTCAGGTAAAATGGGCCGCTGTTTCAGGTAAAATGGGCCACTGTTTCAGGTAAAATGGGCCACTGTTTCAGGTAAAATGGGCCACTGTTTCAGGTAAAATGGGCCACTGTTTCAGGTAAAATGGGCCGCTGTTTCAGGTAAAATGGGCCACTGTTTCAGGTAAAATGGGCCGCTGTTTCAGGTAAAATGGGCCGCTGTTTCAGGTAAAATGGGCCACTGTTTCAGGTAAAATGGGCCACTGTTTCAGGTAAAATGGGCCGCTGTTTCAGGTAAAATGGGCCACTGTTTCAGGTAAAATGGGCCGCTGTTTCAGGTAAAATGGGCCGCTGTTTCAGGTAAAATGGGCCGCTGTTTCAGGTAAAATGGGCCGCTGTTTCAGGTAAAATGGGCCACTGTTTCAGGTAAAATGGGCCGCTGTTTCAGGTAAAATGGGCCACTGTTTCAGGTAAAATGGGCCGCTGTTTCAGGTAAAATGGGCCGCTGTTTCAGGTAAAATGGGCCACTGTTTCAGGTAAAATGGGCCGCTGTTTCAGGTAAAATGGGCCGCTGTTTCAGGTAAAATGGGCCACTGTTTCAGGTAACCAAAGGGCCAATCAAACTGCAAAGGGAAATAGTGATTTATCATCAATTTTAATTTTATGTAGCCACATAAATTTAAACTGCATTAATCAAACATAAAAAAATTAAAAAACATAAAAACATTTTGGGTGCAAACCCACATATTCAAATGTACAATTAAAAAAGTCAATTTTGTAACAGCATAGATCATTGGTCAGTGGTGTGTGTGTGTGCGTGCGTGCGTGTGTGTGTGGGTGTCGGTGTGTGCATAACACAAATTTGTATAATGACATTTACCAATTACACTGGTATTACAACATCAAGCTGGTTTATGAGGACTTTCTAAATGTCCCCATAAATCAAATTGCTTTACTAAACAATGTTTTATTAAAAATGTAAAAATGCAGAATGTATCCTGTGATGGTTGTGTTTATGGGTAGGGGTAGTGTAGGGGGATAGAAAATACGGTTTGTACGGTATAAAAACCATTACACCTATGGAGAGTCCTCATAATGTTGTTGCACCAACATATGTGTGTCGGTGTGTGTCGGTGTGCGAGTGTGTGGGTGTGTATGTACACACATACACACTTGCACACCGACACACACTCACACACATGTGTTTGTGAGTGACACAGAGGATGGCCCATTTTAGCTGAAATGTGGCCCATTTTAGCTCAGTGGGTTAAGGTAAATTGGGCCGTCAAGAAAAACATAACTTTTCCAAAAAATATGTTCATATACCAAAATAACAGCATTATTTATGATGGATGCCATCAAGACCGATATTATGCTTAGTTTTTTATGTGCATGTTTTTCTTTTTTATAGATTTATCATCCTTATAATAGTTTAGTTAGATTTGGTATGCCAGGCTACTTGCCATGCAGCTTTCTGGTGCAGTCTTGATTTGAATTATTGCCCTGCCCACCATCACAACCATAAACTAATCAAATCACCTGTTACTTGTCAAGAACAGTTATGACAACAGTTTGAAATCCTTTTCAGTCATTGGCTCTAAATTCCAGAGGGGCTGGGACCCCCAAACCTTAAATGGCCCATTTTACCTGATATAAACCTATATGTTGGCATAACATAAGATTTACAGGTATAATGTGTATTTGAAAAGTAGAAACATTGTGGAGTATTTTGATTTAAAAAAGTGAAACCAGCAACAACAAAAAAAGGGTAAGAATTATATTTTAAAGCTGCTGTCCGTAACTTTTTTTGTGTTCAAGATTTACAAAAATTATTTAATGAGAGTGTACAACATGAATCAATTTTCCAAACCGTGTTTTTGTCTTACCCTGAATCATTATGGTACACTTATAATAAGTGTTTATATTGGGACTATTTCAGACCGTTGTGGTACCGCTGCGGAGGAGCACAGTCCCTGCGTGAGTCGCCATACACATAAACAGAGAGAAGTAGCTCCGGCTGCAATGTTCTTCCGCAAGACGCATGAACGCAAAAAGTTACGGACTGCAGCTTTAAATGGGCCTATATTCTTTCTAAAGTCTGCCCAGCAGATGGAGACATGACTTCATCATGATCTCTGAGACTGTGAAACTCACTGACTCTGCTTAGCTTGATTTTGGGCCTGCCTGTGCAAATACCCACACTTGGCCACTTGAGAGAAATAGTTAGGGCAGATGCTGGGTCTCAGCGCCAGATATTATAAACATTTTAAACTTTATATTATAATCGCTTAACAACACTTTGGGCAGATGTTGTGTTATGCATCCTGAAGTTGGCGCTCGACTGTTGATTGACAGGCTTTAAATTGGGGAGACTTAATTGGCACTTAATCTACACATGTTCACTCAGTAGGACTATCTGTGGAAAAGGAGCACGATCATTTCACCTCAGCACAAGTTTTAAACAAAATACTGATTTGGAGTTATGAAAGTTACTTTTTGGATGCACAGTATTTTTCTTCTGCTGTTCTAAAGTTTAGATGACTGCAAATTTAAACGTACATACATTTTATCTCTAGGTTATTGATAAAAAATTTACATGAACAAACTATTGAAAGGTGGATTCTTAAATCCACTACCGCTTCAATATAATTGTATGTATATATATATATATATATATATATATATATTCTAATTAAATGTATAATCAAAGCCTCAATCAATATTCATCCTCATATAATTATTATGATTTTAATGATTCTTTCCAGTTATGATTTTGCTTGTATCAAGAGGATCAATGATTGTTTCTTCCTTTATATTAGTTTGTGTTTGGTCTCTGAGTGGTGACGGCTTCCAGAGATGAAATATGGATTTGTCTTTCTTTATTTTATTTCATTTTATATTTCCTTTTACTGAAACCCTAAAGAATCAAGATGAATACGGTCTGTACTATTGTCTGTATCTCTCACTGAGAGAAAAGCACGTTATCAATATGTTTTGGAAAACTTTCTCTGGACCAGATCTCAACAACTCCAACCTTGGAAAGACTGTGTATCTGTGTATGTGTGCAGTATTAGGTGTTACAGATCAGTATTGGAGGTGGATTGCGGGCATGCTAAAAGATGAGGCTTGTTGTTCTGGACAAGCTGGCGCCTGCTCCAGAATCTGGAAGGTCATTACGTGCCTAATTCTGGGGTGAAAGCGTCAACAAGTGATATCTGTACACGTGAATCTGATTAACTGACAATGTGTGGAAATTTACCAAGACTGTCCATTTTCTCTGAGCCAATCAGAATCATTCCACATGGCAAAAATGACGTGGTTAGACCTTAAACAGTATAACTGTTCAGAAATTGTATGTACGATAGGTGGAGGCGGGGAGACTGTTAGAGGGAGCGCGGCCTACAAACTCCTTGTGAGACTTCTGCTGATGAAACTGCAAACTATTCTTCAGTAAATTTTTCTTTAATTAATCTAACTCCTGACTCTTGGTCTTCATTTTTCACTACTGGTCCTGGGTCCTAAGCTGTTACCCCAACACTATCCTATATGTGTGACAACATCGATGGCAATTGTAACATTGTAAGCCACTTGTTTGTCTGTTGAATTATCTGTTTAGAAAATGAACATATTTTCACTAAATTTAAATGTAAAGCTACATTTAAAAAGGGTGTATTAAAATAAATGTGTTCTAGTATAAACATAAATCATCAATTAACGTGCATTCTTTGTATAAATAATGATTCACAAAACAAATCATCAGCTGATTAATGTAATATATATATATATATATATATATATATATATATATATATATATATATATATATATATATATATATATATATATATATATATATATATATATATATATATATATATATTTGTAGAGGAATATAAGTTGTAGAGGAATTCCAGTGAGGTAAAGATAGCCATGTCTATTCCCAAATATAAAACAAACAACAGAACAATATAAAGGCTATTCACATGACCTTAAAGGTGTCCTTAATTCTGACAGACTTTAGACTTCAGCTAAGACGAGTTTAACATTTCAGATTTTCTTCTACATTTTCTTCTACATTTTTAACAAACTACTTGTAGATGTTCTCAAATACCAAAAACATCTAATAAACAAGCTTTGAATATCTTCGAAAAAGGGAGAACAATCTTCCCATATTTTTTGTGGTTGAACAGGTTTAATTGCATTGTTCACATGCTACAGTTCAAAGTTTAAACCCCCGAAACATGTTAACAATATCAGATATTCATTAATTATTATGTGACAATAATAAGTTGAAGGGAGAGACAATATAAAGGTTCCCTTCCTGCTGAGTGACATTGTTCTCTTAATCAGTTTCTACATCTTCAAGGTCACCATTTTAAGCTTTTTAACTCTCTTCCATGTATTACGGCTGTATCTTTTTGACTTTTCTTAACTTCATCTCAAAGGAACTTGACACTCCAAGATTGACCAGCTCTTGTTTTATCTGAAACAAAGATGGACAGATTGATCAAAGTGTATTTTATTTCCATTGTACTCTATTGTACAATTGGTTAAGTCTATAAGATAAGAACATTGTTACTTTTTTTTTTACTCTGAGGCAGAAATGGGCTGTGACTTACTTGCTGCAAAACATCCTCAATGTTTCCAGTCTGTGTCAGGTCTAAAAATGAAATAAGTTTCATTTGAACTCCTAAGACATTTTCTGAAAGGAAACACACACATAATAAAACATAACACACACACACACACACACACACACACACACACACACACACACACACACACACACACACACACACACACACACACACACACACACACACACACACACACACACACACACACACACACACACATATATATATATATATTTGCACCCTCAGATTCCAGATTTTCAAATAGTTGTATTTCAGCCAAATATTGTCCTATCCTAATAAAACATACATCAATGGAAAGCTTATTTATCAGCTTTCATATGATGTATAAATCTCAATAAAAATAAAAAAACCCTCATGACTGGTTTTGTGGTCCAGGGTCACATATAAAAGCAATATCACACTCGTAGCTAGGGCTGGGTATCAAATTTGATACTTTTTAGGTATCGACCGAATTGCCTCGATACTATCAAGTATCGTAAAAGGTCTTGTTGTCCGATACCGAATTTCGATACCTAAGGGGTTAATCTTGTCAACATCAGTGAGCCAATAAGCATGCAGCATGATTGGCTGTGGTGGAAAAAACATTATTTTAGGCTGTCGTGTGTAATGGTACTGTGTAAGCGGCGACACAACACGGCCACCGAAGCTGATCAAGTCCACTCTAGTCAATGCTTCTGTTTATACCTTTTACTGATGTCAAAATCACAATCACTAATGGACCCTTTTCTCAATACAAAATACGTCATTTATATATTAAAAAAAAAACAATATTAGCCATTATAAAAGTTTGTACGATAGGAAATAAACAAGCAAACAGTTCAGTCAAAAGTGCAAAAGCAGTGCTAGTTATAGTACAGGATTTCAGTTAAATAAAAATATAAAGCTATGAAACTGCTTGGGTTACGACTGTAACCCTTGTTCCCTGAGTAGGGAACGAGCACTGCGTCTGGTTAAGACATTTTGGGGATACTCCCTAAGCACTAGCGAATCTGAAGTCCGTATAGAAACTAGCCCAATCTGATTGGTCGTGCGTGATGACATCATCGTGACGGCGTACCCGGAAGTATAAAGGGCGAGCCGGCGCATTGAAACGGCAGCTATTGCTCTGAAGCATGCGCTCCAGGCGTGCCGAGGTGTGGTGACGAGACGCAGTGCTCGTTCCCTACTCAGGGAACAAGGGTTACAGTCGTAACCCGAGCAGTTCCCTTTCGAGGGAACTCTCACTGCGTCTGGTTAAGACACTTTGGGGAACGAGTACCCACTAGCCCACACCGAGGGTAGCGCCTGCCCTAGTGTGAAACCGGAGACCGGGCACAACTAGGACTTGAGTACCCTAGCGCCAGCACCGTAGGGACAACTTCTCCACTCCTTTTCCTTCCGTGCCCCAGCCGATGAAGGGAGGCGTCTGTTGAAACTGTTTCCCGGCAACAAGACGCTCCCAACACTGGCCCTTGGGACCTTACCGAGGGTAGTGCCTGCCCTAGTGTGAAGCCGGAGACAGGGCACAACTAGGACTGGGGAACCCAAGCGCCTTTGGCGCCCCAGCAAATGAGGGAGGCGTCTGTTGAAACGGTTTCCCGGCAACAGGACGCTCCCAACACCGGCCCTTGGGACCTCTACCGAGGGTAGTGCCTGCCCTAGTGTGAAGCCGGAGAACGGGCACAACTAGGACTAGGGAAACCCAAGCGCCTTCGGCGCCTCAGCCAATTAGGGAGGCGTCTGTTGAAACGGTTTCCCGGCAACAGGACGCTCCCAACACTGACCCGTGGGACCTTACCGAGGGTAGTGCCTGCCCTAGTGTGAAGCCGGAGACCGGGCACAACTAGGACTGGAGAACCCAAGCGCCTTCTGCGCCCCAGCCAATGAGGGAGACGTCTGTTGAAACGGTTTCCCGGCAACAGGGCGCTCCCAACACTGACCCCTGGGACAGAAACCAAGTGTTACCCTAATCGTACGAAAGAGATTCCCTCTGGGGGAAACCCCTTGGTTTCCAACCACCACTGTCAAGGTCTCACGTGCAGCAGGTCAAAAGGTCTCACCTTGGACGCTGCTGCACTGAGCCCCAGCACTCAAAAGTGCTTCACAGTGAAGGTCTCTTACTCTGCCGTCACGTGAGGCGGGGGATGTAATGCCTGAAGAACCAAGGAACTGACCAATCCTAAGTTCCCTGGTTCATCCGACTCCAATGGTCCGAAGGGGGCCTCAGCCAGCCTTCGAAAACCACTGCCAGATCCCAGTTTGGGAATTCTGGAACGAGCCACAGGCCGCATCTTCCCAGCCCCACAGGGTAACTGTACAACAGATGGTGTCTACCCGAGCCCATCACCCAAAGGAGTGTGGAAAGCCTTATGGCAGCCACGGACACCCTGAGTGTGGACGGGGTTGGACCCGCAGAGAAGCGATCTTGGAGGAACTCCAGCACTGAAGCCACCGGCCAGTTAACGGGGTCCACCTCACGCTCCCTGCACCAAGTGGCTCACCACTTGGGGCTGTACAGTCTCCTAAAAGATGGAGCCCTGGAACTGAGTATGGTCTCTATCACCTCTGCCGACAGGCCAGTCTCTAGGTACCTGACCCCATCAAGGGCCAGACCCAAAGACTCCAAATCTCAGGCCGGGGGTGAAATATTGAGCCCCCTGCCTGAGATAAGAGATCCCTCCTCAGAGGGATCTGCCATGGAGGACCTGCCAGCAGCGCTATGATGTCCGAGAACCAAACTCGCGTCGGCCAACGGGGTGCTACTAAAAGTAGGCTGACCCCCTGTTGGCGGACCCTCTCCAGAACTCCCGGGAGCAGAGCAATCGGGGGGAATGCGAGCCTCGGCCACGTCTGAACCATGGCATCCAACCCCAGTGGGGCTGGATGCGTGAGGGAAAACCACAGTGGACAGTGGGACGTCTCGCGAGACGCAAACAGGTCCACTTCCACTGGGCCGAACCTCTCACATATGGCCTCCACCACCTCCGGGTGGAGTCGCCACTCCCCGGGCCTCAGCCCCTGCCTCGACAGGATGTCTGCTCCCTGATTTTGGACCCCCGGGACATACATTGCCCTGATGGACAACAGTTTCCCTTGGGACCACAGGAGAATTTGATGCGCCAGTCTACAAAGAGGGCGCGACCTCAAACCCCCCTGATGATTCAGGTACGCTACAACAGACGTATTGTCTGTTCGTACCAGGACATGTTGGCCGCAGAGGTCCGGGAGAAAGCTCCTCAAAGCTTTGTAGACCGCCATCATCTCCAGGCAATTTATGTGCCAGGAGGAATGACGGCCCTCCAACGGGCCCCTCGCAAAGCGGCCCTCCATGACCGCGCCCCAACCCGTGAGGGAGGCGTCTGTTGAAACGGATCTCCGGCAACAGGACGCTCCCAACACTAGCCCCTGGGACAGAAACCAAGGTTTCTTCCATATGACTAGGGAATGAAGGCATCTGCGCTTTACCCTGATCATACGGAAAGGATTCCCTCTGGGGGAAAACCCCTTGGTTTTCAGCCACCACTGGAGGGGTCTCATGTGCAGCAGGCCAAAAGGTTTAACGTTGGACGCTGCTGCCATGTGCCCCAGCACTCTCTGAAAGTGCTTCACAGTGATGCTGTGGCCTAGCCTTATTCGTGAGACCATCGCCAGTATGGTCTCGACTCGCGCGGGAGACAATTGTGCCCGCATCGTAGTCGAATCCCATACTATCCCGAGGAACGTAGTCCTTCGGAACGGCGTCAACACACTTTTTGTTGCGTTGAGTCTCAGCCCCAAGCACCTTATATGGACATCTCGATGCCGAACTGCCATATCGTACGACTGGGCCAATATGAGCCAGTCGTCGATATAATTCAGTACACGGATGCCCTGGAGTCTCAATGGAGCCAGAGCTGCATCCATGCACTTTGTGAATGTGCGTGGGGAAAGAGCTAGACCGAAGGGAAGCACTCGATATTGGTACGCCTCGCCCCCGAAAGCGAACCTCAAGAACTTCCTATGACATGAAGAATGGAGATATGGAAGTATGCGTCCTTTAAATCTATCGTGACGAACCAGTCCTCGAACTGGATCTGACTCACGATGGTAGGAATCGTGAGCATTTTGAATCTGAACCTCCTCAGAGACAGATTCAAATACCTCAGGTCAATAATCGGACGCAACCCTCCATCCTTTTTAGGAACAATAAAATACCGGCTGTAGAACCCGGACTCCCTCTCCGGCGGAGGAACACGCTCTATGGCTTCCTTCGCCAGCAAGGATTTTACTTCTAGTTCCATTACCCGAACCCGCTCTGGTACCACTGCGGTCCAGTTCAAACCCCTGAAACTTGGAGGAGGATGACCGAACTGCAGTCTGTAACCATTCTCTACAGTACGTAGGACCCATGTAGAAATATTCGGAAGGCATTTCCATGCGCCGAGATAATCTACTAAGGGAACCAGCCTCTCGAGACTGGCGTCGGGTGTTACACGAGCCTCGTTCCCAACCCCCTGAAGCGGATGACCGGCAGGAAGTAGTTGGGAACGATTCTCTGTGTGCGGACGCGTGAGCTGCCCAGCCGCAGGTCTTTCTAGAGGCGGCTGGACCAGTGTGCGTTCGCGGCGAAATTGATGTGGCCCGAAGCGTCATAGGCGGCGGGATTCCACATCGATTTCCCCAGGGCGCTGCAGAAGAAACAACCTCGGTTGCTCTTCTGCTGGGGGGACCGCCCTTAGAAGCCCAGCCGCAGCTAGGGCTTCTTCCCAGCAGCCTTCCGTGCCTGGAGCACGCTCCTTAGATCACCTCTAGGAGCGGAAGGCTGCTGGCGAGTCTGCTGGAGAGAGCGCCGTCTCTGTTGCCAGGCTCCCGGAGGAGGGGCTCTAGAGGCGACGTTCTCCCTCTGCAGCTGACGGTGCGAGGAGCTGGTTGACGGCTGGGGCTGCCCGCTATGGGCCGCCCTCCCTGGCTCCGAGCGACGAGGGACGAACTGTCGGAAGGCCGCTGACTGACTTCTCGCCTCCCGGTGCTTGGCGACAATGGCCTCAACCGCGTCCCCAAACAACCCGGAAGGCGAAATCGGGGAGTCCAAGAGAAAGGACTTGTCCTTCTCTTTCATCCCCGACAAGTTCAGCCACAGGTGCCTCTCCACAGTCACCAAGGAGGCCATTGACCGGCCGACAGCACGAGCTGTCTCCTTGGTGACGCGGAGAGACAAATCCGCAGCCCTCCGGAGTTCTAAAATATCCTCCGGAGAGGGTCCCTCGCCCTCGTCGAGCTCCTTAAGGAGATCGGCCTGGTAGGCCTGCAAGATGGACAAAGTGTGCAGGGTACTACCAGCCCGACCAGCCGCCATATAGGCCTTGCCCACCAAGGATGAGGTGTCCCTACAGGGCTTGGTGGGCAATACCGGGGCTTTGAGGGACGATGCGGCCTCGGGCGAAAGATAGCTCGCTGCAGCCTCCTCTACCCGAGGCATCGTCCCATACCCTGCCTCGCGAGCCCCCAGGACATTAGCATAGTCCAAAACAGGGGGGTTGGAAACTCGCGAGGAGAAGGGTTTCTTCCATGATCTACACACCTCGGTGTGCAGATCCGGGAAGAACGGTAAGCCCCGGCGAGGCGTTTGCACCCGGCGAGGAAGGAACCGGTCAATCAGCCTACTGGTTCGCTGGACCTCCGGTGCCTCCTGTGGCCAATTGATATTTAACTTGGCCACCGCACGGGTCAAAACCTTGACCAGCTCCTCTTGGGCGGGTGGATGAAGCACTAATAGACTTCCTGCTTCTCCACCCGCCGCGATGCCACCCTCATCCGGCTCCTCGGAACCAGAGAGGATGAGCATCAGACCCTCCACCCCGGGGGAAGAAGCCGTAGTGCGGGCTTCCACACGGGGAGGAAGGTCATCGGAACTGTCAGAGGAGGATTGGGAAAGTGCCGCAGCAGTCCCAAAACCCTCTGACAAGTCCCGCTGTGAACCCCATGATCTGCGACGCCGCGCTGCCTCAACAGCCGCGGGTCCAGAACCACGAGGTTCACGAGGCTGGCCGCCCTCATCAAAAAAGGCCAGCCGAGAACGAAGCAGTCTGAGCGGGAGCAGCTCGCAATGTTGACAGGCTCCCTCGAGAGCCACCTGAGCATGCTCCACACCCAAACACTGCACACAAAGCAGGTGTGCATCCGAGCCAGAGATGTAACATGGGCACGGATGCACACACTGCCTATAGTTCTCACTCATTTCTTTCTTTCTTTTTGGATTATTTACTAAAAAAACTCTCTCACACACACACTTCTTGGACAGACAACAGTAAATAGACAGACTTGTCACACAGAGCGCTATGCTGAAGAGCAATAACTGCCGTTTCAATGCGCCGGCTCGCCCTTTATACTTCCGGGTACGCCGTCACGATGACGTCATCACGCACGACCAATCAGATTGGGCTAGTTTCTATACGGACTTCAGATTCGCTAGTGCTTAGGGAGTATCCCCAAAGTGTCTTAACCAGACGCAGTGAGAGTTTCCTCGAAAGGGAACTTAACTTTGCCCTTTTTGCAAATCGATTTGCTCTGGAACAAGTAATAGATTAATAAGACCAAAGATTGACCGTTTGATATACCCAATATGAATTATACCTCATGTACACTATCAAACACTCATCAAACACTATCTACATAAGAGCCAGTGGCAAATTCCCGAAGGACTGACCGAGATGAAGCTGTCCTCAGCCAATCAGAATCGAGAACCAGAACAAACTGTTGTATAAATACATGTATGTAATAGTAAAACATAATTTTGATGAAAGTCCTACCTTTTCCATTGTTCACAAGAAAGGCCCAACGACCCGGAACGTTCACGTTACTCGTGCTCTTGAGGTTTGGGATGTCGCTACCATCATATGCATTATGAATGACATGGTAGTCAGTGGAGTTTATGGTGTCAAATCCAGCCTATTAAAACCATGAAAAATGAATGTTTCTGTATGTATCGATACAGAGCCAGTATAAAATGTTATTTAAATCTTGTGATGTTTGTTTTACCTCCACTGGAAAATATATCACAGCGCAGTCCCCATAATTCATCAGAATGAAAGAAAAACCATCGCCTGAAATTAAAACCACTTGAAAGGTGATTGCCTGAAAAGAAAAGAAACAATGTCATGATCGTAGTCTACACATTCTGTGACCTTGAGCCTGAAGAAGAAAATATATTTACTGGTGCTGAGTGAAGATCTAATACATTCAAATCTGATGTTTGAACATAGTCCCATGTTGCAACAAAGACCCAAGAAGCAGTGAAGCCCCTCTGAGGGAAATACTGGTTTATATCCTGAGTGGCGTGAGTGAGCACACTTCCACTTGTGTACTCCTGAAACGAGTATTTGCCTATACCAAAGTCATCAAGCTCAGTCCAGAGCGGAGCAATGAAATCTTCAGCTCCATATGAGGGAAAAGGGTAAGGGTGAGCTTCTGGTAAAGGTTGGTTGAATGTAATGAGTCCGTTATTATTAACCTGCAATAAGAGAAATCAGTTCAAATCCACCAGTAAAATATGAGCTGGCTTATCACAACATCTGCATTCATATTAGACTAGCAATGGAACTGAATTCTCACGTATATGCTGTTGTACGTGCGGCCAAAGAACGTGAATGGAGTGGAGAAGGCAACATATCTGTAGGTCTCAGCACCAACTTCAAAAATTTCGGTGTCTCCTGCCGCTGAGCCGAATGGATAGAATATCGCTGGTGCTGCAGAGAGAATCAACACAAATACAAATGAAGATGTGAGCAGTTTTTACTAACCGGAATCTCGTAATTATAGCGATTCTGATGTGAATGAACTATTAATTAAAAAAAGTCAATAAATACCTGTCCATGGAGTTATTGTTGGAATAGCTGTTAAAGAAAGAGCATTCATTTACAAAGCATGTGTGTAAAGTACATTAAAAACACATTGCATAGTAGGGGAGTAACGGTACACGTATTCGTACCGAACCGTTTCGTACGGGGCTTTCGGTTCAGTGCACGCGTGTACCGAACGGTTTCTGAATACAATCCTTAACAGTTAACAATCGGCTTGTTTTAAGCGCGGAACACACTTCAATCCGAGCTCCCACACAAACATATTAAGTATTCAGTCCATTTTATCACGAAATTCAAATGATAAATTGCCGTTTGACGCTCTTTAATGTGGCGTGACTGATCACTGATCATAGTTCAAAGCCGCGCAACACGCGTGCGCGTGAACACGATGGATCATCTCTTCCTAAAGAATAAACATGAATGAACATCTGAAGGTATGTTGAGGATACATTACAACTTACTGTCACGTATCATATGTGGTGTAATCGCTCAATCAGTGTTTCAACGGCAGAAAGACCTCAATAAAACTGCTTGTGAACAACGTCATGTAGCATCACATTTACCTCAGAAGTCATTCAGTTTCCACAGAATTTTATTCACTAGAGAAATCAACTCTTTCACTAAATATATGCACTATATTAGCCTATATATTCATTAAATTCTACTTAACCTGTTAGTGATGTCTTGATTATTTCATGTAGGTTTAAATAAACCTGTCATGAAAATGACAGCCACTGTGTATTAATGAATATATTTCAACAACGAATTGGAGAAAAAACTATTTTATAATTAGATTTAGAAGTTATTGCAAAAACTGCCTTATGTGAAGTTTACATGTTTGCGCCTGTTATTTGAGTGTTGATTATTATACCTAAAAATAAATAGCAACTGAATTTAGGCTAATAGTTTGGCTCTGTTTAATATTAATGTGCAAGTAAGGGCTCCCTATATAGTTTACAGCAATATCTTCAATAAACTTTTAGTTATAATTTAATTAATTTAAGGACATACACTTTTTTTTCACTAAACCACTGTTTAATAAAAATAAATAAAAAGCAATTTTGTTAAAAATGCTGTACCGAACCCGTACCGAACCGTGACTTCAAAACCGAGGTATGTACCGAACCGTCAATTTTGTGTACCATTACACCCCTTATATATACATATATATACACACACACTTTTTCTATACTTTTTAGGTACCGACCGAATTGCCTTGATACTATCGAGTATCGTAAAAGGTGACGGTCTTGTCGTCCGATACCAAATTTCGATACCTAAGGGGTTAATCTTGTCAACATCAGTGAGCCAATAAGCATGCAGCATGATTGGCTGTGGTGGAAAAAACATTATTTTAGGCTGTAGTGCAGGGATATTCAAATCTTGCTCTGGAGGGCCAGTGAGCTGCAGAGTTTCGCTCCAACCCTAATCAAATACACTTGAACATGCTAATCAATGTCTTCAGGTTCATTAGAAAATCACAGGTAGGTGAGTTTGATCAGGGTTGGAGCTAAACTCTGCAGCGCACTGGCCTTCCAGGGCAAAATTTTAATAACCCAGCTGTAGTGTGTAACGGTACTCTGTCTGCGGCGACACAACACGGCCACCAGAGCTGATCGAGTCCACTCTAGTCAATGCTTCTGTTTATACCTTTTACTGATGTCGAAATCACAATCACTAATGGACCCTTTTCTCAATACAAAATACGTCATTTATATATTAAAAAAAAAACAATATTAGCCATTATAAAAGTTTGTACGATAGGAAATAAACAAGCACACAGTTCAGTCAAAAGTGCAAAAGCAGTGCTAGTTATAGTACAGGATTTCAGTTAAATAAAAATATAAAGCTATGAAACTTAACTTTGCCCTTTTTGCAAATCGATTTGCTCTGAAACAAGTAATAGATTAATAAGACCAAAGATTGACCGTTTGATATACCCAAAATGAATTATACCTCATGTTTAAACACTATCTACATAAGAGCCAGTGGCAAATTCCCGAAGGACTGGCCGAGATGAAGCTGTCCTCAGCCAATCAGAATCGAGAACCACAACAAACTGTTGTATAAATACATGTATGTTACTAATAATAGTAAAACATAATTTTTATGAAAGTCCTACCTTTTCCATTGTTCACAAGAAAGGCCCAACGACCCGGAACGTTCACATTACTCATGCTCTTGAGGTTTGGGATGTAGCTGCCATCATTTGCATAATGAATGACATGGTAGTCAGTGGAGTTTATGGTGTCAAATCCAGCCTATTAAAACCATGAAAAATGAATGTTTCTGTATGTATCGATACAGAGCCAGTATAAAATGTTATTTAAATCTTGTGACGTTTGTTTTACCTCCACTGGAAAAGATATCACAGCGCAGTCCCCATAATTCATCAGAATGAAAGAAAAACCATCGCCTGAAATTAAAACCACTTGAAAGGTGATTGCCTGAAAAGAAAAGAAACAATGTCATGATCGTAGTCTACACATTCTGTGACCTTGAGCCTGAAGAAGAAAAGATATTTACCGGTGCTGAGTGAAGATCTAATACAATCAAATCTGATGTTTGAACATAGTCCCATGTTGCAACAAAGACCCAAGAAGCAGTGAAGCCCCTCTGAGGGAAATACTGGTTTATATCCTGAGTGGCGCGAGTGAGCACACTTCCATTAGTGTACTCCTGATACGAGTATTTGCCCATACCAAAGTCATCAAGCTCAGTCCAGAGCGGAGCAATGAAATCTTCAGCTCCATATGAGGGAAAAGGGTAAGGGTGAGCTTCTGGTAAAGGTTGGTTGAATGTAATGAGTCCGTTATTATTAACCTGCAATAAGAGAAATCAGTTCAAATCCACCAGTAAAATATGAGCTGGCTTATCACAACATCTGCATTCATATTAGACTAGCAATGGAACTGAATTCTCACGTATATGCTGTTGTACGTGCGGCCAAAGAACGTAAATGGACTTGAGAAGGCAACATATCTGTAGGTCTCGCCCCCATTTTCAAAAATTTCGGTGTCTCCTGCCGCTGAGCCGAATGGATAGAATATCGCTGGTGTTGCAGAGAGAATCAACACAAATACAAATAAAGATGTGAGCAGTTTTTACTAATCGGAATCTCGTAATTATAGCGATTCTGACGTGAATGAAATATTAATTAAAAAAAGTCAATAAACACCTGTCCATGGAGTTATTGTTGGAATGGCTGTTAAAGAAAGAGCATTCAATTATAAAGCACGTGTGTAAAGTACATTAAAAACACATTGCATAGTCACATGATATCAGTCGCAGCATTATTACTTGATGAGAAAAACAATTACAAACACCTTTAAATACCTCATGAACTCACTTGACGAGTGCAACTTTTTCTGTTTATGCATTTTCTATTGAAACAGGAAGTTGGGACGAGCATATTAAAAACGGTATCACTTTACAATAAAGTTTCATTAGTTAACAAATTAAGTTAACATGAACATAGAATGAACAATACTTCTACAACATTTATTAATCTTAGATAATTTACTAATACATTATTAAAATCAAATGTTCTATTTGTTAACATTAATGCACTTTGAACAAATATGGTTTGAGGAGCACGGGTTTGAGGTGTTGACTTGGCCTCCAAATTCCCCAGATCTCAATCCAATCGAGCATCTGTGGGATGTGCTGAACAAACAAGTCCGATCCATGGAGGCACCACCTCACAACTTACAGAACTTAAAGGATCTGCTGCTAACATCTTGGTGCCAGAATGTACAGTGGAGTCCGTTACTCAATGGGTCAGGGCCATCGGGGGGGGGGGGTTTGGGTGCTCGAGCCCCTGCCCTTTTTCAAAATGAATCAAAAGTGCCCCTCTCAGACAAATATCAATGATAATATCGTGGTCAATAAAACTAAATAAATGTGATTATTATAACATGACAGTGTATACAATAGTAACGAACGGCTCAAAAGTCGGACAATTTCTGTTGAGGCGTTGCCATAACGCGTTGCTATGGGTTGCGTGCGTTTTGATTGACTGCTGATTTTCCACTGTTCGGAAACGGCTCTCGAGCCAAATATGGTCCTTTCAGAGAGTGTGTGGCCTCACAGGAAAAAAGTTAACCAATATATTTTTTTCATCCATAATCAGAGCTAATGTGTTGATTTGATTACAAATCTATATATTATATATTTTAAAGTATTACACAATTCACCAATGCCCGTTTGTCATGTATATACACCAACCAATCGTGATCTGGCAAAGCAAGTTCAAATTACATTGGGAGATGTGAACTGGAGTGGTAATTTTCTGTTCTTATTCATAAATCGGTTGACAATTACATGGATAGACGAACTAACGTTTGTGGAACGATTTCCTGCGGTTTGTCTCATTTTATAAATTGCATCACTGACAAAATGGATTTTAACTGACAACAAACAAATCCCTGCACAAAACCATGTAGCAGCAAAAGTCGCATTAATGGTAAGTGTTATTCACTTGTATTTATGTATATTGATACACCGTTTACTATTTCATGAAACTATCAAAGTGAACAAAACCCAAGTGCCACCGGCACCTACAGGCCTATTATGTGAAGTGTAGGCTGGCGAAATGGTTACATGAAAGGACTTTATTATATTACCATTTTTGAATATTATGAAGCATTATGAAAGAAGTCTCTTATGTTCCTCAAGCCTGCATTTATTTGATAAAAAACAGCAATATTGTGAAATATTATTAAAATAATGGTTTTCTATTTTAAAATAATTTAAAATATAATTTATTCCTGTGATCACAGCAGGAATTTCAGCATCATTACTCCACTCTT
The DNA here is from genome assembly GCA_023566225.1 of Romanogobio albipinnatus. Classification (NCBI taxonomy): domain Eukaryota; kingdom Metazoa; phylum Chordata; class Actinopteri; order Cypriniformes; family Gobionidae; genus Romanogobio; species Romanogobio albipinnatus. The sequence continues at coordinate 4,862,512 of CM042257.1, read as the reverse complement.
CAGTGTCACATGATCATTCAGAAATCATTCTAATATGAGGATTTAATGTCAATGATGGACTGTGAACTGTGATACTCTTTTCAAGATTCTTTGATTAATAAAAAGTTAAAAAGAACATAATGTAATAATATTTCACAATATTAGGCTACTGTTTTTTCTGTATTTTTGATTAAATAAATGCAGGCTTGATGAGCATAAGGATATATAGACGGTTTCAACGGCAACAACATAAACAAACGTTACTGCGCATGCTCGCTTTTGTGGCCAAACTTCCGGTAGACGTCCGCAAAGAATCAACAACAACAGAGGCTGCGTTATCTTTCTTATGCGCTATCATCTTTCATTTTAATTGGGCAGCATTATCTTAATTTACATGTTTTTATTGTTTCAGCATGTTTATTATAAATAATCTCCCATTTCTGTCTGCAATATAGAGTGGGGGAAACGCCCTCCTTAAAGGGTTAGTTCACCCAAAAATGTAAATTCATACATTAATTACTCACCCTCATGTCGACCCCAAACCGTAAGACCGTAGAGAAGAAGAGAAATATCTTAATTTGTGTTCCGAAGATGAACGAAGGTCTTACAGGTTTGGAACGACATGAGGGAGAGTAATAATGACAGAATACATTTTTTTGGGTGAACTAACCCTTTAAAGGCTGTGTAATGCCGTTTTCTGTACCGTAAAGTTAACATGTAAGTTAGATAAAGTATCCTATTTGAGATTGATTGTATGAATGCATCACAAAAAAAATCCTGTGCTCTATTGCCATTAATAGAGGACAAAGCGAAAGTTGTTTTGCACTCTGTGATAAAGGCACATTTAAATATTTTGCGGGAAACATAAATCCGATCAGTTATCCAGATGGCGACCACTTGATGTGAACAAATGTAAACTCGCCGTGTCCTGACTGACTGATGATCACGGTGATCGCATGTTAATGCCAAGTGTAAACGCAGCCAGAATAAGTTCCTCTAGAGTAGATTATTTCTGATAACAAGCAAAATAAATAACAAGTAAATTACATTAGACATACAGTCTAAATTACATTAGACGCTGCTCTCGTATGACTGGATATTTATGAAGCATTTAAGGCTTTTTGGTGAGTAGTGCGCCATACTATCCCCTTGCCAGACCGATAAACAAACACAGACCGGAAGTTAACTTCGGGCCAGGCGCGTAACCGTGGCAACGCGCGTTCGTCCGATGAAACCGTCTATATACATATACATATTGCCCCTTTCTTACATTTGAGCCCCTGCCCCAAAAGAACTCTATGCACGGCCCTGAATATTAGGACATAATGTTATGCCTGATCGTGTATATACCCCAGTGTTTCTCTTGTTCCAGTATATGGTTGTTTCATGTGCATTTGGTTTAGCTTTGTGTTCCTGGATTTATCTTGTTCCTTGTCTGAAGTCAATTGTTATCCCGTTTCAACAAATTTTCACTGAACTTGGATCTGACGCTTCTTGTCTGCAGCAGCCATGTTACAGTTCATGTTAGTTAATACATTAATTAATGTTAACACTTGAGACCTTATTGTAAATTGTTACTCTGTTTGTATTTGAGCTCCATCAGATGAGGCATTACATCTGGGAACATTTACTGCCATTTACTGTCACTGTCTTGGACTATTTTTCTAGCGGAAGGATGGCATTTAATGATTAATGACTGCAGAACAGTAACATTTTAATACATATATTTGTGGCTATATTACACTCTCAAAAAAAAAAAAAGTACAAAATTGTACTTTATAAGGTACAAATGCCCGTCGGGTACGTTTTTGTACCTCTAAGTCAGGGGTAGGCAAGTTTGGTCCTAGAGAGCTGATGTCCTGCAGAGTTTAGCTCCAACCCTACTAAAGCCCCGTTTCCACTGAAATTACCCGGAACTTTTTTTACAGGAACGTTTTTTTCCCCCAGACCTGCTACTGTCTGCGTTTCCACTGCGGTCTAAAGTACCGTGAAGATTAGGCAAATTAGTCCAGAGACGTGGGACTGCGCGCGGCTGCTCCTCCCAGTCAGCGATGGACAATAATAATTTTTGTGTGACACTGTCTGCGACAATAACAAGTATGGAGGAGATGCAAGCAGCGCTGCTTTTGCTAGTTATGTATAGGTTTACTAAATATGTAATTAACAAAACGGCGGAAAAGAGAAGAGCACTGATACTAAAGCGTATTCTGAAAGCTTGTAAAGCTAGATTTAAAATAAGACAACGTATGTTATTATAAGCTATTACGGATATTGACCGTGCGATTGCTGAGACAACGCGCGCCATCGGACAGAAAGAACAAGACTGATATTTACTGAACGCAGAACAAACCTCACAAGACTTTTAAAAATGCCGGTTGAAATAAAATGCTGCATGAACTCAACCGATCAGCACCCCTGAAAGTTCCAGAACTTTGTAAAAGTACTACCTCGGGAGCAGGGCCGTTTGGAGGGGGAAATATTTACCCGGAACTTCATTTATACCCTGGTTCCTGCGGTCGAAACACACAGAGTACCACCCCAAAGTTAGTTCCTGGGGAAAGTTCCTGCGGTGGAAACACGGCTAAAAACCACAAACTCACATAAAAAGCCAAGAGTCAAACTGCCCAACTAAAGGAAACACTGATCACCATAATGGTGACCAAACATTTTCAATAAAACATCAACATCTAAACCTCTCAATAAGAGCTTCTATAGATGTCTTTCAGGGTTTGAGCCTAACTCTGCAGGACAGCGACTCACTAGGACCGAACTTTCCTACCCCTGCTCTAAGTAGAGGAAAACAATGGTATAAAACACATTCATCTTCTTCACTTAATAAGTCTTCACTCTTACACTAACATATAGATAAGCTCATGAAATGACTCATTACCTAGTAGGGTCGCAGTGGTGTTTGTGGTGGATTTGGAAAGAATGAACGCATAAAAAAACACCCTTAAAAACCTCATGAACTCACGTCACGAATGTAGTTTTTCTCTCCTAAACTGATTTCTCAGTTTCATATTGGGTTTGTTCAATTGAAACCATTTGACGACAGTACCGGCCAGTGTTGTTGTTTGTGCAGGCAATGGCATTGTTGTAATGCTTTTTGTAACAAAGAAAAAAAGAGAGATAAAAGAAATTGCACTTGTGTAAAGTACTTAAAAATGTTACGCACGAAGAGTCATCCATCACACACAACACTGTTAGACTTTAATAACATAGGTGACTTTTTTAGGGTTTTAGAAGAAAAACTGGTTATAATTTGAAGGATCTCAGGATTCTCAATAACAACCAGTGTGTGTGTGTTAGTGTGTGTGTGTTACTTTAAGAGAGCAACCATACATCTGTTGTGTTTAATTTTCATATTTCATATTTTCATAGTTTTATATGATTTAATTTTATAATCACTAGTCATTTATGTAGTTTGATTTATCATTTGATCCATTATTCATATTATTATTATTTGATTTAAATAATTTGTTGTTTAATCACGTATTCATCATTTTATATTACTTATAATTTTATTTATTTCCTTGCTCTTGCAATGATTGATATTGTTGTTTTATCTTATGATTGTGTGGTTTTAAGGGATGTTTGTCTTCACGGGTTGAAGAATGTCTCCATTTCAAAGTTTTTAACGTTACAGGACGATGTTGTGAAGCAGTCAATTTCCATTGTTTGTGCTTTGGTATAATAACACTTGTTGGATTAGTACTGGTCAGATGAAGTGTGAGCATTAAAACATACGCAACTGAGATTCAATAAATAGCTCTTTTTACTATCAATCGCTTCATCTCCTGCTTCTGCTCAGTCAAAACCTGCAGGCTAATAAAAGACTGATTTCTTCTGGCAGGGATTTGACGTACAGGTTTGGATCTAATATATCTGATATTTTTTGACATTACGATCAAACAAATACAAAGGTCTATATTTACCTGTAGACTCTATTGATGTTGTTTGTGCCCTGGCTGTTAAAGATAAAGAGATTATAAAATTCAGAAACACAAAATTGTACATTTATATTGTCTTTGCCACATTAGACAATCAAACAGATAGTAAACAAAATCTTACTCAGTGCCAGGACTGATATGAGCACCAGCAGAAGCTGTAAAACCAGAGACAATCTCATGATGAGGAAGTCAGAGAATAAACCAGCATGCAGGAGTCCTTCTTCTGTAATCGGGGGAGATTTAATATTCTCACTTAAGCTCCAGGACCATTTTTGGGGATTTCTGCCTGGATTCGAAGTGGTTGGAAAAGGTCCAACTTTATACTAGATGTCTTTAACAACAAATTCCACATTTAAAATGACATTATTTAGTACATTTGGTACGCCTACAGAAATTGTACACAATAAGCAGATTTATCAAATAATTCACATTTTGCATAACAGTTCAAGAAACTATAAAGCGTAACTGAAAACCACATTAAAGTTGCATCTGCTACATACCTTGGCAGAAGAGAGTGTTACTAATAAAGGAAAATATTTATTGAACACATATTGCTGTTTATAAAATCATAAACACATTAAGCCACACGATTTTCTAATTGCTTTACATGTATTTATTATATTTCTAGCAAAATATACCCATTATTATAATATTATAATTTAAAGGTGCACTGTGTAACTTTTCCGTCCACTAGAGGTTGCCTATTCAAAACAAAGGCGTAGTTTGATGACGCCAAGTGTGAGCGCAGAATCTTGGGACATGTGGTCTTCACCTCAAATCCGGTGGAAAAGAATCGGGATAGGACTCGGGCAGAAATCATGTTCATGGATGCGATTATTAACGTTACTGTAGTCTGAAGCAGAGCAGGACCGAGTGTTGTGGAGCTGAGCAAGGCCGCTGGAGCGATTGTCAATAAGAAGAACGGAACACACGCCTCGCGAGCAGCGGGACTTTTATTATGACACAGTTGCCGGCACCTTTTCCGCTTTTCCGGTCATGAGTATGAGGTAACGCAGCTCTGTTTATCATATTAGATACATCTGAGTGTGTTGAAAACAAAGTTATGACTTTACTCTGTGCATTCGCTAAGTGGCTGCTATGACACTTGTTTACACTGCAGTGAGAGTAAAGCATTTCTGCAAAATAAAACCAGAAATCGAGGGGAACGCAGATATGACGCAATTGACAGGCGACTCCCTCACACGTCCCGGTTCCTTGGTTAAAATAGCAATTTCTTACGATTTACAAATAGTTGGAAACATTTGGCATATTGTAAGTACTCAACTGAACAAAATATATAACACTAGCCTAGTGGTTTTTGGATATTTTACTGAAAAAAATTACATAGTGCACTTTTAATGTTGTAGTATAATCCATTACATATGTACGGATAAAATGTGAGATAATATAAGTGCAACATTAAATAGAAAGATTGAACTTACCCTTCTTCTAAGCTGCTCTTGCACCTTCTGTGAGTGAGCAGGACGTTTTGCTGATTTTAACCAACAATGTCTACAAAGAAAACCTGTCCTGGAATGGAAGAACTTTTTTTTTTTTGGACCACAGCCAGCAATTGTTAGACAACCAAATCAGCAATTCAGAAATTCCTTCAGAAAAATTCTCACAATTGCTGCAGATAATAAGAAATCAGCCTGCAGCACAGCATACTGTATGCCAATATAATAACCCTGCACACTGGTACCACCACAGTCCTATTTACTGTGGTGGGTTTTTAGACATCACACACCTTGAGAATGTCTGCGCAATAAGCTTGCTCAGAAACAAAACAGCATGGCAAACAATTTATTTGTCCAGTATTAGTTCAGTAATATTGATTTAACGCCCATGCAGGCTCCTTTTACTCAAATCAAGTAACGTTACTTGAGTAAAAGTACAGATAGCCTGATAAAATAGTATTCCAGTAAAATGATTAAGTACTCCTTTTCAATTTTTCTTAAGTAAAAGTACAAAAGTACCTGCTTTTTTAATGTATTTAAAGGGTTAGTTCAGCCAATATCATTTATTTCTCACCCTCATACCGTTCCACACCCGTAAGACCTTTGTTCATCTCCGGAACACAAATTAAGATATTTTTTGTTGAAATCCGAAGGCTCAGTGAGGCCTGCATAGGGAGCAAAACTATTTCCTCTCTCAAGATCCATTAATGTACTAAAAACATATTTAAATCAGTTCATGTGAGGACAGTGGTTCAATATTAATATTATAAAGCGACAAGAATATTTTTCGTGTGCCAAAAAAAACCGAAACGAACGACTTGTATAGTGATAACTGATTTCAAAACACTGCTTCATGAAGCTTTGGAGCGTATCGAATCAGTGTATCGATTCAGCGCCAAAGTCACGTGATTTCAGCAGTTTGACCATAGACCGTAAAATTTGATCTACAGTAGCTCGTCTTTTTGATCGGACCACATGGGCCAGCCTTCGCTCCCCACGTGCGTCAATGAGCCTTGGTTCCATGACCCTGTCGCCGGTTCAGCACTGTTCCTACTTTGAATCACTTTTGATAGACACTGACCACTGCAGACCGGGAACACCCCACAAGAGCTGCAGTTTTGGAGATGCTCTGACCCAGTCGTCTAGCCATCACAATTTTGCCCTTGTCAAACTCACTCAAATCCTTACGCTGGCCCATTTTTCCTGCTTCTAACACATCAACTTTGAGGACAAAATGTTCACTTGCTGCCTAATATATCCCACCCACTAACCGAGGGCCGTGATGAAGAGATAATCTCTGTTATTCACGTCACCTGTCAATAATATTATGCCTGATCGGTGTACAGGCCGAATTATATTTTTTCTCCATATAGCTGATTTAATGTGGAATAACCAAAATATTAGATATAAAAATAAATATTTTTTAAATAATTGGTTTGATAAAAAATATACTTTTAGATGATAAGGGTGTCTTGCTCTCTTATGAACACATTATGCAAGAATTCTCTTCCAGTCCCCTCAACAGAGTATGCCATTGTTTTTGGTGCAATTCCTGATTGTGTCAAACCTTGCCCTAAAGGTCCTTTATGCCAAAAATCATATTTTTGACAGCACTAATCTTTTAGTTGATCAATGTTCTCTTAGCAGCTTGTCAAACAAAACATTCACTCAATTCTTAACAGAGCTCAGATTCCTTTACCTGGTTATGTAAGCGTTTGGAATATGTAATTATATAATATGGAAGATTTCTGGCTTCTTCAGTGAATTTTCTTTATCTAGTAAAGTTGTTGAAGTCTCTATTAAAATTATTCACAATTTCAACCCAGTTAATTATAAACTTGCTAAATGTAATACTAGTATGTGCTCCTTTTGTCATGTTTGAAGAGACGATTAATCATTTGTTTCGTGTGTATTGCAAAGTATTTTGGGTTGACTTTTCAAACTTTGTTATCTATCCATCTTCAAACTTACCTATCTTCGTTTTCTTTACATAAAACTGGGCCGTTGAGACCAAATGTGGAAATGTCCACATTCCAGCAGGCTTCAACAGCTCGCCCTTTACAGATGATTTAGTTCACAAACAGACAGTCGTGACCTAAATTCATGACCCTTTTCACACACTGTGACTACGTGCGTTTTAACAGTCATCAACATCGTAAAACTTGCAACGCTTTTTCTTTTCTTTTAATGTATGTACGTTTATAACACTATGCTTGTATTATATTACCTTTGCATCCAATTACAAAAAAACTAGAAAGAGTGACGGTATAATTGCCATATTTCTCTCTTCTTACTGCCTTTATCAGTCTCTCTATTTTTTCCCTCTTTTTGAAAGTTGTGAAAACTTGATTTGAGCACATGGGGGCATAAAAAATATATTTGATGTAGTCTATCATTCACCGCTATAGAAGTTTGCACAACTAATTTGATGCAAAGGTAATATAATAAAGTATAGTGTTATAAATATACATACATTTTTTTAATGATTTTTTTTTTTTTAGCTCAACTGTCACATAGAAAGCACAGGATCAGGGTTCCTGCAGGTTTCACCACGTCAAATTGAAGACTTTATGAATGAAATGTAAGACCTATAAAAGCAAATGCAGTCACAAAATTACTTGCAAAGTAAATTAATTTATTCATGAATTTATTTATTTAAACTTGCACTTCCTTATAGCTCAATCCCGCCAGGATTTCGCAACTTTTTTTCTGATTTTTGAGATCAAAATGACAATTTGTGGTGGCAATTTCCAGAAATTTTCATAATTAGGATACCACATTTACCATATGATATGTTATGTTAGATGCACAATAGTCACACATGACAAAAGAACAAACAAAATACATAAATCTTGTTTATTTTGGTTTACGAATAATGCAGGATCTCAAAAAAAAAAATGCATGTTGATTTTTTGTTGTATTTAGTAATCGCAGAAACACAAAAAACTGGAGGACTATTAGCTGAAGAATAAAATCCGTTTTATGTATCTGTGGTACAATCTGAAAGAGACTCCAATAACACGAAAGCTGATTGGCTACAATATAAGCTGCATGTTGGTCTCATTTGTAGACATAATGCAGCAAATTATATTTAGACTAGCAAAAGAAAGAACTACAACACCACGGAATAAAAAAAAATATTCTAAAGTGCTGCAGGATTTCAATGAGCATTAGAGTAGCGTTACATGGACATAGGAAAATTAAGGCCCGTTTAAAGGATTGCGCTGACTTTTTGGGACTTTATTTTATTCCCCGTATCCCCCAGAGTTAATAAGTCCATACATAACATTCTTATCTCCGTGCGTGCCATAACTCTGTCTGGCACCCACCGCTAGCCTAGCTTAGCACAAAGGCTGGAGGTAAATGGCTCCAGCTAGCCTACTGCTCAATAATTGTCAAAATAACGCCAACATTTTCCTATTTACATGTTGTGATGTGTATAGTTACATTGTGTACTAAGACCGACGGAAAATTAAAAGTTGTGATTTTCTAGACTGATATGACTAGGAACTATACTATCATTCCTGCGTAATGATCAAGGAATTTTACTGCTGTACCATGGGTGCAGCGGCGCAATGATATTATGCAGCACCTGAAAATAGGCTAACTTCCATCAACATAACCAACGTGTAACAGACTTCATTGTGATTTATCTTATAATTAGTTTTTTGTGTACATTTTTGACATTTCTGTGTGTTTAAATAGGTTTAAGGTCTGCATTATCCGTCTTAATAAGTAGGGACTTTTATTTTGACGGATGTTGTAGTCTACGGAAAGATTTAGCACTCCCCGAAAAGGCATGAGGTGTGTTTACAGTCATCTGTAATGAGTAATTTTGTGTATTGTGCTGTATGTTAATGATAATGCTATGAAGAGAGAGAGTTTGTGTACGAGGTGTTAATGCGCACTTCTTTGCTTTATTTGTTCAGCTCTTACAGTATTGTTTTGGAGATCAAACAAATAAAATCCATGAAACATCAGTAAAGTCTGACCATCATTCGGACAGGGTCCGCTACACAACGTGACAACCTGCTTGCACAGAGAGCGCTGGGGACTATTATCAGGTGCTGCATAATATCATTGCGCCGCACAACATGTAAATAGTAAAATGTTGGCGTTATTTTGTCACTTATTGAGCAGTAGGCTAGCTGGAGCCATTTACCTCCAGTCTTTGTGCTAAGCTAGGCTAGCGGTGGGTGCGTCAGACAGAGTTATGGCACGCACCGAGATGAAAATGGTATGTATGGACTTATCTAACTCTGGGGGATACAGTGAATAAGCTAAAGTCCCAAAAAGTTGGCGTGTTCCTTTAAAATGATGTAAGACCTAGAACAGAACACTTGATCAAATTTAAGACTTTTAAGGCCCAAAATTTAGATTTTTAAATTCTAGACTTTTTTTTTTTTTTACTTTTTAAGACCCCGCAGACACCCTGAGGATTGTGGGATATCAAAGACAGCAAAGGATATGCTCCCTTCAAAAACCGTTCAAATGAAGGTACCCTAAACACTCACCGTCTTCCTACGAGTCCGCACTTTCGTGACGTAACGCCGCTGTCGGGAAGAATTCTGCTGTGAAAAAAAAAGAAAAAAAGTGCCATTTGGGACAGGTCCTGTGCCCCACAAGTCCTGAAAAGTGAAGCTTAAACGTTTCGATATCCCCCAGGTGCAGAGATTACATGCAGTTTTGTAAAATGTTTAAAAATGAACACAATGATTAAGTGTCCCATCGAGTGAACAAAAATCTTAAAAAAATGTGTGGTCTTTACGCCCACTTGAACACTTCGGAAATACGTGCAAGTAGACAAGTGGTCAAGTGTGGGTATTTGGACAGGCCCATTGACACGCTTTCTCTGTTACTGAGGTATAAGAAAGGGGAAAAAAATACTTTGAAAAACTGAAATATCAACACCAAAATAAAACCTTGACGTGCGTAGATATAAAATGCTTTTTCATGCTTGTGTACATTGCAAATAAAAAATGTGGGTGTATTTGTTTTAATAAATAACACAACCTTTCCTATAATTCGGTTTACCCAACAGCCCTCCTTAAGTAGTATATTAAACAGCTTCTATGTAGGCTGTTTAATGTGTAGGCCTATTAACACTAGCAATGTCAAACCGTTATGCCATGTCAGCGGCTGGAGAATATCACCATCAGCATATGAAGACACAAGACTCTCTTTTCTTAATCTAATAAAATCACAAATAATTAGTTTGCAATGCAAAGTTTTAGCATTTCATGTAGCATGCTGGTATCTCACTATAAGCATCTGTCTCCCTCTCGTGGTGATCCAAGGAACATGGGATTTAATTCACATTATAAACCCTAAAAAACACTGGGTTAAAAACAACCCAATTTGGGTTGTTTTCAGCCCAAAGGCTGGGTAAATGTAGGACAGAACACATGTTGGGTTAATTTTACCCAGCAAATTGGGTTAATTTAACCCAACATTAATTAGGGTTGATTAGTTTTACTATAACATTAGCTTTTTTTCCCTTTTACTTCATACAAGAATTAATGTTTACAAGTTAACGTAAATCATCTAAACATTTAAAAAATATTTCACACAGCATGATAATTCCTTTATTCTCGATCATATTTTTACAGTGTAGCATATTTTATATAGTTTTTAATACATATTGCCTACGTTTGAGCTCGTTTAACAAATATTAGAAGTAAAAACATTTTTTTAAAGTAATTAACGTGTAATCGATTTCCACCTTAACGGCCCTGGATCTCGTCCCGGATCTCGTATCGTGTTAAGCGGGGGAACTTCTAACTTTAGACCGCCGCCCTGTGTTTCACTCGTAGACGAAATATGCGGTGACTCGCTCCATAACAAGTCCATAAACAATCAGTGTAGAGTTCTGAGAACATATTTTAACAGCCTAAGTATTTATTATGACACATTAAAATGTACATAAACCTGTATTTTACAGAAGACGTGCACAAATATTGGACGGAGCTGCACTGCTCTCTCCTGAAGAGGTCGCAAAAAGCCTGGATTACGAGGGTGCTGGAAGGTTAAAAACAGGCTACATTGCGAAGATATCTAATTAATACATATTTTTTAATAAATAAAAGGAATACGTTTCTTCATATTTTTTATTATTAGTGCTGTCAATCAATTAAATAATTAATTAGATTATTCAAAAATGTTCTGTGATTAATCATGAATAATCAAAAACACTACATATTTTACATAATGATTTCGTAGTTAATCTCCAAATTAATGTAGAACCAACATAAAGACAGAATATTTTAAATATTTAAATGCATCTTTTTATGAATGAAGGCCAGTATCACTGATACTAGACCCTTTTCACATTTCCAGGTTTCTCAGAACAGAAGTCATCATAGTTGTGTTAACTTTTCTTATATAGCGGTGAATGAGAGAATACATTACATATATTTTTTTGTGTGTCCATTTGCTCAAATAGCAAAAGAAAAACTCCACGATAGTGATTTCACAACTTTCAAAAAGGGCAAAAATAGAGTGAGATTGACAACGGTAGTGAAAAGAGAGAAAGATGTTCATTTTATCGTCACTCCCATAGACGCTGGTAACTTGGTTTTTGTAATTCGATGCAAAAGTAATATAATACAAAGTATTAGTGTTATAAATGTACATACAAAAATGAATTGATGAGCGTTAAAACACGTCATCACAGTCTGTAAAAAGGCTCTATAGCCTACTGACACTGAGGTCTCTATGAAATAACATTTCATTGACACTGATATGAAATAGCACATTGACATTTATTAACATTTAATTTAAGTGAACTTAAAAACAATCCTCACATAAACCCATACTAAATTTAAATACCTGTGCCCTTCGTGTATAACAAGTAAATTGAATAAAATTATCAAACAGTTTGCACAGCATAAATTATAAATTTTTATATAGATTAATCCTTATTAAAAGCTACAAAAGTTATTTAGTCAAGAACAGTGAGTATTTAGTGATTAATTTTGTTCTTTACATTAATGACATCATAAGTGGTAGCTGTCACTTTAAGATCTTCCCCTGTCGCACATGACGCTGATCTCACACGTGTCTCTCCTCACAACTATTTACCTTCATTTAAGACATTATTTAAATCATTTAAGACTGCTCTTAATAGGATACTCAACTGAACTGGCATTTTGGCATAATTGTGTGTGTTATTGTTCGTTCAAGCGCGATACTGGCACGCGTCTTTCTGTGCATCATGTGTTTCACAGAAAGCCTTTTCTCTTTGACTTGTCACGCTTGAATGGTTTAAAAGCACTTGTATGAATAAGAGCGTGATCATATAATGTTTGGCATTGAACATACAAAAGTGGATGTAGAATAACATTTACATTTTTTTACCCATCACAATCTTTTTTTCTGCATTTTTGACTAGCTCAACGTTTGTTTAGTTGACTACATCTTTTTTCTGAGCAATAAAGGTAGAAGTAATAGCATTATATTAAAATTCACTAGAGTAAAACATGTAACAGCTAGCCTCACAACAGACAATATGGATCTGTAAAAAGTAGATTTCCAGCAAATGGAGCCATAGGAATAACAGGTTTACTTTCACTATTGACACTGCAGATCTAGATTAAACTCCTGCCACACCTCACTGCATGAGAGAACACACGTTCACCATCTTGAAGAGTGACATTCCTCATCTGTGCATGCTAGTTTTCATAAATGAATGTGATTTGATTCTCATGACAAAATATGTCAAACGTCAAAGCTGACGGGAAATGTTATGCATGGTTAACTTCCCCGTATAAGGGATATTTTGACGGCAGGGATATTTGATTTAAGATATTTAACGAACAGTCACTGAATTTCTTTCCTTGTATGAGTTACATTTGATATTACGGTCGTATCTTTTGGATTTTTCTTAAGTTCAGCTTCACGCTGCTCTGCACACCGGACTTGATCAGCACCTGTCGTAGCTGAAATAAAGATTGACTGTCTATTAGCACCATATTAATGAAAAAATAAATACAAATAAAAAAAAGTAAGTGCAACTTACTTTCGCCAAAGCAGTCTCAATTTGTCCACTCTCTGTTAGGTCTAAAAATGAAGTAACTCTAATTTGAACTCCTATTATGTTTTCTAAGGGAAACAAAGCACATGATTAATGATTATTAGGTTAAAAAGTTTACAAAAAAAAAAAGTTAAAATTTGCATGCATACTGTATACTGAACATATTGAAGAGGTCAAATAGGTATACAATATTGGACTTGATTTATGAAGACGTTTGTATGTTTCCGTAGCCTGGATGCCAGCCATACTGAGCCCCGCTCACAACATTTGAGTTCGGGAAGTTCTGTCTGGACTTGATCCGTTGTGGAGCAACTATGCTCGAACCAGAGCTCTTCGGACCAATCAAATTGTCAGGACGGACTTTAGACGATGATGAACAGATGATCAACAGAAACGTAAGCGTTCAGGTCACCAAAGAGCGCTTTATTCACCGGAATAAATGGTGTTTGGGGGGTAAATTATGTGTTTTTTTGGTAGGGTTGCCTGGGTTCCTGGGTCTAAATATCACATAATTGGGGTCGCTTCAACCCGCGGACAATGAAAAACACCCCTTGGCAAAACCGCAGACTTGGCAACACTGTGTGCATTTGAGTTCTGTTGACATTTGACAACTGCGTCGATGCGTTGCTCTGATTGGTTGTAGGTCTATCCAATTGAGGTCTTTCCTGGTTCGGTTGAAACACGCCCCAAAATCACAGCCCAACGGAGCAGTATCAGACTCATATTCTGACTAGAATTGAGTATGACAACGTCAACGATACATTTAAATGTATGCAAATTGGCAGATGCTTTTATCCAATCAATCAATCAATCAATCTATCTATCTATCTATCTATCTATCTATCTATCTATCTATCTATCTATCTATCTATCTATCTATCTATCTATCTATCTATCTATCTATCTATCTATCTATCTATCTATCTATCTATCTATCTATCTATCAATCAATCAATCAATCAATCCTGCATATTCCTGAGAATCAACCCATGACTTTGACATTGCTAGTGCCAAAAAAATCATATGTTGCCATATGATAAAAACAAACAAAAATACTAAAGATTCTAAACATGATGGCAATTATGTACCTTGTAGATTTTGATCTGGCCCACCGTCCACCCTAAAGGCCCATCGACCTGGAACATTCACATTACTGGAGTTCATAAGGTTTGGAATATCATTCCCATTGTTTGATCCGGGAATTACAAAGTAGGCCGTGGAGTTAACTGTGTCATAACCAGCCTGCACAAACAAAGAAATAACTAATTATCGAGACAGAACATCAAGAGATAGGGGTATCTTGTTCTATTGATGTTGATGTAAGGCATGTTTTACCTGCACTACATTACTTGCCACAGCGCAGTCACCGTAATTCATGAGAATAAAAGACAAATCACCGCCCGAAATTAAAACCACTTGAAACGATGTTTCCTGCAAAGTTTGGAAACACAGATGGTCACAACATCTCTGAGAATATGCATCTGTAACCTTGAGCCTGAAGGAGTTTGAACGAACTAACTTACTGTGCCAGAGTGATAAAAGTACGCAACTCTATCCCAAGTTGCAACAAGGACCCAAGTAGCCGTGAAACTCAGATCAGGGAAATACCGGTTTATATCCTGAGTGGCTTGAGTGAGCACACTTCCACTTGAGTACTGCTGATATGAGATGATGCCATTCATACTGACGTCAACGTCTGTCCAGAGGGGTGCAATGATGTCTTCACTTCCATTGATGGGAAAGTAGTTAACGAAAAACTCTGATGAAGGCTGGTTGAATGTAAGGTGACCATTACTATTAACCTGTGTAATCAAAGATTTTAGTCATGCATGTCACAATTTCATCATTCACCATTTGCATTAACAAAACAGAACTGAATTCTCACATATGTCTTGTTGTGTGTGCGGCCAAAGAACACAAAAGGTCTCCACACGTCGATAAGAGTGGAGTTTTCATCCTCAACAGAAATATTAACAGTGTCTCCTGCCACTGAGCCGAAGGGATAGAATATATCCGGCGCTGCAAGACAAAAAAAAAACAAGTTCAAGCTCGGATGATGATGATCTCAGTTCATATGTTTTATATGTCAATAATTACCTGTCTGTGCCTTTGTCACCCTGCCTGTTGAATACAATTCAAAATATAATGTGTTATTGTCTTTGCCATTTCATGAAGGATATTATTCAAATGAATGGAAAAACTCACTCAGTGACAGGACTGATATGAACACCAGCAGATATTCTGGAGACAATCTCATATTTGGATTAGGTCAGAGATACCAGAACGTCACTGCTACACTTTCACACAGATTAACAATCCCTACAGTGCAAAGCAATATTATAATTTATTTTGATTATATATTTTTCAGTTATACTTTAACTCTACAAATACTTGTATTTTCAGTTTAAAGATATACATAGACATATCATCAGAGAACAAACAACGCTATAGACAAAAAGTTAGATGTTTACCTCAGACGGCTTCATGGAATATGCTATTCAAATCTATCCCTATAGCATGGCATAGCACTGAAGGGAGGGACCTGTTCTGTCAATGTCTGTCAAATGCATTCAGACTAAGAAAGACGAGATAAACAACTAAAGTGAAATAACTGATTGACTTCTCTTCACATGACAACTAGGCCAACTTTTGTTTTTTCAAGAGTTCATCCCCTTGATATTGTGTCTGTACTATAAAGAACTCGAAAAGGTCATGCATGCTGTAATTTGCTAATGCATTCTTGCATAATTGAATTATGTTGACGTATGAAACAGTCCCATGACACGCTTCATATGATAATCATGATATTATCAGTTTGTACTCTCCAGAACTACATGGACTTTCATAGCTATCTTCATATTATAATCCAAGAGTTGAAATGCCCATTCACACCAAGAATGGAAACAATAGACCTTTGTGAGAGATATACAGTACACACATCTCGGTAACGCTTTAGATTACGGCCCGGAAAGTACTGATACCGAAAATTATGCTGTAAATCCTCTTTACTTACGCAGTACTTTCCGGGCCGTAATCTAAAGCGTTACCCACATCTCTTCAGTGGGTTGTACTGTTATTAAATGGGTTGTTCTAGTGATGAAACAGCAAACATTTCAGTAGATAAAAAAACTCCAGACGACATGAGCTGGGCAGAATTAAGGAGATTTATACAGATTTTCGGATGCCATTGAAAACACACAAGTCATTCATCTGGAACAAAAATTGCTCTGAAACTTATTCCAATTATATCGTTGTTTTTCTCTTAGAGGTTAGCAATGTCATTATTTGAACATGAGTGAATGAGAACTGACTGTCATATTCCAAAAAGGAAAATAGTATCATAAAATGCAATTCAAGTTGTCCATATGGTTAGTGCGCAATCCCCTAGTTCCACAGACAAGGTTTAAACCTAATCCCAGACTAAAATGCATGTTTGAGCTGTTTTAACTGAAACCTACTTGCACTGGCATATTTTAAATATTTCAGTGCCTTTGTTTTGTCTCAAGATGCACACCAGTAATGTTTTTTCTAAGGTATGTTTTTAAAAGCTATTAAAAGTCCTAATTAAAGGCCTAATCAATGTCTGTGAAACCAGGCCTATATGTTGTGCATAACATAAACATGGCTCATTTAAAAGGATGGTGTGAGACTTTAGACACTAAGACTTGTATAGTTGATAATATATAGGTACACAGAGATTTGAATATGTAAGCTCACATGCCATTCCAAATCTTATTTATATTACATATTATTAGTATATGTTTATAAAGAACTGCTTAATAATAATTGCTAAACTAAATTGCTCATGTGTAATGGAATAGTGGAAATTATTATATACATTATATATATTATGAATAATTTTTTAAAAGCCTATTTTTTTTCTTTAAAAAAAACTTTTACCATGTAGTGGCCTTTAATTTCAAGAGAGACTGATTGAGAGAGTGACTTTATTGCATCAGACACTTGTTATTTTGCTCACAGCTGATTTCGGTTTGAAATATCTTGCCTAGAACATAACTTGCTGAGGAGTCAAAGGGTTAGTTCACCCAAAAATGAAAATTAGACCATAATTTACTCACCCTCAAGCCATCCTGGGTGTATATGACATTGTTCTTTCAGACGAATAAAATCAGAGTTATATAAAAAAAATGTCCTGGCTCTTCCAAGCTTTATAATGGCAGTGACTTGTTGGGTCATTTTTGAAGTCCATAAAAGTGCATCTATCCATCATATAACTGCTCCACGTGGCTCCAGGGGGTTAATCAAGGCCTTCTGAAGCGAAGTGGTGCATTTGTGTAAGAAAAATATCTATATTTAAAACTTTATAGACCAAAATAACTAGCTATCAGATCAGTGGTACGCAAGTCGACTTGCGCTAAAAGAGTAACCCCCCATGTGATGTTCGCGCCACGTGTGGAGTAGTTATATGATGTATAGATGCTCTTTTATGGACTTCAAAAATGACCCAACTAGTCACTGCCATTATAAAGCTTGGAAGAGCTAGGACGATTTTATTTGTCTGAAAGAAGAATGTCATACACCTGTAGGATGACTTGAGGGTGAGTAAATCATGGTCTAATTTTCATTTTTGGGCGAACTAACCCTTTAAAGTTCCTATGCTGATGAACACAGCTGAACGCCAAGTCACTTTCATGGTGCCTAAAACCCATGCATGGCTGGCAAAAACTATACTGAAACATACCTGGGCATCCACCTAAACTGCCTTTATAGTATTGTAAGATTACATATATTTTAATAAAGTACATTGTATTTAGCATTTTAAGGTATAGATAATGATTCTTAGGTTTTCAGCAGGAGATTCCTGCTGGGCATGTTTTACAGTGATCATTTGAGGTAAAAAGGAAGATTGTTGAGTTTCCAGTATGAGATTCCTGCCGGACCTGTTTTCAGACTCTCACCGTCGTTACCTCTATGCGTTTTGAATAGTTATGCTGATTAGGAGTAGAATTGGTGATACTCTGTCTGGGCGGGTTTTCCCAAAACCTGTGTATTTAATTTACATGCTTTGTTTCAATCTCTGTAATACCTCCCTCTTGAAAATGTATATAACCTATCAGTTAGACTGTTTGAGTCAGACTGTTTCGACCTACAGCACAGAGTGTTCTCATTAAAAAGAATAACTTCTGTTTGAATCCCGAAGTCTCCTGGTCTTCACTTCTGAGTCCTACACTTTAGAAGATAAAAGTTCACAACAGTATACAGTCAGGCTTAAGGAGTGTGTATATTCAGATGTTGTGTCTCCTTAATTCTGACAGACTTTAGCTCCACACTCACTGGACGAGTTTAACATTTCAGATGGAGATTCTTCTTTTTCTTCTACTTTTTTAAAACGTTATTTTTTATGGCACACCAAATCAAGTTTCTTCATATATGCCTTAAACAAAATATTTTATTCGCCAATAAACTGTTTCTGCATGTCCTCGACACACAGGTAAATGTTCTCAAATGCACAATAAAAGCTTTGAATAAACTTTGAAAATGGGAGGAGAAAAACATATATTTTGTGGTTGACGTCAAAGCTCGATTGCCAAACTATTTTGGCACAGAATCAATTCTCACTTCTAGAGGGAAGTCAGATTGCGAACATAAACAATGTGACATGCACCCATTCTCAAAAACCATAAACAAAACTGAAAAATTGTGACCCAGACAATACTGTGTTATGTTGCCTAAAGTTCAATGGTAACATATTTGAGTGTCCATGAGAACAACACATGCAGGTATTTTTGGATGAGTAAAGCTTCAGGTAAATGGGAGTAAAGAAACAGGTTTAATTGCATTGTTCACATGCTACAGATAAGTTTGATTTCTTTAACCTCCTGAAACATGTTTACCTGATAACACAAAGCATGATAGGACAAAGAAAATAAAGAGGACAAATTCATTATTATTCAAGCTAAATTATTTTTGAACATATATGATTAATATAAACAATTATTACATTATCTAACCTTACCATATTCACATTGTCATTGTTTTTCACATTTCATTATATATGCTCCGTTTGGATGGATGATTTATGTTATATATTCTGTTTGTGAGAATAAGAAGTTGAAGGGAGAGACAATATAAAGGTTCCCTTCCTGCTGAGTGACATTGTTCTCTTAATCAGTTTCTACATCTTCAAGGTCACCATTTTAAGCTTTTTAACTCTCTTCCATGTATTACGGCTGTATCTTTTTGACTTTTCTTAACTTCATCTCAAAGGAAGTTGACACTCCATTATTGACCAGCTCTTGTTTTATCTGAAACAAAGATGGACATATAAATCAAAATGTACTTTATTTCCATCCTATTGTACTATTGGTTAAATCTGTTTAAAATAAGAAATAAAGTCACCACTATCAGATATAAAGTCAGAGATATATGAATCATTTTTTTTTAATCTGATGCAGAAATGGGCTTCCATACAACAATGTTTGCGTGAAAAGTGTGACTTACTTGCTGCAGAACAACCTCAATGTTTCCAGTCTGTGTCAGGTCTAAAAATGACCTAAGTTTAATTTGAACTCCTATGGCATATTCTAAAAGGAAACACACACACACACATATTAAGAGTCATATTAACACACGCACACACACACGCACACGCACGCACGCACACACACGTGTTAAATTCATTGAAAGTCTTTGGTCAAGATCATGTATTGACAATGCAAGAGTCCAGCACTCTGTAAAGTCTCCTCCAGCACATCCCAAAGACTTTCAATGAATTTAAGGTTTGGGCTCAGAAGTGCCGATTCATGTGAAAGAGATTGTTCATGCTCCCTCACAACCAACCAATCCTTTAAAGTCTGAGCCGGATTAATCTTGTCATGGTCATCCTGGAATATGGTCATGATGTGTCTTCCTGCATGATTGTTTAAGAAATGAAAATCTACACACTCCATCAATGAGGGTTAGAAGAACTGTTGCCAAACATAACATGCTAGAAATACAATAATCACTACAATAATGGTCCAATCATTGACTCTTAAGCATTTGCCAATTTAAGTCTTTGGCTGGGCAGTGTATATATACACAATATTGTAAAAAGTTTTGGGACGCCTGCCTTTACATGCACATGAACTTTAATGACATCCCATTCCTAATCCGTAGGGTTTAATATGGAGTTGGCCCACCCTTTGCAGTTATAACTGCTTCAACTCTTCTGGGAAGGCTTTCCACAAGGTTTAGGAGTGTGGTAATGGGAATTTTTGATCATTCTTCAAGAAGGGCATTTGTGAGGTCAGGCACTGATGTTGGACCAGAAGGCCTGGCTCGCAGTCTCCGCTCTAATTCATCCCAAAGGTGAAGCATGACAGAGAAGCATGATTGGTCACTCCAGAGAACACGTCTCCACTGCTCTAGAGTCCAGTGGTGGCGTGCTTTACCCCACTGCATCTGACGCTTTGCATTGCACTTGGTGATGTAAGGCTTGGATGAGCTGCTCGGCCATGGAAACCCATTCCATGAAGCTCTCTTCAGACTGTTCTTGAGCTAATCTGAAGGACACACGAAGTTTGGAGGTCTGTAGCTATTGAAAGTTGGCGACTTCTGTGACCCTCAGCATGCGTTGACCTTGCTCTGTGATTTCACTTCGTGGCTGAGTTGCTGTTGTTCCCAATTGCTTCCACTTTGTTATAATACCACTAACAGTTGACTGTGGAATATTTAGTAGTGAGGAAATTTCACAAATTGACTTATTGCACAGGTGGCAACCTATCACGGTACCACGCTTGAGTTCACTGAACTCCTGAGAGCGACCCGTTCTTTCACAAATGTTTGTAGAAGCGTCTGCATGCCTAGTGCTTGATTTTATACACCTGTGGCCATGGAAGAGATTGGGACACCTGAATTCAATGATTTGGAGGGGTGTGTCAATACTTTTGGCAATATAGTGTATATTTAAACTGATAATACTAACACATAATTTTGATGAAAGTCCTACCTGTTCCGTTGTTCACAAGAAAGGCCCAACGACCCGGAACGTTCACGTTACTCGTGTTCTTGAGGTTTGGGATGTAGCTGCCATCATTTGCATAATGAATGACATGGTAGTCAGTGGAGTTTATGGTGTCAAATCCAGCCTGTTAAAACCATGAAAAATAAATGTTTTTTAATACATACACAGAGCTAGTATATAATATTATTTAAATACTGTGATGTTTGTTTTACCTCCACTGGAAAATATATCACAGCGCAGTCCCCATAATTCATCAGAATGAAAGAAAAACCATCGCCTGAAATTAAAACCACTTGAAAGGTGATTGCCTGAAAAGAAAAGAAACAATGTCATGATCGTAGTCTACACATTCTGTGACCTTGTGCCTGAAAAAGAAAAAAATATTTACCGGTGCTGAGTGAAGATTAAATACATTCAAATCTGATGTTTGAACATAGTCCCATGTTGCAACAAAGACCCAAGAAGCAGTGAAGCCGCTCTGAGGGAAATACTGGTTTATATCCTGAGTGGCGCGAGTGAGCACACTTCCATTAGTGTACTCCTGAAACGAGTATTTGCCCAATCCAAAGTCATCAAGCTCAGTCCAGAGCGGAGCAATGAAATCTTCAGTTCCATATGAGGGAAAAGGGTAAGGGTGAGCTTCTGGTAAAGGTTGGTTGAATGTAATGAGTCCGTTATTATTAACCTGCAATAAGAGAAATCAGTTCAAATCCATCAGTAAAATATGAGCTGGCTTATCACAACATCTGCATTCATATTAGACTAGCAATGGAACTGAATTCTCACATATATGCTGTTGTACGTGCGGCCAAAGAACGTGAATGGAGTGGAGAAGGCAACATATCTGTAGGTCTCGCCCCCATTTTCAAGAATTTCTGTGTCTCCTGCCGCTGAGCCGAATGGATAGAATATCGCCGGTGCTGCAGAGAGAATCAACACAAAAACAGTTTTGCATATTATAATGAGCTTCGGCTCCCCCGTCAGTACCAAACGACAACCTCCCGCAGTTTCTCTTGAAGCCAATACGGAAGTGACTTAAACTGCAATTCATCGACTGGCCGCTAGGGACAGGCTCCAGAAGGGAGCAGAATCTCATTGAGCTCCATGTTACAATGCCCAACTTTACAGCAGAAAATAACATGTTTACAGTCTGGTGCAAATTGTGGTTTTGATTTGTATAGCTAATTTTGTCCTTCATGGCATTTTTTTAATATAACTAATTCGTTTACATTATATAAAGCCTTAAAGTTCTGCATAATTAAGGTCTTGGCCACTTTGAGTGACAGGTGGATAGCCGTTTTCTGCTGTCTGTCAGTCATCACTGTTAGAACATTAAATTATAAAACACTTCTAAAAAATACATAAAAATGTTGCATGGACTCAGACCCGGCACCAGGCACAAATTCACGGATGGGCATTACATTTTTTCTAAACACACGCAGAGCTCGACAACACTTGACCGGGACAAGTGGATTTTTTAAAGGGGTAAGTGAAAGAGAATTTTACTTGCCCGACCGGACAAGTAGCCTAGCCTGATTAAAACTCCAATAACAAAAAATAACTAGGGAATCACCAAAACGCAATAATGATTATGCATTCAATTAGTCTTAAGTGGTGATCCATAGTGCATAATATAATGTATACTGACGCTAACAAAGTTGCGCTGTTGAGGCTTGCGCTGCCTCTCGAGGAGAAATCGAAACAAATGAGCGCCTCTCAAGAAACTCAGTTAGCATACTGAGGTCAAAATTCAAAACTGATTTATGACAGTTCAATAAACATGTAATTAATATTAAGTCACTTACATTTTAGATGCAATATTGACTGTTTTTGTTCTAATTTAACAGTGAAAATAGTTCCAAACAAAGTTCACAGCAGAACCAAAGCGTGTCTTACAGCAACACTCAAACATTTCCACGCACACTATCGACAAACCAATCAATCCATTTAAAATATATTTTTAAATCAGACACATTTTTATTCAGGAGTTATGTATATAAAATACGATAAGTTTTGATAACAGTAGCCTATTGTGCAAATAAGCAAGGACTGGTGGTTGGTGGACCGTGACGTGGAGTTAGTTAAGGGAGACAGACTCGTCCAGGGCAGGCACCAGTGACTCACCCCCCAATGCCCGTCCATGGCTTTAACCGTGATATAAGATTTATATTGCTCCTTCATTCCCTGTGTGACTTGCAAAAAGCTTGTTCCGCTTGTTTTCCGATTCCCTTTGGAGTTCCAAACCACGACAAGGGGATGGCATGTTTGCCCACAAACATAGCTTTATAATGTTGTATTATAAAGCAGATGTACCTGTATGCGCTTACTAAAATTTACATCTTTATTTATTATACGTATATATATATATATAGGTAAGACATTGCACATACACGGAAACATTCAGGAGCATAGAAACCTCTAGCCCCATGAATTGTATAAATTCAGCTTCGCCACTGAAAGCTACATTAAATTTCTCAGTCACAAGGTGATATCTTTGCTGTTTTTGTAATTTAACTCAAACAGCTTCACTATTAGAGACGCTGTTCAGATGCAGGTAATTCACACTCACAGTCTCTCTCTCTCTCTCTCTCTCTCTCTCTCTCTCTCTCTCTCTCTCTCTCTCTCTCTCTCTCTCTCGTTAATTCGTTTGAATTCAAATGTAATCTGACCATGCTACTTTATTTCAATTCAGAATTGAGATCTTACAAACAAACGTAGATAAAAGAATCAATCACTTCTGCAAACATTCATGACAGCTTTTAAATTATCTATGCTGGCAAGTAATCTTACTTCCACCCAACGTGTTATATAAATAATTTGGGGACACTTTACTTATAAAGCCCTTATAATGCCTTAAAGGTATTCATAATGTACTTTATAATGTATTATATCTTTTCATAATAAAAGTTAAAATGCATTATAATATTTTCAGAAAATATGAAATTGGTTTGTCATGTGTTTTAATGCATTGTACTTTCTAAAGGTGTATTCAATGAATAGATAAGTATTATAATGTATTGCAACTGTGGTTAGAATTATTCATGAGACCATTCAATGCATTATAAGGCGCATTACAAGGCATAATTACTGCATTAAAAATAATTTTATAATGCATTATAAATAAAGGCTTTAAAGCTGCACTATGTAACTTTTCCCCATGTTCATGTGATTATTAACGTTACTGTAGTATGAAGCAGAGCAGGACCGAGTGTTGTGGAGCTGAGCAAGGCCGCTGGAGCGATTGTTAATAAGAAGAATGGAACACACGCCTTGCGAGCAGCGGGACTTTTATTAGGACACAGTCGCCGGCGCCACTTCCGCTTTTCCGGTCATGAGTATGAGGTCACCATATACTGTAAAAAAAATATGGATGTAGTGTACGTGACGTTACCCATAGGATTCTGAAGAGCAGTTTTGAAGCGTAAAGTATGGACGAGCTGGCCATTGCCATCTTGGCAGCGCGTCATCGCGCGTCACTCCTGGATAACAGAACATGGGCAAAGAGGCGGGACGTGGGTGGAGCTGAAGTGACGCGATGACTAACAGACAACAGATAAATGACTATCCACCTGTCACTCAAAGTGGCCACACCCTTAATTATGCAGAACTTTAAGGCTTTATATATTGTAAACGAATGAGTTATAAAAAGAAATCACCCCCCTCACAGTTGTCATGAAGGACAAAATTAGCCATATAGACCAAAACCACAATTTGTACCAGACTGTAAACATGTTTTTTTCTGCTGTAAAGTTGGCCATTTTAACATAGAGCTCAATGAGATTTTGCTCCCTTCTGGAGCCTGTCCCTAACGGCCAGTCGATGAATTGCAGTTTAAGTCACTTCCGTACTGGCTTCAAGAGAAATTGGGGGAGGTTGCTTGGAGTTAACGCAGCTCTGTTTATCATATTAGATACATCTGAGTGTGTTGAAAATTATGTTATAACGTTACTCTGTGTGTTCGCACGGCAGCTGCTATGACACTTGTTGCACACTGAAGTAAGAGTAAAGCGTTTCTGCAAAATAAAACCGGAAACCGAGGGGAACGCAGATATGACGCAATTGATAGGCGACTCTCTCACACGTCCCAGTTCCTTGGTTAAAATAGCAATTTCGTCATGATTTACAAAGAGTTGGAAACATTTGGGATATTGTAAGTACTCAACTGAACAAAATATATAACACTGGCCTAGTGGTTTTTTGGATATTTTACTGAATTTTTTTTTTACATAGTGCACCTTTAATCACCAACAGAATCATTCTGGGCAGGGATTAATGTAAACACAGGTATTAGATAACAGCCGTGTCTAATGTGTATGTAAAAAGTGGATGGTCAAAAGATCAGATCTGTGCATTAAACCTTGCAATTCAAATGCAACCAGAAAATGATTAACTCATGAATAATTACCTGGTAAGACTGTGGCGGTTTGAGTGGTGGTTACTGAGGTGGTTACTGAAAGAATGAACACAATTATAAACACCACTAAATACCTCATGAACTCACTTGACGAGTGCAGCTTTCTTTTACTGTCTATGTATTTTCTATTGAAACAGGAAATTAGAACAGGCATATAATAAACCCGTCTCCGGCGTGATGACTCCGATTGTTCGAATATTACAATTTAATAATTCTTAATTCGATATGTCATCTTCAATAAACCCGTCTCCAGCGTGTTGCCTCCGATCTTTCGAATAATGCACTTTAATAATTATTCAATCAACACATCATCCTCAATAAACCCGTCTACGGCGTGTTGCCTCCGATCCTTCGAATATTCCGATCTTTTATGAGCTCTGACCTGTAAAGTTGCCTGAATAATAATCATACAATGCTTGTTAATTGGCCAGAGGAGAACTGGCACCCCGACTGAGCCTGGTTTCACCCAAGGTTTATTTTTCTCCATTAGGTCACCTGATGGGGTTTTGGTTTCCTTGCCACTGTTGCCTCTGGCTTGGCGTGCTCAGTTGGGGACACTAAATTGTTCTAAATTTTTCAACTAAATATCCAAATAAATCTAATTATAAAATAATACTGGATAATGCACTGGTTTGCTACTTGCTATTGCTAGTCAGAAGAGTTTTTATGAGGAGGGACTATTCTAGAGAGAATTTGATTGGACAAAAAGTTGTATTTTGAGTCATGTATGCATTATTTGTGGTTCCTTTTTTTAGAAGAGAAAGTACATTTGAAGTATGTATATCAGCTAAATGTTTATTTTGTCTCCTCTCTTACACTAACATAAAGATAAGCTCATTACCTGGTAGGCCTGTTGTGCTTTCTGTCAAAGAATGCACACAAATACAAACACCATTAAATACCTCATGAACTCATTTAACAGTTTTCCTTCCTGATAAAGATGCTCACTGCAGGTTCATATCAGGTTTGTTCAACTCCCACCAGAGACAGCGTTTTAAAAACAGATCTGATTCTAATTCAAAGGTCTATAAGTACCTGACAAAGCAAATAATTGTATATTGAGTCATGTATGAGGAGTCATCAATATTTTTTGGACTTTTTTCTTGGAAGAGGAGTGGGATCGATTCCTCTCAAGTGATTAAGGTGTAATATAAGCTTAACAAATAATGTCATTTAGTGCAAGAGTTAAGACAAAGGTTTATTATGAGCTCAAGGATAACAGCAACAAAATACCAGTTTAAGCAAAACAGCATTGGGCAAAAAGTTGTATATTGAGTCATGTATAAAGACAGTATTTATCAGTATATCAGATAAACATTTATTAAATCTTAACATTACCTGGTAGGCCTGTGGTGGTGGTTGCTGAAAGAATGAACACAAATACAAACACCATTAAATACCTCATGAACACTAGCCATAGTGCCGGTCCTTGATGCTGATTGGCCAATAGCCGTGTTTTCTTACCGATAAAGTGTGGCTATGACCGATTCACTGAACATTGTATATCACTGCACAAAATCCTAAGCAACAAACACAATCAATATATATATACTGTTAAAACTGTCCATGTATTATGTGTTTAATTCTATTTATTATTTATTTAATGAAGTACAAGTCTCACATTCTGCCGTTATGTTATGAAAAATGAACACAGTTCCTAGTCTCTGTTTGTATTTGAGCTCCATCAGATGAGGCATTACAGGAACATTTACTGTCACTGTCTGGGACTATTTTTCTTGCGGAAGGATGTAATTTAATAATTAATGACTGCAAAAAAGTAACATATCAATACATATATTTGTGGCTATATTACTAGTGTTGTGAAGGAATTGAAAATAATCAAAGATATTTGAAATCCAACAACGAAATTTGCTTTACTGTTGTCACCCCGCATTTGCTTATCGGAAGGGCCATCTGGAAGACAATAGATAGGCCTGTAGGCAGGGCCGGATTAACATAAGGGCTAGGTGGGGCTGAAGCCCCAGGGCCCGAGCACGGAAGGGGCCCGTGATTGGCCGAGGAAATGATTGACAATCGATCGGGAGCACCTAAAGTTTTCCTTTTGGGCCGCTCGCCAAACCACACCACGCCCCCACATATTAAGCGCTGTTATATTATTTAGGCTACTGGAGTGCTGCGAGTGCATGGGAAAATCAAAAGCCAGGTGAAGAAATGGCGCTGAATAAACCGTGTGCGCATCCAGCAGTCGCAGCGCGAGAGCAGCTGGGTCGTCTCACGCACAGCGCTGACGAA
This sequence comes from Romanogobio albipinnatus, assembly GCA_023566225.1. NCBI lineage: Eukaryota > Metazoa > Chordata > Actinopteri > Cypriniformes > Gobionidae > Romanogobio > Romanogobio albipinnatus. Next base: position 4,834,461 of record CM042257.1, on the reverse strand, counting down.
CTCGTTTGGCGCTTTCGCCGCTCTTTTGAAGTCATAACGAGCACCAGGCAGTCGCTTTATCCATTTGAATTTGATACAAGCTCAACATCATGTGTACAGTAAAGGCTCTGTGGTGAAACTGGCTGAACCAGACTGAAAAGCTCCGACCATGTCTGAAGTGTTGAGGTAAATATAGGCTGTCTACACGATGGCCGTAGCCAGCTATGAGGTCTCCGAGGTCCGGACCTTTGTATTTTTCCGAGCAGTAGGCTACATAGCTAATAAATGTTGTGAAATAATTGACCACCAATAGAGTGCTTTATGTACACAGAAGCTGCTGCGGGAGTCACGCGACGCTTCAGTAAACGGTGTGAGATGTAGGCTAAGTATAGCTAAACTAAACATTTCATATTTGACAGCTGTTTTAGGATAGAAATGTTAAACAAGGAAAAGACTATCAGCCAGAGCTCAGCTTTAGGAGGGGAAGAGAGAGGGCAAGAGAAGGAGACTGAGAGAAAAAGAAAGAGTAATGGAAATGAGAATGAGAGAGTGATTAAATGAGGAGAGAGCAGGTTTGACCAGTGTTGCCAACTCTCGCAAGACAAATAAGCAACCATAGCTTCAAAAACAAGCCCTATATTATTTATTATCATCAATATAATTTATTATCAATTATTTTTTATCAATAAATTAGCCTGCAACATATTAAACTGAAACCTCTCTGAGTTTGAAAACAGATGTGATTTTACAAAAATCATCAAATTGCAATAAAGGGCACAAAATATCCTCCGATCAGCTGTGAACAGAAGAGGTTTGGAGATGGGAAAAGTGACATGAAGGCCAATTTAGTCTGAGTTAGTGCACACATAGGAGCAGAGTAGTGAACACGCACTGCAAACCGTGAAAAAGACAAGCCCTGCATCTCAATGTGCATATACTATCTGCCCTAAATAGTATTGAAAATTAATAATGTCACATGCTATTCAGGATGGATAGTATGCACATTGGGATGCATGCAAGCACTAAGGGAGTGCTGCAATATAGCCACATATTTATAATAAAATAATTTGGAACCATACCTACTGTTAGTATACTTGTTTTATTTTTATTATAGCCTGTAATGATAAATATGTTATACAAATATTTTAAAAATTACATGAGGTGCCTGTCCTCCCTGTTTCCTCTCCATCTCTGTGCTTCTCTGCTGGTGGCATTGTTTGTGGAAATGTATACGTCTATTTACGTCTACTAACTATCATTACGTGAATTTATAACGTCACATGCCTGCACGTTGAATGCAATTTTTCTTCAATGAGGGGGAGAAGGAGGCAGGATGTGAGGTCAAATTACTACAGCACTTGTATCATTGCACTGATTGGCTATTAGCTGAGAGAAGACAGTGTCAGTCAATGTATTGGACAAAACAGCGACCATAAATGTAAAGAAACGAAGTTGCTTGTCATATTTTCCTAACAAGCAACCACATTTTTTAAAATAAGCCCAAAAAACTGCAACACGTGATTTTTTTTTACACGACCTGTCATAAAAAGAAGCCCAAAGACGCTTGTTATACGCAGACTTGGCAACTATGGGTATATGACAGATAATCTACTGCCCACTAACATGGTTTTGAAAGCTTTTTATTATTACATTTTAGCCTTCAAACATCTTAAAATGCACATATATAGATCAGAGAAATCAAAATTTTCTTGGGGGACCATGCCCCCCAAACCCCCCAAAATACCTCTTATTTGGGACCTCACAGGTCTTAAAACTCCTTAAGGCAGTTGTATATACTCAAAAGTTGTTGCTTTTTCTGGAAACCGGTTTGCTTTTACCTCATATCTGGAGTTAATGCATTTATGCTGTTAATGTGTTGCAGCCTGGAATATTTATATATAAGGCCTTTTGAATATTAAAATGGAAAATTCAGACAGTCATTGTATCTCTGTGCTTTGAAGATTTCGTTTTTGAAAAATACTAATTGTTTCTGTGGTAGAAAACGTTGTGGCACTAAGATCAGCTACTATGGGGGCCCTTGGGTTTGTCATAGCCCCAGGGCCCTACATGTTCTTAATCCGGGCCTGCCTGTAGGCCACATGGGGGTCACAACTTTACAGTGGGGGAAGTTTGGTCTGATTGGTCAGTTTGAATGTCATGTTTGAGTTTGGTCTGATTGGTCAGTTTGAAAGAATACATTTGGTTTCAGTCACATGGTCAAGGAATAGATAAAAGAAGATTGAAACTGTTGCTCTCTCTTTTTCTCTGGCTCTTGAGGTTATTGGGGCTTCTCTTCTTTGCTCTCTTCTTTTCTCTCCCCCTCTTGCTCTCTCTCTCTCTCTCTCTCTCTCTCTCTCTCTCTCTCTCTCTCTCTCTCTCTCTCAGGTAACATTGTATTCATGTTGTGTACGATTAATGGTATAAGTTTATCATCTCATACATCCATTTTGAAACTATTTTAAGTGTAACCATAACCAGATTTTGTCATTAAATCCTTTCTATTACGAATACTGTGCTAACTAGTTTTGATTTGGAATTGACTTTGAAGTGCTCCCTATTGCAATACAATATAGTCACATTATAGTAACGCTCTCCCACATATTTTGCTATTGTAACTGCACTTATCTCCGTCGTTGGTATAAGTTGCAGTGGGTGGAAATAGACGAGAAATGTACAGTTTTCTTCCATCTTTCTTATAACGTTTCTTTAGTCTTCTGGCAACCCTGCAGGAGTCCACTCTAATGGTGCGTTCACACCGGACGCGATTTGCACGATTCGCGCGAGTGATTTACATGTTAAGTCAATGCAGAGACGCGAAATGGCATTCTGCGGCGCGATTCGCGCGAATGAGGCGGCGAGATTTGCGCGATTCGCGCGATTGAGGTTCATAGAAAAATCTGAACTCTGGAGGATATTTCGCGCCGCGTTAACCAATCACGAGCTTGCTCTAGTAGTGACGCATTTACAAGCGGAGGCAGAAATCCCAACAACAATGAAGGACAAGATAATCGTGGCCGTATGAGGATACCCGGAGCTGTATGATACATCATCCTATCACTACAGGAACAGGAATAAAATGAATAAAGGAATAAAAAGGATCTTGCTTGGAAGAAAGTGAGTTATTGTGAGCCATTGTGAGCCAAGTGAGCCATTTCACAACGAGACAGGAGCAGAAAAAAAGAGAAAGAGCCAGCGGCAAATGTGAGAAGGACTAGCCGAGGAAAGGCGGGTCTCGCCGGGTAAACGAGCGCTGAGCGCCGCTGATCCCCTGGATCTCACAACTCCGAAAACGCCAGATAAAATGCTCAAATAGGCACTCTTTTTATAAATTAACCACAGATTTGAGCTTTTAACAACTATATTATCACCTGAAAAAGTCTTTAAACTACGTTTTGTCACACATTAATAGTAGTATTTTTTACAAAAAAGACGAGCTGGCTCATATAGGGCAGAAGCCCCTTACTTGACGCGAATTATTCGCGCGAATCGCGTCCGGTGTGAACGCAACATTACAGTTGTGAATGCAGTCATGGCTGAAGAGGTTGAAGGCTTTGTGTCGGTCATAACAACGTCCTTCAGCCGTGACTGTGTTCACAATACAGCATCGCCACTCGTACCTTACTACTTAGGCTACATGCATTCTGTAAAGTACATAAAAGCATTGCATAGTCATGTGACGAGTCGTCTATCAATCGCAACATTATTACCTGCTGGGACTGTGGTGGATTCTGTGGTGGATTCAGTGGTGGAGGTCTCTGAAAGAATGAACAAATACAAACTATTAAATACCTCATGAACTCACTTCACGAATGCCGTTTTTATTTCTCAGTTTCATATTGGGTTTGTTCAATTGACACCATTTGACGACAGTTTATACCGGCCAGTGTTGGTGTTTGTGCAGGCATTGTTGTAATGCTTTTAATAAAAGAAAGAAAAGAAATGATAAAGCACTTGTGTAAAGTACATAAAAATGTTACGTATGAAGGGTCATCCATCATTCACAACACTGTTCAACTTGAACAACATAGGTGACGTTTGTAGGGTTTTAGAAGAAAAACTGTTTCGAATTTGAAGGATCTCAGGATTCTCAATTGTAATATGTTTGTGTGTGTTTTACTCTGAGAGAGCAACCATACATCTGTGTTGTGTTTTATTTTCTTTGTTTATATATGATTTAATTTTATAAGCATTTGTCATTTATGTAGTTGTCATTTGATTTCTCATTTAGTCCTGGATTCACATTATTATTATTTGATTTACATAATGTATCATTTAATCATCATTTTATTTTATTATTATTAATTTATATCATTTTATGTTTTTTTTATATTTCATATTACTTATAATTTTATTTATTTTCTTGCTCTTGTAATGCTTGCAATCGTTGTTTTATCTTATGATTGTGTGGTTTTAAGGGATGTTTGTCTTCACGGGTTGAAGAATGTCTCCATTTCAAAGTTTTTAACGTTACAGGACGATGTTGTGAAGCAGTCATTTTCCATTGTTTGTGCTTTGGTATAATAACACTTGTTGGATTAGTACTGGTCAGATGAAGTGTGAGCATTGAGACATTGACATTCAGATGAAGTTCAGATTCAGATGAAGATAATTAGTTGATAAACTATTTCAATAAATAGCTCTTTTTACTATAATAACTTCATCTCCTGCTTCTGCTCTTCCCTGACTTTCTCAGTCAAACTCTCAGGCTAATCAAAGACTGGTCTCTTCTGGCAGGTATTCGGTGTCCAGGGTTGGATCTAACATATCTGATATTTTTGACGTGGAGATCCATCCGATCTAACAAATACAAAGGTCTATATTTACCGGTAGCCTGTGTTGATGTTGATTCAGTTGTTGTTGTCTCAGTTGATGTTTGGGTTGTTGTTGATTCAGTTGTTGTGTCAGTTGTTGTTGGTTCAGTTGTTGTTGTGTCAGTTGTTGTTGGTGGTTCAGTTGTTGTTGATTCAGTTGTTGTGACAGTTATTGTTGATTCAGTTGTTGTGTCAGTTGTTGTTGATTCAGTTGTTGTGACAGTTGTTGTTGATTCAGTTGTTGTGTCAGTTGTTGTTGGTTCAGTTGTTGTTGGTTCAGTTGTTGTGTCAGTTGTTGTTGGTTCAGTTGTTGTTGTGTCAGTTGTTGTTGGTTCAGTTGTTGTGACAGTTGTTGTTGGTTCAGTTGTTGTTGATTCAGTTGTTGTGACAGTTGTTGTTGGTTCAGTTGTTGTGTCAGTTGTTGTTGGTTCAGTTGTTGTTGTGTCAGTTGTTGTTGGTTCAGTTGTTGTGTCAGTTGTTGTTGGTTCAGTTGTTGTGTCAGTTGTTGTTGGTGGTTCAGTTGTTGTTGTGTCAGTTGTTGTTGGTTCAGTTGTTGTGTCAGTTGTTGTTGGTGGTTCAGTTGTTGTTGTATCAGTTGATGTTTGGGTTGTTGTTGTGTCAGTTGTTGTTGGTTCAGTTGTTGTGACAGTTGTTGTTGGTTCAGTTGTTGTTGATTCAGTTGTTGTGACAGTTGTTGTTGGTTCAGTTGTTGTGTCAGTTGTTGTTGGTTCAGTTGTTGTTGTGTCAGTTGCTGTTGGTTCAGTTGTTGTGTCAGTTGTTGTTGGTTCAGTTGTTGTGTCAGTTGTTGTTGGTGGTTCAGTTGTTGTTGTGTCAGTTGTTGTTGGTTCAGTTGTTGTGTCAGTTGTTGTTGGTGGTTCAGTTGTTGTTGTATCAGTTGATGTTTGGGTTGTTGTTGTGTCAGTTGTTGTTGATTCAGTTGTTGTGTCAGTTGTTGTTGGTTCAGTTGTTGTTGTGTCAGTTGTTGTTGGTGGTTCAGTTGTTGTTGATTCAGTTGTTGTGACAGTTGTTGTTGATTCAGTTGTTGTGTCAGTTGTTGTTGGTTCAGTTGTTGTTGTATCAGTTGTTGTGTCAGTTGTTGTGTCAGTTGTTGTTGGTTCAGTTGTTGTTGATTCAGTTGTTGTGTCAGTTGTTGTTGGTTCAGTTGTTGTTGTGTCAGTTGTTGTTGTTGGTTCAGTTGTTGTGACAGTTGTTGTTGGTTCAGTTGTTGTTGATTCAGTTGTTGTGACAGTTGTTGTTGGTTCAGTTGTTGTGTCAGTTGTTGTTGGTTCAGTTGTTGTTGATTCAGTTGTTGTGACAGTTGTTGTTGGTTCAGTTGTTGTTGTGTCAGTTGTTGTTGGTGGTTCAGTTGTTGTTGATTCTGTTGTTGTGTCAGTTGTTGTTGGTTCAGTTGTTGTGTCAGTTGTTGTTGGTGGTTCAGTTGTTGTTGTATCAGTTGATGTTTGGGTTGTTGTTGATTCAGTTGTTGTTGTATCAGTTGATGTTTGGGTTGTTGTTGATTCAGTTGTTGTGTCAGTTGTTGTTGGTTCAGTTGTTGTGTCAGTTGTTGTTGGTTCAGTTGTTGTTGATTCAGTTGTTGTGTCAGTTGTTGTTGGTTCAGTTGTTGTTGATTCAGTTGTTGTTGTGTCAGTTGTTGTTGGTTCAGTTGTTGTTGTCTCAGTTGATGTTTGGGTTGTTGTTGATTCAGTTGTTGTGTCAGTTGTTGTTGGTTCAGTTGTTGTTGTATCAGTTGTTGTTGATTCAGTTGTTGTGTCAGTTGTTGTTGGTTCAGTTGTTGTTGTGTCAGTTGTTGTTGATTCAGTTGTTGTGTCAGTTGTTGTTGGTTCAGTTGTTGTTGATTCTGTTGTTGTGTCAGTTGTTGTTGATTCAGTTGTTGTTGATTCAGTTGTTGTTGGTTCAGTTGTTGTGTCAGTTGTTGTTGGTTCAGTTGTTGTTGTGTCAGTTGTTGTTGGTTCAGTTGTTGTGTCAGTTGTTGTTGGTTCAGTTGTTGTTGATTCTGTTGTTGTGTCAGTTGTTGTTGATTCAGTTGTTGTGTCAGTTGTTGTTGGTTCAGTTGTTGTTGTGTCAGTTGTTGTTGGTGGTTCAGTTGTTGTTGATTCAGTTGTTGTGACAGTTGTTGTTGATTCAGTTGTTGTGTCAGTTGTTGTTGATTCAGTTGTTGTGACAGTTGTTGTTGATTCAGTTGTTGTGTCAGTTGTTGTTGGTTCAGTTGTTGTGTCAGTTGTTGTTGGTTCAGTTGTTGTTGTGTCAGTTGTTGTTGGTTCAGTTGTTGTGACAGTTGTTGTTGGTTCAGTTGTTGTTGATTCAGTTGTTGTGACAGTTGTTGTTGGTTCAGTTGTTGTGTCAGTTGTTGTTGGTTCAGTTGTTGTTGTGTCAGTTGTTGTTGGTTCAGTTGTTGTGTCAGTTGTTGTTGGTTCAGTTGTTGTGTCAGTTGTTGTTGGTGGTTCAGTTGTTGTTGTGTCAGTTGTTGTTGGTTCAGTTGTTGTGTCAGTTGTTGTTGGTGGTTCAGTTGTTGTTGTATCAGTTGATGTTTGGGTTGTTGTTGTGTCAGTTGTTGTTGGTTCAGTTGTTGTGACAGTTGTTGTTGGTTCAGTTGTTGTTGATTCAGTTGTTGTGACAGTTGTTGTTGGTTCAGTTGTTGTGTCAGTTGTTGTTGGTTCAGTTGTTGTTGTGTCAGTTGTTGTTGGTTCAGTTGTTGTGACAGTTGTTGTTGGTTCAGTTGTTGTTGATTCAGTTGTTGTGACAGTTGTTGTTGGTTCAGTTGTTGTGTCAGTTGTTGTTGGTTCAGTTGTTGTTGTGTCAGTTGTTGTTGGTTCAGTTGTTGTGTCAGTTGTTGTTGGTTCAGTTGTTGTGTCAGTTGTTGTTGGTGGTTCAGTTGTTGTTGTGTCAGTTGTTGTTGGTTCAGTTGTTGTGTCAGTTGTTGTTGGTGGTTCAGTTGTTGTTGTATCAGTTGATGTTTGGGTTGTTGTTGTGTCAGTTGTTGTTGGTTCAGTTGTTGTGACAGTTGTTGTTGGTTCAGTTGTTGTTGATTCAGTTGTTGTGACAGTTGTTGTTGGTTCAGTTGTTGTGTCAGTTGTTGTTGGTTCAGTTGTTGTTGTGTCAGTTGTTGTTGGTTCAGTTGTTGTGTCAGTTGTTGTTGGTTCAGTTGTTGTGTCAGTTGTTGTTGGTGGTTCAGTTGTTGTTGTGTCAGTTGTTGTTGGTTCAGTTGTTGTGTCAGTTGTTGTTGGTGGTTCAGTTGTTGTTGTATCAGTTGATGTTTGGGTTGTTGTTGTGTCAGTTGTTGTTGATTCAGTTGTTGTGTCAGTTGTTGTTGGTTCAGTTGTTGTTGTGTCAGTTGTTGTTGGTGGTTCAGTTGTTGTTGATTCAGTTGTTGTGACAGTTGTTGTTGATTCAGTTGTTGTGTCAGTTGTTGTTGGTTCAGTTGTTGTTGTATCAGTTGTTGTGTCAGTTGTTGTGTCAGTTGTTGTTGGTTCAGTTGTTGTTGATTCAGTTGTTGTGTCAGTTGTTGTTGGTTCAGTTGTTGTTGTGTCAGTTGTTGTTGTTGGTTCAGTTGTTGTGACAGTTGTTGTTGGTTCAGTTGTTGTTGATTCAGTTGTTGTGACAGTTGTTGTTGGTTCAGTTGTTGTGTCAGTTGTTGTTGGTTCAGTTGTTGTTGATTCAGTTGTTGTGACAGTTGTTGTTGGTTCAGTTGTTGTTGTGTCAGTTGTTGTTGGTGGTTCAGTTGTTGTTGATTCTGTTGTTGTGTCAGTTGTTGTTGGTTCAGTTGTTGTGTCAGTTGTTGTTGGTGGTTCAGTTGTTGTTGTATCAGTTGATGTTTGGGTTGTTGTTGATTCAGTTGTTGTTGTATCAGTTGATGTTTGGGTTGTTGTTGATTCAGTTGTTGTGTCAGTTGTTGTTGGTTCAGTTGTTGTGTCAGTTGTTGTTGGTTCAGTTGTTGTTGATTCAGTTGTTGTGTCAGTTGTTGTTGGTTCAGTTGTTGTTGATTCAGTTGTTGTTGTGTCAGTTGTTGTTGGTTCAGTTGTTGTTGTCTCAGTTGATGTTTGGGTTGTTGTTGATTCAGTTGTTGTGTCAGTTGTTGTTGGTTCAGTTGTTGTTGTATCAGTTGTTGTTGATTCAGTTGTTGTGTCAGTTGTTGTTGGTTCAGTTGTTGTTGTGTCAGTTGTTGTTGATTCAGTTGTTGTGTCAGTTGTTGTTGGTTCAGTTGTTGTTGATTCTGTTGTTGTGTCAGTTGTTGTTGATTCAGTTGTTGTGTCAGTTGTTGTTGGTTCAGTTGTTGTGTCAGTTGTTGTTGGTTCAGTTGTTGTTGATTCAGTTGTTGTGTCAGTTGTTGTTGGTTCAGTTGTTGTTGATTCAGTTGTTGTGTCAGTTGTTGTTGGTTCAGTTGTTGTTGATTCAGTTGTTGTGTCAGTTGTTGTTGGTTCAGTTGTTGTTGATTCAGTTGTTGTTGGAATTGTTGTTTGTGCCCTGGCTGTTAAAGAGAAGGCGATGATTAAAACACACAATTGTATATTTATAGTTTCTTTAGCCACATTAAGACTGATAATTAAACATAAAATAAATCTTACTCAGTGCCAGGACTGATATGAGCACCAGCAGAAGCTGTAAAACCAGAGACAATCTCATGATGAGGAAGTCAGAGAATAAACCAGCATGCAGGAGTCCTTCTTCTGTAATCGGGGGAGATTTATTATTCTAACTAAACCAATGTTAATCTTGAATAATATAAATAATAAGATCTTATTAGAAATTAAATATTTTCAACTTTGAAATATGACTATAGGAGCCACTTTCGAAGTGGTTGGAAAAACGCCAATAATATAAAGGTACCACTTTATATTAATCATCTTTAAGAACAAATTACTTTACTATACTACTATACTATACTATACTACTACTTTATATTTTACTATGTATTATTATATTATTATTACTATTATGTATATTACTAATAAATAACGGTAAACATTCATTGAACATTGCTGTTTTATACAATCATAAGCACATTAAGCTACTTGATATGCTAATTTCTTTATATTTCTTTATTATATTTATAACAAAATTATTATAATATCATAATTTAATATTATAGTTCATTTCACTACACAAATAAGGACAAACTGTGAGAGAGTATAGCTTATTGAGTGTAAAATTAAATAGAATGATTGGACTTACCCTTCTAAGCTGCTCTTGCACCTTCTGTGGGTTAGCAGGAAGTTTTGTTGATCTTAAACACGTCTCACTGTTTACAGGAAAAGCATAACCTGGAATGGAAGAAAATATGTTTTTGCTGAAACACAGCCAGCAGTTAATCAAAATAAAACAAACATACAAGGGCGTTTGGTATTTGAGGAGTGACAAACCGGCAAAAGGATGTTGGCCGCCCAGCCATATCACCCTGTAGCCCAAGACTGGTTTCCCACTGAAGCTAAGCAGGACTGAGCCTGGTCAGTACCTGGATGGGAGACCAACTGGGAAAACTAGGTAGCTGCTGGAAGAGGTGTTAGTGAGGCCAACAGGGGGCGCTCACCCTGTGGTCTGTGTGGGTCCTAACACCCCCATTATAGTGATAATGAGACAAGAGACATTAAACCGAGGTCCTGACTCTCTGTGGTCATTAAAAATCCCAGGATGTCCTTTGATAAAGAATAAGGGTGTAACCCCGGGCATCTTGGCCAAATTTGCCCATTGGCCCCTGTCCATCATGGCCACCTCCTAATCATCCCCATATATATACGATTGGCATCATCCCTCAGTCTCCTCTCCACCAATCAGCTGGTGTGTGGTGGGCGTTCTGGTGCAATATGGCTGCCGTCGCATCATCCAGGTGGATGCTGCACATTGGTGGTGGTTGAGGAGAGTCCCCCCTTCTATGTAAAGCGCTTTGAGTGCCTAGAAAAGCGCTATATAAATGTAACAAATTATTAATTAGGGGCCAAGCACCGAAGGTGCGAAGGCACCTATTGAAACTGTTCCCGTTCTTATTATTATTATTCTTCCGTTTCTTCTTCTTCTTCTTCTTCTTCTTCTTCTTCTTCTTCTTCTTCTTCTTCTTCTTCTTCTTCTTCTTCTTCCGCCACGAAGTCTATGGCAGCCCATAGAACCGTATGGTAAAAAGTTATGAAATTGGCACACTCATAGAGGACAGTCTGAAGTGTCAACATAGCAAATTTGGAGTCTCTAACTCAATCCCTCTAGCGCCACCACCTGTCCAAAGTTGCACTCATGTTTATGCTAATACCTTTTGAACCATAAGGGCTAGAAACTAAATTATTTTTCCGTCATGAAAATGTTCCCGCCATTTTGAATTTTCCGAAAAACCTACTTTGGCGAACTCGCCCTAGACGGTTCATCCGATTTGCACGAAAATTGAACCAGATCATCTTCAGACCAGGCTGACAAAAATACATGGAATTCAAGTTGATTCGTCAAATCGTTTTCAATAAACACACAAGCAAAATTGATGTAACGTTTGCGAAAACACATTTAAGGCTATATCTCCGCAACGCTTTATCGTATTCAAACCAAACTTGGTACAAGTCATCACAAACATGACTTGAGGCAACGTGCAGCGTTTCGGCGCAGCGCCACCTACTGGTCCGGAGATATGAAAAATGGCTATTTTTGCTTATAACTTTTGAACCGTTAATCATAAAAGTGGTCTCGTTAGATTCAAGGCGTCATGCTGAGTCGTCTGATATCCAATTTTACCATATCGGCCATTTTGGCTGTCGGCCATTTTGAATTATGTGCTAAAATGCTGTATTTTATGATCGCATGAACGGATTGTTACGAAACTCGTTATGGGTCATCAGCACGATGTCCTGAAGTAGCCTGAGAAGTTTCAAAACAGCGCCACCTAGTGGATTTTTTTTTTCAAATGCATATAACTCTGGGTGAGATTGACTTATTTTCATGGGAGTCACTTTTTTTGTCTCCTGAATCCTTGCCGAGTCCAACAATAACAGATTTGTTAGGTTTCGGTCTATGGTTTGTGCAGCGCTGCAATTTAGCGCTTAAAAAACATTAGCTGATATCTTCGAAAACGCTAGTCCGATCGAGACGAAACCAGCTTTAGAAGTTCGAAAACATAGGTCGATAGCTATACACTAATGCCCAAATGTCAAAATATTGATAGCAAGGGGGTGTAAAATCCAATCAAAGTCAGGTGTCAGTCATTTTTAATGTGTTTTTTTCATATAAATGTCTATAACTCTAAAACTAAATGAGATATTTTCACCAAAATTGACACACACATGTATGGGCTCACTCCGAGGACACATAAAAAAATGGTATCATTGTGCCTCTTGGTGGCGCTATAATAGAACAAAACATGAAATTCCCATTGACTACAATGCAGTATTATGATATAAAATGCTGTACTTTACAAATGAATTGATGTATCATTACGAAACTTGGTATGTGCCATTAGCACCATGCCTTTAAGGTACTTAAAAGGTTTCAAAACAGCACCGCCATGTGGTCATAATGAAAAGGCCTCTTGAGGCTATATCTCTGCAATGACATATTGACACTATATTGACACCCTGCTTTGATATATTGACACCAATCTTTGCATGTGTCATTGTTCTCTTATTCTGACCACACCACATCAATTTCGTAACTGTGCCACCTATTGGTTGAAAGTGATAAATCAATAAATCATTATTATTGTTCGTATTTATCGTATAGTTGCCTAAAATCACCTTAATAGGTCTTTAATTGCTCATTGCTGTAGTTGATCTGACATTGCCAGCCATTTTGGCATGTCTTGTCTACTTCTTTGCGCTTGGCCCCGATAATGACTGCTTGCAGCTATATTTATTATTATTATTATGTTCGGCGCCCAAGGCTCATTGATGCTCAACGAAGGCTATCCCGTCTGGTTTAAGCCAACAGAAGGTCTACTGTGGCACAACTCATACAAAATTTGAATAATTGTCTCAATGTTAATTGGCCAATGTTCTGCTGGGAAACCCTGGGTCCAGCCATTCATGTGGATGCAAATTTGACAAGTGCCACCTACCTAAACCTACCTAAAAAATTCAAATGTTGTACCTACTCACATAGTACGCTATTTCGGACACAGCATCGCATATTATGTGAGGTACTACATTTGAATTTGAACAAACTTCTTGACCGTTTAAAAACAATACGTTTTCCATTTAGTGTTTTTTTGTAATTTAAAATTCCATAGTTTGTATGTAAGTTTCTAGTGGAAAATGTAGAAATTAACAAGATAGCCCCCATAAAGTGGAACTCCCATATGTAGATGGTGTAGACCAGGGTTCTTCAAATCTTGCCCTGGAGGGCCAGTGCGCTGCAGAGTTTAGCTCCAACCCTGATCAAACTCACCTACCTGTGATTTTCTAATGAACCTGAAGACATTGATTAGCATGTTCAGGTGTGTTTGATTAGGGTTAAAGCTAAACTCTGCAGGAAAGTGGATCTCGTGGGCCAGATTTGAGGAACCCTGGTGTAGACTTTTTAAATATTGTCTATAAACTATAAGTGTTTTTTTCCTTGAACATTTTAAAGAAATAAAAAATACAATACAATATTTTTAATACCATACTGAAGCCACTCGATGGCTGTATATCCTTTTATATAAATACAGGGCTGTTTAATCTCTAGTTGGTTAAACAAGACACGATTGCTTACTAAGGAATGCCATATAGTTTATAAAGACAAATATTTAGACACTTTTTGGTCATCAAACGTTAATAGTTAACTACACTTCTGGTTACTGTAATGACACCTGTGTGAACTTGAGGGGAACTGACTTTGTGTGTGTGCGTGATGAGGGAAGTAGTGTTCAGTTAAAAATGGTTTATCAAGTGCAAGTTACAACATAAATAACTTTATTGGTGTACTATCAAAATACAGACTGTAAAAAAGAAATCCTAATTTTATGGAAAATAACTCTAAATTGTTTACAGTATTTTCCTGTAATTTTGAATTATGTTTAAAACTCTGTACAATTACAAACAATATCTGTAAATAAACAACTTGACTGTTATTTTAAGGATTATATCATTAATGACAAATTACAGTAATTCTCATTTTTATACAGGAAAATGACTGTATTATTTATACAGTATTTTTCTGTTTTCATAAATTACATACAAATTCATGTACAATTACAAAAAATATCTGTAAATGAACAACTTGACCATTATTGTATCATTAATGACAAATCACAGTCATTCTCATTTTTATACAGGGAAATTACTGTATTATTTATACAGTATTTTTCTGTTTTCATAAATTACATACAAATTCATGTACAATTACAAAAAATATCTGTAAATTAACAACTTGACCATTATTGTATCATTAATGACAAATCACAGTCATTCTCATTTTTATACAGGGAAATTACTGTATTATTTATACAGTATTTTTCTGTTTTCTTAAATTAAATACAAATGTATGTAAAATTACAGAACTAATCTGTAATAAAATATTTAGCTCATTATATTAAAGGTTTATGTCCATACTAACAATTTAACATTATTCTTTGTGATTTTAAAGTAAATCTTATTAGTTTCACTGTAAAAATAAAATCGTAAAAAAAATGGTAAATGACTGGCAGCTACGGCTGCCAAACAAAAACCGTAAAATTAAAGTAAAATATCTTAATTCAAATATATGTAAATTTACATTAAAAGTTTGAGAGAAAACTGATTTTTCCTTTTTGAAATATTAAAAGTGACTTAAAGTGTTTAAAGGTGAAAGCAAATAGTTTACAATTGGGTATTTGTCATATAAATATGCTTCTAGAAAATGTTGTAGAGGAAGGTCAGGTTTAATTTCATTGTTCACATGCTTCAGATCAGTTTGATTAGTTTTAAACCCTTGCAAAATTCCAAGAGCTCTGATCATACATCGAAAAATATAGCATTCATTATTTTTATTCAAGCTAACTGAACACAGAAATAAGTTGGATCAAACACAATTAACACAATTAATATTTTTTTTTTTTGTATCATTATGTGGATTTGATATATATATGTGTGTGTGTGAGAGAAAATTGAAGGGTGAGACAATACAAGTTTTCCTTCCTGTGGAGTGACATTCTTCTCTTTATCAGTTTTAAAATTTTCAATGGGAACAACATTCAGCATTTTAATTCACTTCCATAAGGCTCATATTACGGATTTGTCTGTTTGACTTTTCTTATCTTCATCTCAATGCTACTTGACAGTCCACGACTGACCAGCTCTTGCTTTATCTGAAACAAAGATGGACAGACAGATCAAAAAGTATTTTAATTCCATTATACTCTATTGGTTATGGAAGTCCATAAATAAAATGCCCCAATGACTTACTTGCTGCAAAACAGCCTCAATCTCTCCACTCTGTGTCAAGTCTGAAAATGATGTAATTCTCATTTGAACTCCTACGAGGCTTTCTAAAGGGACACACAAACATAATACATAAGACATCATAACATGGCATAAACAAACTGACACATAATCTTGATGAAACTCCTGTTTTGGTCCTTATTCTTGGAATTTGGCATTTTTCACTCATTTTAATATTAAACATGTCTGCTTTTTATTTTCTTAAGAGAAAATAAAAATGTTTGATTAAACTTATCAATGACTAAAAATGTTATAAATAAATAATATTCACCAACAATACTTTCTTGCCACAGATCAGATTTAAATTTTTAAATTTAAAATGTTTAAATACATTCTAGGGGAAAAAAGCTTAGATGCAATCAGCATATGAATCTCAACAATGGTGACATACTTAATGCTGCAATGTATGCTGGGAGCCATGAGTTTTAAATTGTGGTGGCTTAGTAGGGTTGGAGCTAAACTCTGAAGGACATCAGCTCTCTAGGACCGAACTTGCCTACCCCTGACTTAGTGGTACAAACATGTACCCTTAAGGGTACCACGGCCACTTGTACCTTAAAAGTTACAATTCTGTACTCTTTTGAGAGTGAGGTAATTCACCAGAGGTGGACAAAGTACACAAATCCATTACTTGAGTAAAAGTAAAAGTACCACTGGTCAAATATTACTCTGTTACAAGTGATAGTTGAAAAAAACAATTTTTACTTAAGTAAAAGTACAGAAGTACTTGCAAAGTACTTAAGTATCAAAAGTAAATTTCATTTTTTATGTCAACGCATTATTTAATTGTTACATTGTTGTATGAATGCACACCCTGTGCCATCATGGTGGTTTAAGCCAGTCAGTGATGCTCCATCCAACATGCTAGCATACAACTATCTTAAATTCATCTTCAATCTATCTTCGAATGCACGGATCCAATACACTGATACACATCCGATATTCTCTCAAATCAACAGTGCAAATATTCTTAATACTCGCCAAAACTGACATTTTGACATCATTTTGTGTGTATTGGTCACATCAGTTCTGACTGGATCTTTTCCCAAATCGTCCCTCCCTAACATTTTCGTTTTCGTTTTTATTTGTTGAGAAACATTTCAATAGAAATTGTAATCGTTTTTGTCATTCAAAACTGGTTTTATTTAGTTGTCGTCTCGTTTTCGACGGTGAAATCTTTTTTATTCGTCAACAAAATGAACACTGCAATACTGAAACTTTAGATATAAAAAAATAAAATAAAATAAAAAATCACAGACAATTTCCATTTTAAGCTTTCACCAGAAATCACACCTCAATATTCTTCCGCAGGTTGGACGGCAAAAACGACTTTCGACTTCGAGGACCTTGATAGAAATGTAGTGGAGTGAAAAGTACGACATTTGTCTTTCAAATGTAGTGAAGTTAAAGTCATAAGTTTCCATAAAAAATAATACTTGGTGGTACAGATACTCAAAAAGTGTACTTAAGTACAGTACTCAAGTAAATGTACTTCGTTACTGTCCACCTCTGTAATTCACATAGGCTACGCTCGCACTCTCTCTCTCTAACTCACTGCATTGATAAATGCATTAGTCGTGCTATCAATGGCTCAAGCCTCCGTTATAGCTCTAAAATGACGTTTTGGAATTAGCAATGGTGGTTGGCTTAAGATGCGTAAGAAATTAATCCTAAACAAACAAGAGCATTTTAAAGACAAAACCTGACTAATGTCTTGAAATAAATCACCTGAACAATGTTTTGAACCATAGTACAAGCATTAACCGTAGTATAAGCATTATTATTAAAGGTGTGCATTATTTTTTCGAATAATTAAACGGCCCGTCATCAATTATTCCTTACATGAACTCATTTGATGAGTGCAGTTTTCTTATGACAAATTACTTGGGATGACAGTGGTTTCAGAGGTGGTGTCTGCAGAGGATTCAAATACAAACACCATTAAATACCTCATGAACTCACCTGACCAGTGCAGTTTTCTTAGCTATATATAGTTTATGACAAATTACCTGGGATTGTGGTGGTTCCAGAGGTGGATTCAGTGGTGGTTTCTGTGGTGTATTCAGTGGTGGTTTCTGTGGTGGATTCAGTGGTGGTTTCTGTGGGGGATTCTGTGGTGGATTCAGTGGGGGATTCTGTGGTGGATTCAGTGGTGGATTCAGTGGTGGTTTCTGTGGTGGATTCTGTGATGGTTTCTGTGGTGGATTCTGTGGTGGATACTGAAAGAAGGAACAAATACAAACACCATTAAATACCTCATGAACTCACCTGACGAGTACAATTTTCTGAGATATATATATATATATATATATATATATATATATAGCATACCTTGTGGTATCGTTGCTATTTGTGTTTGTGCTCTGGCTGTTAAAGAGACAAAAAAGATGATTCAATTCTGAAAAACAAATTTGTGTGTGTGTATATGTAGAATATACACACACACACACACACACACACACACACACACACACACACACACACACACACACACACACACACACACACACACACACACACACACAAACACACACACACACACACACACACACACACACACACACACACACACACACACACACACACACACACACACACACACACACACACACACACACACACACACAAGTGCGTACGTATATATATATATATAGGTGCTGTCAAAATTAGCTCGTTAATGCATGCGATTAATTTTTTCAGTTTAACGTGCTATATTTAACGCAGCATACGTTTTTTTTTCCTGTCATCCTTGGGCTAGCATTACATTATATGATCACGCTCTTATTTATGCAAATGCTTTTAAACCATTCAAGTGCAACAAGAAAAACGAGAATGCTGTGAATGTCCTGACTCCTGACACACACACAATGCACAGAAAGACGCGCGCCAGTATTGAGTTCTCTTTCGCACTTGAACGAACAATGACACATTACGCCAAAATACCCGTTTTTGTCGAGTATACTAATAAGAGCAGTCTTAAATGAGTTAAATAATGTCTTAAATGAACTTAAAGAGTTGTGAGAAAATGAGATGCGTGTGACAGATCTTAAAGTGACAGCAACCACATAATGTTAATAAAAGAACACAGGTAACAGAGAAAATTTTAGCTTTAATAAGGATTAATCTATATTTAATTAATTATTTATGCAGTGCAGACTGTAAAGTGTTTGATAACTTAATTCAATTTCTGTATATTGATTATATATGAAAGCCACAGGTAAATATGACATTTATTATAATGGGTTTCCGTGAAGATGGTTTTAAGTTCACATAATTTAAAAGTTGTTATTTACTAAATGTTGATCCTAATAAATGTTGAAATTGATAGCTTTCAATTATACTGTAATGTGTGAATGTGTATCATTTAAGTAAAAAAAAAAAAAGTTATCATAGAGACATCAGTGGCAGTATTAGTATCAGTGATACTGGCCATTACAACAAATATTTCTTTAAGTTGTTTAGGCATTCATTTGGAGAGTGAAATTATTACAATATAAAAATATTAAAAACTTTTAAAACAGTTATATTAAAAAACATGATTGACAGCACTAATACATGTATATTAAGACTGATAATCAGACAGTAAATAAAACCTTACTCAATGGCAGGACCAACACGAACACCAGCAGGAGTGAATTTATCATGATGAAGTCAAAAATAAAAACAGAGTCCTTCTGTAACCAGAGAGTATAGAATTCAGTATCAAGAGAGAGAGAGAGAGAGAGAGAGAGAGAGAGAGAGAGAGAGAGAGAGAGAGAGAGGAGAGAGAGAGAGAGAGAGAGAGAGAGAGAGAGGGTTTGACGTACCTTCTTCCAACAGGCTATTGTTAAAATGCAGGAAGTGCAACGACTTTAAGTGTATCCCCAGCCCATATACTTTGGAATGAAAGAAAACATGTTTTCATGGGAACACCTCCAGAAAATTATTGCAAAAATAAATAAATAAAACAATTTAAACAGGGACTTTCACTTCAGATATTCTTTTTTAAAATGTATTTAAAGGGATATTTCACCCAAAAATGACAATTCTGTCATCATTTACTCACCCTCAAGTTGTTCCACCTGTAAGAGTTTCTTTGTTCTGCTGAAAACAAAATAAGATATTTTGAAGAATGTTTGTAAACAAGCAGATAGAGCAACCATTGACTACCATAGTAGGGAAAAAAATACTATGGTAGTAAATGGTTGCTCTCTCTACTTGGTTACAAACATTCTTCTAAATATCTTCTTTTGTGTTCATCATAACAAAGAAACTCATACAGGTTTGAAACAACTTGAGCGAGAGTAAATGATGACAGAATTGTCATTTTTGGGTGAACTATCCCTTTAATTTTAGGGTTCAAATATAACAAGCCTTGAGAATGTTTCTGTTTGTAAACATTATAGGGCTTGTATTATTCAGTATTTATGTCTAGAATGTTCATTAGTTGCTGATGCAGAAATCATTAATACATGGTTTAGTTCTTCATGAGTCATACATCAACACGTGATTATTTTTGCATTAGTTAAGCATTATTTAATTCATATTAGTGCACCCGTATTGCAAAGTGTTACCGCAATATTTAATGTAACATTTTAAATTCAAAAATATTATTTGACACAACTAAATCTTGTGATTTAGCATTACAGCAGCATTCATTCATTCATAAAAACAAAAGATTTATAGTAGATTATTTGAAATTTATTGACATTAAAATGGTTCCAGCAATACAAAAGAAAATAAGTAGGCAACAAAGATCAGCATACTAGAACAAACTGTCGGTAAGGGGTTGAAATAAGAATATAGGCTATAAGAAAATAAAGGCAGGATCGAATCGCATACAGTTCTTTGGTAAAACAAAAAAACAACTCAGCACAACACAGGAGACGGAACAAACACCTTTTTTAATACGAGAACTGACAAGGACTGAAACAAACACAGGGCAATAGGGATAACTAGGTGACAATGTAACACCTGAGGGCAAATCAAACACTGGCAACAGAGGGACTGGGCAGAACAGTGCAAAACAAACTCAAAGTCCAAATGAAGCACAGGGAAAAAAAAAAAAAAATAGGTATATGATTCCATTGCATTATATTGTGTTGATTAGCATATGCAGTGTCAATCCTCATGTCCATTTTTATATTTTACATGTATGTACAGTGATCTACTTCAGAATGTTCTCACCACTGAATCTATGCAGGGTGTGAAAGCAAGTAGTTTACAGTTGGACGAAGTATGGTTCAAGCAAATGGGGTTTAAAGGTTTACTTTCATTTTTCAGTTCAGATCTGGTTAGTTGAAACCCTGCAGACTTTTGATGACACAAAGCATGATGAGACAAAGAAAAGAGGAGGATCAACGGTGATTGTTGAATATAAACAAAGAGAATTCTCCTCCCTGTTGAGCCGCATTCTTTGTTTCAGAACACACTGGTTTCAGAGGAACAAATATACATGCCAACATTAAATGCAGTTCTTTATCTGGCAGTAGATGCAGAAGAAATAGTTCACTTAGATCAATGAGATATTTGCTGTCAGACACTAAGAAAACAGGACTGTTTTATTTCTTTTCCTGAAGGAGACTGAATTTATGGGTTTATCTTTTGCACTTTTCTTGACTTCAAGTCAATGCTGAACGTTGGCAGACCTTTCTTGACCAGCTCCTGTTTTATCTGAAACAAAAGACAGATCAATATTTCCCATGTCATATATTAGCACTGTATTTTGTATAAATAGTCATGTTTGTGTCTTACTTGCTGTAAAACAATCTGAATGTTTCCACTATCTGTTAGGTCTAAAAATGAGGAAAGTTTCATCCTAAGTCCAATGACGTTGTCTAAGGGGAAACACACAAACATACAATATACACACCGTTTGAATGTGTACATATGATACATGTATGGTTTGTAAAAAAAAAAAAAAAAAAATCTTGGAATGACATAACATTTTATTATGATGAACAAACATATAGTAATGGTAACCTTTTTTTGACTTTGGTCCACCGTCCACCCTGAAGGCCCATCGACCGGGAACATTGACATTACTGGAGTTTTTGAGGTTTGAGATGAAGCTCCCGCTGTTTGATCCAGGAATCACAAAGTGGTCACTGGAGTTTACTGTGTCATAACCAGCCTGAAAATATGTAAAAACATTAATCATACAAACAGTATATACAGTATTGTGAATGTACTTGTACCCCTTCATTTAGTTCATTTGCAGACTTATGTTACTTTAAGTGAATTTTTCCCATACACCATAATGACAAAGCAGATAATAAAATACATAATTACTTTGCATAAGTATCCATGCCCTTTTCTGGGAGACTTAAAATGTAGCTCAGGAGTATTCCAATTTTACTTGTAGATGTTACTACACATTGAGTAAAATTCAATTAAATGGGTATGACAGCTGAAATTGCATATCAGCGCTGTAAAAGACTCTTATAATACTGATGATTCACAGGGAGAGCGTCACAGTGGGGCGTCAGTTAAAGGTGCAGTGTGTGATTTTTAGCGGCATCTAATGGTAAGGTTGTGAATTGCAATGCTCACCCCTTCCTTTCGGAGCACAGAGAGACGCTAAGGGGGCCGAGACAGGAAAAAAATGTTGCCGTCGGAGAGAGCAGAGAGTAGCTGCGACCGAAACCTGGAAAATGCTGCCTTCGGAGGACACATTTCAAGGTCGGAAGGCATCAAGGCACGACCGAATCTAATGTTAGCTTTACTTCCTGTCTCCTGAGATACCTTCATCTGATCGAGTTTTGAAGACAGCATTATATGTATCCTTTGCTGCCTTTGATATCCCACAATCCTGTTCTTTCCATTCTGTGACAGTTGAGCTGGGATTAAAAAAAGATATTGTCCGAAAGGTGCGTTTGCTGGTCAGTTTGTGTGTAAATGTACGTTTTTTACCAACATTTTTCACTTCTGATGTCATTTCTAGCGAGAAATTACTAATGTAGTAATTAAATATTTGTTTAGTTCTCATTCTCTCTATTTTGCTGTAGAGCATTAAACAGTTACGCTGCCTCAGTAGTCTGTCCGAAAATTGTTTTGTGAGGTGCCTTCATTGCACAAACACTGCCTCGCAAGTCATTGTCTGATAAGGCAGCGAGTCAGCGGCCTTGGGTTTCGGACGCAGACAGTGACTAGCGCTTTGTAGAGCAGTTTGTCCGTTTAGGGCTACTGTAGAAACAAAATGGAGACTGTAAGGTCCCATGGTGTGTGTAGATAGAAATGGCTCATTCTAAGGTAATAAAAACATAACGGTACATTAAGTAAGTTGAAAACATAGTTATGTATATTAAATTGCATTTCTGTCAATAGATCCTCATAAACAGTGTTGGGGAAAGTTACTTTGAAAAGTAATGCATTACAATATTGTGTTACTCCCTTAAAAAGTAACTAATTGAGTTACTTAGTTACTTTTTAAGAAAAGTAATGCATTACATTACTTTTGCGTTACTTTTTCTCACCTGGGCTGGGCTGGGCTTGTTTTTTGTTTTTTTTTATAACCAAAAAGTTATATTTTTGTGCAAATATAAAGACCTCTTCATACCAAAATTGAAATAATAAGCCACAGGCTGAGGGAAAAATGCTAATTCACGCACAAACAATAC
The DNA here is from genome assembly GCA_023566225.1 of Romanogobio albipinnatus. Classification (NCBI taxonomy): domain Eukaryota; kingdom Metazoa; phylum Chordata; class Actinopteri; order Cypriniformes; family Gobionidae; genus Romanogobio; species Romanogobio albipinnatus. The sequence goes on along the minus strand of CM042257.1, from coordinate 4,811,691 downwards.
AAAACAATAGAGGGCGCAGGAGAAAAAAGTTTTACCAATAAAAACAAAAAATCTAGTACATTTTGCTCATGGTTTAACCATAGACTGTAAAAAATATGGACGTAGTGTCCGTGACGTCACCCATAGGATTCTGATGAGCCGTTCTGAAGCGCAAAGTAGGGACAAGATGGCCGTTGCCATCTTGGCAGCGCGCCATCGCTCGTCACTCCTGGATAACAGAAAATGGGCAAAAAGGCGGGACATGGGCGGAGCTGAAGTGACGCGATGACTAACAGACAGCAGATAAATGGCTATCCACCTGTCACTCGAAGTGGCCACGCCCTTAATTATGCAGAACTTTAATGCTTTATATAATGTAAACGAATGAGTTATAAAAAAATTCACCCCCCTCACAGTTGTCATGAAGGGCAAAATTAGCCATATAGACCAAAACCACAATTTGTACCAGGCTGTAAACATGTTTTAATCTGCTGTAAAGTTGGCCATTGTAACATGGGACTCAATGAGATTCTGCTCCCTTCTGCAGCCTGTCCCTAGTGGCCAGTTGATGATTTGCAGTACATGTCACTTCCGGATTGGCTTCAAGAGAAACTGCGGGAGGTTGCCGCTTGGGTTTAACTGAATCATTGAAGGTCAGCAGCAAGACATTGGTCAATAAAGGTAGATTAAATGCATACAAATATTTGTTTTATTTAACATTTATATTGGTGGTTTGCATAGTACTCTGATTTTGCATTTGACTGATTTGATTCATTTTGAGGAATACTGAATCTTTATTGTGCAAGTGAGATGAATACATGCTCACATTTAGTCTAGAGCTACAATAACATGTTTACACACAACGCCTCTGCACTTACTCTCCATTTTTCTCAACACGGGGACAGGAGAGCTGTCAGTCAAGTAAATGTGAAAAAGTAACTTGCGTTACTTTTTTGAAAAAAAGTAATGTAAATGCGTTACTAATGCGTTACTTTACTAGTTACTTGAAAAAGTAATCTGATTACATAACTCAAGTTACTTGTTATGCGTTACCTCCAACACTGCTCATAAATAATACACACTGAAACTTTAAACAACTTTAGGAAACATGCATTTTAATGTTTTATGAACTGTAGTCGTGGAGTTTCCCAAAGTGAGCTGTTGGAGCAAGTCAGGCCTCCACACAAACAGCGCATGTCCTGAGCGAGATTTTAACCCGTATGAATGGCCTGTTCAGAGCATAAGCAAAAAAAGCTCACTGTTCAGAGAGTAAAGCTAGTCTACAGTCTAGTAAACAGCAACCTCTTTAAGTTATTCTTGACTGTGTCAATGAATACCTTGCTCGCACCGACTGAAAACGCACAAATGAATTTGCCCCACAATATTTCACAGCACATCAACACATAACCGACACGCTACAAGGATATAAAGATTAGTTAGACTAATGGACAAAAATAATTAACATCTGATCATTTCCCGTGATAAGAAAATTAAAAGAAAAAAGAAGGTAAACTAGTTTGCTTAAAGGGTTACTTCAGCGATTTAGCATTAAGCATTAGCTTAAGCTGTGTATCAGTAGAAACCCAGTAGTATATTCAAATTATCGTACTTTCCCCCCTCATGTCTCCCTGAGATGAGAGAATTATACAATTTATTTCTGGAAAAAATTCTCAGATGATGCAAATATCATCATTTTGCGTCATCGGAGGATTTTTTGGCCAGAGGCTAAAGACTACAGCAAGTAGTAGGAACTAGTTCCACATGTTTTCAACCTGTTCCTGTTGTGGATGAACCTTATGGTTAGAGGCAATGAGGGGACCGGGACAAGCAGCAATTCAAAATGTATTTTACAAAAAGTAGAAAAAAATCCCACAGTGCAGAAAAAATAGTGCTACAAACAAAAATAAATGCCAACAGTCTATTGTTGAACCACACAGACTAAAGTGGCGGTACTAAAGTTGTACGATTTGTCTAAACCGCAGTGACGGCTCGGTTTAGGGGAGGTCATTAGCCATCTTGTAAAATATGTGCAAACTGCCGTGAGATCGGGTTGGAAGGACAGCTAACAGTTCACCGGACCAAAAGCTGGCTTATCAAACACGAGGAAGTAACCATCCATATGGTCAATTGGAGTCACGCAGGCTGCAGCTGTCAACAGTGGGCGGGGCTTCAAATTATATCAACAGTATCATAGGGATTTTCAACAAGAACAAAAACAATGCAAGAGTGACTTATGGACAACTCTGCAAATGTCCTTGAGTGGCCCAGTCAGAGCCTAAACTTGAACAAACTCTCAAACTCCCGCTGCAGCAGCGTTTATTCCTGCCATGTAAATGCATATAAATTCATGATATTTTTTATAACTATCTCTTCATCATCAACAAATAGGTAAATTCTCTCTCACGAGAAGTGCATCAAATTGACTCTCAATGTTCTGTGTGATTGGCTGTTCGCTGCACGACACACTTTCAGAGTTAAATCGCAAACTTTGGATCAAACCCTGAGTTGACAAAGGACGTTTATACCAAGCGTTGTGAGCCCGCTGAACCTGATCTTGTCACGATTCATGAATGCATTGCTTTCTTTTTGTCTCGTGTCTCTGTTATTTGTGTTTGTGTATGTGCTGCGTGGATCTGTGGGCGTGGCCGGAGCAATCATGCTCATTCACTTCATCATCGCACTTCTGCAACTCATCATCATCTTGTTTAAATACTCACCGTTTTCTCCTCTCCTTCGTCAGATCGTTGTCAAGGTTTTGTGCTGTCTGGTGTCTGATCCTGTGTTCCTGTTCCCGTGCTGTGATCGTGTGGTGTTTGTCCTGGGATTCCCGTTCGTGTTTACCGTTTATCGTTCACGCTGGATATCACCGTCATCATCACCTTCACTTCACTCTGCACCAGCTCAGCCTCACGGTGTTGATCATCTGGTCCCTGCGTTACCTGCTAGTGTTGTTGTTTGTCTTGTCTCAGCTACGTCTGATTAAAGAGTTTTTGACCTGCATTTGCTTCCTCGATTTATATCATGACAGAACGATCTGACCAAGGAATGGAAGCAGCAGGCGGAGCTCCGATGACCATGGAGTCATTTGTTCACAGCAGCCTTCAACGCATGGACGCCCAGGAGGAGGGGCTCAGCAACACTAGCCGTGCTGTTCAGGTTTTGGTGACGCAGGTGTCCGGGCTCACCCAGCAAATTCAACAACTGCGAGCTCCCACTGCGCCACCCACACCGTTCGTTCCTCCCACACCATCAGATCCTCTCTCCCAGTCGGAACCTCGTCTACCTGTGCCTGAGAGGTATGCCGGAGAACCCAGTTTCTGTCGTGCGTTTCTGACTGGATGCTCCATGCATTTTGCACTGCAACCGAGAACTTTCAACAATGAGCGATCCAAGGTCGCATTTGTTCTTTCTCTGCTGACTGGGAGAGCAGCACTCTGGGGAACGGCGGTGTGGGAGAACCAGGACCCATGCTGCGAGTCGTTCCAGGCACTTTCCGCCGTCATGAAGCGGGTGTTTGATCGTGCGGTCTCAGGAAGAGAGGCGGCGAGGCTCTCCCAGAGAGGTCTGTTTCGGATTACTCGATCGAATTCCGGACTCTCGCGGCGGAGTGCCAATGGAACGACGAGGCGCAGTGGGATATGTTCCTGCATGGGCTGGCTGACCGCATCCAGAAGGAGATCTACACCCTGGACCTGCCTAACACCTTGGATGGACTGATTGAGTTAGCACTACGAGTTGATGCTAGACTGTCAAGAGTCGAGCGACGCGTCTTTCCCAATCGAGCTCTTGGAGGAGCGGAGAGTTTGCGGTCCAGAGGTACGGATGTGGTCAGCCCTATCTACGATCACGAGCCCATGCAGGTAGGGCGAGCTCGGCTTTCCCGGGAGGAGAAGGAGAGGCGGAGGTCCCAAGGTCTTTGTCTTTACTGCGGCGGAGCTGGACATTTTCTGAACATGTGTCCGGTAAAAGGCCACGCCCGGTAGTAACAGTGAGGCTACTATCGGGTGGGATCTCCGCCGAGAAGACCTCATCGACATCTACCCTCCTCCCGGTAAGACTAAGATGGTCAACACACCAGCACGACTGTCATGCACTATTGGACTCCGGAGCGGAAGGTAATTTTATGGACTGCACTCTCGCACACCACCTTCAGATTCCTCTTCAGTCACTTCCACATGACATTTCAGTCCACGCACTCAATGGTTATGAGCTTCCCAAGATTTCACTGTCTACTGGACCCATTAACCTTATCACATCTGGTAACCATTCGGAAACTGTCATTTTTCATCATGGACTCACCTCTTGCACCCTTAGTACTCGGACATCCGTGGTTATCGCAACACAACCCCAGAGTGGACTGGCGCCGGAGGTCCATTACGGAGTGGAGCACTAAATGTCATGAGTCCTGTCTTGTGTCTGCCTGTTCGTCTGTTCCTATGTCTGTGTTACAGGAGAAAGCAGTGGATTTGTCTAACGTGCCCGCGGAGTACCACGACCTGAAGGAGGTGTTCAGTAAGTCTCGAGCTGCTTCTCTGCCTCCGCATCGTCCCTACGACTGTGCCATAGATTTATTGCCAGGTAAATCTCCGCCTAAAGGCAAGTTATATTCGCTTTCTGTTCCTGAAAGGGAGGCCATGGAGAAATACATTTCTGATTCTCTAGCAACAAGGCTCATTCGCCCTTCCTCTTCTCCAGCGGGGGCGGGGTTCTTTTTTGTGGGGAAGAAGGACGGATCTCTGCGACCTTGTATTGATTACCGGGGGTTGAACAACATCACGGTAAAGAATACGTATCCTTTGCCGTTGATGTCTTCAGCTTTCGAGAGGTTGCAGGGAGCGTCACTTTTCACAAAATTGGATTTGCGTAATGCTTATCATTTGGTCCGCATCAGGAAGGGGGATGAGTGGAAGACTGCTTTTAACACTCCCAGGGGTCACTTTGAATACTTGGTCATGCCCTTCGGGCTGTCCAACTCCCCAGCAGTCTTCCAGGCCCTCGTCAATGACGTGCTGCGAGATATGGTCGATCAGTTCATATATGTTTACCTGGATGACATATTGATTTTTTCTTCTTCTCTCCAGGAACATGTGCAGCACGTTCGACGAGTGCTCCAGAGGTTGTTGGAGAATGGGCTTTTTGTCAAGGCGGAGAAATGCGAGTTCCATGCACAGTCGGTTCCATTTCTGGGGTACATCGTTTCGTCTGAGGGAGTACGTATGGACCCTGAGAAGATTAAGGCTGTGGTAGAGTGGCCAATCCCAGATTCTCGCAAGGCCCTGCAGAGGTTTCTGGGATTCGCCAACTTCTACCGACGTTTTATTCCTAACTACAGCCAACTAGCCGCACCTCTGACTGCCTTGACCTCCCCCAGAACAACGTTCAGGTGGTCAGACGCGGCTGAGGCCGCGTTTACCAAACTGAAAGACCGCTTTGTTTCGGCCCCTATTCTAATAGCCCCTGATTCCTCACGTCAGTTCGTGGTGGAGGTCGACGCGTCAGAGGTGGGGGTAGGTGCAGTGTTGTCCCAACGTTCTTCCACTGACGAGAAGATGCATCCCTGCGCGTTTTTTTCCCATCGCTTGTCTCCAGCCGAACGTAACTATGACATTGGTAACAGAGAGTTGTTGGCAGTCAAGTTAGCGTTGGAAGAATGGCGTCACTGGTTAGAAGGGTCGGGGGTACCTTTTATCGTCTGGACCGATCACAAGAATTTGGAATATATTAGGTCCGCTAAAAGATTGAACTCCAGGCAGGCTCGGTGGGCACTTTTTTTCGGTCGTTTTGATTTTACTCTCTCGTACCGCCCGGGTTCCAAGAACATCAAACCCGATTCTTTGTCACGTATTTTTGATCGCTCCGAACGCCTGGTTACTCCCGAGTGCATTTTACCTGAGACCCTATTTGTCTCCACACTCACATGGGAGGTCGAATCGAAGGTCAAGAAGGCCTTAGAAGGGGTAACGCCCCCGGTCGGTTGCCCACCGAACCGATTATTTGTGCCGGAGGGATTACGGTCAGACGTTATTCAGTGGGGGCATTGTTCCAACGTAGCCTGTCATCCAGGAGTGACCCGTACTAGTTTTCTGGTTAAGCAACGATTCTGGTGGCCACTTATGGCCCGGGACATTCACAGTTTTGTTTTGGCTTGCTCGGTTTGTGCTATTGGTAAGTCTTCCAATCGGCCCCCAGATGGGTTACTTCAACCGCTGCCTGTCCCTTCGAGACCCTGGTCCCATATCGCACTAGATTTTATCACCGCCCTCCCGCCCTCCCAGGCCAACACGGTAGTTTTAACCGTGGTGGACCGGTTCTCGAAGGCGACTCACTTTATTCCCTTGCCCAAATTACCCTCAGCCAAGGAGACAGCGGTGGCTGTCGTAGATCACGTCTTTCGTTTACATGGCCTTCCGATTGACGTGGTTTCCGACAGAGGACCCCAATTTGTGTCCAAATTTTGGCAAGAGTTTTGTAAATTACTGGGAGCGACTGTCAGTCTTTCCTCAGGGTTTCATCCCCAGAGCAATGGCCAGACCGAGAGAGCCAACCAGGATCTGGAAAGAATGCTGCGGTGTTTGGTATCCAAGAATCCTTCTTCCTGGAGTCAGCAACTGTCTATGGTGGAGTACGCCCACAATACATTACCAGTGTCATCTACGGGCCTGTCTCCGTTTGAGTGTAGTGTAGGTTACCAGCCACCTATCTTTCCCAGTCTGGAGTCCGAAGTCGCGGTTCCCTCCGCACACGCCTTTGTCCAGAGGTGTCACCGCACCTGGACTAGAGCCCGTGAGACTCTATTCCTAGTGAGGTCGCGCACCAAGGCTAAGGCCGATCGCCACCGGTCAAAGCCTCCCGTATACGTCGTTGGTTAAAAAGTGTGGCTTTCTACTAAGAATATTCCTCTCCGTTCCGTCTCTAATAAACTTGCACCCAAATTCATTGGCCCGTTCACTATTACCAAGATCATTAGTCCGGTGGCAGTCCGCCTCAACCTTCCTCCAGTGTACAGGAGAATTCACCCCGTGTTTCATGTATCCAAGATTAAACCTGTGTTTCGATCAGCAATTAACCCGCCAGTTCCGGTTCCTCCCCCGCCGCGTCTCGTAGATGGGGAACCTACGTATTCGGTAAATCATATTCTGGACTCTAGGCGGAGGGGACGCGGAGTCCAGTACTTGGTGGACTGGGAAGGTTACGATCCGGAGGAGAGAAGTTGGGTCCCTACGAGAGACATTCTGGATCACTCCCTTATCGATGATTACAATCGACAGGTAAGGGAGTCTGGGAACACCAAGAGGCGTTCCTAGGAGGGAGGGTACTGTCACGATTCATGAATGCATTGCTTTCTTTTTGTCTCGTGTCTCTGTTATTTGTGTTTGTGTATGTGCTGCGTGGATCTGTGGGCGTGGCCGGAGCAATCATGCTCATTCACTTCATCATCGGCGCCAGCTGCAACTCATCATCATCTTGTTTAAATACTCACCGTTTTCTCCTCTCCTTCGTCAGATCGTTGTCAAGGTTTTGTGCTGTTTGGTGTCTGATCCTGTGTTCCTGTTCCCGTGCTGTGATCGTGTGGTGTTTGTCCTGGGATTCCTGTTCGTGTTTACCGTTTATCGTTCACGCTGGATATCACCGTCATCATCACCTTCACTTCACTCTGCACCAGCTCAGCCTCACGGTGTTGATCATCTGGTCCCTGCGTTACCTGCTAGTGTTGTTGTTTGTCTTGTCTCAGCTACGTCTGATTAAAGAGTTTTTGACCTGCATTTGCTTCCTCGATTTATATCATGACAGAACTAAACCAGGTTGGATATGTATGTTTTTTTCAACTCTAAACTTACTTTGAAACTCAGAGTTTGTTCAACTAGCTTCATGCAACAGGCCTCTGGAGACAAATGGCAGAAAATCAAATGCACGTTTTGCACCTCATACCGAAAACGATGAACGCATCATACCCAAGATTTCAGGCTGTAAAGGTGCTTCAACTAAGTGCTGAGTCAAGGGTACAAATACTTATGCAATGTACGTATTTTAGTTTTTCCTTTTTAATAAACTTGTAAAGTTGTTACAAATCTGTTTTGTTTTTTTTTGTCATTAAGTTGTATGGAGTATAGAGTGATGTGAAAAATGAAGGGGTATGAATACTTTCACAAGGCACTGTATATACAGTATATTTACTGTAATAGAGTTTTGAATAGTAACATTTTGTTCTTAACAGAAGTTTCTTTTACCTCCACTGGATGTCCTGTTACAGCAATGTCACCATAATTCATCAGAATAAATGAAACATCACTGCCTGAAACTAAAACCACTTGAAACGATGTTTCCTGCAAAGACTGAAAAAACATCATGTTTAAACTTAGCGTTGACTGTTTAAGATCATTACTGACTGACCTCATCGTTATTTTTACAGTTATAATTTATTATAATTTTTTTCTGTCACAGTCATTTGTGTACTTATGTGTTCAATATAGTATCTTACTGTGCTGGTTAAGGCATAGTAAGCGACTTTATCCCACGTTGCAACAAAAACCCAAGAAGCGTTGAAGGTCAGATTTGAGAAATGATTGTTTATATCCTGAGTGGCGCGTGTGAGAACACTTCCATTAGTGTACTGATGATAAGAAACCACTCCTCGCATACGGTTGTCAAGGTCAGTCCAGAGACCAGCGATTATATCTTGGCCTCCATAAGCGGGAAAGGAGTTGGGAACATACTGTGATGAAGCCCGGTTGAATGTAAGGTGTCCATTATTATTCACCTGAAACATGAGAAATATTGTCAAAGTTACAGCCACAGGATCACAGATGAGTTTATAAAGCATCCACCACTCACATGAAATCAAATTCTTACATAAATCTGCTGGTATGTGCGGCCAAAGAACAGAAATGGACTCAACAACTGAATAACCGAGGAGCTTCCATCATCAACAGCAGCGTTTCTTGTGTCTCCTGCTGCTGAGCCGAATGGGTAGAATATTCCTGGTGCTGCAATGAACAAAAAACATTTCTGTTATGTTAACATGTAGAAAACACTTGGGGTAAAAGCACCAAGCCAACATTCAGGAATATTTTACTTTTTCTGAATTTATTTTAAAGAACACAACAACTAATAATTACAAGTGGCAGTGCCACCTGCAGGCACAATAGGGAAAAAGCAGTATTACATACATAATTTCTGCTACTTGATGTTTACATTTCACACTGATTTATGGGGCTCCGTTTTGAATCTGGCTAGTGGGAAGACTATGATGTCCTCTGGTGGCATGTGGATGTAACAGTAAAATATTTAACCGCTAAAAAAAATTATCTCTATGGTCTTGCAAATGGTTTTGAAGAAACAAAGTGTGTCAGGTAACAGTGTCTTTAATAAATATACATTTAAAAACAAAAATAGGTAACAATTTAGAATAATGATCTGTCATTAATATGTAACTATGCAGGACTAATGAGCAGTACTACATTAACACTTCAGCTACTACTATGAATTAATATGGAAACAAGCCGAACTAATCAGTAAGTAATATCGAATTTAGGACTAAGACTGTTCCTTATTAGGTAATCAATAACTGGTGAATGAGATTGGCATCATAAGGACTAATAGGTAACTATGACAAATGATAAAGAATTACTAATCACAACATTAACGTAATCATTAACATTAACGAGAAGTTGTCTTTTTGTTTACTTTCAACGTGGTCATAAAAATAAAATGCATCACTAATTACTCAAGTGTTACCTAGTCACTCTGCAGGGACTACTAGTGACCTGGACCATTATTTTAAAGTGAAAAACACCCTTTTCACTTTAAAATAATGGTCCAGATCACTAGTAGGCCTAGTTCTTGAAGATTGTCTTTCTTTACTCTGAATATATTCATAAAATGCATCAATAAGTGTTCCTCTTCAAGAACTACTAGTGATCTGGATTTTAAAGTGAAAAAGATGTTTCACTAGTAGTTCGTGCAGAGTGATTAGGTAACATGCACAGTTGTAACACTTTCCCTATCCAATCTTTTTGCCCCACATTTCAAGAAATATCCGTGTACACACGAGAGCACTAAAACCGGCTCAAAGCGATGTAGTATACATGCCAGGCCAGTATGTGGCACTGTAATTCTGCCACAGAAATACACTAAAAACACAAGAAGAGTTGTGGCTAGAAGGGGTACAGCAAGGGTAGGAAGTGAGACAAAATCTCACCATAAAATAACAATAAATAAATGTGCTACTTACCAGATTGTGTTTTATTAACGCCTACACCTACCCCAACCCTAAACCAAAAAATTGCAAATACAGTCATTAAATGACGCAATATTGATGTGCGCATGCCCAGTGCCCGTAGTTGTATCCCTTTCTAGTCTAGGAATCGCGTCCATCGCGCCGCGCAAAACGCTTCTATCTCGCCGCAGGACCTCCAGACGCGCGTCAACGCGCCTTTCCATTGACTTAACATTGAAATCACTCGCTCCTGACGCTCTATTCGCATTTGGTGTGAGCGCAGCATAATCATTCACGCATCCAGTTTGTGCGAATTACGCAAATTGAGCGTCTTGCCCGAGTGGCGCTTTTGTGCATTCACACGTTTGAAGCCAATTCGCGTCTGATGCCCGAGTTGAAAAAATTTAACTTTGGCGTCAATTCGCACCGCGTTAACCAATCAGGAGCCTACTTGCTGCTGTCACGTGGTAAAGTGATGTGATGAGAAACCCTGCATAATTTAAAAATACTACTATTTTGTCACAAAATGTAGTTTTAAGACTTTTTCAGGTGAGAATGTAGTTGTTTAAAGCTCAAATCTGTGGTTTATTTATAAAGGGAGTGCCTATTAAAAAAATGATCTTATGTTTTTGGAGTTTTGAGATCCAGGCGATCACCGGGCACTCAGCGCTCATTAACCCCAGCGAGAGCAGCCTTTCCTCGGCCAGTCCTTCTGACGTTTGCCGCTGGCTCTGATGTCCTGTAGTGGTTCGTCTTGTGTGGATCTAACGGGCGATCTTTGGTGTCATGAATCTATAATTTGTTGTCTGCCAAATCGTTTTGACAGTTTCATAACTTTATTTATTTTTGTAGGATATTTATATATACATGCATTGAAGATAATGTAGGAGTTGCCTGGACCACATTTGTGTGGCTATTAATGATTCATATATTTTTTTAATGAAAATGAAAAGAGGCAGATTCAGAGTCTATTTCGCTTCAAACCCTCAATTTATAACTCCAATTCTCTGTGGACGCGCGAATGGATTCAAAATGTTCAAGCGACATGGTAGACACGATTTAGACGCTCTATTCGCGTTTGGTGTGAGTGCAGCATTTCGCGTGTGGGACGTGGTGTGATGACATCACCGTTTCACAAAATATACGGATTGGCTGTACACATGAATACGCAAGGGTGTCGTTTTCAGATTTATCCACTCTGGGACCCGGTTTCAAAAAATATCGGATTCATGCTCCCAAAACGCCGGATCCGTGTGGACGAAACACTGATACGGTACAAAATTTTTACGTATACAGCTAAACACATCTCCGTGTGGACAGGGCCTCAGACACACAATAATGTTCTTTATAATTTGTCAGTTAGTTAATATTTATTAATGGCGCTAATCTCAATCAGAATTATTGATTACTTAATAGGGAACTATATCCTAAATTTGATATTATTTACTAATTACTTAAGCTTGTTCCATATTTGTTAATAGTAGTAGCTGAAGTGTTAATGTAGTACTACTCATTAGTCCTGCATTACTTCCTGCATAGTTACCTATTAACCTCCTTAGCTCTGGGACCATTTTTGGGGATTTCCGCCTAGATTTGGCCTACCCAAATTGAAAAGCTTCCCATACCCACATACAGTGGTCTAAATACACAATTTGGTGTCAAAAAAGATGCGCTTTTTGATTTTTTGGTTATGAATTCATTTTTGAAAGTGTATAACTCGTGTAAACTAGTGTATAACTAAGTGTATAAGTCCTGTGTGCTCTAGCACCCTGCAGGCAGTTTTGGCTGTTTCCACTAGATGGCAGCAAATCTCTCCAATATACAAGTCTCCCCATAAACAGTGGTATAAATGCAATATCCCAGTGTCACAAAAATAGTTTTCCCAGTGTTTGCTGACATATGCTGGAAACAGCCAAAACAGACTGCAGGGTGCTAGAGCACACAGGGCCTGAGATATACACTTAAAAAAAATGAATTTATAACCAAAAAAATCAAAAAGTGTTTATTAAAGCTCAGACAACATATATTTAAATGTTTATCACTGGGTATTTTACATTTTTCAATTTGGTCAAATCCAGTCGGAAAGGTCCCAGAGTAATTTAGTGTTAATAAGTTACTTTGTGTAAAACAAATGCAAAAAAGTGATGCATATTGGCACCTTGGTAAATATAAGCAAATTGACAGAAGGGTGCTTCACATCCTGCTGTAACTCAAAGGGGATGATGCCCCACTTCCTAGGACATTTCTGACGTGAATGCACCATTTTTAATCACGTCAGAAATGTCCTAGGAATTATCTGTCCTAAAAGTGCATATTGTCTTTACTCTAAAGAAATGTTTATATTTGATTTGACACAAATGTACTTTTCGGTCTTGTCATTGGTCGGAAGTTTCCCACTTTTGAAACTTTTGGTGTGTGTATTTGGGTGTGTGTAGTTGTACATGATGGTCTGAACAGGGACTAGTTTTTCTTTTGCATCTGCAAATTTCAAACACTCTTTATCTGCCGTCTTTGTCTACATACACAAACACACCAATACTGAATCATCGATTTTCATGTTAAATTCCATCAAAACTTCAGCAGTCACAACAGAACAGAAAGCGTAGCAGATACATTACCTGCCACAGTTGTGTTTGGAGTGACAGTAGCATTATTGATGGTAATGTTCCTAACATCTGCAAAACATTTAATGAAATCTAATTAATAAACAGATATATCAATTACATATGTACAAAAGTCACATTAATTAATTTACCTCCACAGTATGCCAAAAAAGACAGATGGTCTAACAAACTCATAGATGTAATACATTACTCAAACAAAGTACATGGATGAAAGCAAAATTTGCTTACCTGCGCAGTATGTCAAATAGCAGTTAACTGGTCTCACAAACTCATAGACGTAGTAATTGCCAGGACAGGCTTTGACTCTAATGGGATTGGATCGAAAATGGCAACAGTTACTCAACCAGTTACCGCAGACAGCTCGAGTGACCACTCCATCCTCAACTCGTGGGTGTGAGCCGTTCAGCCACAGCGGTGCATGAGTACCACAGCTTCGCTGATCAACACATGTGTCTGGCATCTGAACGCTCTGACCCTGAATGAAGAGACGGTACCAGCCGTGCCAGCTGACTGCAGTGTCACACAATACTTTAGAGGTAACTTCATTGAAATATGATAATTGTAATTGATTGTTAGTGGCTCTCCATGAATCGTCCAGCACAGTGTAGTGATAGCAGGGATCTGTGAAAACAAAAAATTTATTAAAATTAAATAATTGAATATTTATATTGTACACTTGTGGCATGGGATCTACCAAGGAGTGGCGTTTTTTAAAAAAAAATTATTATTTCCCCAGACTTCTTTACATGAGTTCTTTTTTTTGTTGTTGGGAGAAATATATAGAGTACAGATAAACTGAACAGAAATTAAATCTCAAGATCCTCCATATTTTCCTTATATATAAAAAAAATCTAACAATAGTTCTTCTGCAGGTATTGACTATATATATATATATATATATATATATATATATATATATATATATATATATATATATATATATACATATTTATACATACATATGTACACATACACTATAAAAATGGTGCTATATAGCATGAAAAAGTGGTAATTTTTTCACCACTTTAAGTGCTGTTTAGCACCAAATCTTGGTGCTTCAGTGGTTCTTCACAGGTTCTTCAGGATGACTGATATGCTATATAGCACCGCTACCATATACAGAACCTGTTAAGATATGGTGCTATATAGTAGCACCATTTTTTGTGGGACAGGTGTACATATGCACATACCACCTAAGACTAAGTATACATGCAAACACAATGCACCTATTCCAACATATAGAAAACTCTTTAAAAAACCCCATAGGGTTTGACAGTGACTTTGACAGACCAACCTCATGTTTTGAAACACCAAACACAATTAAAAACTCATCTGGTTCAATAGATTGATTACTGATTTCAGAGATGACACTGAAAATCTTGCGCCAAAAGTCTTAAAGACTGGGACATAATGCATAACTGTGAAGCAGGGTCACATCATATAGTATAGATCCGTTAGGCGCGGCTCCATTATTCGTCTCGCTGTATCGCGAGAGTCGCGCTATACGCTCCATTGCTTATGTCTCGCTATATCGCGAGAATTGCGCTATATGGGTGAATGTTCTCAGGTGAGATCGCGTCATCGCGAGAGGCGCCTCATACGAGAAAATGCCATCACTGAGAAAACATCACTCAATCTCTTGCGATTATTCTCCCTGTTTATTCTCAGGTAACGGATCACTAAAGTGATTATAGTGCATTTAGAAAATGAAGGGGTGGTAAAGCACATTCTTTCGAAGGCTTGATTGTGTTTGTGGGGGGCACTGTAACGTGTTCATGCTTCGTTTTTAAAAAAATGCAGTATTTTTCATATATTTTACCTTTATTCTACACTGCTCTGTCCCTCCTTGTAAAAACGGTCTGATGGTTTCCGGATTCTGTGAAGCCAGTCCCTCAAAAATACGCAATGGGCTCTGATTGGTTAGCTGGCCCAGTGTGCTGTGATTCGCTAACCGCCTAGTGCACGTTTCTCGAAAGCGTCACGCCCCTTACCTTTACCGGTAGCCTCAGGCTTTGTGTACGCTAGCGTCAATAAAACCATACCAAGAGCCCGAATCAGACCCAGACAATTTTAGTGAAGATGATCAAGCAGAACCTGTTCAGTCCTCAAGAGTAAAGACTGCGGATCTATAGTGATCGCTACTGAATGGCACTGTTACTTTTGCATTTTTAGAACGATTATAGCCAAATATCTGTCGCAAGAACGGACACTAAACATTGCTAGTAGCCAAATCAAACACAGAACCATGTTTAGCATGCCTGTAGATAAACAATACATAAAAGCCCTAATCAAAGAATAATTTACACTAATGCCAAGTTCGCTGTTGAGATTTTAAACAGTTTGTAACGTTACGTGTTTGTCGGATAACGTTAAGTATGAATGAGCATTTAACAAACTGGTTTGCAGAGCCAAACAGCTCTGTCATGTTTACTTCCTTGCTACAACGTAGGCTACAATTAACAACACGAACTGTTACAGGAAAACACATCAACGAAAAATAAATCACACTTACAGGTTGTGGCCCGTACTCGCGAAGATTGTGAAAGCTTTCCTCCGCGAGATGTGCCGCGGTAGCCGCGCGTGCCCGCCTGTCTCGTGCAGCTGAACTCGTGCAGCTGAAGGCTCATGTATTGCAAATACAGATAAATATAGTCCATTATGTCACATTTTCCGATCTTCTCCACCGACCCCTGTCTGTCTCGTGCTTTGATTTATGATGGGCAGCATATATCCGATGCAAATGCGATCGTGTTCCCCTCATGTCTCTTACACACATGAATATGACGTTGTATGTTAAACGCACTGCAACGCACCCCGTCCCTAGGAAGGCTGATCAAAGTGGACCTGCAATCCGGATGAAAATAAAAAGCGCCTGACCTGGGCTACAGAGAAGCAGCAGTGGACTGTTGCTCAGCGGTCCAAAGTACTTTTTTCGGATGAAAGCAAATTTTGCATGTCATTCGGAAATCAAGGTGTCAGAGTCTGGAGGAAGACTGGGGAGAAGGAAATGCCAAAATGCCTGAAGTCCAGTGTCAAGTACCCACAGTCAGTGATGGTCTGGGGTGCCATGTCAGCTGCTGGTGTTGGTCCACTCTGTTTTATCAAGGGCAGGGTCAATGCAGCTAGCTATCAGGAGATTTTGGAGCACTTCATGCTTCCATCTGCTGAAAAGCTTTATGGAGATGATTTCATTTTTCAGCACGACCTGGCACCTGCTCACAGTGCCAAAACCACTGGTAAATGGTTTACTGACCATGGTATTACTGTGCTCAATTGGCCTGCCAACTCTCCTGACCTGAACCCCATAGAGAATCTGAGGGATATTGTGAAGAGAAAGTTGAGAGACGCAAGACCCAACACTTGGATGAGCTTAAAGGGTTAGTTCACCCAAAATTGAAAATTCTGTCAGTAATTACTCACCCTCATGTTGTTCCAACCATGTAAGACCTTCGTTCATCTTCGGAACATAATTTAGTATATTTTTGATGAAATCTGAGAGCTGTCTCACTCCTCCATAGGCTTTCAGAGGGACTGAAACTTGATGGCCCAGAATAGTAAGTAAAAACGTCATTTAAGGAGTCCAAATGACTACAGTGGCTCTGTATTAAGTCTATCATGCGACGAAAATACTTTTTGAGCGGAAAAACAACAAAAATAACGACTTTATCCCACTATTATTGTTCAATTTGAGCCTCTGACGAGAGTTTGCGGGAGTGCCACGACGCATGCGCGAGTTCGTGGCACTCCCGCAAACTCTCGTCAGAGAGTATATAGTGGGATAAATAGTGGGATAAAGTCGTTATTTTTGTTGTTTTTCCGCTCAAAAAGTATTTTCGTCGCATGATAGACTTAATACAGAGCCACTGTAGTCATTTGGACTCCTTAAATGACGTTTTTACTTACTATTCTGGGACATCAAGTTTCATTCCCTCTGAAAGCCTATGGAGGAGTGAGACAGCTCTCAGATTTCATCAAAAATATACTAAATTATGTTCCGAAGATGAACGAAGGTCTTACATGGTTGGAACAACATGAGGGTGAGTAATTACTGACAGAATTTTCAATTTTGGGTGAACTAACCCTTTAAGGCCGCTATCGAAGCATCCTGGGCCTCCATAACACCTCAGCAGTGCCACAGGCTGATTGCCTCCATGCCACGCCGCATTGAAGCAGTCATTTCTGCAAAAAGGATTCCCGACCAAGTATTGAGTGCATAACTGAACATAATTATTTGAAGGTTGACCTTTTTTGTATTAAAAACACTTTTCTTTTTGTCACGGGGTGACAAAATTCGAACTTTCAAGGCGGAACTAATGTTCGCCGCGATTGCCTCCCGTCGGACCAATAATAACGGGACACCGGGCTAGTTCCGGGTTGCGATATTTTTTTTCCCAGGATGGTAGGGGAAGGTACCGCCTTTTTCGTCTATGATTGGCTAGAAGGGCTCTCCTCCGATTGGTTATTTGATTTGATCGTGAAACGTCATATATCTCACGTTCGTGGCAGGCTGTCAGCTAGTCTGTTTTGATCGTCTTTACAACAGAAGTAAACGAAGTCAATCCAACATAGCCTACTAAGAAAAGCGCTATATGTGCGTGTCTTCATTTTTATATTTCAAGTTCACAATTTCATAGCCTGTTTAGATCGTGTTTAGATTAGTCTTAGCTGTTTGGGGTAATTTTGTGACGAATGTGAACTTGGGAGTACAAATCTGACCAGCCTACGTTTCGTAGACTCGCCGTGGCTCTCAAGTACTGAACAGTTAGAGTACATAAGCATATTTAGGCCTATTCATTGCCTTGGTTAGATGTATGCAATACAATAAAACAGCACTATTTTGCCCAGCTGTGTGCAGTGCAGTGCACTATTCTAGTTAATGAAAATTAGTGATGCATCATCAAGCTCAGCTTTGACTTAAGGTCCATTAAATAATACAAAATTATTACCAAAAAAGTAAGTAAGCACATATAAAAGGCACAAACAATTGGTACCAGCTGGTGCTGCTGATCAGCAACCACGCTCCCACACACACACACACACACCATAGGCAAGACGAGAGACAGTGGATTCATGAACCGTGACAATCACAGATGAATGAAGCCGCAGTCAGCCAATTGTAGAAGAGACACCACAGTATGATTCAAATATGACAGATTTTATTTATTGTGAACCTAACATTGCATAAGTGCTAGTAATAGACAAGTTTAGTGCATGTTAAACATACTAATAATTGGCCATACATGGCTAATAATTGTGTGTGTGTGTGTGTGTTTGTCAGAGTGAGTATGTTTATTTCTAACATTTGTTAGCCATTTCAAGGTAAGGATTACACAATATTAGTGCATCAACATTAACTGTATGTTAACATTACTAGTAATTATTGTGTGTGTGTGTGTGTGTGTGTGTGTGTGTGTGTGTGTGTGTGTGTGTGTGTGTGTATAGCCATGAAAGTTAAGTGTCGCTGGTGTCATATTTGTGCAAAGGTAAATGGCAGTGCCCCTCAGGCAGAAGTTGCTGTTTAAATTAAATCAACCATATTATTATAAAAGGCAAACTTACAATTATCTCTTTACTTGCATTGTAGTAGAAAAAAGTACAGGTCACAGATCATTTGTAGAGATTAGAACCTATCAACACAACAAACCCTTACTGTAAGCCTAACCTAAACCATTCAATCCCTCTCAATACCTGCGCCAAAACCATTTATACCTAATCCTAACCTCAAGATGATCCGGTATGATGTTCTCCAAGTTCTCCTTTGCACAAATATGACACCAGCGACACTTAACTTTCATGGCTACACACACACACACACACACACACACACACACACACACAATAATTACTAGTAATGCTAACATACAGTTAATGTTGATGCACTAATATTGTGTAATCCTTACCTTGAAATGGCTAACAAATGTTATTTGTTTTGGAAAGAGTCAGCACATTAGCATGACACAAAATTAACGTGAGATGACGTTTCACGATCAAATCAAATAACCAATCGGAGGAGAGCCCTTCTAGCCATCATAGACGAAAAAGGCGGTACCTTCCCCTACCATCCTGGGAAAAAAAATATCGCTTCCGGGTTAGCGGAAAATCCCCGCGAATGGGGTGATCAGCGGAAATCGCTGGCAGCTGTGCACGTTGGATTACGTTGCCATTAGGGTAGGATAAAATGAGAGAGGATGGAGAAGAGAAGGGCAGAAGAGGGTGGTTTTTGGGGGCTGTGAATCTCGAAGGAAATGTGAGCTTTGGAGAAGAGGAAGGGGTGGGGGTTTTTGGGGGCTGTGAATCGCGGAGGAAGTGTGAGCTTGGAGAAGAGGAAGTGGGGCTGGCAAAACGGGCATGGCATTGTGAGTTTGGGAGAGGGGCACGCCGACTCGACCGGAAGGAGGAAATCGTTGGACAAATAAGATCGTTTGTGAGAGACTGTGAGTAGGGCAATCGGTCTCATCCCCGCTCTCTTGTCTATGGGACTCCCTGACGTGAATGCCAGGTCAGAAAATGGGCAACGGCCATTGATATATGTATTTCCCACTGAGTGTTGAATTGCAGTGCTGAAGTGATGTGATGCACCGTGTTGTTGTGTGAACTGTGAACTTAAACCCGCCGGATGTCTACTACCAGAGAATGTCTAATATGGCGAGAAGTTTCACTCTCACTGAACTTCCGGCTTCTGAACTGGTTGCAGTTCCTCTCTGATTCCATATGAGGGCGCTCACAGGACGAGTGCAGAATGAATGGAGGTCTATGGCGCTATACCAATAAAAATCCACTTTTCTCAGGATATAATTTTTTATCTAGTAATTTGAATGTTGTATTCGAAAGGAAATGCAAATAAATTACACATTGCTGGGTGTTAGATTTTTTAGAGTCACTTATTTGCTTTAAAAAGTCTTTTAAAGTGTCAATGACGTCATACACCTGTACGACCAGAGATACTGCTTAACGGCAATCCTTCAGTCGCTCTGGTGCTTTCGCGCTCTGCACTTTCTTTTCTCTCGAGGCATCGACAACACAGCTGACACAGGTAAATACACGTGCTAGAAGAGTTTTTGTTTTGTTTGTTTCTGGTCCCGCTTCAGATGACACGATGCCATCAAGCGGGATCTCTGGTCGTAATCAGTCCTTCACTGACCAATCAGCGTTCATTAGCAGAATGCTAGCGTGTTATGGACAACAACAACTCAACCTGTAAGAAATCAAAAGGACATAAGTACTCGTTCATTCAACTTTCGACCTAAAACCCATGTTGAACTTGCAAAATCTACAATCATTTCTGAGATTTCTCAACGGCAATCGGGTGAAAGAGACAAATTTAGCCGTCAAGCCCCATTGACTTCCATTCATTTTGCACTCATGGCGATCGCCCCCAGTGGAACTCTGGTGGTACTACAACCAAAATTCTGTACAACAGGGCTTAATAGGGAGTGGGCAGGCTCTCCGTAGACGGGCTCTGCTACTACTTACCTGAGTTTTTCTGTCAGTTCTGAGGAAGAGGATTACGTACCTGTGTACTCACCTGTCTGCGTTGCAGTGAACTTCTCCGTTACAAGCCCTGTGTCTGCCAGTCCCTCCAGAGGAATCCATACCTGAACACTCACCTGACTGCTTTGCAGTGAAGCCCTCCAGCCGTAAGTCCCCTGTCTGTCATTTCTGAGGAAGAGGATTACGTACCTGTGTATTCACCTGACTGCTTTGCAGTGAAGCCCTCCAGCCGTAAGTCCCCTGTCTGTCATTTCTGAGGAAGACGATTACGTACCTGTGTATTCACCTGACTGCTTTGCAGTGAACTTCTCCGTTACAAGCTCTGTGTCTGCCAGTCCTTCAAGAGGAACTCATACCCGAATACTCACCTGATTGCTAGGCAGCGAAGCGGGTCCGCAGGACGGAACGACCCTGCCTAGAAGACTCACCATTTTAGATCCCCCCTTTCCACTTTTATAGTTAATAAAAAGATTGTTACTTGAAACCTTGTCTGTCCTCCTTGCCGTGCCTCTGTCCGACTCCCCAAGGGTGGTACGGGTTTTGGGGGTGGGTGCAGCCAGGTTGGCCTACCCCGCAACATTTTATTGGTCGGATAAAATATGCTAATTTATTGAGATAGGAATTTTGGGTTTTCATGAGCTGTATGCCAAAATCATCAGTATTAAAACAAAAGACCTGAAATATTTCAGTTGGTGTGCAATGAATCTAAAATATATGAAAGTTAAATTTTTATCATTACATTATGGAAAATAATGAACTTTATCACAATATGCTAATTTATTGAGAAGGACCTGTGTATATATATATATACTACTGTGAATATGAGATGTATATACGAGTAAATGCCATCACTGAGAAAACATCACTCAATCTCTTGCGATTATTCTCCCTGTTTATCCTCAGGTGTAACATATGCAAGATTTTGAACTGAGGCAATGTCTGGAGTTTATAGAACATCTATTAATCTCTTCCGGGCTTTCCGCCCATAAGTCATTTGGAATCTCTGATCCTAATTTTTCCTCCCATAAACTTTTTATTGAAGTAAATTGGGAGGCCTGGGCTGCGTTTCCCAAAACCATCGTAAGCTTAAATTGATCGTAGAACAATTGCCACCAATGGTCTCTACGATCAACTTAGGTTTTACGATGGTTTTGGGAAACGCAGCCCTGGATGGTATTATAAATGCAGGATATAATTTTCCCTTTATTAAAATAGTACTTAAGGCAGGTGTCAAAACAAGAAGGACTAACTGTTGCAAACCTGTTTAAGTAGGATCGTACATAGTTCCTGACTGGCAAGAACCTAAAAAAAGGACTTTTGTTTGTAGTTTGTATTTTTCCTGACGTTTTTCAAAGGGGACAAAAGTATCATCCTGATACAGATCACTTACAGAATTTCTGCATCTCTCCATTGCTGAAAACCTTAATCTAGTATGGAAGGTATAAAAGAGGGATTGTCAGATATAGGAATTGATAAAGGTAACGTCTCCACCCCAAAATTACTTGTAATTTGTTTCCAAATATGAATAACACTACTAATGACAGGGCTGCTTCTGTACATTTCTTTCTGTTGGTGACAGAATCACAGCACCAAGATCATAGGCGGTACATGCATCTTGTTCTAGTCTGAGCCAGTCCAATTGTCCACTTTTATCATTTAATATTATTGATATAATTCTGAGGTTAGTCGCCCAGTAATAACAGTGGGAGACTGAAAAGGCAAGATCCCCCAGGTTTCTAGGTTTGGAGAGTCATATTTTTAAAATTCTATTTAATTCTACAACCCGTCCCTCACATGACAACAACCCGTCCCTCACATGGGAACAACCCGTCCCTCACATGACAACAACCCGTCCCTCACATGACAACAACCCGTCCCTCACATGGGAACAACCCGTCCCTCACATGGGAACAACCCTTCCCTCACATGACAACAACCCTTCCCTCACATGAGAACAACCCGTCCCTCACATGACAACAACCCTTCCCTCACATGACAACAACCCGTCCCTCACATGAGAACAACCCTTCCCTCACATGACAACAACCCTTCCCTCACATGACAACAACCCGTCCCTCACATGACAACAACCCGTCCCTCACATGAGAACAACCCGTCCCTTTTGTTCCCGTTTGAAATTGTTCAATTCACACTACAGATCTGGTTCTAATTCAAAAGTCCATAATTACCTGCAAGGGTTGTTGATGCAGATGTTGTTGATGCAGATGTTGTTGGTGCAGATGTTGTTGGTGCAGATGTTGTTGGTGCAGATGTTGTTGTTTCAGCTGTTGTTGGTGCAGATGCTGTTGTTGGTGCAGATGCTGTTGTTGGTGCAGATGTTGTTGTTTCAGCTGTTGTTGGTGCAGATGCTGTTGTTGGTGCAGATGCTGTTGTTGGTGCAGATGTTGTTGTTTCAGCTGTTGTTGGTGCAGATGCTGTTGTTGGTGCAGATGTTGTTGTTTCAGCTGTTGTTGGTGCAGATGCTGTTGTTGGTGCAGATGTTGTTGTTTCAGCTGTTGTTGGTGCAGATGCTGTTGTTGGTGCAGATGTTGTTGTTTCAGCTGTTGTTGGTGCAGATGTTGTTGTTTCAGCTGTTGTTGGTGCAGGTGTTGTTTGTGCCCTGGCTGTTAAAGAGGGTGAGAGTTGATTCGATTTAGAAAGACATTTCGGAGCTTTTATTTTTTATTTGTATTGTCTTTGCCACATTAAGACTGAAAATCAGACAGGAAAACATCTTACTGAGTGCCAGGACTGATATGAGCACCAGCAGAAGCTGTAAAACCAGAGACAATCTCATGATGATGAAGTCAGAAATAGAAGTCCTTCTTCTGTAATTAGAAAGCATTATTTGAGCACTATGCATTATTATAAATCCATTTAAAGCCAATTTCAGTCTGGAATACCTCTTACTAAAAAAAAGATGATTTAATTAAATCCAAATCATTTACAGCCCATCAAAAACAGCTATTCAAAATCAAATTATTATTAAATTATCAAAAAAAAATTCTACTATGCGCTAATGTATATTTCTTATATTAACAGTGGCTTATTGGTTTTCAGACAATATTAGTGCTTTTTTTAAATTCATTACAAAAACTTTACACAAACTTTTCTAGAGTTACTTTAACATTTGTAATAAACGTTCAACATTCATGCACTTCATATAAAGCATATACATCTCAATTAGTTCACAAAGAATTTACAGTCATGTACAGTTTAATCTCTATATAATTAAAATACAACAATTCAGTATAAGTAACTAACTTGTCATGCCTTCAAAACACTTTGATAATACCCTTTGTAACAGCAACTGTGACTGTTTGATAAAACTACAAGTCTTTCAAATTTTATATAGCCATTTCTTAATCGATTGCACAAGTAATCATAAATTGTGTAATTTGAGAATATAGCTTATGGAGCTTAACATTAAAGACAAAGATTTGACTTACTTCCGACTGCTTATTTTGCTGCTCGTACCTGATGTGGATTAGCAGGAAGTTTCACTGATTTAATTTTTATTTTATTTTTTTAAATATCAATATATTTTTGTTTAAGAGGAAAGATCTCCTGGAATTAAAAAAAATAATGTTGTTATCTGTTATCTTTAGATTAGGGTTTCAGAGTCTGAATGCATTTTGAAATAAATTAATACTTATTTTTCAGCAAAAACACATTAAATTGATCAAAAGTGTCAGTAAAGACATTTATAATGTTACAAAAGGAATATGTATAATGTTTATAATGTCTATGTCAAATAAAATCATTAAAGAATCCTGGAAATGGTTTTAATGTTGGTTTTCACAACAACAACAACAACAAAAAAACATTGCTAATTTAAATGTTTCTTGAGCAGCAAATCATCATATCAGAATGATTTCTGAAGGATCATGTGACACTGAAGACTGGAGTAATGATGCTGAAAATTCAGCTTTGTATCACAGGTATTAATTAAATTTTAAAATATATATATGTGAATAGTATATACAGTTAAATATTCATTGAATGTGGATGTTTCATCTGCTTTTTATAAAATCATTACATAAATAAAGTACTTGATTTATTGCTTTTGTTACATTGTCTCATCTCAACTTTAAACCCTTAAAAAAAAAAAAAAAATATATATATATATATATATATATATATATATATATATATATATATATATATATATATATATATATATATATATATATATATATATATATATATATATATATATCTTCTACATCTTTAGATTATAAGGTAGGGTTTCAGAGTTGATCAGGAAAGAGTGACAATGCATTTTTGCCTAACCACAATTATTTGTGACAGGTAAGCAGCTCTACCACAAATGGTAACATAAAACTATTTTTTTTTTAATTAATGCATTGTGACATGAAATGTTAGTACAGAAATGGCGTCTTGCCTCAAGTGGGCAAGTCTACAAGAACTTACAAGAACAAGTTTTTCAACTGAGGAAACATTTTTTACTTTTTGTAGATTCTACTTGAAAGAAATTCATATTTTTTTTCAGCAAAAAACACATTAAATTGATCAAAAGTCACAGTAAAGACATTTATAATGTTACAAAAGATACATTTATAATGTTTATAATGTCTATGTCAAATAAAAATCATTAAAAAAATCCTGGAAATGGTTTTAATGTATAATGGTTTTCACAACAGCAACAACAAAATCCTCATATCAGTATGATTTCTGAAGGATTATGTGACACTGAAGACTGGAGGAATGATGATGATAAATTCACCTTCGATCACAGGAATAAATTATATTTTAACATATATTCAAATAGATAATAGAAACAGATTCGATTATACAGATTAGATTTGGTGGTTCTCAAACTTTTTATACCAAGTACCACCTCAGAAAATATTTGGCTCTCCAAGTATCACCATAATGACCAACATTACAATACAGTAGAGTAGTAGGCCTAACTATTCAGCTACAGCTCTGCACAGCTCAAAAACGAGGACGTTTATTCCTAATAAGAATATTTATTGTTGTCAGCCACTTTAACAAACACAGTAAATACACATTTTGTACATTAACACTGTGCAGGTAAATAAAATAATTAAATAATGATTAAATTGAAATGTGTTGTAAAGTTAAATTAAAACTGTACTGTAGACTTTAAACTTCACTCAAATAAAGATTAAATTAAAATGTATGCGATTTAACATTAATTTATTGATTCCTCTGCGTACCACTAGTGGTACTCTTACCACACTTTGAGAACCACTAGATTAGATAATAGAAAATTATTATTATTAAATTACATCTATATGATTGGCATGATAATTATTTCATTCGGAATATTATATACAGAATATTTATATGTTTATATATATGTTAAATATTCATTGAATGTGGATGTTTCATCTGCTTTTTATAAAATCATAACATAAATAAAGTACTTGATTTATTGCTTTGTTACATTGCATCATCTCAACTTTAAACCCTTCAAAATATATATATATATATATATATATATTAGGGCTGTCAAAAGATTAATCACGATTAATCACATCCAAAATAAAAGTTTGTGTTTACATAATATATGTGTGTGAACTGTGTATAATTATTATTTATAAATAAAAACACACACAAGCATGTATATATTTAAGAAAATGTTATTATATTTATATATAATATAAATTATATAAATGTATACAGTATATACATGCAAATATTTCTTAAATATATACATGAATATTTATATAAACATAATAATTATACAGAGTACACATAAATATATTATGTAAACACAAACTTTTATTTTGGATGTGATTAATCGTGATTAATCTTTTGACAGCCCTAATATATATATATATATATATATATATATATATATATATATATATATATATATATATATATATATATATATATATATATATATATATATATATATATATATATATATATATATATATATATATATATATATATATTTTTTTTTTAATACATTGCACAAGTAATCATAAATAGTCTAATTTGAGAATATAGCTTCTGGAGTTTAACATTAAAGAGAAAGACTTGCCTTACCTCCGACTGCTTCTTCTGCTGCTCTTGTACCTGATGTGGATTAGCAGGAAGTTTCACTGATATTAAATGTGTCCCGGACCTGTTTAAGAGGAAATATTCTGGAATGAAAAACAGAATGCGGTTATCTACATCTTTAGATTATAAGGTAGGGTTTCAGAGTTGATCAGGAAAGAGTGACAATGCAGTTTTGCCTAACCACAATTATTTGTGACAGGTAGCAGCACTAAAACGGCTACAGAAGTTCACTGTTTTCAAAATACTATAAACTTAGGTGCTATAAAACAATATATATATATATTTTTTTTTTTTGAAAACCCCTGCCCTAAACCCTCATGGCCTTCCTCTGATGCTGCGTTCCAGTTGGTTTATTTTATGCCCTTCACTTGCTAACTTCCCTCCATGTCATTCACTCGGATGAAAAGCGGTCAAAGCGGCATTACATTGTGAAACTGCGGACTCAGGCCATGTCCCAAATGGCACCCTAAACCCTCACGGTCTTCCTCTGAGTCCGCACTTTCTCTATGTAATGCCGCTTTGACTGCCGGGAAGAAGTCCCCGCACCAGTGCGGACTCGGCAGATGTGCGCATCGAGGGCGCATATCGACCTCAAAGGGGGCGCTCGCGAGCACCCTTCTGAGACCTAAAATGACAAATGGGACACCCTGCGGTCTCGTGGACTTAATGGACATGCGCATGCAGCGGCCATTGTAAGTCCACAAGACTGAAAGTACACATGAAGTGTGCCATTTGGAACAGGGCCCCAGAGGAAGAACGCGAGGGTTTAGGGTGCCATTTGGGACAGGGCCATAGACTGTAAAAAAAATAGATCCACACCACAGGTTGGACCCAGTCTAACAAGATCATTTATTCAGTGAAATGAACTTGAGGACCATATCAGTCCCATTTGTGATTAAATCATTCAGATTAGGTTTGTACAAGGAAATCTGGAGTAGATATCAGTACGTTATACACCTTAAAGGGGTGGTAAAACACATTCTTTCGAAGGCTTGATTGTGTTTGTGGGGGGCACTGTAACATGTGTTCATGCTTCGTTTTTAAAAAATTGCATTATTTTTCATATATTTTTTCTTTATTCTACACTGCTCTGTCCCTCCTTGTAAAAACGGTCTGATGGTTTCCGGGTTGTAAGAAGCCAGTACCTCAAAAATACGCAATGGGCTCAGATTGGTTAGCTGACCCAGTGTGTTGTAATTCGCTAACCGCCTAGTGCACGTTTGTCAGAAACGTCACGCCCCTTACCTTTACCGGTAGCCTGTGCTTTGGGTAGTACAATGGCGTCAATAAAACCATACCAATTTGAGCCCGAATCAGACCCAGACAATTTTAGTGAAGATGATCGAGCAGAACCTGTTCAGTCCTCAAGAGTATAGACTGCGGATCTATAGTGATCGCTACTGAATGGCACCGTTACTTTTGTATTTTTAGAACGATTTGCCAAATATCTGTCGCAAGAACGAGCACTAAACATTGGCTTTACTATAGTATCCAAATCAAACACAGAACCATGTTTAGCATGCCTGTAGATAAACAATACATAAAAGCTCTAATCAAAGAATAATTTACACTAATGCCAAGTTCGCTGTTGAGATTTTAAACAGTTTGTAACGTTAGGTGTTTGTCGGATAACGTTAAGTATGAATGAGCATTTAACAAACTGGTTTGCAGAGCCAAATGAGCGTTGTCATCTGTTTACTTCCTTGCTACAACGTACAATTAACAATACGAACTATTACAGGAAAACACATCGACGAAAAATAAATCATACTTACAGGTTGTGGCCCGTAAACAGCTTCTGTTTTTAAATCCATCTTTCAGGACAAGCCGTTGTGCGAATCCTGCATTGAACTCGTGAAGATTGTGGAAGCTTTCCTCCGTGAAATGTGCAGCGGGAGCCGCGCGTGCCCGTCTCACACTGGCAGTGTTTGTCTCGTGCAGCTGAACCACGGCTTGCGTATTGCAAATACAGACGAATATTGTCCATTATGTCACATTTTCCGGTCTTGTCCTCCGACCCCTGTCTGTCTCGTGCTTTGATTTATGATGGGCAGCATATATCTGCTGCAAATGCGACCTGTTCCCCTCTGTCTCATACATGCATGCATATAACGTTGTATGTTAAACGCACTGCAACGCACCCCCGTCCCTAGGAAGGCTGAACAAAGTGGACCTGCAATCCGGATGAAAATAACAGCGTTTCGTCGGCATTGGCAACAACACTCCAGCCTACTAACTAGCCTACCACAACAACTATTCCCCGCGGCGATACAAAATGGCCTCTCCCCCCTTATTTCATATTCTCGGAGGAGGGGTTTATGTAAATATTGGGGCTGGTGATGTCAGAGACCCTGGAGGAATGTGTAGTATCCCTAGCGGCCGTTTGCTAGTCCTTAGAAATTGATTTCTTTAAAAGCAAATATCTCCCTTTGCTTTAAACTTTGAACGTTGTAACTTTGCAGATGTTGTTTATGCTCAAACAGCAACATTACACACTAGCTAAAGTTAGAAAAGTGAAATCGTGGTTTACCACCCCTTTAAAGGCTTAAAGGGATAGTTCACCAAAAAATGAAAATGTTGTCATCATTTACTCACCCTCAAGTTGTCTGTTATCCATATTTTTCAAAATATCTTCTTTTGTGTTCAGCAGAAGAAATACATTTTATAGACAGAAAGCAGCAGCAGGATCATGCATTGAGGTATGACATGAATGTAATTGGCAAATGCTTTTATTAAAGGCATTTACATTTATACATTGCATTCAAGATCTATATTTTTCAGTTCATGGATTCAAAACTTTACACTGCTCTACTGTTTGAGCTAAAGTAAGGATGTATGAAAAATCATCATGGCAGATCAGTAGAATTGATTCGCTTATGTGGTGTTGAGCATATTTCTTTCTTTAAAGACATAAATTTAACCTTAGTTTTACTCGTTCTCCAGGTGCCTGTTCTCAATAGAAGTCAAAGGTCTTACAGTTTAGTATTTGTATTCTAAGGTATGGCTTTAATGAAGGTCAGTGAATGAGACGAACAGTTTTACTTTCAGTTAAGAACGAGTTTAAACTTCTGCAGCTGACATTT
Source organism: Romanogobio albipinnatus (assembly GCA_023566225.1). Classification (NCBI taxonomy): domain Eukaryota; kingdom Metazoa; phylum Chordata; class Actinopteri; order Cypriniformes; family Gobionidae; genus Romanogobio; species Romanogobio albipinnatus. Next base: position 4,782,238 of record CM042257.1, on the reverse strand, counting down.
GATAAACCAGTTTATGACACACAGCATGATGGGGGAAAAACAACAGACATTAAAGAAATAGTTCACCTGTCTGGTTTTATTTTGCAAATTCATAAATGTTGATTAAAAGTGAAGGGGGAATGCAAAAGGAGAACATTTGAATAACTACTGATTGCGCTTTTCAGAAAAAAATAGGCTTTCATATATTAAAAAGATCCAAAAACACCATTAAATATATGATGTTATTCATACAATTCATGCACTATATGTAAAATCTTCTACAATCATACTATAGCTTTGTGTGAGGGAAAAAAGGCCGAAATTTATGTTGTTATTCATTGACAATTTCCTCTCTAGTGACCGGATCATTGAACTGAACGTGGATCGGATCAGTCTGATTCCCTAATGAATCATTCAGACCAGTTCTGTGAACTGCATCACTGATTCATTGAAAAGATTCAATATTTTTTTTTAAAGTGATTTGCTCACAAATATGGGTCACATTGAAAAAATCTCATGAACATGCAAAGAAGCCTAGGAATGTAAGGAAGTACTTGTAAAATGTGTCCACATGGGAAGAAAACTCAAAAACGCTTTCCTTTAAGTGAAACCACACAATGAAAACCTGTGATCACACTTCATATGATCAATGAGATATTTGCTGTTTTTTTAATTTCCTGAAGGAGACTGAATTTAGGGGTTTATCTTTTGCAGTTTTCTTAACTTCAGCTCTATGCTGCTTGGCAGACCGTTCTTGACCAGCTCCTGTTTTATCTGAAACAAAAGATGGACAGACAGATCAATCTTTCCATGAATCTTCTAATGGCACTGTATTTTGTATAAATATTCATAGTAAGTGTGACGTACTTGCTGTAAAACAATCTCAATGTTTCCACTCTGTGTTAGATCTAAAAATGAGGAAAGTTTCACTCGAAGTCCAATGACGTTGTCTAAAGGGAAACACGCAGACAACATCCTAAAATACTCATATCATATAAAAACATTACATAGGGTTATATGAAATGTATCAAACCTATCTATTATCTATTTCTAGAAAGACAAGACTTCTTACTTTGGCAACACTTTATTTTGATGGTCCCTTTTTAACTTTCTGTTGTTGACTATAAGTAACTTCGCAACTACATGTCAACTAACTCTCATTAGGAATTAGTAGACTGTCTGCTTAATCTGCTAACTCTTTATTGTGATGCTCCTCCAACAGACATTCTACTGACTAGTTACTAGTAACTTTGCAAATAAAGTGAAACCCTTACATTTAGAGGTGTCGCGTCCACTGTCCACCCTGAAGGCCCATCGACCGGGAACATTGACATTACTGGAGTTTTTGAGGTTTGAGATGAAGCTCCCGTTGTTTGATCCAGGAATTACAAAGTAGTTAGTGGACTTTACTGTGTCATAACCAGACTGAAAGTATACAAAAACATTAATCATATAAATAATATATATACAGTACATATGGTGTTATACATTAGTAACGTTTTGTTCTCAACAGAGGCAGACTTAGTTGGTGTGATGGGGCCCTATAACTGGATTTGCTTAGGGCATCCATATCACTATGCGCCATTTTACTTTTGTTACTCTTTCTCTTTCTCTCTCTCAAAGCACTAAATTTTTTACAAGAGTTTAACCAAAGTAAAAGTGAGAGGCGAACACCTATGAGCCTAACTATAAACTGTAAATATATGCATGTCAATAAACGCACATTCTTGAATGAGCTGGATTTTCTAGCATATTTAATTCCAGTGTTGTAATCGAGACCAGCTCATTCGAGTCCAAGTCGAGACCGAGTTCAGAGAGGGTTGAGTCCGAGTCGAGACCGAGTTCAGAGAGGGTTGAGTCTGAGTCGAGACCGAGTTCAGAGAGGGTTGAGTCCGAGTCGAGACCGAGTTCAGAGAGGGTTGAGTCCAAGAGGGTTGAGTCCTGGTCGAGACCGAGTTCAGAGAGGGTTGAGTCCGAGTCGAGACTGAGTTCAGAAAGGGTTGAGTCCGAGTCGAGACCGAGTTCAGAGAGGGTTGAGTCCAAGAGGGTTGAGTCCTGGTCGAGACCGAGTTCATAGAGGGTTGAGTCCGAGTCGAGACTGAGTTCAGAGAGGGTTGAGTCAGAGTTGAGACTGAGTTCAGAGAGGGTTGAGTCCAAGAGGGTTGAGTCCAAGAGGGTTGAGTCCTGGTCGAGACCGAGTTCAGAGAGGGTTGAGTCCGAGTCGAGACAGAGTTCAGAGAGGTTTGAGTCAGAGTCGAGACAGAGTTCAGAGAGGGTTGAGTCCAAGAGGGTTGAGTCCTGGTCGAGACCGAGTTCAGAGAGGGTTGAGTCAGAGTCGAGACAGAGTTCAGAGAGGGTTGAGTCCAAGAGGGTTGAGTCCTGGTCGAGACCGAGTTCAGAGAGGGTTGAGTCAGAGTCGAGACAGAGTTCAGAGAGGGTTGAGTCAGAGTCGAGACAGAGTTCAGAGAGGGTTGAGTCAGAGTCGAGACAGAGTTCAGAGAGGGTTGAGTCCAAGAGGGTTGAGTCCTGGTCGAGACCGAGTTCAGAGAGGGTTGAGTCCGAGTCGAGACCGAGTTCAGAGAGGGTTGAGTCAGAGTCGAGACAGAGTTCAGAGAGGGTTGAGTCCGAGTCGAGACCGAGTTCAGAGAGGGTTGAGTCCACGACGAGACCAAGTTTAGAAAGGGTGGAGTCCGAGTCGAGACCGAGTTTAGAGAGGGTTGAGTCCAAGTCGAGACCGAGTTCAGAGAGGGTTGAGTACGAGTTGAGACAGAGTTCAGAGAGGGTTGAGTCCGAGTTGAGACTGAGTTCAGAGAGGGTTCAGTCCGAGTCGAAGGGCGTGCACAAGAGTGACTGCAGAAAAATTGCTGTCTTTTTAATGCAAAAGTGTGAATGTGCCGGAGGGAGGGAGAGAGGGAGGGCGGGCGGCCTTCTGTTAGACTTTTTTGGGGGAAGATGTTCTGTGTTGAGACTGTCAGCAGTCATCATATCTGTATTCATTTATTATGTAATTAAACAAGATTTGGTTTTCTCTGTGACACTTTTGTCCTACTTTGTAAACTAATATATATTGTAAGGAAAAAGAAAATAATATATTGTAAAGAAAATATGTTAAAATGTATGTTAAAAAAACCCTATTTAAGGACCATAGTGTACAACCATGCTTTTGACGATTGTGTACGACCATGCTTTTGACCGTAGTGTACGACCATGCTTTTGACCATAGTGTACGACCATGCTTTTGACCATAGTGTACGACCATGCTTTTGACCATAGTGTACGACCATGCTTTTGACCATAGTGTACGACCATGCTTTTGACCATAGTTGGAACTGTACTCCTCTCAGTTTTTTTTTTTTCCAATGTAATTTCTACAGTTATTATTTATTTACATATGTTTATTATTATGACTTCAATTATTCTATTATCTGCTACTAATTGTATCTAATGTTGTTTTATTTATTTATTTATTTTATTTTATTTTCATATATGTTAAATACCAAAACCAATAAAAAGACAATAGAAGAGAAATAATGGAGCAATGCGACTTTCTGGAAAGCGGGATCACTACAGGTTGATGGCAGGTGTAAAATAGAATCGAGAGTGGGCGGGTCACGGGTCGGGTGTGGGAGAGAACCTGGCGGGAGTCTTTGCACTAACGTCTGAAGTCATGCACAGTTGCGCACAAGAAACAATTTTCAAACAAAAACAAGAAACAGTCAAGAAACGAATTTCTTTACATCAATTTAAAGAAATATTATCGTACAGTAATAATCATGAAATATTTTGAATGGGACTTGAGTGGACTCGGGAATAATTCCAATTCCTAATATGTTCGAGTACGAGTCAATACCTAGTCCAAATGCACACGAGTCCATGACAAGACCAAGACCATTAAAATACGGTCTCGTTCAAGACCGAGTCTGAGTACTACAACACTGTTTAATTCAACTACTCAGGTAATGGCAATGATATGACATTTCAGAAATGTCTTAAAATGACCATTTAAAATAAAGCTGTATAAATGTATTTTATGGGGTCCCCGATGCCCTAAGCGACAGCTTACCTCGCTTATTGATTAAGTCTGCCCCTGGTTCTGAATACAGAAAACAAGTTTATTTTACCTCCACTGGATGTCCTGTTACAGCAATGTCACCATAATTCATCAGAATAAATGAAAAATTACTGCCTGAAATTAAAACCACTTGAAACGATGTTTCCTGAAAATATTGAAAAAGGATAATCACTTTAAACTTAGCATTCTCATCATTTTTAATTTATAAAATTACATTTCTGTATTATTGAACATTATTTTTATGAGCATTACTGACTGACCTCATTGTTATTTTTACTGTTTAAAATCATTTTAATAAATGTCTTTGTGTACTAAATGTGTTCAATAAAGATTCTGAAATTGTATTGAACTGAATTGTGGATAAAGTGAAAACCGTCACATTTCAGAAGTATATCAAACGTACTGTGTTGGTGATGGGATAGTAAGCGACTTTATCCCACGTTGCAACAAAGACCCAAGAAGCATTAAAGGTCAGATTTGAGAAATGATTGTTTATATCCTGAGTGGCGCGTGTGAGAACACTTCCATTAGTGTACTGATGATATGAAACCACTCCTCTCGCACTGTTGTCAAGGTTGGTCCAGAGACCAGCGATTATATCTTGGCCCCCATAAGCGGGAAAAGAGTCGGGAACATACTGTGATGAAGCCTGGTTGAATGTGAGGTGTCCATTATTATTCACCTGAAACATGAGAAATATTGTCAAAATCACAGCCACAGGATCACAGATGAGTTTATAAAGCATCCACCACTCACATTTAGACTTAGAATCGAGATGGAATCAAATTCTTACATAAATCTGCTGGTATGTGCGGCCAAAGAACAGAAATGGACTCAGCAGTGGAATAACAGAAGAGCTTCCATCATCAACAGCAGCGTTTCTTGAGTCTCCTGATGAGCCGAATGGGTAGAATATTTCTGGTGCTGCCAAGAGGGGAAAAAAAAAAAAATCCTGTCTTTTTTTGTGTACTGATTTATGGGGTTCATGTTTGAATCTAGCAGTGATTTAACAGTGGGATGATGATGATGCCCTCTGGTGGCCGACTCATGTGGATACGACAAGAGTAAAGTAAAACAAATGAAAATGGGGGCAAAACTCATTGTGAAATAAATGTTTTTCTGAAAAGTTTTTTGTGGATTTCTTGGATGAAATGTGACTACACATGGTTCAACCTTAAAGGGTTAGTTCACCCAAAAATGAAAATTATGTAATTAATGACTCCCTCATGTCGTTCCACACCTGTAAGATCTCTGTTCATCTTCAGAACACAGTTTAAAATATTTTAGATTTAGTCCATTGTGCTTTCTGTCCCTCCATTGAAAATGTATGTACGGTATACTGTCCATGTCCAGAAAGGTAATAAAAACATCATCAAAGTAGTCCATGTGACATCAGTGGGTTAGTTAGAATTGTTTGAAGCATCGAAAATACATTTTGGCCCAAAAATAACAAAAACTATGACTTTATTAAGCATTGTCTGTTGTCAATCCGCGGTCACGACTCCGCAGTGACGCTGCTGACGTGCAGCGTGCATCTCCCTCAGACTGTAAACGAAGCTTGGGCGCACCAGATAACACGTCAGCAGCGTCACTGCGGAGTCGTGAACGCGAATTGACAAAACTTAAATGGTTAAAAATGTTTCTATGTAATGAAGATATTTTTTGTTTACAATTCCTTCTGCTTTGTTTCAAGAATTTGGTGTAATTCATTTTTTTCTCAAATGTGATTTTGATTTATCGAAACTCCCAGAGAAACTATCAACATTCCATCAACAAGTACTCTTATTTTGGAAATTGGCACATACGCACCATTTTAAACCTCATAATGCTTCAATTTGGAACAACAAATATATATTGCACAGGAACAGATCTTTACAGGGAGTGCAGAATTATTAGGCAAATTAGTATTTTGACCACATCATCCTCGTTCTGCATGTTGTCTTACTCCAAGCTGTATAGGCTGGAAAGCCTACTACCAATTAAGCATATTAGGTGATGTGCATCTCTGTAATGAGAAGGGGTGTGGTCTAATGACATCAACACCCTATATCAGGTGTGCATAATTATTAGGCAACTTCCTTTCCTTTGGCAAAATGGGTCAAAAGAAGGACTTGACAGGCTCAGAAAAGTCAAAAATAGTGAGATATATTGCAGAGGGATAGCAGTCTTAAAATAGCCAAGCTTCTGAAGCGTGATCATCGAACAATCAAGCGTTTCAGTCAAAATAGTCAACAGGGTCGCAAGAAGCGTGTGGAAAAACCAAGGCGCAAAATAACTGCCCGTGAACTGAGAAAAGTCAAGCGTGCAGCTGCCAAGATGCCACTTGCCACCAGTTTGGCCATATTTCAGAGCTGCAACATCACTGGAGTGCCCAAAAGCACAAGGTGTGCAATACTCAGAGACATGGCCAAGGTAAGAAAGGCAGAAAGTCGACCACCACTGAACAAGACACACAAGCTGAAACGTCAAGACTGGGCCAAGAAATATCTCAAGACTGATTTTTCTAAGGTTTTATGGACTGATGAAATGAGAGTGAGTCTTGATGGGCCAGATGGATGGGCCCGTGGCTGGATTGGTAAAGGGCAGAGAGCTCCAGTCCGACTCAGACGCCAGCAAGGTGGAGGTGGAGTACTGGTTTGGGCTGGTATCATCAAAAGATGAGCTTGTGGGGCCTTTTCGGGTTGAGGATGGAGTCAAGCTCAACTCCCAGTCCTACTGCCAGTTTCTGGAAGACACCTTCTTCAAGCAGTGGTACAGGAAGAAGTCTGCATCCTTCAAGAAAAACATGATTTCCATGCAGGACAATGCTCCATCACACGCGTCCAAGTACTCCACAGCGTGGCTGGCAAGAAAGGGTATAAAAGAAGAAAATCTAATGATATGGCCTCCTTGTTCACCTGATCTGAACCCCATTGAGAACCTGTGGTCCATCATCAAATGTGCGATTTACAAGGAGGGAAAACAGTACACCTCTCTGAACAGTGTCTGGGAGGCTGTGGTTGCTGCTGCACGCAATGTTGATGGTGAACAGACAATGCTGAATAAAGTTGTTATTTTTAGTCCAAAATGTATTTCCGATGCATCAAACAATTCTAACTAACCCACTGATGTCACATGGACTACTTTGATGATGTTTTTATTACCTTTCTGGACATGGACAGTATACTGTACATACATTTTCAATGGAGGGGCAAAAAGCTCTCGGACTAAATCTAAAATATCTTAAACTGTGTTCCGAAGATGAACAGAGATCTTACAGGTGCGGAACGACATGAGGGTGAGTCATTAATGACAGAATTTTCATTTTTGGGTGAACTAAAGGCCTGTACACACCGACACATATTGCGCGCGCTTATCGCCAATGTTTTTCATTCCGTTTTTCGGCGCGTCTTGAGTGTTCACACCCAAGCGATTTTCACTGACGATGCACCGAGTGAACGTGCACATTCAGTAGATAGCGCTCCCGGTACACAAGGTGGTGCTGTGGCACTTTACTCCTCTGACACTCGCTTGTCACACAGAAGAAGAAGAGAGACAGCATTTACGTGCTTGCCAAAACCATATACATATTATGTCTATATTGCCAAAACCATTCACACACTTTTTACTAACTGTAAATAAGCATTAGCAGCTCATCTTCTTCTTTGTCTATTTACTACTACTTCGTCATATCAATGTGTGCTCGGCAAGAGCGTTTTGTGCTTGAGCGCCACAAAGTCGTGTTTTAATGTCACTTCAGCAGCTCCAGGCACGTGAACAAAAGCGCCGATCTCATTGACGCGCCGCATCAAAATAAAAAAACCAACCCGAGGCGGTTTTTTTTAAATTACGCTTTTACGCCTGCCGTTTTGCGCGTCTTGTGCACACTCACATTGGCGCCCTTTGTTTAGTCACAAGGTGTTAAACGTTGGCGATAAACGCATGTGAAAATCGTCCCGATGTGAACAGGCCATAACCCTTTAATCTTATGAAGTTACGAGAATACTTTTTGTGTGCAAAAACAGACATAAATAACAAATGTATTTAACAATTTCATTCTAGTCTGTGCCAGTCTCCTACGCAGTTAACATTGTAAACATTGCAGCGTTTTTGAGTTCTGCGGCAGCCGATGCTGTTCATGTGAGCACCACGAGATGCCCTGCATTTACAACATAAACTGCGTAGGAGACTTTTTACTACTTTCTGGGCCTTGAAAGTGTTTATTATATTGCTGTCTATGGAGTGATCAGAGAGCTCTCGGATTTCATAAAAAATATCTTAATTTGTGTTCCGAAGATGAACAAAGGTTTTACGGGTTTGGAACGACATAAGGGTGAGTAATAAATGACAGCATTTCATTTCTGGGTGAACTAACCCTTTAAAGGTGCAGTAAGCAATTTTTTAATAACGCTGTTGAAAAATGGATCAGACCAAGCACCAAAAACACACTTGTAGCCAATCAGCAGTAAGGAGCATATACAAACGGGGGGGGGGGGGGGGGGGGTTACAAACAGACAAGTAGGACCGGCGTTTCCTTCGGAGAAGCTTTCCAGTGCTGAAGAGACCTTAAAAGGGGGGTGAAATGCTGTTTCATGCATAATGAGTTTTTTACACTGTTAATGCCCATGATAAACATGGACAAAGTTTTTTTTTTTGGACGTTTTAAGGAGTATTTCTGTGACAAAAATACTCCTTCCGGTTTCTCACAAGTTTTGGAAAGTTTTTGAGTATGGGTCTATCTGACGTTAGCAAGGGCGGAATGTCCTTGTACGGTCCCATAGGGGCTCTTCTCCTGTAAGGGCGCACGCGCGCGACCAGAGCGAGAGCACAAATGCACGCCCATTAACGCTCTTTGCTCGGCTTTAGGGAAGTCACAGGACTTCATGAAATCAACAATGTCACCAAAGAAGTGTGTTTTTGGTTGTCAGGGCAAGAGAACCCTGTACAGCTTCCCAAAGAACCCAGCGTTAATGGGACAGTGGATGGAATTTGTTTTTCCGGAGCAGCAACGGAGTTGTACAAGTGTTTTTGTTTGTTCCCTGCATTTTGGCGACGATCGTTTTATAAACAAGGCCCGGTTCAACTCCGGATTTGTAGCTCGTCTAATGCTGAAAGATGGAGTGGTCCCAGCAATTAAGGCGGTGAGTAAAACTGCTTCAAATGTCTTTGATTTGTTAGCTATCGGCGTGTAAGTGCACCTCAAGTAAACAACATAACATGCAAAACCGTTCCACTTGCTACTGTCACCGGTGCAGGCCGGGGCGGACTCGGATGACCAGCCGCCCCTGACTCCAGACACCACCGTGAGGAGCCGACACCACAGGCACGCAACAGACGGACAAAGGAGGAGGCAAGTAATTGAGTTCAAAGATAACAATCTTTATTGAATAATAATCAACTTGAGGAAAGAATGAGCAACTCTTGTCTTCTCGGGCTAGTGGACCGGAGTAGCCGCTGGAACGATTCTCCACTATCTTCGGGAGACAATGGAGCGATAGTGGCTAGGAAGGCTTACTCCACGGCGTTGCTGCACATCTGCAGGACTCAAACGGTAAGTAACAAGTAATGTTCACTTTCTCAACAGCAGATTCTCTTATCAGGACGTGAGAGGGGAATTATAACTTTAAAACTCACTTCACAGCGTTGCTGCACATCTGCAGGACTCAGACGGTAGATAACAGGTAAGGTTTCTTCTCTTAACAGCAGATTCTCTTATCAGGACGTGAGAGGGGAATTGTGACTTTAAAACTCACTTCACAGCGTTGCTGCACATCTGCAGGGCTCAGACGGTAGGTAACAGGTAAGGTTTCTTCTCTTAACAGCAGATTCCAGGATTACAGCGTCCAATGTAAGCGCTCGAACAGGAGATCTTCTACCCCAAGACACAACGACAGAGACCCAGCCAAACAACTGATTAACTGAACACCGATTGACTTTTACCAGCTCGACCTCAACTCTGACCTCCTTCTTCTCTTCTGAATGGCTCTTTTATCCTCCTCTTGTGAAGCGGCAAGCCTGTGCAAACACCGCTCCTCTCTCTCTCACACCTGCCGTGCATCAGCAGTAATTAGGTTGGACAATATCTCCGCTACACCCGGAACCGGAGTGAGGTGTTACACCAAAATAATTCCCCTCGGGGAACATGGAAAGAAAGAAAGGTTCCGCTTTTCCCAGCATTTTGTCACCCGTGACATCCCCCCCTGCCAATCGGTTCTAGTCCCTAGAACCGGTCTTTCTAATGCCATTCGCCATATCTCTCAGGTGGCTGTCCTCGGTTGTCCTGCTGGGACCGTCGGGGTGGCGTGGGTGGAGCCACTCGGGCCTCCACTTCGGGGTTCCCTGGGACTATTGCCCACCCTATCATGGGCACATTGGGGGCAGGCGGCGCACTCTGTGTTTCAGCCGCTGGCTGTGGATAGTTCGGACATGGACGGAGCAAATTTCGATGAAGTACTCGTATGGGTCCCGGTTTTCCCTCAGGCCGTACCGAGTAGACTGGAGCATCAGGCCCCTGTCGGTATTCCACCACATATGGTGTCGATTCCCAACGATCATGGAGCTTTCCTTTCCCTGGACATCGGTTGTCCCTTACCAGCACTCGCTCTCCAGGCAGTAAAGGGGCTTCTCTGGCAGTTCGATCATACAGTCGCTTGTTCTTAGCTGCTGCAGCACTCAAATGGCCTGAAACTCACTTGTAGGCATTTAGTAATTGTTGGTGGTGTCGATTTACCCAGTCCGTGGTGTTGTACTCTCCTTCGGTGGCCTCGGTGCCCAGGAGCAAGTCTACAGGTAGACGTAGATGACGCCCAAACATGAGATAAGAAGGGGCATACCCGGTGATGCTGTGCACACTATTGTTATAGGCTTGTAGTAACGTAGGGAGGCTCTCGGCCCATCGACACTGCTGCTCACTCTCTAACATTCCCAATAGCCCCAACAGGGTCTGATTGAATCTCTCGCACCCTCCGTTACCTTGGGGGTGATACGAAGTCGTGTGTGTCTTTCGACAACCATAGAGATGGCTCAGCTCCTGTATAACTCGGGACTCAAAATTTGGACCTTGGTCCGAATGGAGGATCTCTGGACAGCCGAACGGCTGTATTACTGTTCTCCAAAGGGCATTGGCTGTAGTCGCTGTCGTCTGGTCTACAGAGGGGACGGCCCAGGCGTACTTGGTAAACAGATCGGTCATTACCAGGATATTTTGATATCGATCTGCGGGTCGCCCTAGGGTCAGGAAGTCAATCCCTATGATGTGCAGAGGCGCCTTCGGCCGAAAGGGAACCAGTGGGGCTCGAGGCTCCTTCCGGCGTTTAAACAGCGTGCACCGTGGACAACTCTGAACAAACTCTTCAACTTTCTTCTCCATCTTTGACCAGTAGAAATACCTCCTCAGCAGGGACAAAGTCTTTTCTTGGCCCTGATGGCCAGCATGGGTGTGATAGGCAATCAACAGCTCTTAGACTTGGTCCTCTGGGACCACCACTTGATACCTGGTTTCCTGAGTTCTTGGATCTCGCAGTGAACGACAGATTACCCCTTCTTTGATCCGCAATCTCTTCCACTGTTTCAGGAGCTGTTGTACTCCCACTGTCTGAGCCTGCCTTTCCTCGGCTCGCAGCCTGAATCCTCGCCTGAGATGCGAAGCGACCTGACACAGGTCTTCATCTCCCTGCTGTAATCTTCTCCACCGTCCGGGGTCCCATCCCCAACTGGACGGAACATCCCCCTGGGTCTCGGGAGCTTCCACGACCGCTACCAACAACTCATCCTCTTGACCAGGGGTATCGAGGTGCGTTTGACAATCTCTCTGACTGTCTGGGAGTCTGGACAATGCATCAGCATTCGCGTTTTCTCTGCCAGGTCAATACTTAAGCCGATAGTCATAATTAGCAAGCTGAGCCACCCACCGCTGCTCCACTGCTCCCAACTTGGCAGTCTGCAAATGGACTAGAGGATTGTTGTCCGTGATCACAGTCACCTTAGCTCCCCACAGGTAGTCTTTGAATTTCTCGGCCATGGCCCATTTCATGGCTAGCAACTCTATCTTGAAGGAACTGTAGTTTGCTGCGTTCCGCTCTGCAGGGTGTAAACTTCGACTGGCATAAGCAATTACCTTCTCCACTCCTTGTTGCTCTTGGGCTAGCACCGCCCCCAATCCTGCATTGCTGGCATCGGTATACAGGAGAAACGGCTGAGTGAAGTCTGCATAGGCTAGGATAGGAGCCCTCAGAAGTTCCTGCTTCAGATTTTGAAAGGCTGTTTCACATGCTGAGTCCCATTGCACCGTCGATGAACTTTTGCCACGGGAACGTCCAGTGCCAGCAAGAAGCTGGTTCAATGGCTTAGCAAGCCCAGAGAATCCTTTAATAAATCGTCGATAATATCCTACGAAGCCTAGGAAGGATCGCACTTGTCTCACTGTTCGTGGGGGTTCCCAGCCTTGGACTGCTGCAACTTTCTCTGGATCAGGGGATATAGCGGCAGCGCTGACTCGATGTCCCAGGAATTGTACCTCTTTGCGAAACAACTGGCATTTTTCTGGTCTCATCTTTAGCCCATATCTCTCCATAGCCCGGAAGGCATTCTCCAAATGATGCAGGTGAGTTTGAAAGTCAGGGGAAAAAACGATTACATCGTCTAAATAGACCAGCGTGGACTCGACTAGTTGCCCTCCCAGGCATCGCTGCATAAGTCGCTGGAAGGTCGCGGGGGCGTTGCACAAACCGAACGGCATCCGGTCCCACTCGAATAGCCCGAACGGTGTGGTGAAGGCAGTTTTCTCTCGGTCGCGGTCATCCATCTGTACTTGCCAGTATCCGCTGGCCAGATCCAAGGTTGAATACCATGCTGCTTGAGTCAAACTCGTGAGCGAGTCTCCGATCCGCGGCAACGGGAATGCATCTTTCTTAGTCACACTATTGAGCTTGCGGTAGTCGACACAGAATCTCCAGGCTCCCGTTTTCTTCTGTACTAGGACAATCGGGGCTGCCCATGGACTACTACTTTCTCGAACAATCCCTCCATCTAGCATCCCTTTTAGCAGAGCGCGGACTTCAGTGTAGAGAGTGGGGGCCACCGGACGGTACCGCTCCCGACTAGGTGTTGCTTCTCCGGTGGGTATTTGGTGCTTAATCACTCCTGTACAGCCATAGTCTTCCTCATGGGTTGAGAACACATGTTTCCACTTCTTCAGGAGCTCCTGGAGCTGTAACACTTGTCCTTCCTCCAGGTCCTCACCCTTCAAAGACTCCCCCATCAAATGGGTCGGCATTTCCCCTCTCACAGGGCCTGAACTGGCCTACACTGGACGGACGGCAACTTCTACCACCGCAGGGCTCACCTGCCTGAAACAGACATCTTGTTGCTCTTGGACTTGGACAGGACGGACAGATGAAACTCGAACCAGACGTTGGTGCCGACGAAGGAGTACTAGGTAGGGATGGGCGTTTCTCACCTTCACTGAAACTCGCCCTCGTCGTATGACCGCTAGCCCATGGGCTACTTCGATGGGTTGATAATCTTCATGGGGCTCTACCAGGACACAGTTACCTGACTCACGGGGTCCAGCAGGCACTCGGACCCAGAGAACAGCCTCGCTCCGGGCTGGAACAGACAGAGCGTACCGGCAGGTGACTCGACCGATATCTTCCCGCTCTTGCACCTGACTTGCTGCATGGACTCTTCGGCAATCGGTCAGGATCTGGTCCCAGTCCTGCCTTGCTGCTAACGGGGACGTTCGGGCCGGTCGGCCTTTAAACAGCTCTTCCCAGCAATTCAGAATGACATTCATCCATAGCAGTGCTCGATGGAGACCCAAACAATGGTCTCAAACAATGACAACACCCTTCTGGTGGACAGGGACCCCTCGAACCAGAAAGTCTACCACGATGTACCCAGTGTAAGGAATATCCAATCCATTCGCTCCACGTAATGTGAGTCTTGAAGTTTCCATCCTGTGAAGCCGATGATCCGCGACTAACTCCAGAGCCAGACTCTCTGAAAACAAGGTGACCTGAGAACCTGTATCGACCAGACAATTAATCTTCATTCCACTAACTTGAACTTCCACGGTGGGGCAACGCCCAACCCAGTCGTCTCTCATCACCGGAACAGAACAAGGGTCTCTTGAAAAACCCCCTTGAGAACTTCGACGACGGTCGCATTGGCGACTGATGTGTCCCGGATTTCCACAATTGATACAGATGGGTCGACCCTGGTGGTCCCACTGAAACCGGGGGCCCGTCGGACGCGGAGGGCGGCGTACAGGTCCTTGCCCCTCATCTGAATATGATCTTCCTCGCCCCATCGGTCCACCCTGCCAACTACACCAAATTGTGTCACCGGTGCAGGCCAGGGCGGACTGATTGCTGCACATCTGCAGGGCTCAGACGGTAGGTAACAGGTAAGGTTTCTTCTCTTAACAGCAGATCCAGGATTACAGCGTCCAATGTAAGCGCTCAAATAGGAGATCTTCTACCCCAAGACACAACGACAGAGACCCAGCCAAACAACTGATTAACTGAACACCGATTGACTTTTACCAGCTCAACCTCAACTCTGACCTCCTTCTTCTCTTCTGAATGGCTCTTTTATCCTCCTCTTGTGAAGCGGCAAGCCTGTGCAAACACCGCTCCTCTCTCTCTCACACCTGCCTCGCATCAGCAGTAATTAGGTTGGACAATATCTCCGCTACACCCGGAACCGGAGTGAGGTGTTACACCAAAATAATTCCCCTCGGGGAACATGGAAAGAAAGAAAGGTTCCGCTTTTCCCAGCATTTTGTCACCCGTGACACTTCTGCTAACTTTAAGTCCTTATAAACCTGTTTTATGTCCTCATAAACCATGAGTAAACACACACAAATGTTGTAAAACTTGCGCATTACAGTACACACCACATAGAGACGTCCTGCTGTAGTAGTTGCTGCTCCGGCTCCTGTTCAATTTCAGCCTCCGGATCAGATTCTGGACCATATATATGTAGTTGAATCTGATTGATAGTCATGGTTTATTTAGGGTAACCTTTTCTTTTCCACGTTTAAGGATGTCACAGCTTTCAGACGCACTCAACGTAATAGCTGCGTGTGCTCGTGGCTCTTTACCTCCGCCCACACAATATGCCTCCAGTTGTTCAGGGTTTTTTTTCCGGAAAGACTCTGTTCAGCATATCTTTCTTCTATAAATATGATAAAACTAAAGACTTTTCGGAGATATGAAGGATGCAATACTATATAAGTTACTCAATATTTACACAAGATTGACTGAAACTGAGTGTTTCACCCCCCCTTTAAGGTGTGGGAAGGCCTGAAAACAGACACAGATGTTGCTTTATTTCTTATCGATATAGCGTTGGTTTTGCTGTGTTTCACAGAACTAAGATATGCTGTCTTTTGCTTGGATACAGTATGTAGGGAAATGTTTTTAATACTCAGGATTACAACAGGTGGAATCCAACCAAACAGTCAGAGCTGCACACAACTGATAATAGTTATACACATCCTGATGAAAGTCCTACCTGATCCACTGTTCACAAGAAAAGCCCAACGACCAGGAACGTTTACATTAGTCATGAGCTTGAGGTTTGGGATGTAGATGCCATTAGTTGCATAATGAATTAGATAATAGTCAGTGGAGTTTATGGTGTCGTATCCAGCCTAATAAAACCATACACAAATGTTATGTAGCTATTCAAACAGAGCCAGTATATAATGTTACTTCAATCCTGTGATGTTTGTTTTACCTCCACGTAATCATTTATCACAGCGCAGTCACCATAATTCATCAGAATGAAAGAAAAACCACCGCCTGAAATTAAAACCACTTGAAAGGTGATTGCCTGAAAAGAAAAGAAACAACATCATGATTCATAGTCTACACATTCTGTGACTTTGTGTCTGAAAAGGAAAGAAGACACTATTTACCGGTGCTGAGTGAAGATTTAATACACTTGTATTCCATGTTTGAACATAGTCCCATGTTGCAATAAAGACCCAAGAAGCAGTGAAGCCCCTCTGAGGGAAATACTGGTTTATATCCTGAGTGGCGCGAGTGAGCACACTTCCATTAGTGTACTCCTGAAACCAGTATTTGCCCAATCCAAAGTCATCAAGGTCAGTCCAGAGCGGAGCAATGAAATCTTTATCCCCGTTTTTGGGAATGTAGTAAGGCAGAGATTCTGGCAAAGGTTGCTTGAACGTAAGGAGTCCGTTATTATTAACCTGAAATAAAAGAAATCAGCTCAAATTCAGTATGAAATCGATAATCATAAAATTTGCATTCATATTTAGTCTGGTATTGGAACCGGATTCTCACGTATGTGTTGTTGTACGTGCGGCCGAAGAACACAAATGGAGTGGAGAAGGCAACATTTACAAAGGTTTCACCACCATTTTCTAATTGTTCGGTGTCTCCTGCCGCTGAGCCGAATGGATAGAATATCACTGGTGCTACCGGGAGAATCAACACAAAAAATACAAAATGTAAAATGATCCCTGATCTATGGTTCAGATGAGACCAAAATAGTGCTTTTTGAAAAACAAACACCAGAGCTGGTTTTAACACTCACATGAGATCACAGCAAATGTAAAATGACAGTGATCCAATTTATTCTCGATGTAAAAAAAAATCCTGCTCTACATTTTTTGGATATAAATTACAATAGGGAATAAAAGACTATCGCAACATCTGCACAGACATATGATTAGTCTTTCATCACTCACAGCATTATTAACAGACACTGTGGTGTTTGGCATGTGCTGTTTTCTGTAAGAATAAATGCATACAAACACCATTAAAATACCTCATGAACTGGTTTTAATTCAGAGGGTCCATAATTACCTGCCAGTGTTGTTACAGAAAAAGCATTAAATCACTTTGTGTAAAGTTCTGTTAACTCTCTTGAACACAATCTACTACATGCCTTCTGTCGCCTGATTGCATTAATCCATGAATGTGTTTGTGTAATGTATTACATTTGTGAGTTTGAGTCTGTCTGTTTTTGGCATACTGTGGAGATAAATACATTAACATAAGCCATTTTATACTTATGTAATGTATATTTGTATCTGTTTGCTATATTAATATTAATTAATATATAATACTTTTTTTAGAACATTATCATCAATAATGAAAAAGGAATGGAAAAATAATGTAAATTAATAAACAGATATACTGTAAATTACATAAGTACAAAAGGCACGTTAATGTATTTACCACCACAGTATGCCGAAAACAGACAGATGGTCTAACAAATTCATAGATTGAATACATTACACAAACACATTCATGGATGAATGTAAATCATGCTTACTGTACCTGTGCAGTATGCCAAATGATAGCCAACTACCTGAAGTGGAATTAAAAAATATGCTTTATATTCCTTAAATCATCAAGTTTTAAGTTATAAACAGCAAATTTAGAGCATATCTTCATTTAGAAAAGACAAAACAGTTGAACCAAACATTTAATCCTCAGGGTATAACTGTATATTCTATCCACTAACCCTGCCTCTGAACACAACCATCACAGCAAACGTTCCACATTTTTACATTTTAAAAACATCATTTAGTTTGATTTATAACCTATTTATAGAGCAAAAAATGTACAATCATACATTTATTTTCCACCCATCACTCACCCTACACACAATCTCTGTCTTTTTTCTCTTGATAACAACAACAACAGCAACAGAGTAACCACCCCCACCCAGAAAACCCCCCAGGAGGATTAGAAAATATCAGCAGTCTCTATAAGCAATTATAGATCAGGTCTCCAATTGAACATTTTCAAGTGACCGATCTAAATTTTTTAGTTGGCCAAATTGAATTTCTGTGAATTAAATTGCATCAATTCACAGAAATTCAATTTGGCCAACTGAAAATTTTCAATTGGAGACCTGATTTTTTTATTTTATTTTTTTTAAATCCTATCAATTCTCATTCTTGAGAGTATCAGGTTCTTCTCGGGTTTGTTCAATTCACACACTGTAAAAAATGTAAGGCCTCTCCAATTCAAAATTTTCTAGTGAGCGATCACATCTAAATTTTTCAGTTGGCCAAATTGAATTTCTGTGAATTGATCAAATTTAATTCACAGAAATTCAATTTGGCCAACTAAAAAATTTAGATGTGATTGGTCACTAGAAAATGTTGAATTGGAGAAATGTTTTACATTGAAACTGTGAGATTGGTCCAATTAAATGTTTTAAATTGTAGTGACGATTGTTTATTTCTCACTGCCCAAAAGACAAAAATGAGCCTAAATATATTAAGCAAAATACAGAACACAGACAACAGGGTTGACATTTTATCACATTACTTTATTAACAAGTAAATTCCAACACAGGATATTTGGTGAAAATACATTATTTTCAATAAGGAAAAACTGAATACAGTCAAGAAGTCTTCTGCATAACAGGATGTCTTAATGTGATGAAGAAAACGCGGCACTGCATAGGGTAAAAACCTGCAAATAAAAATAAAAAACTAACATTAATGACAAAGCTCCCCTGCATCACATCTGGCAAGAGACAGAACAGAAGTTCCTTATTATATAATGAGGATGAGACGAATGGATGGACGAATAAGAAAATCACGAGCTTGACGTGTTTGATATTAAAAGGCAATAACTCAAGCCCTGAAAGAGGCCGACGCCAAATGCAATCTAACGGCACCGGGTGGCATGGCACACATATCACACAAATGACTTAATTTACTTATTACCTATTGTTTTAGACATATAAGACAGGAGGAAAATAAAACTATTGGCTACCATTAGAGTAAACGTGGTAAATGAAAACACACACATGAAACAAATGAATGCATGAACTCGTGATTCTACAAAATGTCTTTTAAACTTCATACCGGGTCATAAAGCAAAACTCTGGAGAATAATTTCAGTGCTAAATACTCACCAACATCTTTGTGAGATGTATATCTCTATTCTCTTGGGAATGTCTGTTTCGGTCTTCAGCACCTGCTGGTTCGGCTCCGCTCGCGCTGCCGCTCCCGCACTCCGCATTTGAAATCTCCACAGGAACGGTTTTCTTCAAGCGCATTTTGCGCATGCGTATACAGTTTTTCGGACGTAGGACTTGTTCAGCCAACATGGATTTTTCACTTCGACTTCATAGATTGACTGAGCACAATTAAATATGTTCGGTGAATATTCAATTTTAATTTTGAGTGAAGACCTTAAGCTATGATTAGTACAATGCATCGTTTTGCATGGGGATAATTATTTGGAAGTAATTTATTGGGCCAATATGTAATGTTCAATTTTCACAAATTTTCACCAGAGATGTGGTTCATCATTACCTGCCAGTGTTGTTGATGCAGATGTTGTTTGTGCCCTGGCTGTTAAAGAGAAAAATATGATTAAATTACATATTTATATTGTCTTTGCCACATTAAACATCAAACAGATGGTGAAAAAAATCTTACTCAGTGCCAGGACTGATATGAGCACCAGCAGAAGCTGTGAAACCAGAGACAATCTCATGATGAGGAAGTCAGAGATTAAACCAGCATGTAACAGGAATCCTTCTTCTGAGAGAATTATTTGAGCATAATTAGAAATGCATTTAAACCAATGTTAATCTGGAACATTGCTTAATAAAAACCCTAATTAAAAATCAGATCATTCAATGAAATCTGTCTGGAGTCATATAGGCCTAGCTGTTAAACAGTAACAGATAATATTAAATATCAAATGAACTTGTTCTATTATCAAAGTTTTTTCTGCTATGTGATTACGATGTACATATTGTGTGCAGTTGTGGTCAGAATTATGGGCACCCCTGGTAAATAGGTTCAAAGATGGCTGTAAAAATAAATCTGCATTGTTTATCCCATAGCTGTCAACATTGACATTGAAAATAAGGGAGATTTCCCGGAATCCATCCACAAAATAAGGGATTTTTTTTTTTTACACAATTCTTAGCCACAAACTTAAAAAAAAAAAAAAAGCACTGATCATTAACAGTCTAAAGAGTTTATAACTACACAATTTATTTTGATTTTGGCCGTCAGCGTCCCTGATCCATCATCACACATCACAGTCATCTACTCCACTCTCCTTGAAGTTCACTTCCCACTACTTTTTCCCTCTTCCTCCCGCCCGCCGCTGCAACTGTCTTCTTATTCTTCTTCGATAGTAGCCTAAGCCAGTGTTTAACAACCTTTTTTCAGTCATGGCACCCTTTGAAAATGTTCTCCATTTTGTGGCACCCCCTCGCATACGTTACGCTAGGGGTGTAATGGTACAGATTGCTCATGATTCGGTTTGTGTCACAGTTTTAGGTTCACCGTTTCGGTACGGTTCAGTATTTGCTATGTTCAGGGAAAAAAGGACTACTGTCAAATAAAAATAAAGAAAATAATAAGAACAAATAATTTTAATACAAGCAGCAGCACAAATAAATACAATTGAGCAAAGATAGGCCTGACTAAGTTTACAAAGAGAGAATTACTTGAAAAATTTGAACAAAAAAAAAAATATTTTAAGGACTTTTACACGGCACCCCTGCTCTCGTCAGACGGCACCCCGGTTGGGAAACACTGGCCTAAGCTACTGTCAGTGTACCGCCACCTGCTTGACTGGAGGTCTAGCAACCCAAGTGCAAGCCACTTCACAGACACAGATAGTTGCGTGTTCTGAGTTAACACAATCAGAGCGTAAAAATACGGGATCCCAGATAGCACACATACATCTCGGAGACGGCTATTTGATGTGCGCGTTTACATCTGGAAGACGTATTTTTTAGAGTGTTTGCTCATCTGCAATACGTCTATTGGACGTTTCCTGTCAGATGTCAAATAGACGTTTAAACAATGTCTTTAAGATGTTTATGATTTAGAATGTATGAAAAATTGACATCTTAAAGACGTCTATCAGATGTTTGTAAACAGCAGATGCTTTCCAGATTAAGTGATCTTTAACAGACATCTTGCAGACGTAGGCCTACGTGTGCTATCTGGGGATATTTTACGGGAAAATATTAAAACGGGAAGACAGCGGGAAAAGAGCTAAAATACGTGAGAAACCCGAAAAAAATGGGAGGATTGACAGCTATGTTATCCTTTTGATCTTTCATTCAAAAAATTCGCAAAAATGTAACCTTTCATTGTGGTAAAATAATTGAAAGTAGGGGGTAAATCACATTATGAAATGCATGCTTTTCACCAAAACACATTGGCCATAATTATTGGCACCTTTTAACTAAGTACTTTTTTCAAACTCCTTTTGCCAAGATAACAGCTCTGAGTCTTCTCCTATAATGCCTGAGTTTAGAGAACACCTGACAAGAGATCAGAGACCATCCTCCACATAATCTCTCTAGATCCTTCAGATTCCCAAATTCTCTTCAGTTTACCCCACTCATTTTCTATAGGATTCCGGTCAGGGAACTGGGACGGCCACGGCAGAAGCTTCATTTTGTGCTCAGTGACACATTTGTGTGTTGATTTTGATGTTTTTTGTTTTATCGTTGTGTTGATGGAAGATCCAAACACGGCCCATTATAAGATTTCTTGCAGTGGCCGTCAGGTTTAGATTTTTATCTGTTGGTATTTGCTAGAATCCATGATACCATGTATCTGAACAAGATGTCCAGGACCTCCAGCAACAACATTAAATATCTAGCGGTATTTTTAACCGCAGGCATGGGGTACTTGTTATCCCTGTTTGCACCAAACCCATCTGGTGGGTTTGCTGCCAAAAAGCTCTTTTTATTTTCATCAGACCATATAATCCGGCCTCTTTTGAAATTCCAGCCGTGTCTGACAACTGAATATATGGAGTTTGTTTTTGGATGAACGAGGAGGATTATTGGCGCACATTAAGACAATATAGACACGTCCTCTTCCAGGCAGATTTGTAACAGTTGATTCTTAATGATTTGCCCTGGTAGTGGGGATTTTCAATGCTTTAGCTATTTTCTTACAGCCACTTTCTATTTTATGAAGCTTAACAATCTTTTCTGCACATCAGAACTATGTTCTTTAGTTTTAATCATTGTGATAAATGATTAAGGGAATTTGGCCTTTGTGTTTCCTCATATTTATACTCCTGTGAAACAAGACGCAATGGCTGGACAATTTCATGTTCCTAGTCACCCTTGTGCGCTAAAAAAATAAAAAAATTAATGGGAATATACTTCAGAGATATTTTACTGCAAAAAAATCTTGGGGTGCCAATAATTGTGGCCAACGTAATTTGGAGAAAAACATTTATTTCATAAAGAGATTTCCTCCCCACTTTCAATTGTTTTACTTCAATGAAAGGATAAATGATGCAGATTTATTTTTACAGCCATCTTTGATCATATTTACCAGGGGTGCCAATAATTCTGACCACAACTGTATATGCGTTAAACTGTATAATATTGTAAATATGCACCTGCATTTGCACCACAATGTATATTGTAACATATACTGTTAATAAGGGATTTGTGTTTGTCAAATTCATGACTTCAAATGTACACAATCTTGGAAAAAAATGTATGACGGTTTTGACGAAAATATGAAGCAGCACAACTGGTTTCAACATTGACAGTGATAAGAAATGTTTCTTGAGCAGCACAACAGATTAGAATGATTTCTGAAGGATCACGAAGGTTCAGCTTTGCATCAGAAGAATAAATTATACATTAATATATATTCAAATAAAACAATTATTTTAAATTTAACCTAAATGATAGGCAAAATTTCATTCTGAAAATTTTATATAAAGGTACATATTTTTTATATGTGTTTCATAATACGTTTTATCATATTGCAGTTATATCAAATTATAAAAGCAATAAGCTATTTGATTGGCATATTGTTTTATTGCATTGTATCATCTCAGTGATATATACATAATTTTAATTTCAATAATTGTATAATTTGAGAATATGGAGTTTAACATTAAAGAGAAAGATTTGCCTTACCTCCGACTGCTTCTTCTGCTGCTCTTGTACCTGATGTGGATTAGCAGGAAGTTTCACTGATTTTAAATGTGCCCCGGACCTGTGTTTAAGTTTACAATCGGAATGGGGAAAAAAAAAACATGCTGTCATCAGTACTTCTTTTACTGCAGATTTCATCTAACATTCCGATTTTAGATGATAGGGTTTACACCAGGGGCGGTTCTAGGATTTCACCCTTAGCGGGGCTTAGCCCTCACTGCTGATAACACTACTGCAGAATGTTGATAGCACATATAAAGGATAGCACAAATGTGCTCATAGCTGAATTACATTAGTTTAAATAAACCTAAAACTACAAATTTTATAGTCTTTGCAAGAAAAAAAAATCTGGAATACAGCTGAATTGTGGGCACAGAAACACTAGAAAATGTTCAGTCTACAGTGTTTCCCACAGATTAAAACCCAATTTGTGGTGGCGGGCGGGCAGGGGTTGGGGGGTATTTGGGGTTGGTTATTGGCACAAATATCGATTTCAATCTTGATTCAGTATCAATTCATATAGCCTACTGGTACATAATAAGTTTGCCTTTTTAGCACCATTTTAAACTTTTCTTGGGTTAAATTATATTTGCTTGCATTCGTTAATATTCACTTGTGTGTGCATATAAGTATCATTAAAAATATTAGGATGTGAGTTAACAACGTTTTTAAAGGTCCCGTTCTTCGTGTCTTTTTGAAGCTTTGATTGTGTTTACAGTGTGCAATATAACATGTGTTCATGTTTCGCGTGTAAAAAAAACATTTTTCACACAATTTACTTATCTGTATACCGCTGTTTTCACTGTCCTAAAAACGGCTGATGAGTTCCTTGTTCTATGAAGTCCCTCCTTCAGAAATACGTAACGAGTTCTGATTGTGCCAGCGGTTCCTGTGTTGTGATTCGACAGCAGCTTAGCGCACGTTGTACGGAAAGGTCACGCCTCTTAACGGGAGATGTATGCGGCTATGCGCTCAATGATCTCTACAGCGTCCCTGGGAAAGCCAAACAAAGGTGATTTGACTCCGGGATGAAAATAACGTCTCGACGACATGGCGACACACACACTCAAACGCAGCACTTCCTTTTCTCCACGCGACCGTCCTCTTCTCCACGTGGGACAGCAACAAGACCACGCCCCCTTTTTCGCGTATTCTTGTGTGGGCCTACTGACGTAATCAATGAAGGAAGTACCAGGATGTAGTCCAAGCCAGCCGTTCGCTGTAGGCTTTGAAAGGGAACTTCTGTTAATTAAAATATCTCGCTTGGCATTGAACTTTGAGCTTTATAATTTTACAGGTATTATTTATGCTCTAACAGCAACATTACACACTAACTAAAGTTTGAACAATGGGATCACGAAGAACGGGACCTTTAAATTTTAACATTTAAAGAAATCTAGTGTTTGATCATGTCTAAATATGTATTCAAAAGCAAAACCTAAAAATAAGTAAGCAGTTATGATCTGCAATACTTTTTTGAGCAACTAGAATGTATATTTATTAAAGAGCCATACAGGCACCTAGGTGGGTAAACCATGGCATTACAAATTAAATGTATTATTTTTCCAGCCACAAAATGACTCTAATTTGCCTCTTTGCATTGGAACTCTCTATTTTAACCTTAATTACACTAATTGTAATATAAATAAAAAAATATTAGAAGAAAAATATTTTAATTCATTAAATAGTCATTAATGGACCATAATTATTGCACAAGTAGGCCTATTTAGTACCAAAAGAGCTCCTCAAAATATTCAATAAATATTATTAAACAAAAATATAGAACATTTATTTAATTGAAAAATAGTTAAAGTGTATGGTCACATTTGACCACCAATGAGTATGTGTGTGACCAATAAGGAATACCTGAGGGCTAAATACAAGAAAAACATTAACATTAATGTTCACAATATTGAATCTCCATCACTCTCCATAATAAAACGATACTTTAAATGTGGTTGACGTAATAATCAATGCACACTATGCTGTACTGTTTACCAAAAATTGCTGCAAATACCTGTATAGTGAAGCTGTTGTATATCCGCTTAAGCCATTCAAGCGCTATAAGTATTGAGAGATCGATGAACCACGTGACCGCGCGTGCCGCCGCGAGATGAAAGCCTGTCGCAACTTTTTTTTTTCAACGCCTCTGGCTTTAACTGTTATGCCACATTAGCGCTAAAACGCTATTTATTGTTTGAATTTCGTTTAACATTTTTAAAAGCTTATAAAAAGCTTATACTTTGTTTCATATCAAAAGCATGTTTGGCAATTTGAGAGCGAGAGACGCGCATGAGTGACAGAGAGACGGAGGGAGAGCAGGGAAAGGAAATGCAGCTGAAGTTCAGCTGCTGAACCTATGAGCTGAACGAATACGCTGCGTGTTTTGAATGCAGCCTGTGGTGATTCTATGATTCCCACTTTCAATACATTTTGATAACATGATAGTTGATAGTTTTAGGGGGGCTGGCATGACAGACAGGGGGCTAAAGCCCCCCTAAAAAGGGTCTAGAACCGCCCCATAATATTACTTTGGTAATATTTAATGCACATGGATTTAATTACCCAGTTCCTGTCACTGTACTGTTCCAATTAAAGGAGAACTTCTGTGAATTTTTAAGTTAATCTTGATCGTTATACCTTTGTGAGTACTGTCTATAGAAAAAAAACTAACCGGATTGGAGCTTGCAACACGGAGCTGTTACAGTTAATGCCCAGAGCTCCCACTCAGCTAACACGGCAGCTATGGGGCATATACATAAAGAGTGTCTTTGTGCCTCTTAACAGACACAAAACGCAATTAAAATGTCTGTCCAACATGAACAGGGCTTTTACATGACAACGAGATGCATTTAAAGAACTTAGCCATTGTTTAAACTCACCGAAATAGTGTTTTAAACGGCAAGCTGTAGTCTCGCGCTGAAGTCCCGTGGGAACTCAGTTGTAGCCGGTAAAAATTTAAATAGTCCAGGGGGGAGGAGCATCGTGTGTGTAAAAAAACCTAGGAAGATACAGCTACGGGCACTGGGCATGCGCACATCAATTAATTACTGTATTTGCATTATTGTAATGGTAGGTTTAGGGTGTAGGCGTTAATCAAACACAATCTGGTAAGTAGCACATTTATTTATTGTTATTTTATTGTGAGATTTTGCCTCACTTCCTACTATTGCTGTACCCCTTCTAGCCACAACTCTTCTTCTCCGTTTTTAGTGTATTTCTGTGGCAGAATTACAGTGCCACATACTGGTCTGGCATGTATACTACATCGTTTTGAATCGTTCTCTTGAAACAAGGGGAAAAAAAAGATTGGATAGGGAAAGCTCTTCATGTGGACGGGGCCTTAGATGCTATAAAAATATTCTTCCTATTTGTATTCACTCATTAAGATGCTTAAATGTTTCATTAAAGATGCGTATGTTTCAGTTGATTTTACAGACAGAAAGAAACAAAGAAACAATGCTAACAGAGAAATGGTGTCTTGCCTCAATTTACACGTTTACAACTGACACAAATCATTATTTTTGTAATTTTTTTGTATATTTGATGATATGTTAGAAAATGTATATGTACAGTAGTTTTCATTCATTTAGACATTCATTTGAGTGGTCATGAGGTCAAAGTTCAAATGAATTTAATTCCATTCCATTGCCTTTAATGTTAATTAGTT
Organism: Romanogobio albipinnatus; assembly: GCA_023566225.1. Lineage (NCBI taxonomy): Eukaryota > Metazoa > Chordata > Actinopteri > Cypriniformes > Gobionidae > Romanogobio > Romanogobio albipinnatus. Next base: position 4,755,590 of record CM042257.1, on the reverse strand, counting down.
AATACTGGTAATTCTCATATGTATTTATTCTAAATTTCATAAAATGACATACTCAATGACAAGTTCTAATGAATATTGATTTTTTTAACAATAATTTTAACAATAATTATATAATTAAACAATTTTTTATTACACCACAAAGAATTGCTAAATTTTAGGCCAAATGTTAATTAAGTGATAAATGTGTGTACTTGTTGAGATTATGAGGACCAAATTTCCCCACAAACAGTAAAACCTGACATTTTTTATGACAATATGAGGAAAACTGCTTATACTTAATTTCTAGGTGTAGGGTTAAGGATATGTTAAGGGATATAAAGTATCATTAGCTCAGTATAAAACTATTATGCCTTTGGAGAGTCTATACTGATATAAAAAAAAGGATTGTGTGTTGAGTAGCCTACGTGTGCACGTATGCGTATGTGTATGTGTGTATTTACATGAGTGTGAGACAAAAAGGGAGTTCCCCTTCCTATTAAGTAACATCACAATTATTTCCAAAGAAACATCCATCCTTCAAATACTTTTCGATCCCCCCCCCCCCCCCGTCTTGTCAACAATATATAAAAAGAAACTCATTCTTGACACACCTCACCACCTAGCCGTAAGGTTAACTTTTGACTTGACTATAAAAAGTTTATGATTCTATTTTAATTCATATAATTAAATAATTGTTTTTATATATATATATATATTTTTCTGTGGGCATTTTCACTTTGACAATATTGTACTGTAAAACAAACATACTAATAAAATACTTTTTGAAAAACTACTTACAATCTCCTTCTGGCCCAAAAAGGCAGTGTATTCTCCTTATAAGCAGAGAAAACAGTTTGTATGAATAACATTGTAGTTTCAGATACTGAATGGAAAACAGAATCATACAGCTGAAACCACAGAGCATACATGGATAAAACTCAAAGCAACAATCAGGTACATTCCCACAAAGTATGCAGTGCACATACACTTCCTTGTACATATTCCTATTGGGTCAATAATAGTTTTTAAATGCTTTTGAAAAAAAAATATCTTCTGCTCACCAAAAGCTGCATTTATTTGATCAAAATGCAGTAAAGGCAGTACTATTATGAAATATTATTACATAAAAATATTTTATGGTATAATATATTTTAAAATGGGATGGCGAAGCTCAAAAACACATTAGCATTGATTGCATCACCTGATGAGCTTACAGGAACATCACCAGCTAACCATATCACTGCACATAAAGGAAAACTACACCTAGATTACTACTACCAAGATTCAGTCTCCTACTACACCAGGAGACTGAATCCTCCTCGCTCTCCCCTCGTATCCTCAAGAGGGTAGGGGACCTGCAGGTTGACGGAGCATGCCTGGAATTCGGGCCGGCCTATTCTCACGTCATCCTGAGACCCCGGCCTGGATGTGTGCCCAAGGTTCCCACCTCTCCCTTCAAGGACTAGGTGGTGAGCTTGCAAGCGCTGCCTTGGAGGAGGTAGACCCAGCCTTGGCACTGCTCTGTCCAGTACGCGCCCTTCGCGTTTACGTAGACAGGGGCAGTGTTTCAGGACCTCAGACCAGCTCTTTGTCTGTTATGGTTGGAAGCTCAAAGGAATAACTCTCTCCAAGCAAAGGTTGTCTCACTGGATAGTGTACGCCATTGTCTTGGTTTACCAGTTGCAGGGCCGTCCATGCCCCCTAGAGGTGAGAGTACACTCCACTAGGAGTGTGGCCTCCTCCTAGGCTCCAGCGAATGGCGCCTCGATACAGACATCTGCAGAGCTGCAGACCCAACACATTCGCCAGGTTTTATAACCTCTGAGTGGAGCCAGTGTCCTCTCATGTACTCGCCTCAAGTAGTGGCCGGTAGCTGGACAGGCTCAGATGTCTTCTCTTGCTTGCCATTCCACTCCACAGACTGGATACGTGCAATATTTTTCTCAGGTGTGCTTCTCCGGAAGCCCTGAGTTCCTCCAGCAATGCTGATACCGACAACAGTGTGCTTGCCGGTTCAGTCTGGCTAGGCACTCCATGTCCGTGGTTCTCCCGCGGGGCAACCCTCACGTGTGTATTTCCACTGTAACCCTCCTTGAGCATGTGTCTTCCCCTGGCAAGCCATTGCCACTCCTGGGGTGTAAAAATCTTCGGCAGGTTACCCCAGAGTTCTTCCAAATGCAGCCCCCTCGGGGGTCATATGTGTATCCCTAAGTCCCCCCTTCGGGCAGGCACTTGTTGCGTATTTCCACGTGGAATATGCTTCCCAGTGTACCTTGGTATTCCCGTGTTGAGTTGGAGTCCTTCGTCCATACTAGTCTTACGACAGGGAACTCACTCTTTCACAGGGCACTGGATGACAGCCGAGTGGCGGGATTAGATTGGGACCCCCATTCGTCAGTCACTGGTGTTACTCAGAGTGACTGAACGAAAGGGAACGTCTCGGTTATGTATGTAACCCTCATTCCCTGAGGAGGGAACGGAGATGTAACGTCCCTCTGCCACTTCCGCTGTACCGCTGGAACGGCCGGGAGTTCAGTCTCGGCTCCTCAGCAGGTAACATAAATGCGATATTGCCAGCGCACTTCCTTATATACCCACGAGGTGGGGCGGAGTTACGCTATGCAAATTCCGCATGCCCATGGCATTTCATCGTCCATTGGGCGCTTTTTTACATCTTGAAGTTGATTGGCTTCTAAGCGAAACCCCCATTTGTCAGTCACTGACGTTATGTCTCCATTCCCTCCTCAGGGAACGAGGGTTACATACGTAACTAAGACATTTTTTTTTACTAACATTTTCCACTTCTGATGTCATTTCTAGCGAGAAATTACAAATGTAGTAATTAAATATTTGTTTAGTTCTCACCAAAGCTCTCTCTATTTTGCCGTAGATCATTAAACGGTTACACTGCCTAACAAGTCTGTCCAAAATTAGTTTTATGAGGTGCCTTCATGCACAAACGCTACCTTACAAGCCATTGTCTGATAAGAGGCAACGAGTCAGCTGCCTAGGTTTTCGGACGCAGCCTATGACAACTAGACAAGCCGTAGAGACAGATCACCTGCAAAGACCTCATTGACTAGACAGCCATTGGCATAGCTCCTCAGCAAATACCACAGAAACGAGACAGGTCTTTGGCACAGAACCCTATGGCTGTAATCATAATCACTGTCTGTTCATTTGGCCAAAGGAGAACTGCCCCCCTAACAGAGTCTTGATTCTCCCAAGGTTTTTCTTTTCATTTCGGTCATCTGATGGAGTTTGTGTTCCTTGCCACAGTGGAGTTCTCCTTCCTGTTGAGTGACATTCCTTTTCAGAGCACACTGGTTTCAAACAAGAAAAAAAAAAAAGCATGTCAACATTAAATGCAGGCCTTAACCTGGCAGTATGCAAAACAAATGGTGGAATGTAAAATAATATTAACCTTGCCTTATGTATGCTACTTGAGGTTTCCTATTGTTACTGTACTAGCATCTTGTGTTGGATCTAGACAACACAGGGGATATTATCGTTAATGTTGTCTCACTAAGAAACTTTCAATTTAATCAGAAATTGTTTAGACAAGTGGATAAAATCACTACTTACTGCTTGCGGGAATATCGTTTGAGTTGCCGCTTCTCCAGTATCAGACGTTGAGCGAAGCCTGTTTGATATTGTCCCAGGTTAGAAAAACTGTCCATGGTGAAATGGGCTGAGCAAACTAACAACTTTAAATTAAATTGTCGCAGTATCCGGTTATAGATAAACATCAACCATGCCTGTTGACAGTTTTGTTCTGTGGGAAGGGTATGCAAAGTCCTCACATCCCCTGCACAGCCTGGAACATAACATATATTTCCATGATCTGCGATTTTGGCTATCCTCGCGTTACGCTTGTTTCTTCACAATACCTGCAGAACTCCCGATGATTCGGCTGTGCAGTTCGGCCTGGCCTTGAACATGTGCTGGCATATGCAAATGTTTGGGGGCGTACATAATAATGATCCCGACTGTTGCGTTAAAGTCTGTGTTATGTTAAGATTCGCCTATTTTTCTGTGGTGTTTTTCCACAAACAAGATTTACATATGAAGGAGGAAGCAATGGTGTTTAAGACTCACTGTATGTGATGTCCATGTGATGATACTGTACCTCCATTCTCTTAACTGGGCTGAATACTAGTTACATGTGTATTCGATAGTAAGTTTATGATAAATCTTGAGCTGAATTTGGTAAGTAGTTAACAGTGAATTAATCCTGATGTGCACCCTCAAGTAAAGTCATGACACAATGATGCATTAACAAGCCATGAGTTGATGTTAGTATATATGGTTAGTTAATAATGAATTAATCATGATGTGCCCCCTCAAGTAAAGTCATGACATAGTCATACATTAACAAGCCATGAGTTGATGTTAGTGTATGGTTAGTTAATAATTAATTAATCATGATGTGCCCCCTCAAGTAAAGTCATGACATAGTCGTACATTAACAAGCAATTAGTGTCAGGACTCCTGGGTGATCTTGTGTGTGTGTGTGTGTGTGTATGTATGTCGGTGGTGGTTCCTCACGGGTTCACTGGCTCCTCCCGCTCGTTTCAGTAATTGTTCACCTGTCGTGTCTCATCAGCTGTTCTCTGTTTTTATAGCACTCTGTCCTGTCTCTCGTCGCGTGCTCATTGTCTTGGTTGGTCTCATTCTCGCTGTCCAAGTCCAGTCGGTAGATCTTGCTGTTTCTCTTCAGTTCTTCAGGTTCGGTCGCAAGCATCTTCGTCTTAGCCCAGAGTTCACACGCCTGTGGATATCGTGATTTTGATGCACTGATGATGCACTAACAATTCATTAATTACAAAATGAATAAACATATACACTAAGAATCCTTATTCCTTTACACCCTTGGTACAAACCCCCCCCCCCCCCCCCCAAAAAAAAACAAAGATAAAAAGTATTTGTAGGCTAGTTATTTTATTTTTATTTATATAATTAAACATATATGGACTTAAAAGAAAGCCCAAACATACATGTAAAGACACACATAAGGCATGTTTACATGTAAAACAGGGCACATCCACCGGCTAATGCTAATCGAAGCATACAAGTTACATTTAAACAATTAAAAAATACAGTTAATTAAAGTACACCTCCAGAAATATCCTAATACAACAATCATACAAACATGTCTTAAATTATTATATCGGTTAACCAAAGCAGTCGACATATAATATTTGATGAAAATGCCAGCATCACCGAAGGAACACAACTAACGCGGTAGGAGCACAGAGAGCGCCACCTATGAGTATCCCACCAGAAACAAACCCTACATACTGTAGGTCCGAGAAGAAAACTAGAAAACTATAAAAATCTGAAAACGGTTTATATCAAATGAAAATTATTAGTGATAGTTATTAGTCTATTTTACTTTAAAAATCACAAAGCTGCAGATGGCAGATTATAATAGGCTATTAGCCTACAGTTTAGCTAAATTATGACAGTATTAAATCACATATTTAATTCAAAGTCAGAGTACTTCTTATTTATTCTTAAAGGGCCTGTTTGATTTAGTTTAACCATACGTGTTAATTAATGCATTAATTATTAAACATGTAGCCTATTAATGCTGCTGTTATTCATGCATGAATCCTTATGACTCCTTAGTTCATGATAGCTCCTCATTTGTTCATGATTAGTTCATATCTTCACTAATCATGAGTTCATGTTGAATTAACTATTAATTCATGTATTAATACATGATTATTCATGGACTGTTATTGTGAAGTGTTACCCAAAAAGGAAAATGTTGTCATCATTTACTCACCCTCAAGTTGTTCCAAACCTGTATGAAATGATTCCTCTGCTGAAGATCTTGAATGCCATTTATAAATGTAAATGCCTTTAATAAAAATATTTGCACATTACATACACTGTATGTTAAATCTCAATGCATGATCCTGCTGCTGCTTTCTGTCCGTAAAGTTTATTTCATCTGCTGAACACAAAAGAAGATATTTTGAAGATATCATGCATTGAGATATAACATACAGTGTATATAATGTTCAAAAGTTTTTTATTAAAGGACTTTGCATTTATACATTGCATTCAAGATCTATATTTTTCAGTTCATGGATTCAAAACTTTACACTGCTCTACTGTTTGTGCTAAAGTAAGGCTGTATGAAAAATCATCACTGGCTGATCAGTGCAGAAATGATTAGCTTATGTGGTGTTGAGCATATTTCTTTCTTTCTTTTACCCGTTCTACAGGTGTCTGTTCTCAATAGAAGCCTTACAGTTTAGTATTTGTATTCTAAGGTATAGTTTTAATGAAGGTCAATGAATGAGACGAACAGTTTTACTTTCAGTTAAGTGAAGTGACGTGTGGCCAAGTATGGTGACCCATACTTGGAATTTGTGCTCTGCATTTAACCCATCCAAGTGCACACACACACAGTAGTGAACACACACACACCGTGTACACACACATACACACCCAGAGCAGTGGGCAGCCATATTGCTGCGGCACTCGGAGCAATTGCTCAAGGGTCTCACCTCAGTCGTGGTATTGAGGGTGGAGGAGAGCGCTGGTTATTCACTCCCCCCACCGACAATTCCTGCCGGACCTGAGACATTCAGGTTACAAGTCCGACTCTCTAACCATTAGCCCACGACTGCCCAACTTCAGTTAAGAACGAGTTAAAACTTCTGCAGTTGACATTTGATAACACAGTTTATAACACACACCATGATGGGGAAAAAACAGCAGACATAATTCTAGAAATAAATAGTTCACCTGTCTGGTTTTATTTTGTAAATTCATAAATGTTGATTAAAAGTGAAGGGGGAATGCAAAAGGAGAACTTTTGATTAACTACTGATTGCGGTTTTCAGAAAAATTAGGCTTTCAAGTATTAAAAAGATCCAAAAACACCATTAAATGTATGATGTTATTCAAACAACTCATGCATATTTAAAATCTTCTACAGTCATACTATAGCTTTGTGTGAGGGAAAGAAAGACAGAAATTTATGTTTTTATTCATTGACTTCCTCTCTAGTGACCGGATCATTGAACTGAACGTGGATCGGATCAGTCTGATTCCCTAATGAATCATTCAGACCAGTTCTGTGAACTGCATCACTGATTCATGGAAAAGATTCAATATTTTTTTTAAAGCGATTTGCTCACAAATATGGGTCACATTGAAAAAAATCACATGAACATGCAAAGAAGCCTAGGAATGTAAGGAAGTTATTGTAAAATTTGTCCACATGGGAAAAATGTTTTGTATGGATCTCTTTTATAAATGTTTATGCTGTTTTGTGCTTGTTTTAATCCTTTAAGTGAAACCACAGAATGAAAAACTGTCTTTACAGTCTCCATTTGATCAATGAGATATTTGCTGTCAGACACTAAGAAAACAAGACTGTTTTATTTATTTTCCTGAAGGAAACTGAATTTATGGATTTATCTTTTGCAGTTTTCTTAACTTCAGCTCTATGCTGCTTGGCAGACCGTTCTTGACCAGCTCCTGTTTTATCTGAAACAAAAGATGGACAGACAGATCAATCTTTCCATGAATCTTCTAATGGCACTGTATTTTGTATAAATATTCATAGTAAGTGTGACGTACTTGCTGTAAAACAATCTCAATGTTTCCACTCTGTGTTAGATCTAAAAATGAGGAAAGTTTCACTCGAAGTCCAATGACATTGTCTAAAGGGAAACACACAGACAACATCCTAAAATACTCATATTATATCATATAAAAACATTACATGGGGTTATATGAAATGTATCAAAACCTATCTATAAATGTATAAAAACCTTTAGAAACACAAGACTTCTTACTTTGGCAACACTTTATTTTGATGGTCCCGTTTTAACTTTCTGTTGTTGACTATAAGTAACTTCACAACTACATGTCAACTAACTCTTATTAGGAATTAGTAGACTGTCCGCTTAATCTGCTAACTCTTTATTGTGATGCTCCTCCAACAGACATTCTACTGACTAGTTACTAGTAACTTTGCAACTACATGTCAACTTATTCTAACCCTAATCCTAGAGTGTACTAATACTCTACTAACACTAATGACAGTTTGTAGACATGTACGTGTAATGTTACTTATAGTGAACAGAATGTGTTGAAGGGACCGTCAAAATAAATTGAAACCCTTACTTTTAGAGTTGTTGCGTCCACCGTCCACCCTGAAGGCCCATCGACCGGGAACATTGACATTACTGGAGTTTTTGAGGTTTGAGATGGAGCTCCCGTTGATTGATCCAGGAATCACAAAGTGGTCACTGGAGTTTACTGTGTCATAACCAGCCTGAGTATGTAAAAACATTATTCATATAAATAATATATATACAGTACATATGCTGTTATACATTAGTAACGTTTTGTTCTCAACAGGGGCAGACTTAGTTTGGGGCAGACTTAATTTGCTTAGGGCATCCAAATCACTATGCACCATTTTTGTCATGAAGGCCAGCCTCCGACTCAACTGCGCCTCCTGCTGCCCTACTCTGCCTGGTTCAGGCTCGTCAGTCATTGGGATCACTGTCAGAAAGCTCCATCTATGACTTTTTTTTTTTTTTTTTTTGCCTTTTTGGATTATTTTCTGTTCCTGTCCGGATTGTTGACAGCATTTTTGATACCCCTGATTCCCAGATGCCCTATGCGACAGCTGCCCCTGGTTCTGAATATAGAAAACAAGTTTCTTTTACCTCCACTGGAAGTCCTGTTACAGCAATGTCACCATAATTCATCAGAATAAATGAAACATTACTGCCTGAAACTAAAACCACTTGAAACGATGTTTCCTGCAAAGATTGAAAAAGGATAATCACTTTAAACTTAGCATTCTCATCATTTTTAATTCATAAAATTACATTTCTGTATTATTGAACATTATTTTTATGAGCATTACTGACTGACCTCATTGTTATTTTTACTGTTTTAAATGTATCATTTTAATAACTGTCTTTGTGTACTAAATTCTGAAATTGTATTGAACTGAATTGTGGATGAAATGAAACAGTCACATTTCAGAAGTATATCAAACGTACTGTGTTGGTCAAGTTGTAGTAAGCGACTTTATCCCATGTTGCAACAAAGACCCAAGAAGCGTTGAAGGTCAGATTTGAGAAATGATTGTTTATATCCTGAGTGGCGCGTGTGAGAACACTTCCATTAGTGTACTGATGATATGAAACCACTCCTCTCGCACTGTTGTCAAGGTTGGTCCAGAGACCAGCGATTATATCTTGGCCTCCATAAGCGGGAAAGGAGTAGGGAACATACTGTGATGAAGCCTGATTGAATGTGAGGTATCCATTATTATTCACCTGAAACATGAGCAATATTGTCAAAATCACAGCCACATAATCACAGATGAGTTTATAAAGCATCCACCACTCACATTTAGACTTAGAATCGAGATGGAATCAAATTCTTACATAAATCTGCTGGTATGTGCGGCCAAAGAACAGAAATGAACTCAGCAGCTGAATAACCGATGAGCTTCCATCATCAACAGCAGCGTTTCTTGTGTCTCCTGATGAGCCGAATGGGTAGAATATTTCTGGTGCTGCCAAGAGGAAAAAAAAGGGTCTTTTGTTTGCATTTCATACTGATTTATGGGGTTCATGTTTGAATTAGGGATGGGCGTATCGATATGAAGTATCGATATATCGATACTGACGTGAGCATCGAAAAGTATCGATACTCAAATAAAAATATCGGTAATTTTGTTTATTTAAAGAGATTATTTTATGCATACAATACAAACGTTATGTATGTTATGAAATCTATGTTACTGAATAGTTGTGTAGTATAGGACTATTTTCCTGCTCATACATGCTGAACCATGATCTGAACGCACGCAAATGCTGCAAGACAGAACCAGTCAATCACAGAGAGAGCGTTCACACACTGCTGACACTGTATTCAAGCAGAGCTACGTTTCCCAAAACTATCATAAGAAACCATTGATGCTTTTGGGAATGCAGCCCAGAACAATGCTCATCAGAAGACAAAAAACATATGTTTGAGTTATTTCACAATAAACAAATAGAAATTGTAGCCTACATAGTGCAATTAATCTCTTTAAACGTAATGTTAAAAGTTGACATTGATAATGTTCTATTCTGTAACTAATGTTATTATAAATAATGTCAGAATAAAATGGTTGCATTTTATGGGTGCAACATCCTGTCACTGGTAGTCCCTTATGAAAATATATTTTTTACTACAGTGACCATAGTTCAACTAGTATTTGTAAATGTCCATGGTTACCACAAGTAACAGTATTTTAACCATGTGTAAACAAAAATATGATCTAATAAGTTTAACGCATATTGAATGTTAAAATACCTTTCAAAAACGATGTTAAGTGGGTATCTTTACCCATGTTACTCTTAGTGATTTTAATAATTTATTAAATTAAAAAATTTAAAAGTTCAGTTTAGAAGTATCGTATCGGTATCGATATCGGTGATACTGGCCTTGAAAGTGTCGGTATTGAAAACAAAATAAGTGGTATCACCCATGCTTAGTTTGAATCTGGCTGTGATTAATAGTGGGATGATGATGCCCTCTGGTTGCCGACTCATGTGGATGCAACAAGAGTAAAATAAAACAAAGGAAAATGGGGGCAAAATTAATTAAAAGGTAGATTTTTGTGGATTTCTTGGATGAAATGTGACTACACATGGTTCAACCTTAATCTTATGAAGTGACGAGAATACTTTTTGTGTGCAAAAACTTTATTCAACAATTTCATTCTAACCTGTGCCAGTGATCAGAAGACTTGTCCTATGTCACTGGGCTCTAATTACGAGTTGACATGCAAGGTAAGTTCCTATAGATGTACATCATTAAGAAAAAGACCCGAAAATACAGTGATGGTGTCTGACAGAATTCTGTTGAACAGCAGGAAATGGCTATAAGAAAATAGCGCAACAATTGGAAATGCTCATTACTGCTATCAGGGCAATAATTAAGAAGTTTAAATCAACTGCAGGCATTAGTTGGGTCTTGGGGTCAGAACATCTCCAAAACTACTTGAAATCACCTACATTACTTCTATGGTTGATAAAAAAAGCCTTTGCTGTCCTTTGAGAGACCTTGCCTGAAAACAGACACAGATGTTGCTTTATTTCTTCTCGATACGTAACGTCTACCAGAGGGTGAAGTCTGCCCAGATGAAAAACAAAAGAAACAGGAGGCGAGAAGAACGACACTGGTCAAATGAACTGGTAGTCCCACGAGTCTTTATAAAGGGTTCGCAACAAAGGGACGTGGTGGTGGAAAAAAAATATAGGATGGGAGGATAACTCTAACCAGGGCCGACCCAAGCCCTAATGGGGCCCTAAGCAGAATTTTATTTGGGGGCCCCTCTGCGCCACCAATACAATTGACTATTGTCAATTCTTGATAATTCGCACATCAATGTTAGTAGTTGTAGCTGTGTTGGTTACATCATGTCTGGCCGTCATGTTTTTACCCTTATACGGTTTTTAATTGTGACAGTAGCAAACCCACAAGAGTGGTCAGGTGTTAATATTCAAAGCCTTATAGTACTACAGTTCAAACTGGGATATGAATGTTTTTATTTATTTATTTATATTTATTGTTATTCTTTTAAGTAGGCTAGCCTAGTCTCTTATGCTGAATATGCTCACTTTTCCCCAGGATTCTTTGATGAATAGAAGGTTCAAAAGAACAGCATTTCTCTAAAATAGAAAGCTTTCAAAAAAAATCCTACAAATATTGTACAACACTGTTTTTAACACTGATAATCATAAATGTTTAAATCATCAAATCCTCATATGAGAATGATTAGTGAATGGTCATGTGACACTGAAGACTGGAGTAATGATGATAAATTCAGCTTTGATCACAGAAATAAATTACACTTTACAATATATTCACTTAGAAAACAGCTGTTTTACATTATAATAATATTACACAATATTTCTGTTTTTACTGTATTTTTTATCAAATAAATGCAGCCTTGGTGAGAAGAGACTTATTTTAAAAACACATTTTTTTTATTTATTTCAAACATTAAACAGAGCTTTTATTTTGGCGAATGTAAAAATGTAGGGAACACAACTTATAATTCCAAGGGGATGGTATAGCACTCGCAGATAAAACATTTACTGAGAAACTGGAAGCTATGCTGTACTCTGTCCAAAACATGCAGCACGTCAGACAAGATATTCACACTAAACCAGCGCATTCTCAAATTCATCCATTCATAAAAAGGTTACCGGGCAACTGACGAGTATGTTTTAGCGCTTGTTTTCTCGCACTTTGGACTTTGAACCCTGGCTAACAAGTGAATAGTGTCCGGCCGATGGCGCCGCTTGTGCAGCGCTGTCAGAATCAATCCGTGCATATATTAGAAAACTTAACTTTTTGCAGTTTATTTAGTAATTGTTTAAGGTCATTTCGCGATTTCAATCATCATAAAATAACATATAGGCTACAGCAATGTCATTTCATGTGCTCTCGGGGGCCCCCTGGTGGCCAAGGGGGCCCTAAGCAGCCGCTTAGTTCGCTTATGCCTTGGGCCGGCTCTGACTCTAAGCGCTCCATTGTTAACGTTCTGGGCTGCATTTTCCGATAACGTTGTCTCTTAGCGTGCCACGAAGACTCTAAAGGTATAACTTAACTAAAGGTATACCATTTCTAGGTGTGTTCCTCGAACTATACCTTAGGAGGTTGCTTAAGGTAAACCTTCTTAAGTGCGACGTTAGCAGGTGCTGTCCGTGGCGGCGGTGCTGAAGTGGCTTATTTCGATAGCTCAAGAATCGATTATTTACCCTATGCAGGGGCTGTTTCACTGCTTTATGCGAACAAAAAATGGCAGGGAGAAAGTGTGTATGTCCACAAAAAAGAATGAATGTTGTGTGGTTGCATAAAAAGAAATATAGGGTGAAAAAAATACATTAACCAAAAACAGTGTGAATGATTTGCTGCCTTGTTTGTACAACACCTACACACCAGCGTGTAGGGCATCTCTTAGTTGAGGTGGGTTGTGGACTTCTTCTTCTTCCTCCTCCTCCTCCTCTTCTGGCAAGGCTGCACCTCCACTGACTGCAATGTTGTGTAGCATGGCTGTAACTACTGCTACTGCACAGCATCTTTCTGGCTTCAGACGCAACCCTCCAGCTGATTTATGCAGGCACCGAAAACGCATCTTCCAGCGCCCGATTGAGCGCTCCACCAAGTTGCGGGTACGGATGTGTGCAATGTTGTAATCGTGCTCGGCTTGTGTGGTGGGGTTGGTGACTGGATTTAAAAGATAGGTTCTGAGAGGGTAGCCACTGTCTCCTAAAAAATGCTCTGGCCGAAAACCCCTATTTCTGCATCTTCACTCACCGCTAAATTGGCCCACACAAAGCTGTCGTGTGTGCTACCAGGCCACTTTGCCACCACGTCCACGAACCTCCCCCTGTGGTCCACTACCACCTGGACATTGATGGCCGCAAAGCCCTTACGGCAAATGAAGACCTGGTGTAGTGCAGAAGGGTTGGTGATGGGTATAAGTGTCCCGTCGACAAGGCCTATTATTTGCGGGATACCAGCAATGGCATGGAAGCCTTGGTGCACCTCCATCACTTCGTGCCTGGCGGAAGGCATGCGGATATACTCTGTGGCATGACGAAGCAGGATGTTCATTACTGAATGAATGCACCGCCACACCGAGGTGTTACTCTGCCCATATCCATCCCCAACCACCTCCAGAAAACTCCCCATGGCATAAAAATGGAGAGCCGCCAGCAGATGGATTTCAGGGCTGAGAGGGTAGCTCCGTCCAGTTTGCCTCGACAAAGTTGGACCAACAAGATCTAAAAGCTGCTCAATTTGCTGTCGTGGCAGGCAAAATTTATTTTGAATAGCGGCTTCTGACATGGTAGCCAGGGGACTAAAGTTTTCACGTATGAAATAGTGCACATACACTAAATGGCTCCGCGGACGGCGCCGTCTTTGATTTAGCACAACTATTCGCTGTCTCGCTGCCAATTTGACCAAACTCCCCTCCACAATCATTCCCTTTAAATAGGCTCCTAAGCTTTTCCTGTCGAATGGTTTGCCAGCTGATGTACCTTTGGATTATATAATTAAAAAGCTAACAGCCATTAGTGTGATGACAATTGTAATCCTTTCATTAAAAAAAAATTAGCCTGATTGAACATTGGGTGTATATTACAACTTCAGAATTATATTCGTATAGACTGACATGTAAAGAAGCTTTTTGCACAGTGGTGGCCACTAGTGGATTGAACTGTCAATAGTGATAAGGTATAGCTAAGAGTGGTCCAGACCAACCTTACGAAAGTAATACTTACAGAAGGTATTCTTAACTAAGATAGTTTCGGGAAACACGTATTAACGTTAAGGTACACCTTAAGCTATAACTTAAGAACGACGTAGTGTTAAGAAGGTTTCGGGAAATCCAGCCCTGAGCTGTTTGAAACTGCCCGTGGGACATCTATCTTTGCGAGGGAACGCAAAGTTTCTCGGGGGAACGCAAATATCTTTGCGAGGGAGCGCAAAATGTTTGTGTGGGAACGCAAAGTTTCTCGGGGAAACGCAAACGTTTTGCGAGGGAACGCAAAAGATATGGAAAAAAAATATCCTCCCATCCTAATTTTTTTCCACCACCACATCCCTTTAGGGGCTCCGTAAAAGAGTGAGGGGAAAATGGAAAGAAAACATTCTGAAAAACGTTACAAAATCAAAGGGGAAAAGTAACATTAATAAACTGAAGCAGCAGTCGGCCGTAGAGCAGTCATCTCTCTCGTCACACTCAAAATGCGTGCGCGTTACAATACGTAACGTTGGTTTTGCTGTGTTTCACAGAACTAAGTATTTTGTCTTATGCTTCGGATACAGTACATAGGGAAATGTTTTCAATACTCAGGATGACAACAGGTGGAATCCAACCAAACATGAGTCATGAGCTGCACACAACTGATAATAGTTATACACATCCTGATGAAAGTCCTACCTGTTCCACTGTTCACAAGAAAGGCCCAACGACCAGGAACGTTTACATTAGTCGTGAGCTTGAGGTTTGGGATGTAGATGCCATTAGTTGCATAATGAATTAGATAATAGTCAGTGGAGTTTATGGTGTCGTATCCAGCCTAATAAAACCATATACAAATGTTATGTAGCTATTCATACAGAGTCAGTATATAATGTTACTTCAATCCTGTGATGTTTGTTTTACCTCCACGTAATCATTTATCACAGCGCAGTCACCATAATTCATCAGAATGAAAGAAAAACCACCTCCTGAAATTAAAACCACTTGAAAGGTGATTGCCTGAAAAGAAAAGAAACAACATCATGATTCATAGTCTACACATTCTGTGACCATGTGTCTGAAAAGGAAAGAAGACACTATTTACCGGTGCTGAGTGAAGATTTAATACACTTGTATTCCATGTTTGAACATAGTCCCATGTTGCAATAAAGACCCAAGAAGCAGTGAAGCCCCTCTGAGGGAAATACTGGTTTATATCCTGAGTGGCGCGAGTGAGCACACTTCCACTAGTGTACTCCTGAAACCAGTATTTGCCCAATCCAAAGTCATCAAGGTCAGTCCAGAGCGGAGCAATGAAATCTTTATCCCCGTTTTTGGGAATGTAGTAAGGCAGAGATTCTGGCAAAGGTTGCTTGAACGTAAGGAGTCCGTTATTATTAACCTGAAATAAAAGAAATCAGCTCAAATTCAGTATGAAATCGATAATCATAAAATTTGCATTCATATTTAGTCTGGTATAGGAACCGGATTCTCACGTATGTGTTGTTGTACGTGCGGCCGAAGAACACAAATGGAGTGGAGAAGGCAACATTTACAAAGGTTTCACCCCCATTTTCTAATTGTTCTGTGTCTCCTGCCGCTGAGCCGAATGGATAGAATATCACTGGTGCTGCCGGGAGAATGAACACAAAAAATACAAAATGTTTACATTTGACTCTGATTTATGAGGCTCATTTTTCTTTACTTTGTGTGAGGACTGACTGTGATTAGTAGTAGAACGATGATGGCCTCTGGTGGCCAACTGGTCTAGCTTTTGATGTGACAGCTAAATATTTCATCACTACATAAATTCAAAATACTGTATGTTTTGAAGTTTGGAGTGATCAAAAATACTTAAATCATAAGTCATGACTTCCTATGTCACATGGGCTCTAATTATGCAATTATGAGTTGAAATACAAGGTAAATTCCTATAGATGAACATCATTATGAGAAAGACACGAGGATACAGTGATGTTTGAAAAAATTCTGTTGAGCTGCACAAATCAGGAAATGGCTATAAGAAAATAGCTCAACAGGCATTACGGTAGTTGGTCTTGGGGTCCGAAAGTCTCCAAAACTATGATCAGATGGCACCAACATTACCTCTTTGGCAAGGTTGCCATAAAAAAATCTCTTTGCTTTAACTACAAACTCAAGCACCTGTTTGCCAAACATTACTGGAACCTGTTATGGGACAGCAATCTATGGTTAAAATGAGACCAAAATAGTGCTTTTTGGAAACAAACACCAGAGCTGGCTTTGACAAACATGAGATTGCAGCAATAGAAAACAACAGTGATCCAATATTAGAGAGAGGGATATTCTCTTTTTTCAGATCTTTTGAGTCAAAACCTATATATAATGTATATTTATTACTAGTAACTACATGTAACATAGACAAATAAAGTAAAATAAAGTGTTACCCAACCTTTTATTGTCAGTAATATTTCAAGATAAACATTTGTTGGACTGAAGAAACTTAGGTTTACTTGATTGTCCATACATCATTATTTAGAAAATTCATGTTAAAATGTAAGTTTATACAAATATTGTACAACACACTTTTGAATAACGTTTGCCTGTACATCTCTCAGTCATTATTGTTTTGCTCCCCACAATGAAATCTACACAGCTTTGAGTATAAAACCAAGCATTTACATATCATATTATTAACATGCTCCTGGGTGGATGTAGATGACAACTGATATTTCTATCCATTTTATGCAAATAGTTCACTATACGGTTATAAAGATCTCATTGATTTATGTTAAAAGCAGTCAGAATACTTTAAATATCAGCAACTGCACCAAATTACATATTTTCGCTCAGTTTGAGTCTCTGAATAAAACCGAGAAGTTGTCTCCTCAAGTATGAGCTCAATATTCTCACTATCATACTATTTAAGCCAAAAATGTATCAAATATGATACTCAACAAAAACATGTATGCAAACTTTTTTTCAGCTTTTATTAAAGATTAAATAAAAAAATTCAGACTATTATTTCACATCAGGCTTTACAGAAGTCAACTGTATGTTAACAATTGGCCTGGAAGAGGACGTGTGTCTTTACTGACCCCACACACAGTGAGGAGGATGGTTTGAGATTCTGATACCATTCATTCAAATGTCAGTAATTACCTGTCCACGGCTATAGGTAAATAACTGGAAGAATAACAAAAAGCCATAAATGGTCAAATAATTTGCCCCCCAGACCAGTGCATTTATGAAAATAAATAATTTACCATTTAATGGTAAAAAATAAGGTGGATATCGTAATGAAACAAAAACCCATCATGTATACAACTCATTGCATACTGACCTTGAAATAACACTTAAACACTGAAACAAAATGTTCTACTGCAGGTCACCATAACCACAGCGCAGGTGTTTCAGGAACCTGTTTAACTCACCTTTGCAGATGAGTCCAACATCTTCACTAGGATTACAGTTGGTTATTCCCCATCCGGCTGATATACAGTTTTCAAGAGCGTCTTCACTCCCGCTGCACTGTACATCATCCAACCATATTTGTCCTGAACCTTGTCCGAAGCTATTAGTTATTTCCTGTTCAACATTTCCACAGCCCAGCTGTCTGCACACCACTGCAGCATCTAGAGAATCCCACCAATCGTCACACACAGTTCCCCAAATCCCATTATGGAGAATCTCCAGTCTTCCAGAGCAGAAGCTGCTACCATTCACCAACCTGACCTCTATCATCCAACAAAGAACAAAGACAGTTGTGTGTTCAGTTGAAGCCTTGTAATGATGCTTTGCACTCGCAGTGAAAAAAATTATAATTTCCTTGATATAGTGATAACATTTCCCAGCCTTTTTGTTTGCGAGCGAGCCAAATGCAGATATTTTGCACATACATAACAAAAACATTGACAGGACTATAAACAAGGCATTACAGGCAAGTATTTCCTGTTGGAGAGATTCACTCCCTTTGGCATGGACTTTGTAATTTTACATGTATATCTATAAAGGAAAAGTGAAATAATAATAATAATAGGTCAGTAAAATCTAACTGAAGTATATTCTCAAACATATTGTAGGTTTTTTAAGTTCACTTGAGTGATTCATGCTTTAATTACAGAGGATTAAACACTAACAACATATATCTCCCCATATTAATCAAGGGCAAAAACACACAAAATAACTTCATTTCAACATTTAGTCCCCTAATACAGTCTGACGCAATGCATGTTGGGAACTAGAACTCTACTGCACCAAATTCTCTTTCAGGCAAGTAATTTCACTCGATGGCCTTCTTTGATACGCCTCTCGATGTCAGTCATGCAAGCACAGCTCCTATCTCTATGAATGGGAAAACATCAAATTCTCCAAAGCTGTTCAACAGGCTTACAATTAAATTTCATTTTTTAAAACACTACTGCAACCTCATAAATTTTGTTTTTAAATGCTCAAAGCATGACAATAAACTGCATTTTCAGGCTGAACCAGTCAATGAGCATGTGCAGTTCACCATTTGCTGATTGGCTCTTTTATGTAGAAGTCTTATTCCGCCAAATTGCATGCTGCAATAACTTTTGCATGGTTAAAAGACTTTGTATATCTGAAGTTTTTGGCTAAACTCATTCACTTTCAGCTTAATATTTCACTGTTCGGGGTAACAGTAAACATTTGATAGTCTTAGATTTGATAGACTACCATCGCTCACATTATTAACTGACTCTGTGGTGTTTGGCATGCATACAAACACCATTAAATACCTTACATTTTTCTGTATTGATTTATTCCGTGTTGAAACAGGAATTTGTGTAAATAGCTAATAGTCTGATTTACTATATTTGCTATTGCTAGTCGGAGGCTGGTGATATTAGAAAGAGACACATCATTCATTCTTAAGAGCTTTTGATTCTACAAAAGAAAAGTATCAGGTTCTTCTTGGGTTTGTTCAGTGTACACCACAGATGTGGTTCTAATTCAAAGGTCCATAATTACCTGCTGGTGCAGATGTTGTTTGTACCCTGGCTGTTAAAGAGAAAGAGATGATTAAATTGTATATTTATATTGTTTTTTGCCAGATGAGACTGAATATCAAACAGACCGTAATCTTACTCAGTGCCAGGACTGATATGATCACCAGCAGAAACTGTGAGACCAGAGACAATCTCATGATGAGGAAGTCAGAGATTAAACCAGCATGTAACAGGAATCTTTCTTCTGTAATCAGATCATCATGCACTATTATTAGGGCTGGGTATTGACACAACATTATGTGTATTGATGTCATACCCAGGGACAGGTGTGGTGGTATGGGTAAGTTTAAGGGTAAAGTTAGGAACAGGTGTGGTGGTATGGGTAAGTTTAAGGGTAAAGTTAGGAACAGGTGTGGTGGTATGGGTAAGTTTAAGGGTAAAGTTATGGATAGGTGTGGTGGTATGGGTAAGTTTAAGGGTAAAGTTATGGATAGGTGTGGTGGTATGGGTAAGTTTAAGGGCAAAGTTAGGGACAGGTGTGGTGGTGTGGGTAAGTTTAAGGGCAAAGTTAGCTACAGTTGTGGTGTTATGAGTAAGTTTAAGGGTAAAGTTAGGGACAGTTGTGGAGGTATGGGTAAGTTTAAGGGTAAAGTTAGGGACAGGTGTGGTGTTATTAGTAAGTTTAAGGGTAAAGTTAGGGACAGGTCTGGAGGTATGGGTAAGTTTAAGGGTAAGGTTAGGGACAGGTGTGGTGGTATGGGTGAGTTTAAGGGTAAAGTTAGGGACAGGTGTGGTGGTATGAGTAAGTTTATGGGTAAAGTTAGGGACAGGTGTGGTGGTGTGAGTAAGTTTAAGGGTAAAGTTAGGGACAGGTGTGGAGGTATGGGTAAGTTTAAGGGTAAAGTTAGGGACAGGTGTGGTGGTGTGAGTAAGTTTAAGGGTAAAGTTAGGGACAGGTGTGGAGGTATGGGTAAGTTTAAGGGTAAAGTTAGGGACAGGTGTGGTGGTGTGAGTAAGTTTAAGGGTAAAGTTAGGGACAGGTCTGGAGGTATGGGTAAGTTTAAGGGTAAGGTTAGGGACAGGTGTGGTGGTATGGGTGAGTTTAAGGGTAAAGTTAGGGACAGGTGTGGTGGTATGAGTAAGTTTAAGGGTAAAGTTAGGGACAGGTGTGGTGGTGTGAGTAAGTTTAAGGGTAAAGTTAGGGACAGGTGTGGAGGTATGGGTGAGTTTAAGGGTAAAGTTAGGGACAGGTGTGGTGGTATGGGTGAGTTTAAGGGTAAAGTTAGGGACAGGTGTGGTGGTAAGGGTCAGTTTAAGGGTAAAGTTAGGGACAGGTGTGGTGGTATGAGTAAGTTTAAGGGTAAAGTTAGGGACAGGTGTGGAGGTATGGGTAAGTTTAAGGGTAAAGTTAGGGACAGGTGTGGTGTTATGAGTAAGTTTAAGGGTAAAGTTAGGGACAGGTCTGGAGGTATGGGTAAGTTTAAGGGTAAGGTTAGGGACAGGTGTGGTGGTATGGTTGAGTTTAAGGGTAAAGTTAGGGACAGGTGTGGTGGTATGAGTAAGTTTAAGGGTAAAGTTAGGGACAGGTGTGGTGGTAAGTTTAAGGGTAAAGTTAGGGACAGGTGTGGTGTTATGAACAAGTTTAAGGGTAAAGTTAGGGACAGGTCTGGAGTTATGGGTAAGTTTAAGGGTAAAGTTAGGGACAGGTGTGGTGGTATGGGTGAGTTTAAGGGTAAAGTTAGGGACAGGTGTGGTGGTATGAGTAAGTTTAAGGGTAAAGTTAGGGACAGGTGTGGTGGTAAGTTTAAGGGTAAAGTTAGGGACAGGTGTGGTTGAATGGGTAAGTTTTTTTTTTATGGTTAGGGACAGGTGTGGTGGTGTGGGTAAGTTTAAGGATCAAATTACTAATTTAAATGTTAGTACATATTACGCCCCCTCACCGGGACTCTCCCGCCCCCTCAGATCACCATGATTGTTAAAGGGATTTTAATGATAAAATAGTCTATTTAAAAATAAAATTTGCCAATTGCTTTTACTTCCTAGAGTGAATATTAAGCTTAAACAGCAATATTTTTTGTAAAGGAAAGTCTGTTAGGCAAAGTCGAATTTTGATTGGTCCGGTCGTTTGATTAAGTGTGCTCCCCCACCCCCACCCTAACATTACATTCAATTTCTTGCGCACCAGAAAGTACGCAATCGACCATCGAAAGCTACGGAGGACATTCCATCATTAATATTTCACCATGGACATTCGAAAATGGATTAAAAAGACAGAACCCACCACGACACCTGCCACTACCTCTGGCTCGTCATCTGAGCTACGAATAAGCAGTGTGGACACTGACAATGCAGGCCCGCTTACGCCACTGGCAGTCACTCAGCCCGCCAAAAGCAAAGACTCACTGTCCAGTGTACCAGAGGACCTCGGAAAAGACAAGCCAGTCCAGGTTCGTCTCAAACTGTTTCCAAAGAAACAGCAACATAAAAATGACTGTCAACGGTCATTTTCGCAAAATTGGTACAATGATAGGGAATGGCTAGAATATTCGCAGCAAGCAGATTCTGCATTTTTGGCGGGAGTCGGAAATTTGGCGGGAATGACTCTGTGTTTACAAGCACTGGTTTTAGCAATTGGAAGCATGCGACAGATAAAGCGAAAGGATTTTACAGACATGCTAATTGTAAAGAGCATCTGGCATTCATGGCTCTTTGGAAAGAGCAGCGATTGCTGTGTTGCACAGGAAAAGAGATTTCAACACTTGTCAATTCTGATCAGCTTTCTCGAAACCGCCTTTATGTGTCTGCAATTATAGACATTATTGAATTCCTGGTCTCAAACGAACTGCCATTGAGGGGTACCACTGATTTAGTTGATGACAGAAGTCACGCGGGTAGTGGACTGTTCCTGTCTCTTTTTGATTACACACTCAGGAAAAACAAGGAGCTAGCACAGACCTTCAGTACAATTCCAAAAAATTTAACGTACACATCACACAATGTTCAAAATGATTTAATTGAACTGATGAGTACAATCGTGACAGAGCACATTGTTAAAGACATTGGGGAGTCATGGTTTACAAGTGGATGGAACCAAGGACCCGATGGGCAATGAGAATGTCGCTGTTGTTCTTCGATACGTTGACCAGAACTGCACAGTGAAAGAGAGGTTGTTGTCAATATTGACTACAGACAAGTGCGATGCCCTGTCACTCACTAACGTGGTGCTTGAAGAGCTGTCAAATGTTGGTCAGCGTTATGTCTGGGAGAGAAGGAGGCATGCAGAAACATGTTCAAAACAAATTGAACAGAGAAGTGCCCTACATTCATTGTTTTAATCACCAATTGCATTTGGTTGTAGTGCATGCAGTTTCATCTGAGAGAGCTGTTGGAGATTTTTTTGCCATTTGCAATGCACTTTACAAATTTCTAAGAAAGCCCACTGTAGCTGCACAGTATAAGGGAGAGAAGCTTAAAAGGCTGCTGGATCAACGATGGACTGGACACCTTGAGACGGTATCCGTGGTCGCATGACACGCTTGTGGATTTTCTGAATGAAATTGCAACCACAGGAAAAGGTGCTGATGTGAAAATTGAAGCTGTTGGACTTCACAAGGCCATCACAGAACCGACTTTCAAATTTCTTGCCTGTGAGATGTTCAAAGTTTTGGGCCTGATAGATCCACTGAATAGGATGCTGCAAGCTGAACAAATGGATCTAATGACAGCAATTCAGCTCGTTCGCAGCGCTTCTTCATGCATTGAAAGTCTATGATCAGATGCAGAGTTTACGAAACTGGGGGCTGAAAGTATAGGTGCAGATGATGCAATTCCTGCCCCTCCGAAAAGTCTCTGCAAGACTACATCTACATCTTTGTTTACAAGTAGCACACGTGGAACCGCCGCAACTCTGCCGTCATTATGTTAAGCCCGCCCACCGACTCTAACCTCGTTGTGATTGGCCCGACCAGAGTTTGGTTTTTCCAGCTCGCAAGCCAACGGAAAGTTTCTAGACTACCCTGGCTGCAAATTAGATTTGCTGCTGCTAAGGTGCGTCTAGATTTCTAGGCTAGCTGAAATGGATAGTTCATCCAAAAATGAAAATTAGCCCATGATTTACTCACCCTCAAGTCATCCTAGGTGTATATGACATTCTTCTTTCAGACGAATAAAATCGGAGTTATATTAAAAAAAGTCCTGACTAATCCAAGCTTTATAATAGCAGTAATTGTAGCTCTGTTTTTGAAGTCCATAAAAATGCAGCTGTCCATCAAATAACGTGCTCCACACGGCGCTGGGGTGTTAATAAAGGCCTTCTGAAGTGAATCGATGCGTTTGTGTAAGAAAAATATCCATATTTAAAACTTTATAAAGTAAAATGGGCCCACTTTATATTAGGTGGCCTTAACTACTATGTACTAACATTTTAATTAATAATTTGATACATTGCACTTATTGTGTACATACATGTTTTTACATTGTACTTACATTTAAAAAAATACCTGCATGTAATTACATCTGTAATTAATTTCTGTAGTTCCATTTGTAATTACACAGTTGACACTTCCCTTACACCTAACCCTACCCTTAAACTTACCCATACCACCACACCTGTCCCTAACCCTACCCGTATCCCACCTCAATATCAGCAAAAGTGTTTTGCAATACAATTTGAACACAGTAAGTACATTGTACTTATTGTTTGATTTAAGTACATAGTAGTTAAGGCCACCTAATATAAAGTGGGGCCAGTAAAGTTCCGGCCGTGAAACCCTTCAAGTCTTCCTTTGTAACCCGTTGTGGTTAAGTGTTTTTCAGTCACAAGATGGCGCAAGACAGTCAGCGACAGCGTTAAGCAAGTAGTACCGGTCAAGATAACTCTTAGTACCCAGATGAGCGGTGTGTTATTCACTTTGGCGGTTGTTATCTGGGAATAACATACCGCTGGAATGCGCGATTGACCAATCAGAATCAAGTATTCCACAGAGCCGTGTAATAAGGTTAAATAATGTCACACGATCTGTCATACTGCAGGCTCTCATGCATCATATGCAAGTTCACTGATTTCGTGCCCTTCTCCGATAGGCTATAACTGGCATTTATTCAGTTGATTGCTCTTGGTGCCAATTATTGTCATGTCTGCATTGTAATGCACAACTTTTCCTCTCCTTGTTATAAAACAACATGCATCCAAACAACTTTACTTTAGCCGATGCAACCTCCTATGTCATTGTTGCTTTAGGAATACTTTAGTACAGAGGGTTTCAACCCTGCTCCTGTGGACTGTCCTGCAGAGTTTAGCTCCAACCCTAATTAATGACAGGTGAAGCTAATTAAGATCTCCAGGATCACTTGTTGAAAATACAAAGGCAGGTGTGCTGAAGCAGGTTGGAAATAAACTTAGCAGGACAGTGGGTCCCCAGGAGCAGGGTTGAAGACCTCTGTGCATATTGGATTATCAAAAATTGTTAAGTGTGTGCGTGCGTGTTGTCATGTACGATAGAGACTGATTATCTTGGCTTGCATCCATGAAATATTGTAATGTTATATGCCTACTGCATATTGAGAAAATTTAGATTGGTGTTGCGCAACAATTGGGAGATGGCCGAATATTGACGGGTATTTCACACACTGCCTGAATGTCAGTGAAAACCATGAGAACTAGACGAGCCATAGAGACAGATCACCTGTAAAGACCTCATTGACTAGACAGCTCCTCAGCAAATACCACATAAATGAGACAAGTTCTTGGCACAGAACCCTATGGTTGAGATCATAATCAGTGTCTGTTTATTTGGCCAGAGGAGAACTGCCATAACAGAGTCTTGTTTTCTTTTAATTTCTGAGTTTGCGTTCCTTGCCACAGTCGAGTTCTCCTTCCTTTTGAGCAACATTCCTTTTCAGAGCACACCGGTTACCAATATATATATATATATATATATATATATATATATATATATATATATATATATATATATATATATATATATATATATACAATTATATGTCAACATTAAATACAGCCCTTAACCTGGCAGTAGATGCAGACAAAATGGTGACAAAATGTATGAAGAAAAAAGCCCACAAGGACTGATGCTTTCAAGAATGCAAAAGTGCCATAAAACTGGTCCATACAACTTGTGCATTATATTTCAAGTCTTCAGTCAGAAACAGACTCAAATTGAAGCCATTGTAAACTCTTACTCTTACTCTTGCTCTTCAGCATGGTATTAACTAGATCATTTATTCGGTGAACTGAACTTGAGGACCAGATCAGTCCCATTTGTGATTAAATCATTCAGATTAGGTTTGTAACAGCAGCAACTGATTCACTGAAAATATCAAAGTGGATATCATCAGATCAGTGAACTCTCATGAGCATACAAGAAAAATCTAGATATCAAAGGGATAGTTCACCCAAAAATGAAAATGTCATCATTTACTCACCCTCAAGTTGTTCCAAACCTGTGTGAAATTATTTCTTCTGTTGAACACAAACTATTTCAAGATATCACAAGATATTTTGAAAAAAGTCAGTAATCAGACAGTTAATGGCTCCTATGGACTTCCATAGTATTTTTTTCCATTATCCACAAGTCAGTGGGGTACATCAACTGTCTGGTTATCCATAGTCTTCAAAATATCTTCTTAAACAGAAGAAATACATTTTACAGACAGAAAGCAGCAGCAGGATCATGCATTGAGATATGACATTAATGCAGTGGTGTACAGTAATAAATTACAAATACTCTCGTTACTGTAATTGAGTAGTTTTTCTCAGGAATTGTACTTTATTAAGTAGTTTAAAAACAGTGTACTTTTACTTGAGTACATTTTAAGTGCTGTATCGGTACTTTTAATGCGCTATTTTAAACCTGCCGTCGCTACATTATGTTTATTTTTTTCCTGTCAACCTGATGACGAAAAATCAGTCCTGTGACTCCATGCATCACGCGTGTGACTAGGGTTGCCAACTTTCTGAAACGGAAATAAGGAGGGGGGGGGGGGGGGGGGGGTGACATATTTGATACAAACTAATTGATACATTTAGATAAATAGATTTCATACATTATAGCATATTATAATACAATATTTCCCGCTGTTGTCACTTGTCGTCATCATTGCTACGACACGTGACTAACAATGACTGAAACGACCAATTAAAAGGACATTCTCTCTAATGATGTTCCAACATGTTAAAAACGCTTCGCTGATCATAGACAAACAGGGAGAAATTAGTAGGCCTACCGCACACTGCAAAAAATTACTGTGATTTTAACGGTAAAAAACGGTGAAAATGTCTGTCGTGGATTTGCACTGAATTGATTCTCAAAAATACGGAACAAAGTGCGTTCCATATCAGTTCAATACGGAACAAGACTTTTATGTGTCAAATACGGGACGATTCCGTATTATACGGAACAGTTGGCAACCCTGAGTGTGACTGTAGCATGTAAACGCATTAACCTGCTTTCTGTCAGCTTATCGAAGTGCATATTTTAATGTAATGTGTTCTCACTAGGGCTGTCAAAAGATTAATCACAATTAATCACATCCAAAATAAAAGTTTGTGTTTACATAATATATTTATAGTGTGTACTCTGTATAATTATTATGTTTATATAAATATTCATGTAATAAAATTCATTTAAGAAATATTTGCATGTATATACTGTATACATTTATATAATTTATATTATATATAAATATAAATATTTTATATATAAATATAATACATTTTTCTTAAATATATACATGCTTGTGTGTGTTTTTATATATAAATAATAATTATACACAGTTCACACACATATATTATGTAAACACAAACTTTTATTTTGGATGTGATTAATCGTGATTAATCTTTTGACAGCCCTAGTTCTCGCATGTAAAATTGTTAATGTACCACACTTTGCAACCTTTTTTAATTAACCACAAGAAAAGCTCTACAGAATGGTTGTCATAAATGTTACCAGATTATTGGTTGCTTTCTCAAATATTACATGGCTGTATTTTTAGTGCTAGCAGTCAAACATAAAACTATTGAAAAATATTGAAATACTGAAATACTGTCTGTGATCTCATGTTTTTCTTTTTTGTTCTTACTGAGCGTCATCCATAAAAGAGTAAGCTACATTTTTCATTTGCAGGGTATAAGGTGGAATAACATTAATAGCATAAAACTCGCTACTCACTCGAGTAGGCTACTTTTAAAAGGGCTACTTTTTACTCCTACTTTGAGTAGTATTTAGGACAGGTACTTTTACTCTACTTTACTTTACTACCTTTTTTGACAAGTAACAGTACTTTTGCTTGAGTATGCTTTTCCAGTACTCTTTCCACCACTGCATGAATGTAATTGGCAAATGCTTTTATTCAATGCATTTACATTTATACATTACATTCAAGATCTATATTTTTCAATTCATGGATTTGAAACTTTACACTGCTCTACTGTTTGAGCTAAAGTAAGGCTGTATATCAAAATCATCATGGCAGATCAGTAGACTCTAAAAAAAAAAAAAGGTTCTATATGGCACCAAAAATGGTTCTTGGCTCGTAGGGGAACCTTTTTTAGTGCTATATAGCACCAATTTTGGTGCTTCAGTGGTTCTTCAGCGGTTCTTCAGAGGTTCTTCACCGGTTCTTTGACTAAGGTGCTATTTAGCACTTCTGAAGAACCGCTGAAGAACCACTGAAGCACCAAAATTGGTACTATATAGCAAAAAAAGGTTCCCCTATGATTACAAGCCAAGAACCATTTTTGGTGCCATATAGAACCTTTTTTTTTTGGAGTGTAAAGAAATGATTCGCTTATGTGGTGTTGAGAATATTTCTATCTTAAAGATATGCATTAGACCTTTACCCGTTCTCCAGGTGTCTGTTCTCAATAAAAGCCAAAGGTCTTAAAGTTTAGTATTTGTATTCTAAGGTATGGTTTTAATGAAGGTCAATGAATGAGATGAACAGTTTTACTTTCAGTTAAGAACAAGTTTAAACTTCTGCAGCTGACATTTGATAAAACAGTTTATGACACACAGCATGATGGGGGAAAAACAACAGATTTTTTTTTGTAAATTCATACATTTTGATTGAAAGAATGCAAAAGGAGAACATTTGAATAACTACTGATTGCGGTTTTCTGAAAAAATAGTCTTTCATGTATTAAAAAGATACACCATTAAATGTTATACATACAACTCCTGCACTATATTTAAAATCGTCTACAGTCATAAAATAGCTTTGAGTGAGGGAAACAAAGACAGAAATCTATGTTGTTATTTATTGAAAACTTCCTCTCTAGTGA
The DNA here is from genome assembly GCA_023566225.1 of Romanogobio albipinnatus. NCBI lineage: Eukaryota > Metazoa > Chordata > Actinopteri > Cypriniformes > Gobionidae > Romanogobio > Romanogobio albipinnatus. The sequence goes on along the minus strand of CM042257.1, from coordinate 4,727,062 downwards.
CCAGATCATTGAACTGAACGTAGATTGGATAAGTCTGATTCCTTAAAGGTCCCATGGCGTGGATATTTTTATTATTTTATAATGTTTCCTGAGGTCTACTTATATTGTTAGTATTTTTACATCATAAAATGTCATAATTTAGAAATAAAAGGCATTTTTCTATTCTGATATTAACCCTCTGGCTTTAATGCTCTGTTTCAAGGGGTGTGTCTGATGTGAGACTTCAGTGAAAACGCCCACTGTTGTGATTGGCTGACATGTTTGCATTTGAAATGAGTGTTAGATTATGTGGCAGAGGGGGCGTGGTTTAGCGAGGTCTGCAAGCGCTACCAGAGAGAGACAGACTGGGCACTTGTAGACCAGAAAGATGAGAGCTGGAGGAAGATTGCTGAGAAAAGTTATATTGTACTGAGTTGTTGGGAGCGCTGTGAGCGCAAGTTTATTTTGTTTGTATCTGCTGAGAGTTCTGGATAAACACGAGTCCCAGTCACACCGACCCTGTTGTCATCCTCCTTATTCTACGAACTTTGTAACATGTGGAACCCCTTTTTTTACCATTACAGCTGTCGAGATGAACGAATTGTGAAAGTGTTGACTATAAGAATTATTTTTAGATCTTTTCCTATCACATGAAAGGCTGCAGTGATCAGCATTGAGTACAGACAGTCTGTTGATCGCGTGAATGCAGTGATCTCGTCATTGCAGCGCGTTTTCTCTCACGAAATGCTTTCACCACAACTAACAGCAAACACGACATCGATATGAATACAGTAAGAGCCTCATTGTGCAGCATAACAGCGTCATTCATTATAACAGCAGTTTGAAAAAGTGTGCAGATACACTCGCAACGTGTGATTGACAGATCCGAAACATTATAAAGAGTGTTCTTTGATCGCTAATCTAGAATCTAACCAAAATTTAAATAACAGATTTGTTTTATTCTACTAAGAGAAACGATGTGAAGTTGGTCGTTTAGTCACTGGCTTGATTCACGGATGCATAAACAGTATTAAACGATTCAGAAAGAAAGTCTGCGTGAACTTGAATGATTAGCTACACATCAGAAATCACTGATCACAGATCAGGCATTAATGAACACTGTTACTCACTGTTTGTGGCCGTGCTGTCGAACCCATAAAAGTCTGTTTGTAAAGCCTGTGCTGACATCGCGACTGAAAAACTGAATCCATTTTCTCCAAATTCTCTGGGCGGGCAAAGCAGAGGAAGGGGAGGTAACTGTAGAGGTGACGTTTCCCCGTATGACGGCATACAGGGAAGATTCCAGATCGGCTCGTCTGAGCTTTCATTTTCTCAAAGGCAGAGCAGGACACCCAGAACTCGGTTTACACCTATCAAAATTGCCACTTGGGGACCATATACTGACTAGGGGAACTCATATTAGAGGGGGGGTAAACCACGATTTCACTTTTCTAACTTTAGCTAGTGTGTAATGTTTCTGTTTGAGCATAAACAACATCTGCAAAGTTACAACGTTCAAAGTTTAAAGCAAAGGGAGATATTTGCTTTTAAAGAAATCAATTTCTAAGGACTAGCAAACGGCCGGTAGGGATACTACACATTCCTCCAGGGTCTCTGACATCACCAGCCCCAATATTTACATAAACCCCTCCTCCAAGAATATGAAATAGGGGTGGGGGGGGGGGCATTTTGTATCGCCGCGGGGAATAGTTGTTGTGGTAGGCTAGTTAGTAGGCTGGAGTGTTGTTGCCAATGCCGACGAAACGCTGTTATTTTCATCCGGATTGCAGGTCCACTTTGTTCAGCCTTCCTAGGAACGGGGATGCGTTGCAGTGCGTTTAACATACAACGTTATATGCATGCGTGTATGAGACAGAGGGGAACAGGTCGCATTTGCAGCAGATATATGCTGCCCATCATAAATCAAAGCACGAGACAGACAGGGGTCGGAGGAGAAGACCGGAAAATGTGACATAATGGACAATATTCGTCTGTATTTGCAATACACGAGCCGCGGTTCAGCTGCGCGAGACAAACACTGCCAGTGTGAGACGGGCACGCGCGGCTCCCGCTGCACATTTCACGGAAGAAAGCTTCCACAATCTTCACGAGTTCAATGCAGGATTCGCACAACGGCTTGTCCTGAAAGATGGATTTAAATACAGAAGCTGTTTACGGGCCACAACCTGTAAGTATGATTTATTTTTCGTCGTTGTGTTTTCCTGTAATAGTTCGTATTGTTAATTGTACGTTGTAGCAAGGAAGTAAACAGATGACAACGCTCATTTGGCTCTGCAAACCAGTTTGTTAAATACTCATTCATACTTAACGTTATCCGACAAACATCTAACCTTACAAACTTTTTAAAATCTCAACAGCGAACTTAGTGGCATTAGTGTAAATTATTCTTTGATTAGAGCTTTTATGTATTGTTTATCTACAGGCATGCCAAACATGGTTCTGTGTTTGATCTGGATACTATAGTAAAGCCAATGTTTAGTGTTCGTTCTTGCGACAGATATTTGGCAAATCGTTCTAAAAATACAAAAGTACCGGTGCCATTCAGTAGCGATCACTATAGATCCGCAGTCTTTACTCTTGAGGACTGAAAAGGTTCTGCTCGATCATCTTCACTAAAATTGTCTGGGTCTGATTCGGGCTCAAATTGGTATGGTTTTATTGACGCCATTGTACTACCCAAAGCACAGGCTACCGGTAAAGGTAAGGGGCGTGACGTTTCTGACAAACGTGCACTAGGCAGTTAGCGAATCACCACACACTGGGCCAGCTAACCAATCTGAGCCCATTGCGTATTTTTGAGGGACTGGCTTCATACAACCCGGAAACCATCAGACCGTTTTTACAGAGCAGTGTAGAATAAAGGTAAAATATATGAAAAATAATGCAATTTTTTAAAAACGAAGCACAAACACAGTCAAGCCTTCGAAATAATGTGTTTTACCACCCCTTTAATGTTAAAAAACCTTTGACATTTTTTAAATGAAATTTTCATGTCATGGGACCTTTAATGAATCTGTGAACTGTATCACTGATTCATTGAAAATATTCAATGTTTTAAATCTCATAAACAAGCAATGAAGCCTAGTGCGTAAAATTTAAGGAAGTTATTGTAAAATTTGTCCACATAAGGGAAAAAAAACTTTTATAAATGTTTATGCTGTTTTGTGCTTGTTTTAATCCTTTAAGTGAAACCACATAATGAAACCACATAATGAAGTCTTCACATGATCAATGAGATATTTGCTGTCAGACACTAAGAAAACAGGACTGTTTTATTTATTTTGCTGAATTTATGGATTTATCTTTTGCAGTTTTCTTAACTTCAGCTCTATGCTGCTTGGCAGACCGTTCTTGACCAGCTCCTGTTTTATCTGTAAATGGACAGATCAATCTTTCCATGAATCTTCTAATAACACTTTATTTTGTATAAATATTCATAGTAAGTGTGACGTACTTGCTGTAAAACAATCTCAATATTTCCACTCTGTGTTAGACCTAAAAATGAGGAAAGTCTCACTCGAAGTCCAAGGACGTTGTCTAAAGGGAAATACACAGACAAACACCTAAAATACTCATATTATATCATATAAAACATTACATGGGGTTATATAAAATGTATCAAAACCTATCTATTTATAGAAAGACAAGACTTCTTACTTTTAGAGTTGTTGCGTCCACCGTCCACCCTGAAGGCCCATCGCCCGAGAACATTGACATTACTGGAGTTTTTGAGGTTTGAGATGGAGCTCCCGTTGTTTGATCCAGGAATCACAAAGTAGTCAAAGGAGTTTACTGTGTCATAACCAGCCTGAAAATATGCATCATTATTCATATTCTTAAATAGTTAATATACTGTATGTATACAGTACATATGCTGTTATACACTAGTGAATAGTAAAAAAGTTTATTTTACCTCCACTGGATGTCCTGTTACAGCAATGTCACCATAATTCATCAGAATAAATGAAGCATTACTACCTGAAACTAAAACCACTTGAAACGATGTTTCCTGCAAAGATTGAAAAAAGATCATTACTTTAAACTTAGCATTCTCTGTTCATCTTGTTTTAATATATATTGTTGAATATTATTTTTATGAGCATTACTGAATGACCTCATTGTTATTTTTACTGTTATAAGTTATTATAATTGCTCTGGTAATCTCTGTTACCATCTTTGTGTACTAATGTGTTCAATATTCAAATTTAATTGAATGGAATTGTCGATGAAGTGAAACATTTCAGAAGTATATCAAACGTACTGTGTTGGTCAAGTTGTAGTAAGCGACTTTATCCCACGTTGCGACAAAGACCCAAGAAGCGTGGAAGGTCAGATTTGAGAAAAGATTGTTTATATCCTGAGTGGCGCGTGTGAGAACACTTCCATTAGTGTACTGATGATATGAAACCACTCCTCTCATATGGTTGTCAAGGTCAGTCCAGAGACCAGCGATTATATCTTGGCCTCCATAAGCGGGAAAGGAGTTGGGAACATATTGTGATGAAGCCTGGTTGAATGTGAGCTGTCCATTATTATTCACCTGAAACATGAGAAATATTGTCAAAATTACAGCCTCGAGTTCACAGATGAGTTTATAAAGCATTGACATGGAATCAAATTCTTACATAAATCTGCTGGTATGTGCGGCCAAAGAACAGAAATGAACTCAGCAGCTGAATAACCGAGGAGCTTCCATCATCAACAGCAGCGTTTCTTGTGTCTCCTGATGATGAGCCGAATGGGTAGAATATTCCTGGTGTCAAAAGCATAAACAGAAATCATTTCCATTACCTGAATGTTTAAATTTCACACTGATTTATGGGGCTCACAATCTGGCTGGATTAGTAGCGGGACGATTATGCCCTCTGGTGGCCAACCCATGTGGATGTGACAGTAAAATATTTACCCACTATTGTATATAATTAATGGTCTTGCAAATGTTTTTGAAGAAACAAAGTGCAACAGGTAACAGTGTCTTTAATTAATATACATATAATACAAAAAAATACGAAATGTATCAAAACACCGGCTTGTAAGACAAAAACTCTTTTATCTAATTACTATTTTTTAATTATATTTTGGTCTTCTTTTTTGTCAACAATATTGTTGACATAGACGTGTGTGCCACGATCTCATCTTAGTATTACAATTCTTAGTATTAGCATTTCTTAACAATTCATTCAAAAATCAAGTGGCATTAAAGGATTACTTCAGTGATTCAGCATTAAGTTTTGTATCAGTAGAAACCCGGTAGTATATTCGATTTATGGTACTTTCCCCCCTCATGTCCCCCTGAGATGAGAAAATTATGCATTTCATTTCTGGAAATAATCCTCAGATGAACCAAATATCGTCATTTTGTTTCATCTGAGGATTTTTTGGCCTGAGGCTAGAGACTACAGCCAGTAGAAGGAGCTGTTCCGCATGTTATCAACCCGACCATAGGGGTGGGATCTCACAGAATGTAAATGCGCACGGCGGTTGCCGCTCGGCTCAGGCATTAATAACGGAGCGGAGTGGAGCAAAGTGAGTGTTTCGACTTTTCAATGAATTCCTATGAAAGTTAAGCTTCCATAGGCATGATCTGAAAACGCTACAGACTGGACATGCGCTGAGAATGGCAGCTGCGCTTACCTCAGCTCTGCTCAGCTCTTCGCTCTCATGATGAATGAAATCTGACTCCTGCTGCGTTTGTGTCGTGACTTTCGTTCGGCTCACTCACACTTTATTGAAAAGACACGTTCAGTTTTTAATTGTAGTGTTTGTTCTCTAACTGAACAAAATTATTTTATTACTATGAAGTTTAAAACGACGTTGGGGACGGTGCCGCGGTGGACAAGTGATAACCAGTAGCCGTGGCTTTGGGAGTGGCCTCGGGCAGCGAACTGGGAGTTGTTGTCTCTCATCCACATGATTTTCTGTCTTTTCTCGGTCTAGAAGGCACCAAATTCAAAAATAGTTTCACATTTCTACTACATAAATGACCCAGTTTAAAAACTCATCTCCCCAGCGCTGAAGTACCCCTTTAAAGCAGGAAAATGTCAAAGTGTAAAAAGAAAAAAGTGCTCAAAAAACTACAAAACATGGCGGATGACCGACGGTTAAGCAGAGAGGTTTAGATAAAGGGGTTTGAGTGACTAATAATCAACATTTAGGCTGATAAAAACATTTATTTAATGTTATCCATGTTATATTTCATCTGCAACAACAATGTGAACTTTTATAAAGATCTGGGGCCTCATTTATAAAACTTTGCGTAGGATTTGCGTCAGAAGTGGCGTACGGATGAAACATAGGATGTGCGTACGCACAGAAATATTCGGATTTATAAAACCGTGCGCACGCACATCCTACGCAGTTTTCCCTTAATAAATCACAATCAATTCTAAATGTAGCGCAGCTTTTGCGGCTTCATGTCACGCCCATAGTTGCCCATAAATAGTCCGTGAAACGCCCACAAATTAATATTCATCGATTACGAAATCATGTCAAACACAGAGAGGAAATAAAAAAAAACGTAACTTCACTCAATGTGAAGTAGAAGTTATCGTTGGCGAGGTGGAAAAGAGGATAAAAATTTTGTTTTGGAGGGCACAGTGTGGGCATTACTAATGCCAAAATGGCACTTGAGTGGCAAAAGGTTGTAGACGCCGTAAATGCTGTAGCTTCACAACCTCCGACCATGGCCGAAATAAAAAAGAAATGGTCGGACATCAAAGTCGAGGCAAAAAAGCGTCTAGCGCTCCATCGCCAGAGTGTGTCCTCGTTTGCCAGCAAGTCTTCTTGCTGTGTGAAGATGCGTTCACTCCGAATCCTTTCATTTGCCACATCTTCTAAGAGCACAAGATCAGCCATTGTGCGTCATTACGCAATTGTGATAGGGCATTTTATTTTCGTCCATTTAATTGCATCTGACAAGCTACAGATCTATCTATCTATCTATCTATCTATCTATCTATCTATCTATCTATCTATCTATCTATCTATCATCTATCTATCTATCTATCTATCTATCTATCTATCTATCTATCTATCTATCTATCTATCTATCTATCTATCTATCTATCTATCTATCTATCTATCTATCTATCTATCTATCTATCTATCTATCTATCTATCTATCTATCTATCTATCTATCTATATCTCCCTAATTATCTATCTATCTGTCTATCTAATTGCATCTATATCTGCTCCGCCAGACGGACACATTGACGAGAATATCAGTTTCGTTAGCTATTTCGTTCTGTTTACCATATTATTTATGAGGATGAATTGCATAATATGCCAATATTATTGCAGAACATATTTCACTTTTATTTTTGCAAATATGTGTTAATTTGCATTTCTGTTGTAATTTTCGTTTGATTTTGTTTGTTTTGCACTGCAGATCGATCAAACGGGTGTTTGTGTAGGCTGTTAGTTGTAAGACTTGCTTTGTGTCTTCATGTTATATATAAGAGGCAGTATTGCCATTTCTTTTGCACAACGGTCTACAGTTTCACACACTTTCACGTGTTCCTTCCATCTGCCGACGGTGTCGCCATTTCTCATTTCACCCGTTTTTGTGCGTACGCCTGGGTCAGAGCTTGCGTGAAGGACCGCACATTTTCCCGTCAAGTTTGCTTTTTATAAATACCAATTATTGCGTAGAGAGCGGCGTACGCCTTCTTTTGTGCGTACGCAACGTTTATAAATGAGGCCCCTGGTTGGTTAAATGCATCATTATGCTTAAAATGACATATGAATATTGAACATGTGCTTCAGCAGCTGATCAAATTTCAAACACTATTTTATCTACAGCCTATACCTACAGACATAAACACACCACTACTGAATGATATCAAAACTTCAGCAATCAGTAGAAGCCATAGCATATACATTACCTGCCACAGTTGTGTTTGGAGTAACAGTAGGTTTATTGATGGTAGTGTTCCTAACTTCTGCAAAAAATTAAAATAAAGAAAATAATTAGTTTTAATGAATAAACAGATATCAATATAAATTACATAAGTACAAAAGGCACAGGTCTAACAAACTCAGATGTAATCAGGGCCGTTTTTAGGCATAGGTGAACTAGGCGGTTGCCTAGGGCGCCATCAACTGAAGGGGCGCCAATGAACGCATATAAGGGGTGTGTGTAAAGGGTGTCAAAGCCACCCTGAAATATGATTGCCGCCCCCACTGGTTCCCCTAACACTATTGGGTCAGAGGACTGTCAATTACTGTCTGAACGTTGCATGTATAGTTTGCATTTGGAGCGCTCAACACCATTAGATCAGAGCTCGGTCAAAGCTTTGGCAATGTAACGCTTTTTTTAACCACACAATAAAGCTAAATTCAAAGGCCAATAAAAAAAAAAAGGTACAATTAAAAGTGCACAAATCTGTATTTTGTTAGGGCCGTATTTGTGGCAGTCGAGAAATCATGTTGTGAAATGGGCAGATAGTGTAATAATGCTCTGTGTCTGTTGTAGAGGCAAGATGTAGGCTAACCACACTCACTTTAGCATTTCAGGATATCATTATATTTAGACTCTATGAAGCTTTCTTCTCTTACTTGCACCTCCAAAAGGTGTGTGTTTTTGCGCTAATGCATTGTTAAAGGATCAGTGTGTAATTTTTCCATATAAAACTTCAACGGCCAATTTAAAAATAGTATAATAAAATAAGCTAATTCACAATATTTATTATCATTTATTAAAACCGCTTTGTCGAATTTAATGCATCTTTATGGGTGGTGTTGAGTGTTGAATGCTGAATCGATTCATTCAGTTCTAATAGTGTCGTACAGGGCATAGCGTTGCGTTATTTAAAGGGGAAGTTCAAGCGTCAATGAGAAACAAAGACCGCACTGAATCAATATTTATCCAGTCATGTGACTGGAACAGCTTTTATACGTAGTTTCTAAATTGTATACGTATATATTTGTTAATAAGGATTACAGTTCCAAAATGGTATGTATGTATGTATTTGTTAATAAGGATTAAAATTAATACCAGTAATACCATGTTGCTTTTTAAGATTTGGCTGGGATTTCGCCTAGGGCGTCAAAATGGCTAGAAACGGCCCTATATGTAATACATTACACAAACACATTCATGGATGAATGCAAATTATGATTACTGTACCTGCGCAATATGCCAACTGACAAGCAACTGGGCTCACAAACTCATAGACGTAGTAATTGCCAGGACAGGCTTTGACTTTAATGGGATTGGATCTGATGAAGCAGCAGTCATTGTTCCAGGTACCACAGACAGCTCGAGTGACCACTCCCTCCTCAACTGTTGGATGTCCTCCGTTCAGCCACAGTGGTGCAGAAGTGCCACAACTATTCTCATCAACACATGTGTCTGGCATCTGAGCGCTCTGACCCTGAATGAAGAGACGGTACCAGCCGTGCCAACTGACCGATTGGTCACATCCTGTAGATTGATGATAGTTGGTGGATCTCCATGAATCATTCAGCATACTGTAGTTATAGCAGGGGTCTGTGAAAACATTTAAAAAATTGAATAATTAGACAATGAAATTACTATTCATATTATTGTGGTATGGGATCTAACTAAGAATGGAGTTAAAACAAGTTTTAGAGCATCTCTGCTTATAGAAAAGACAAAACAGTTGAACCAAATATTTCATCACAAATCCTATATGCCAAAAACAGACAGATGGTCTAACAAACTCATAGATGTTATACATTACAAAAACACATTCATGGATGAATGCAAATTATGATTACTGTACCTGCACAGTATGCCAAATGACAGGTAACTGGGCTCACAAACTTATAGACGTAGTGATTCAAATCAAATTTCCGATAGCACGTGGAGGCAACGTTTAGCCATTGCATAAACAATTCAGATAATTTTGAATTAATGGTGTATTCATATCAGAAACATCTCAAACTCAGTCATTTTGGCACCCTTGGTAAATATAAGCAAACTGACCAAGTTTGGGATTTTTCTGATATGAATACACCATTAATTCAAAATGATCTGAATTGTCAATTGTCTATGCAATGGCTTAAATGTTGCCTTCACGTGCTGTTGGAAATTTGATAATTTGAGATTTGATGTTCATGTGCAATTATTACCTAGGAAACTCGTATTTACAACAATTAAGAGAGCATGTGTAGGCAGCATACATTCTAATTAAAATATAATTATAATTCGGGGCTATTATCATTCGAAAGAAAGTTTATATTTTTGACCCTTTTTCTGGGAAGAGATTGTACAAGCTTGATTTGTGTATCTAAAAGTTGATTTCCCCCCCTAATTTTTACAAGTACACTAGCCTACAGATTAGCTCAAAGCTTTTTTTGTCAACAATATTGCATGTTGATATACACCGATCAGGCATAACATTATGACCACCTTCCTTAAATTGTGTTGGTCCCACTTTTGCTGCCAAAACAGTCCTGACCCGTCGAGGCATGGACTGTAGATGCGTGTAGACGAGTTCACTGACACTTTGTGTAGAACTCAGGTCTGCTCTTTATTTACTGTTCCCAAAAACCTCCTTTTCATTTCCCCGTTACATTCACAACTCCTCCTCCAGTCCTCCTACGTCATCTACATCAGCCACAGGGGGATCACAAGCAATCATCAATATAATCTACATGGACTCCACTAGACCCCTGAAGGTATGCTGTGGTATCTGGCACCAAGATGTTAGCAGCCGATCCTTTAAGTCCTGTAAGATGTGAGATGGGGCCTCCATTGTTCAGCACATCCCACAGATGCTCGATTGGATTGAGATCTGGGGAATTTGGAGGCCAAGTCAACACCTCAAACTTGTTGTGCTCCTCAAACCATTCCTGAAGCATTTTTGCTTTGTGGCAGGTGCATTATCTGCTGAAAGAGCCACAGCCACCAGGGAATACCGTTTCCATGAAAGGGTGTACATGGTCTGCAACAATGCTAATGTAGGTGGTACATGTCAAAGTAACATCCACATGGATGGCAGGACCCAAGGTTTCCCAGCAGAACATTGCCCAAAGCATCACTGCCTCCGAGACATTCTCCGTTTTGGAGATGCTCTGACCCAGTTATCTAGCCATCACAATTTGGCCCTCAAATCCTTACACTTGCCCATTTTTTCTGCTTCTAACACATCACCTTTGAGGACAAAATGTTCACTTACTGCCTAATATATCCCACCCACTAACAGGTGTCGTGATGAAGAGATAATCCGTGTTATTCACTTCAACTGTCATAATGTCATAATGTTATGCCTGATCTGTATAGACACAGCATTTAATGACGTCTGTCATCTAGTCTCTTCTTAATAATAGAAAAGAATTGTGTAAAGATTTTGTACAGTTACAGTTATAACAATTAATTCAAGCATTAAGTGTCAATGCAGTAAAATGACATATGATTATGACTATGTGGTAACAATGTGCTTCAGCATCTGCAAATTTCAAACACTGTTTTATCCACAGCCTATACCAACAGACACAAACACACCACTACTGAATGATATCAAAACTTCAGCAGTCAGTAGAAGCCATAGCATATACATTACCTGCCACAGTTGTGTTTGGAGTAACAGTAGGTTTATTGATGATAATGTTTCTAACTTCTGCAAAAAAGAAAGAAAGAAAAAAAAGATTATTAATTAATGAACAGATATCAATATAAATTTCATAAGTACAAAAGGCACATGTTAAGGTATTTACCTCCACAGTATGAAAAAAAACAGACATGTGTTCTGTGTGGTCTAACAAACTCATAGAAAAACATTAATGGATGAACGCAAATTATGATTACTGTACCTGCGCAATATGCCGAATGACAAGCAACTGGGCTCACAAACTCATAGACGTAGTAATTGCCAGGACAGGCTTTGACTTTAATGGGATTGGATCTGATGAAGCAGCAGTCATTGTTCCAGTGACCGCAGACAGCTCGAGTGACCACTCCATCCTGAACTTTTGGATGTACTCCATTCAGCCACAGTGGTGCAGAAGTGCCACAACTATTCTCATCAACACATGTGTCTGGCATCTGAACACTCTGATCCTGAAAGAAGAGACGGTACCAGCCGTGCCAACTGACTGCAGTGTCACACTTTAGTTGAGAGGAAAATAGATTGTTGGTGGCTCTCCATGGATCACCCAGCACAGTGTAATTATAGCAGGGGTCTGTGAAAACATTAAAAATGGATTAGAAAATGTAATTAATATTCATGTTATACACGTGGCACGGGATCTACCTAAGAGTGGAGTTAAAAAAAAACTTTTCTTCCTTAAATGAGTTATATCTTATACACAGCAAATTTTAGAGCATCTCTTAATTTAGAAAAGACAAAACAGTTGGCCCATTTTATTTTCCATTAATCTCTTTCTTCATAGTTTATCCCACAGAGTAGCAGGGACAGATTTTCTTGATCGCTGACACCATTTGATGCGATCGTTGGCTTGATCGGGTGCAAACTGGTAAGCTTGAAGTCGTTGTGTAGTGTGTCGAGCTACCACTGCTTCGGTTGTCCCTTCGGTTGGTTGTATGGTCAGCACACAAGACATGGCCATACCACTGAAGCATGGCTTCACGCAGCTTTTCAGATATTAAGGCAACGCCATACCATTTTCAACTGTCTTCATTACAGATGGTCGAAGTACGTGATGCCGGAGATCAATCGCTGCACTTTTGTTTCCATCACACACAGGCGGCATTCTACATCTTTCGTCATGTGCCAATACTCAGCACCATAAAGAGCAACAGGACGAATGACGGCACGGTAAATCTTCGACTTGAGACAGTCACTGGTCTTCCTATCGTGAAGCTGGTCGTCTTGCGCCACTTCAGCTAGGCAGCATTTACTCGCGTAGTGACTTCATGGTTCAGACTTCCATCAACTGCGATCGTTGAGCCAAGATACTTGAATGTCTCGGTTCTTGGTAGGTCAGTGCCATCGATTTTAATCATACCCTGCTCGTTTGGGTCTGTCGTCATGTACTCTGTCTTTTTAACATTGAGGCGTAGGCCGAAAGTTGCCAGCCGATTGTTCCATACCTGGACATTCTGCTCGAGGCTGGCTTTCTCTTCAGCAGCAAGAATAGCATCATCTGCATAGAGAAGTGTCCAAGGCACTGGCTGCTGTAGGTCTTGCGTGATGACATCCATCACAAGAATGAATAGGAGCGGTGATTACGCCGATCCTTGGTGGACGCCCACAGTAATATGGAACTACTACACTCACCTAAAGGATTATTAGGAACACCATAATAATACTGTGTTTGACCCCCTTTCGCCTTCAGAACTGCCTTAATTCTACGTGGCATTGATTCAACAAGGTGCTGAAAGCATTCTTTAGAAATGTTGGCCCATATTGATAGGATAGCATCTTGCAGTTGATGGAGATTTGTGGGATGCACATCCAGGGCACGAAGCTCCCGTTCCACCACATCCCAAAGATGCTCTATTGGGTTGAGATCTGGTGACTGTGGGGGCCATTTTAGTACAGTGAACTCATTGTCATGTTCAAGAAACCAATTTGAAATGATTCCAGCTTTGTGACATGGTGCATTATCAGAGGATGGGGACATGGTGGTCATAAAGGGATGGACGTGGTCAGAAACAATGCTCAGGTAGGCCGTGGCATTTAAACGATGCCCAATTGGCACTAAGGGGCCTAAAGTGGACCAATGAAAACATCCCCCACACCATTACACCACCACCACCAGCCTGCACAGTGGTAACAAGGCATGATGGATCCATGTTCTCATTCTGTTTACGCCAAATTGTCAACAGAAATCGAGACTCATCAGACCAGGCAACATTTTTCCAGTCTTCAACTGTCCAATTTTGGTGAGCTTGTGCAAATTGTAGCCTCTTTTTCCTATTTGTAGTGGAGATGAGTGGTACCCGGTGGGGTCTTCTGCTGTTGTAGCCCATCCGCCTCAAGGTTGTGCGTGTTGTGGCTTCACAAATGCTTTGCTGAATACCTCGGTTGTAACGAGTGGTCATTTCAGTCAAAGTTGCTCTTCTATCAGCTTGAATCAGTCGGTCCATTCTCCTCTGACCTCTAGCATCAACAAGGCATTTTCGCCCACAGGACTGCCGCATACTGGATGTTTTTCCCTTTTCACGCCATTCTTTGTAAACCCTAGAAATGGTTGTGCATGAAAATCCCAGTAACTGAGCAGATTGTGAAATACTCTGACTGGCCCGTCTGGCACCAACAACCATGTCACGCTCAAAATTGCTTAAATCACCTTTCTTTCCCATTCTGACATTCAGTTTGGAGTTCAGGAGATTGTCTTGACCAAGACCACACCCCTAAATGCATTGAAGCAACTGCCATGTGATTGGTTGATTAGATAATTGCAGTAATGAGAAATTGAACAGGTGTTCCTAATAATCCTTTAGGTGAGTGTATATAATTTATCATCTGAGGAGTTTCCATAATCAGCAGCAGCGTTTCTTGTAACAGTACAATATTTAACCACTACATAATAAATGGTCTTGCAAATGTTTATGAAGAAACAAAGTGCTACATGTAACATAGTCTTTAATAAAATATATTGGGTATAACAGGGCTAAAGTCACATCTTAAAGTAAATGCGCTTTTCACTCCTCCCATAGTGTATGATTGCAGAAAACAAAATATATGTTTGCATTGAACATTGATGGAGCAACAGATTTTGTGTGAAAATAAATAATAGAAATGGTTAATTAAAAAAAAAAAATTATCTTATAAATCTGTGAGGTTGCATTGTGGGCCTTTCTATGGGGTAAAAAGTTAATACTTGTTCAAAACAATCACTCTCGCAAAGTTTGTACTATTTTGTTTATTTTAAAATACAATAATTAATTTTGTTCAATAAATATACTGTCATTGAAATATGTTCATATAGACACATACACACAAACATTAAAAATATATTTTAAAAAGTAAAGATTCTGAAAGCATTGAAGGGGATCCAATAAATTATATATGTGTATATTTACAGTAGTTACAATGAATTATATTTAATTATATGATATGATTAATATCATATTTTTAAAGATAATTGTTTCATTATAAACATGGTGATTATCTCTAAGATGGAAACCCAACTTAACATATGATATTACCATCTGAATCTTACCATGTCATGTCAACAAATAGAAAAGTCAGCTATTTATTATCATATTTAGGGCCAAATCCCTGAAAGGGCGCAGAGCCCTATTGTTCTTCTAAGGACAATTTTGTTTTTTTGACTATTCGGGCACTTTTGGGGCCCTAACCCATGCTCGAAAACTCTTGAAACTTAGCACACACATCGGAATTTGCGGCCAGCAGGGCCGGACCAAAGCTGGTACCCAGGCGTGGCAGGGGGGCTTGACAGCGCCCCCTTAAGTGGGGTCTGAAAACTTGTTCCATATATCAAACACACTTGCACGTATATGAAACTCGGTACACATATGGAGCTCATCTGGCCGAACAACTTTTGTGCTCTATGTTATACGTTAGCCCAACAGTAAGTGAGCTATTATGGGTTGTTCGGAAAATGCATGCTCTGGAGTTTGATATACTCCTCCTAGAAGATTCACCCAATTAGTACCAAACTTGGTCAGCACGAAGTGAACATATTGAGGATGCTAAATTGCGAGCAGATTTTTGATATCTCGAACGGTTTGGCCGTGGCGAGGAGACAAATTTATGGAGAGAAAAGTGAAACAGGAAGTGTTATAAATTCTGCAAACATTGACTGATTTGGATGAAACTCCAGCTGTGTGTTCGTTTTTAGAGGCCGATCACATGGATGTCACTATTGTGAGTCAAAGTTATAGCGTCACCAACTGGCAGCAGGAAGTGTGTCATTTTCAAAATGCTTTATAATCATCATCTTATTTTGACCAGATTTACTTCAAATTCATCAGTATGATATCAAAACATAGCAGATGTAAACCTGGTAAGCACTTCTTGATAATCTAAATATTGTTGCCATGGCAACACATCAAACTATTATTTTATTTTCGGATGCTTTTGAGACTCTTACAATGCTTCAAATTACATGAAACTCGACACACACATCAGACATGCTATCCAGTAGATATGGGCAAAGACTTAAAAACAGGCGTGGTTCAGGTGCTCAGTTGCGCCATGTTTTGACAAAAGTGGGGGGGTTAGTTTATCTACAGTCACCAAACTCGGTATATATATTGTTCTTTTTGAGCTGAACAACTTTCTAAATAACAGTTATTAGCTCCGAACAACAGGAAATCAGATATTTAGGGCCAGAGGTGTGAGGACCATATTGTAATTGCTCAGTCCATCATTCTTCTTATCCCAAGTGAATTGCATTTTTGAGGGCCTAAACATGCTCGAAAACTCATGAAACTTTGCACACGCATCAGAAGTGATGAAAATGTACATCTGGTATGGGTTTCAGAATTAGGTGTGGCAAAATGGCTCTATAGCGCCACCTACAAAATTTCAACTAAGCGCCATTCATGCTATGTTTCATATATGAGTATGAAAATTCGATAGACGCATTCAACAGCCCAATACCTACAAAAAAGTCCCTGGGCGTCAAATCTGAAAAACCAACAGGAAGTGAGATATTTTGAATTTTCTTTCCTAAATTGGTGCAGTTTTTTGTCAGAAGTTGTACTTTAACAAATTCCTCCTAGAGATTCAATCAGATCAACATAACATTTGCACTGTCTATTCTAAAGGCCTTTGCGAAGTTAAATTGCGAAGATCTTGAGTTTTCGCTGAAGGGCGTGTCCGTGGCGGCCTCACAAATTTTGATGTTTCGCCTTGACACAGGAAGTTGTTGTAACTCAGGCATACAATGTCCGATCTGCCCCAAACTTCACATGTTTGATAAGAGTCCTGGCTTGAAGACATCTACATGCCAATATTCAAAGTTATAGTGCCACCAACTGGCAGCAGGAAGTGTGTCACTTTCAAAAATGCTTTAAATCACTGTCTTATTTTCACCCGATTTATTTCAAACTTCATCCGTATAAATGTCAAAACATGGCAGATATGGACATATGAATGGTTTCCTGATATTTTAAATACTGTTGCCATGGCAACATGTCAAAGTTTAATAATCTTTTTGGGTGTTTTGGACACTGTTAGCTTGCTTGAAATTGCACGAAACTCAACAGAAACATCAGAAATGCCGTCCAGAAGATGCGGGCAAAGACTTAGAAACGGGCGTGCTGAAGGGGCTCCGTAGCACCATCTTTTGACAAAAGTGGGGGGGGGGGGGGGGTAGTTTTATCTACAGTCACCAAACTCTGTATATATATTGTACTCTTCAAGCTGGACTATTTTCTAATTTACAGTCATTAGCTCCGACCAACAGGAAGTGAGATATTTTCTTTACAATTTTGAATAAAAAGGCTCTGAGTTTTTAGGAGATGCATGGAATCGACACCAAACTCGGTCAACATGAAACAAATGACGGTGTCCTCTCTCTCTCTCCCACTATGTGTGTGTGTGTGTGTGTGTGTGTCACTTTCTCTCTTGATGGTGATAATTCAACCCTTTCATATAATAGGCTATCACAAATAACTATCACTTTAGTGTGAATAAGTAAAAAAATTAAAATAACAAAAAACTATATACAAACACCTTGAATTAAATACTCGCCTTCTGGACTTAAAAAATTTTGAGCCGCAAAAGATAACTTTGCATATATTTGAAAGTGACCTATTAGATCCTATGACATTAAAATTAATCAATATTCAAATTATATCATGGGTGTGGCTTATGGTCATAATGGCACCAGCTGCTGCAGTAAATGTGGCTGTGGCGAGGTGGGCGTGGTTTTGCGAGGTCTGCAGGCGGAGAGAGGGAAAGGAACCGAGCGGTGAGTAAGTGGGTCAAGTGCAGATTACGAACACCTGTCTCTGATTTCAGTAATTGGCGTGGAGAGACCGCATAAAGCCAGTGTGAGAGAGAGACGAGGAGAGAGAGAGCCTGGACTGGGACCACGCGCGCACGCTGTTGCTGTTGCTCATGAGCTGAAAACCGAGTGTCTATTTTGAAAAGCCAAGTTAAAATGTGTCTTGAGTTTGTGCGCCCACGTTCGCTTTGTTTTTGTTGGAGAATAAAGGAGCTGAGTAATAAAGTCGCCAGTCCCAGTTACGCCGACCCCTGTTTTCTTCCTTCCTTGATTAAACGAACGTTCATCACACTGGTGCCGAAACCCGGGAAGGGAGAAGATCGCCGCCGCCATGCAATCCCCGTCAGGTACGCCGTTTGCGGAGATCATCCAGTCGCTGGCTGGTCTTCATCAAGAACAACATCAGCAGCTACTGGCCATTAGGGAGGAGCAGGACAAGAAGTTCGAGGTGTTCCTCCAGGCTTAGTATGAAGACCGGCAGCTGTTCCGGAGCTGGATAGACTGGGAGAGTAGGGCCGCCCCCCCGCACCATCTGACTCGGCGGCTTCGATGCCTCTGAACAAGATGAAAAAAAGAGGCATTCCTGGATCTTTTTGAGAGGTCCGCCGAGGCCCTGGGATGGCCCTCTACGGACTGGCCAATGCGGCTACTTCCCTTGCTGTCCGGAGAGGCACAAGAAGCCGCCCACCAACTGCCAGTCCAGAACCTCCTGGTCTATCAGGACCTCAAGCGGGCCATCCTTCAGCGGGACGGCCGGACGCCAGAACAACACTGTGGTAGGGAGGGTATGGTTTAGCGAGGTCTCTAACGGGAGAGAGAGTCGGGAGACAAGTTCGCCGTAAGTGGGTCAAGTGCAAATCACATACACCTGTGTCTTGTTCCAGTGATGGGCGGGGAGAGACCGATATAAGCCGACGGAGAGGAGGCTTGCATGAGAGAGGCTGAGGACTCGTGGGTGGACGGTCGCGAGGACGAGTATTCTGAGAGAGAGCTCTGGAGAGCGCACCCGCGGTCGACTGTTCTGAGAGAGAGCTCTGGAGAGCGCACCCGCTGTCGTGAAGGGGAAAGTGTCTGAGTCTGATTTAAAGCGCCGAGCGCGCCGATGCTTTTTGAGTTTGAGTGTGAAAAATAAACCCACGAGTCCCGGTAAGCCGACCCTGTCTTCTTCCTTCCCTATCAAGAACCTGACATTTGTTACAGTGGTGCCGAAACCTGGGAAGGAAGAAGCGGCCACCGCCATACAAACTCCGTCATCCTCCACGCCGTTTGCGCATATCATTTCTTCCCTCGCGGTCCTCTACCAGGAACAACACCAGGCCCTGCTCGACCTGAGGAGGGACCAGGAGCGCCGCTTCAAGGCGATCGTGCAGGGACAGCAGGAGGACCGCGAGAGGTTCCGGAGCTGGGCAGACCGGGAGGTTCGGACCGAGGTCCCAGCGATCCCGGGCCAAAACACCCACCTGCCGTTAAACAAGATGGGCCCGCAGGACGATCCAGAAGTGTTCCTCGACCTGTTCGAGAAGTCAGCGGAGGCGGCAGGTTGGGCTCGGGATCAATGGTCAATGCGACTGATCCCCTTGCTGTCGGGAGAGTCGCAGACGGCAGCCCACCAACTACCTGTCCAGAACCTCCTGGTCTTCGACGACCTGAAGAGGGCCATTCTGCAGCGGGTCGGCCGAAGCCCAGAGCAGCACTGCCAACGACGTCGCTGGACTCGGCCATTGCGCTGGCAGAGGATCACATGGTGGCGTGTCCGGGGGTCGGCGGACCCGTAACCTCTCTCTCTCTCTCTCTCTAAGCCTGTCCCTGTGCCTAGGTCCTGTCCTCCAATCCCGCCTCGAGCTCCTCTCTGAGGGAGGGGCGGGAACAGCGCCGAATATGCCGGGGTGGCGGGAATACACCGGGGTGGCGGGTAGGTATGGGCCGGTCTGTTGGCGTTGCGGGGACCCGGACCATTTCATCGACCGATGTCCAATGATGGAGGTGGGGACAATGATCCGGGTCCTGGATGTCCCACAGGCTGCCCCCGGTCAGGCTGGATGGTACCAGATACCTGTGAGTATTAAGGGGGGTACCTATCCGGCTCTGGTGGATTCAGGATGTAACCAGACCTCAATCCACCAGAGCCTGATTCAGCCCGAGGCATTGGATTCCAGCCGGGTGGTTCAGGTACGGGGGGTTCAGGTGGTTCAGGTACACGGGGATGTGGTGAAATATCCGGTAGTGTCAGTTGTGATTCAATTTCGGGGTCAAAAGCATAGGGTGGAGGTGGCGGTTAATCCGCACCTCAGGCATCCTCTGATTCTGGGAACCAATTGGCCGGCGTTTAGAGATTTATTGGGACAGTTATGTGGGGATGCCTCTTGTAAAATAGGGAAACGGGGGAGGACAGCGGCCGTGCTGGTGGGAGAGACTGAACCGGGGCCGCTGAGTGCTAGCTCAGGAGAAACGAGCGGGGTTCAGAGACTCGATCTCTCAGACCGCGATGACTTTCCCCTGGAACAGTCTCAGGATGAATCGCTGAAACACGCCTTTGAACAGGTCCGTACCATCGACGGCCAGTCTCTCCAGCCGGACCGCCGGACCGCTTCCCATTTTCGCTATTATAAGGGACCGGTAGTATAGAGTGACACAAGACGCTCAGACAAAAGAAAATACAACCCAGTTATCAGTACCAAAAAGCCGCCAGGAAATTCTTTTCCAGGTGGCTCATTGTAATCCCAAGGCTGGACACTTGGGACAGGGGACAACACTGAATCGGTTAATGGCCCGGTTTTTTTGGCCGGGCATTCACGAGAATGTGTGCAGGTGGTGTGCGTCTTGTCGTGAATGTCAGCTGGTTAACCCACCGGCCTCGCCAAAAGCGCAGTTGCGCCCGCTTCCACTAATGCAGGTCCCCTTCGAAAGAATTGGGATGGACCTCATCGGGCCATTAGAACGGTCAGCACAGGGGCATCGCTTTGCATTGGTGATAGTAGACTATGCAACGCGATACCCGGAGGCAGTAGCGCTCCGTAACATTTCAGCGAAAAGTGTTGCGGACGCTCTGTTTCGTTTAATCTCCTGCGTGGGGATCCCGAAGGAGATCCTCACGGATCAGGGCACGGCGTTTATGTCACGCACGTTAAGGGAACTGTATGAATTATTGGGCATTAAATCGATCCGCACCAGCGTCTACCACCCACAAACAGACGGGCTGGTGGAACGATTTAATCGCACCTTGAAAACCAAGATTCGTAAGTTCGTTCACGAAGACGCCAAAAATTGGGATAGATGGTTAGAACCTCTGTTATTCGCTGTACGTGAGGTCCCGCAAGCCTCCACGGGGTTTTCCGCCTTCGAGCGTCTTTATGGACGTCAACCTCGCGGGGTGTTAGACGTCCTAAAGGAAACTTGGGAGGAAGGTCCTTCTGATGGTCGAAACGAAATTCAGTTTGTCATGGACCTGAGAACAAAACTCCACATGTTGGGGTGGCTTTCAATGGAAAATTTGTTACAGGCTCAGGACAGGCAGGCCCGGCTGTATAACAGAGGTACTAAACTGCGAGAATTTTCACCGGGAGATAAAGTCCTTGTATTGCTGCCCACATCAAGCTCAAAGTTACCCGCGAAGTGGCAAGGACCCTTTGAGGTTACACAGCGGGTTGGGGATCTTAATTATGAGGTGGTGCACATGGACAAGTGCGGGACATGTCAAATTTACCACCTTAATCTCCTTAAAAAATGGAGCGAGGCCGAATCAGTGATGCTGATGACAGTAATTGGGGCAGAGGAAGATCTCGGACCAGAAGTGGTCACGCCTCTCTTCATCAGTCTCCACTGGCTCCCAATAGCCGCTCGCATCAAATTCAAGACACTGGTGCTCGCCTTCAAAGCAACCACTGGCTCTGCACCAATATACCTAAACTCGCTTGTCCAGACTTACACACCTTCCAGGAGCTTACGTTCTGCCAGTGAACGACGCCTTGTGGTGCCATCCCAAAGAGGCATGAAATCACTCTCACGGACCTTTTCCTGGACCGCACCCACCCTGTGGAATGACCTGCCTATCTCAATTCGAGCAGCCGAGTCTGTAGCCATTTTCAAAAAACAGCTAAAGACACATCTCTTCCAGCAGCACCTGACCAATCAAGAATAGCACTTAACATTCTATTAATTTTCTTTCTGTCTCAAAAAAAAACAAAAAAAACATTCTGTCCTGTGTGTTCTGTGCTAGATTAACTGAGACTTGTTACAGCACTTACATACTGTTACATACTGTTGCCCTTGACTGTTCTAGCTGCTTCTATTGCTCTCATTTGTAAGTCGCTTTGGATAAAAGCGTCTGCTAAATGACTAAATGTAAATGTAAGTGAGCTTTAGCGTAAAATCTGTCGCTCTGGCCCCCGAGGGAGATCACCTTTCGCCGTCTCAGCTCACTGATCTGGCCAAGTTGCAGGCAGATTTTGCGGACGTGTTCTCTCCCCTTCCCGGGCGGACGAATGTCATTCAGCACCATATTGAGACCGAGCCGGGCGTGGTGGTTCGCAGCCGGCCGTATCGTCTGCCGGAGCATAAAAAAAAGGTGGTTCAGAAGGAATTAGAGGCGGTGCTTGATATGGGCGTAATAGAAGAATCGCACAGCGATTGGGCCAGCCCGAAACGGCACCTAAAACGGACGGCTCGGTGCGTTTCTGTGTTGATTACCGCAGGGTGAATGCTGTGTCGAAATTCAACGCGTATCCAATGCCGAGGATTGACGAGTTGCTTGATCGGCTCGGCACCGCTCGATTTTATTCGACACTGGATTTAACGAAAGGATACTGGCAGATCCCCTTATCACCTTTATCCAAAGAAAAAACAGCTTTTATCACGCCGTTCGGGTTGCACCAATTCGTCACGCTTGCTTTCGGGTTGTTCCGGGCTCCGGCCACGTTTCAGCGTCTCATGGACTGGGTGTTGCGGCTGCATGCTGCGTATGCCGCCACCTACCTGGATGACATAGTCATTTATAGTAATGATTGGTGGCGACATATGGAGCATGTAAGGGCTGTTCTGAAGGCGCTGAGGGTGGCTGGCTTGACGGCCAACCCAAAGAAGTGTGCAATTGGGCGTGTGGAGGTCAGGTATCTGGGCTTCCACTTAGGTCATGGGCAGGTGCGTCCCCAAATTGATAAGACGGCAGCAGTTGCAACCTTTCCTCGACCAAAGACCAAAAAGGAGGTGAGACAGTTCCTGGGGCTGGCGGGGTATTATAGAAGGTTTGTGCCTAATTATTTGGAGCTCGCTAGCCCGCTGACTGATCTCACTAAAAAGGAAGCACCAGACCCGGTCCAGTGGACAGAGCAGTGTCAGCAGGCCCTCACTCAGATAAAGGCTGCCTTATGTGGTGGGCCACTCTTGCATTCTCCTGATTTTTCTCTCCCCTTTCTGTTGCAGACTGATGCGTCGGACAGGGGGCTGGGGACAATACTGTCCCATGAGGTGGAGGGGGAGGATCGGCCGGTGCTGTACGTTAGTCGTAAGCTCTCGAAGAGGGAGACTAAGTACAGCACCATCGAAAAAGAGTGTCTTGCCATCAGGTGGGCCGTTCTCACCCTCCGCTACTACCTCCTGGGGCGGGAATTCACCCTCTGTTCGGACCACGCCCCATCACCCAGTGGTATCTGGCTCTTCAGCCCTTTAAGTTTCAGGTGGTCCACAGGCCAGGTGCTCAGATGGCTGTGGCCAACTTCCTCTCCAGGAATTGGGGGGGCGCAGGCAGGATGGTTCCCCGGGCTGAGTCGAGCGGTGGGGGTATGTGGCAAGGTGGGCATGGTTTCGTGAGGTCTGCAGGCGGAGAGAGGGAAAGGAACTGAGCGGTAAGTAAGTGGGTCAAGTGCAGATTACGAACACCTGTCTCTGAATTCAGTAATTGGCGTGGAGAGACCGCATAAAGCAAGTGCGAGAGAGAGACAACGAGAGAGAGAGCCTGGACTGGGACTGTGTGCACGCTGTTGCTGTTGCTGATGAGCTGAAAACCGAGTGTCTATTTTGAAAAGCCAAGTTGAACTCTGTCTTGAGTTTGTGTGCCCACGTGCGCTTTGTTTTTGTTGGAGAATAAAGGAGCTGAGTAATAAAGTCGCCAGTCCCAGTTACGCCGACCCCTGTCTTCTTCCTTCCTTGATTAAACGAATGTTCATCACAGTGGCATATTCAAGTGATTTTAAAATACTCTCCTTTTTAAATGCCTATTGCGTGCCGGGGACATTTAAGCTGATGCCACCGGCTTGGGCCTGTCATCGCTCCTTGCAGCTTTAATAATTTTTGTGCCTTTTACCCCAAATACCAAGCCTGACGTCGTCATAGTCAGATTCTAGTCAGAATATGAGTCTGATACTGCTCCATTGGGCTGTGATTATGGGGCATGTTTCAACCAAACCAGGAAAGAAAATGCCTATCACTCAATTGGATAAACCTACAACCAATCAGAGCAACGGATCGACGCATAGTTGTCAACAGAACTCAACTGCACCCCCACTGGAAGAAGTAGAAGAAGAAGATGAGTGTAAATGATCTTTGCCGGTGTTGTAAAAAAGAACTTAAGGATACACGGAGTACTTACCAACATGATCATCATTTTTGAGTGAAATATTAAAGGTGAATGCATTTACGAACAAGTTCTCAGTTTAGAATTAGAACAAATTCAACCCAAGCGCTCTTTGGTGGCGTGGATGGTTACATTACTGTTTATCATCTGTATATTGAAAAATCAGCCAAAATCTACTGGTTTAGAGGAAAATAAAATCAAAGGCTCCATTTCTCTGGCAGTGCCTTTAGCCCCATTATACCCTATAATACAAAAATATAAAAAAAAAATACAGCACCCTCCACCCTTTTGGCACCATTGGTAAATTTAAGCAAACTGACCAAGCGTGGGATGTTTCTGATAAGAATGCACCATTAATTCAAAATGACCCGACCATGGCTTTGCAGTGTAACCACCTAAAGTTTGGTTACTGTTTTTTTTGTAGTACCACTACTCTGCAGTAGGGGGCTCTATGGGTCATACTCCTTTGTATATAGCTATGTGGGAGAAGAAGTCAGGTTATGGTGTGGAGAGGGAAGCATGGTTCTTCTCTCCTAGTTCACCCAATCTGTTAAGAGTCCAGGTTGAGAAACTATTGTTTCAAGCTCAATCATGTAAGTGTTTATCTTTGTCTGATTTATGTCATCTGTGGTTATTTCTTGAGTAAGCTGTATTTAGTTTGTTGGGTTTTATGGTTGTTGTTTGTTTTGAAGCCAGCGTGCTAATGCTAGTTTGTATGTTTTGTTTGTAGAAGGACTTTTTGAGTATCATCTATTGTCCTTTTGTCAATGAGGCTCAAGATTGAAGTTCGAATAGAGACATGAATTCCAAATGGACAGGGGCATCCAAGCCCAACTGCGTTCAATTGGGATTTGGAGCCATTGTGGATGGTTACTAATTGCAGCTTCACCTCTGTCACGGGACTAATATTCTATTCCTCTCCATCACTGCAAATGGAACAAATGATGCTAAGGCACAAAACCTTGGATGAACTCTGGATCACAGGACAATGAAAAACTAATATTATCAGTTCATTTTACTATTGCTACCCATCAATGACAGTCTTGCTTCTCTGTGAATCTTTGGGGTTTATATTATTGTATATTGAGTGTTTGCTGGGTGGGGTCTATACTTGTATGAGTCATCTGATATAAATTGAAAGCATTCTATTGGTGTGTTGAGGTTTATCTTTGAGCTGTTTACACTCTTTATATTCTTAAAACCAGTTTGGTCTGTGAGTCCCTCCCTCAAAATTATCTTGTAGCCTGTCTCACTAGGAGTGGATAGTGAGACGGTTACAGCAGTGTAATTGTCTGTGCAATGGCTTTAGGTGTTATTATCATTCTAGGTCCTTTTTCTGGGAAGAGATGGTACAAATTTAATTTGTGTATCTGCTAAAAAAAAAAATTCCTCTAATTGACACTAAAGTACACTAGCATATACATGAGCTGTTATTGTTTTAAATATATAAATTATTCATAAAAATATATTACATCGGGTTATAGGAACTGTATCAAAACATTGGTTTGTATAAGACAAAATCTCATATTTTGGTAGTTTTTTTAAAAACTATATTTTAATCTCATCTTTTTGTCAACAATATTGCATGTTGATATAGACAGCATTTAATGACCTCTGTCATCTTGTCGCATAGAAAAAAAGGCGTGTAAAGATTTTGTACAGTTACATTTCTTACAATTCATTCAAAAATCAAGTGGAGTTAAAGCAGTAAAATGACAAGAATATGCGGTAACAAACATGTGCTTCAGAATTTGCAAATTGAAAACACCGTTTTATTTACAGCCTATACCTACAGGTATAGGGCAGTCGTGGCCTAATGGTTAGAGGGTCGGACTTGTAACCTGAAGGTCTCAGGTCCGGCAGGAATTGTCGGTGGGGGAGTGAATAACCAGCGCTCTCCTCCACCCTAAATACCACGACTGAGGTGAGACCCTTGAGCAACTGCTCCCCGGGCGCCGCAGCAATATGGCTGCCCACTGCTCTGGGTGTGTGTTCACAGGTTGTGTGTTCACTTGCACTTGGATGAGTTAAATGTGTATCTGAGCACAAATTCCAAGTATGGGTCACTACACTTCACTTCACTTCACTACAGACACAAACACACCACTACTGAAGGATATCAGAAGACATAGCATATACATTACCAGCCACAGTTGAGTTTGGAGTGACAGTAGGTTTATTGATGGTAGTGTTCTTAACTTCTGCAAAAAATAAATAAAATAACACATTTTAATGAATAAACAGATATAAATATAAAATATAGCTCCAAACATCAACTATCGGGGCCAAGCACAAAGAACACAATAAGTCATGCCAACATGGCTGTGAGCATCAGACCAACTGCAACAAAGAGCAATTAAAAACATATTAAGATCATTTTAGGCAAAATGGCTGAAAAATCATAAATACATTCACTGGTAATTTGATTTAATAGTTTATGACTTTTGACCAATAGGACCAAACTGATTGGTCAGAGTGAGGTGACAATAATACACATACAAAGTTTGGGGTCAATATGCCAAAGCATTGTAGAGATACAGACTCAATTTGGCAATATGCCTCATACTTGTTAGCCTGGCTCCGCCCTCCTACGTACATCCACTCAATTTTCATTTTCCTTCAGTACTCCGTCTGAGTTTGCGATATATTCACTGGTTTTCTCCAGTCAAATTTTAACCGGTCCAATCAGTGAACAGAGGGAGAGGCTGAGAACAATGACGTTGATGTCGTGCATTTGTTTGAGATGACCTATGTCACAACCAAATATTAGTGATTGGTTATGGCAGATCCAATAGTTTTAAACTTCAAACAGAGTACCCGCCTTAAAGGAAGTCAACGCTTGTCAATGGAGAGTGGCAAGACTCTCTGTACAAATGAAATGTACGAGAGTCTGGTAGGACCAGGCTACAAATTTGTTGCTGCGGTATACGAAAACTGTTCATCTATCAACACAAAATCCATAACTTTTTGTCGGCACAGTCTGAAGATGATCTGACTCAAATTTGGTGAACATCAGACAAATGGTCTAGGAGGAGTTTGAAAAAGTATGTTTTGAAAAAGAAATGGCAGACAGGAAACCTCAGGTCACGGTTGTCATAACACTAGCCAGGCTCCGCCCTCCTATGTACTTCTGCTCAATTTTCCATTTCCTTCAGTACTCCGTCTGGGACTGCAGTATATTCTTAGGTTTTCTCCGAACAAATTTTTACCGGTCCAATCAGCGAACAGAGGGAGTGGCTTAGAACGATGACGTTGATGTCGTGCGCTAGTTTGAGTTGTAGTTCAGTAATGGCGGCAGAGAAAGATGCGAGCAAAGCCATTCATTCCATTGTGGCACCGCTGCCAAATATCCAGAAGTTAAAGCCTTTCCAGCTCGCTCCGTTAGTGGTGAAGGAGTTGGCTGAAGCCCTATTCGGATGGTAATTGTTTTGCGTGCGGTCGGAATGTATTGTCATCATTTACAGGGGCTAGTCAATGATTTTATTGCCGTCCATCTCCCACTACCCGCATAAAAATCCCCGGCCGAATTACCTACTGCTTTTGACAAACACAAAGGTTGTGTGGTAATTGAATTGCTGTCCGAATCCACATCTCTGAGTTTTCAAGATGAGATCACTTCAAAATTCACTGTTTATATCCTTTTTGACCCCTGCAGAGCACCGTGCGGTTGCGCTTCGCTGTAACTTTAAACGCACATCCATTGTGCCAGTGCCGAAACCCTCTAGCCTGAGGTGCCCTAATGAATACCGCCCTGTAGCACTTACACCCATCATTATGAAGTGCTTTGAGCGGCTGGTCCTGGAACACCTAAAAGACTCTACCATCCACATTGGACTCACACCAGTTTGCCTATCGCAGCAATAGGAGCAAAGAGGATGCAGTTTCCATGGCACTGCACTCTGTGCTCACCCATCTGGACCATAAGAACACTTACGCACGCATGCTGTTTGTTGACTTCAGCTCAGCATTCAACACTGTCATCCCAACCAAGTTAATAGCCAAACTTGGAGACCTGGGCATCAACACTTCAATGTGTAACTGGATTTTGGACTTCCTAACTGGCAGACCACAGAATGTTCGATCAGGATCCACCTGCTCCACGTCCATCACACTCAACACTGGTGTACCACAGGGCTGTGTGCTAAGTCCATTTCTCTACTCCCTCTTCACCTCCGACTGCAAGCCTGTGTACGGATCTAATTCCATCGTCAAGTTTGCGGACGACACTACGGTGATTGGTCTCATCAGCAACAACGATGAGACTGCCTACAGGGAGGAGATCCAGCACCTGGCCACATGGTGCGCTGATAATAACCTGCTCCTCAACACCACCAAAACGAAGGAGCTCATCGTGGACTTCAGGAAGGAGTCAAGAGGCACACACGACACCATCCACATCAATGGAATGGCTGTTGAGCGTGTCTCCAGTTTCAAGTTCCTGGGGATCCACATCTCGGCGGACATGTCGTGGACAACCAACACCTCCAGCCTGGTCAAGAAGGCTCACCAGCGCCTCTTCTTCCTGAGGACACTGAGGAAGAATCAGCTCTCCTCGGCTATCCTGGTGAACTTCTACCGCTGTGCAATAGAAAGCATCCTGACCAACTGCGTTGCAGTATGGTATGGGAGCTGCTCTGTTGCGGAGCGCAAGGCACTGCAGCGGGTGGTGAAAACTGCCCAGCGCATCACAGGGACTCCACTACCTGCCATCGAGCACATCCAGAGGAAACACTGTCTGCATCGAGCTTGCAGCATCCTCAAGGACTCCTCTCACCCAGCCCACAGACTTTTTCTCTCCTGCCCTCCGGCAGGCGTTTCAGGATCCTCCGGTTTTCTGTTTAAATGCATATGTAACAGCATAGACATTGAATGCATTTTGATTGTCATGGAAGTTTCCTGACCCCTACTGTTGGTATGGTCCGTTATTGTTTGGCGGGAAGATTCCATGCACAAAAGGGGAGAGGTTAGTTGAGCCTGGGGAGATAGATGGGCCAAGAGCCAAAGCTTACACAGTCAAGCGCTGCAAGAAAGCATGTTTTCTTTATGAGTTATATTGTTTAGTTTTGTATTTTTAATTATTTGTTTTGTTTATTTTGAACTTCCTTTAGAGAGCACGTGTGATGAGACAGCTGTCCTAATAAAACCACTTGGACGTCAATCCTTACCTACTGTGTACTCCACTCATTACCATTTTCCCAGGCCTTTCGGCAAACAATTTAGGGGCTGGTGGCTGTGGTCCTAACAGCTACCCGACAACTTCTAACTGCAATATGCAACCACTTTCCACTGCACTTTACACTTTTTTTTCGGATAGCTCTGTCCATAATTTATTGCACTACCTTAATCCACTGCTATATTCCTCATCTTGACTAACATATTATTGTATACCTCTATCTGTAAAATTCTGTTTAAAGTAATAGACATCTGTATATTATATTCATAGTACATATTCACCTGTAAATTCTGTTTATAGTTATAGCCATCTGTATATTTATTCACTGTACATATTCACCTGTAAATTCAGTTCTGTTTATAGTAATAACCATCTCTCTATTTATACATATTTATTTATATATATTCAGTACATTTCCATGTCCTGCACTTACACAACCAGTGTATATCCTGCACTTGCTGCTATTGCACTTCTGGTTAGACCTAAACGGCATTTCGTTGCCTTGTACTTGTGTAATGACAATAAAGTTGAATCTAATCTAATCTAATTTGGACGCATTTCTAGACTTGTATTTCTTTAAATGCTGGTAAGTATTTATATATCTAAGTATTTACAAGAGCAAAATATTTCATCACCACTCAAAAAATTAAAAGAAGAAAAGCACGTAAACATTTGAATTTTTTCTTATCATACCAAGCATATGCCATTTTATTTACAGCAATCATGTTATGGACCACGTGAGCAGCGCGTTCCGGATCACAAAAGTCTCCCCTCCACTGTGAATAAATCACAATCCGAATGCACAAGTTTTAGATTATATCACTCAAGTGGCGTGCACAATCTGCACAGTTATTTTTATGGATTTCCATGTGAGAAACAGAGGCGAACGGCGCATGACATACGTCACAACCAAGCGTTAGCGAAGGGTTATGGCAGATCCAGAGTGGCTCTGGGCAGATCCAATAGTTTTAAACTTCAACAGAGTACCCGCCTTCAAGGAAGTAAAGGCTTGTCAATGGAGAGTGGCCAGAGTCTCTGTACAAATTAAATGTACGAGAGTCTGGTAAGACCAGGCCATCATAACACACCAAGTTTGGTGAGAATACGTTAAAGTTCCTGTAAAGTCAAAATTAAATATATATTCTGAGTTTGTCACACCACAGACAAATGTGTTATTAACAATCCAAATCCACCAAGTAAATAAAATAGCTTATCAAAAACTTGAAAGAATAAGCAGCATTCTCTGCTCTCAAACGTTGGGGGTGTGTCCACGCCCACTCGCAGGAAAGCTGCTGTTAGCACACACTACAACACTCACGACGGGAGGATGAAGGCCCGGCGGGAGATAATCGGTTGGGCCCCTTTCTGCAGTGGATTTTCAGTAAATTCCAGTTGTATCTGATGAAAGTTTGTAAAACTATCCAGTGTAAAGTCACTGCAGAGGCAGGTGTTGGTGGTGATCCTCAGCTCTCCATCAAGGTAGCTGTTCACAAAATTAATCCACCGCTTCTTGATATCATCGTTTTTGTTTTGTAAACTGTTTTGTACGTTGTAGGCTGTAGTAACTAACGGTACTGACAGAAACTTGCGATCAAGCAGGCGAACTGATGCGAATGTGCTCTAGTTATGATCGTGTTAGGGGAGGAGCCAGGCTCAGTAGCTCCAGTGCATCATCAACAGTGTTGGCCATCGAGCCACCATTTTAGCCCCGCCTAAAAAATCCTGAACACAGCAAGAGTGAAA
Source organism: Romanogobio albipinnatus (assembly GCA_023566225.1). Classification (NCBI taxonomy): domain Eukaryota; kingdom Metazoa; phylum Chordata; class Actinopteri; order Cypriniformes; family Gobionidae; genus Romanogobio; species Romanogobio albipinnatus. The sequence goes on along the minus strand of CM042257.1, from coordinate 4,695,724 downwards.
AACTGTTTAACGGTCTAACTCCACAATTCAGTACTACACAGGTCACAGTCTTTGCAACGTATTTCAACAATACATTTCTAACATTTATAATGTGTTTAGAAACAAATCTCAAAATTGCCTTTACAGGGACTTTAACGAGTTGCGGAGATTAATTTTGCCGTGCTCTTCGTTTGCACGTTTTTCGAGAACGGTTTCACAAATCGACTTTTTGTCCACATGTTCTGAAGATGATTAAATGATGGTTACATTTTCAACTGCCTAGGAGGAGCAGAAAAATTTGAAATGACAGAAAAATTTTCATGCCCGTAAATTATATTGAATAATCTTCAATCATCTTGAATCATCTGCGCTCATCAAGGAATCAGAGGTTAAAAGAATTTCTAGCCCTTACGGTTCAAAACACCTAAAAGACTCTATACCATCCACATTGGACTCACACCAGTTTGCCTATCGCAGCAATAGGAGCACAGAGGATGCAGTTTCCATGGCACTGCACTCTGTGCTCACCCATCTGGACAGTAAAAACACCTATGCACGCATGCTGTTTGTTGACTTCAGCTCAGCATTCAACACTGTCATCCCATCCAAGTTAATTGCCAAACTTGGAGACCTGGGCATCAACACTTCAATGTGTAACTGGATTTTGGACTTCCTAACTGACAGACCACAGAATGTTCGATCAGGATCCACCTGCTCCACGTCCATCACACTCAACACTGGTGTACCACAGGGCTGTGTGCTAAGTCCGTTTCTCTACTCCCTCTTCACCTCCGACTGCAAGCCTGTGTATGGATCTAATTCCATCGTCAAGTTTGCGGACGACACTACGGTGATTGGGCTCATCAGCAACAACGATGAGACTGCCTACAGGGAGGAGATCCAGCACCTGGCCACATGGTGCACTGATAATAACCTGCTCCTCAACACCACCAAAACGAAGGAGCTCATCGTGGACTTCAGGAAGGAGTCAAGAGGCACACACGACACCATCCACATCAATGGAATGGCTGTTGAGCGTGTCTCCAGTTTCAAGTTCCTGGGGATCCACATCTCGGCGGACATGTCGTGGACGACCAACACCTCCAGCCTGGTCAAGAAGGCTCACCAGCGCCTCTTCTTCCTGAGGACACTGAGGAAGAATCAGCTCTCCTCGGCTATCCTGGTGAACTTCTACCGCTGCGCAATAGAGAGCATCCTGACCAACTGTGTGGCAGTATGGTATGGGAGCTGCTCTGTTGCGGAGCGCAAGGCACTGCAGCGGGTGGTGAAAACTGCCCAGCGCATCACAGGGACTCCACTACCTGCCATCGAGCACATCCAGAGGAAACACTGTCTGCATCGAGCTCGCAGCATCCTCAAGGACTCCTCTCACCCAGCCCACAGACTGTTTTCTCTCCTGCCCTCCGGCAGGCGTTTCAGGATCCTCCGGAGCAGGACCAGCAGACTAAAGAACAGTTTTTTTCCCCAGAGCTGTCTCTTTACTGAACTCAAACCACCGTTGATCCACTTCCCTCATAAACTGCAAACTCTCCTACCTCACACCTACATTCACTTTGTTATTTGCACTACCGACTGTTTATTACAATAACAACTGTTTACTTATGCATTTTGCACAACCATATCTTAACTGGAATATGCTCATTTGCACTGCCGACTGTATTTACAGTAACCATGTTTACATTTGCATTTTGCACCGTACTTCTAACTGTAATATGCAACCACTTTCCACTGCACTTTTACACTTTCTTTCGGATAGCTCTGTCCATAATTTATTGCACTACCTTAATCCACTGCTATATTCCTCATATTAGCCTAACATATAATTGTATACCTCTATCTGTAAAATTCTGTTCAAAGTAATAGCCATCTGTATATTATATTCATAGTACATATTCACCTGTACATTCTGTTTACATTCTGTTTATAGTAATAGCCATCTGTATATTTATATTTATTCACTGTATATATTCATCTGTAAATTCAGTTCTGTTTATAGTAATAACCATCTCTCTACTTATACATATTTATATATATTCAGTACATTTTTATGCCCTGCACTTACGCAACCATTGTATATATCCTGCACTTGCTGCTATTGCACTTCTGGTTAGACCTAAACTGCATTTCGTTGCCTTGTACTTGTACTTGTGTAATGACAATAAAGTTGAATCTAATCTAATCAAAAGTTATTAGCATGCACGTGAGTGCAAATTTGGGAAGCTGTTGGCGCTAGAGGGATTGAGTTAGAGACTCCAAATTTGCTTTGGTGACAGATAAGACTGTCCTCTATCAGTGTGCCAAATTTCATAACTTTCTCACAAGTGGTCTATGGGCTGCCATAGATTTCCAGAGCAGAAGAAGAAGAAACGGAAGAATAATAAGAACGCCAACAGATACCTTCGGTGCTTGGCCCCTAATGACAAAAGTACAAAAGGCACATGTTAATGTATTTATCTCCACAGTATGCCAAAAACTGACTGGTGGTTTAACACAGGGGTTTTCAAACTGGGGTCCAGGGACCCCCAGGGGTCCTCTAGAAGAGTCTAAGGGGTCCCCAGAAAATTTCAGAGAATAAAAAGACAAAGCAAAAATGGTTCAAGTCTACCGAACATTCGAACTGTTTCATTTCTAAATGTTTCTCTCTTTTCTTGCCATATTCATGCTTTCCAGAATTGTATATGTTTGATTTGTATCTTTCTAGTGAGTTTTTCTCACTATAGTCCCCTTTATCTCACTCACTGGGGTTGTAAGGCAGTATTCTTAATGCAGTATGTAAGCTGCTTACATACATTTATTGTGAAAGTTGCTTGTACACAAATAATTTTTATTTGAAAATCAGGTTTATACATCCAACATTAAGTATAGCCAACTTAAGTTTGGAAAAAATAATGTCACTTACTATTTATCTAACAGTTTAAATGTTTAATCATAAAAAAAATCAAATGATGGATTTTTTATTTTCATAAAAGGTTCCTCATATTTGGGGGTCCTTGGCATCATAAAGTTTGAAAACCCCTGGTCTAACAAACTCATAGATGTAATACATTACACAAACACATTCATGGATGAATGCAAATTATGATTACTGTACCGGCACAGTATGCCTCAGGGCAGACATATGGTCTCACAAACTCATAGACATAGTAATTGCCAGGACAGGCTTTGACTTTAATGGGATTGGATTGGGGCCAGCAGCAGTCATTGCTCCAGTTACCACAGACAGCTCGAGTGACCACTCCATCCTGATCTGTTGGATGTCCTCCGTTCAGCCACAGTGGAATTAAAGTGCCACAACTATACACATCAAGACATGTGTCTGGCATCTGAGCGCTCTGACCCTGAATGAAGAGTCGGTACCAACCGTGCCAACTGACCGATTGGTCACACATTATTTGAGAGGTATATAGATTGTTGGTGGCTCTCCATGAATCATCTAGCACAGTGTAATTATAGCAGGGGTCTGTGAAAACATAAACACGTACTATTCATATTATACACTTGTGTGAGTAAAAAAAAAAGAAGCTTTTCTTCCTTAAATGAGTTTTAAGTTTTAATACTCTAACTCCAACTTTTCTGGAAATGGGGTTGTACTTCAAAGGTCCATAATTACCTGCCAGTGTTGTTGATGCAGATGTTGTTGTTGCAGATGTTATTAATGGAAATGTTGTTGATGCAGATATTAATGGAGATGTTGCAGATGTGGTTAGTGGAGATGTTGTTGTTGCTGATATTGTTAAAGGAAATGATGTTGTTGTAGATGTTGTTGGTGCAGTTGTTGTTAAAGGAAATTATGTTGTTGTAGATGTTGTTGATGCAGATGTTGTTGATTCAGATGTTGTTGGTGCAGTTGTTGTTTGTGCCCTGGCTGTTAAAGAGAAAAAGAGATTTCAGAAAAATAAAATTCAATAAGAGAAATAATTATTTAATTTCATTAATTTTATTATTGCCCTTGCCACGATAAGACTGAAAATTAAACGGATGTAAACAAAACCTTACTCAGTGCCAGGACTGATATGAGCACCAGCAGAAGCTGTGAAACCAGAGACAATCTCATGATGATGAAGTCAAAGAATAAACCAGCATGCTGGAGTCCTTCTTCTGTAATTGGAGAGAGTGTTATTAGAGCATCATGCATTGTTACAAATGCATTTAAACCAATGTTAGTCTGGAATCTCTCTTAATAAAACCCCCAAATTCAGTCAATCAAATCTTACTGGAGTCATGTATAGCCATTAAACTGAAACAGCTAGATATTCATTATCAAATTATTATCAAAATATTATTACATTTTTCAATTATCAAACTTTGTTTCTGCTATTCTTGCCTTAAGATTGATTACGATGTACATATTACACTACATATCACTACGGTATGTACTACTGTAAATGTGCATCTTAATTTGCACTGCACTGTAATGGGGGGTTCATACCAAACGCGTTTCGCGCGTGAAATTCGCCTGTGACAACTACACAACAGACGCAAATTCACGTCATGGGAGGGGCTTCTGCCCTATATGAGCCTATATAAGCCAGCTCGTCTCGGTCACTTGACGTCTTTTTTGTAAAAAATACTACTATTAATGTGTGACAAAACGTAGTTTAAAGACTTTTTCAGGCGATAATATAGTTGTTTAAAGCTCAAATCTGTGGTTAATTTATAAAAAGAGTGCCTATTTGAGCATTTTATCTGGCGTTTTCGGAGTTGTGAGATCCAGGCGATCAGTGACATTCCTCGCTCGTTTGCCCGGCGAGATCCGCCTTTCCTCGGCTAGTCCTTCTCACATTTGCCGCTGACTCTGGCTCTTTTTTTCTGCTCCTGTCTCGTTGTGAAATGGCTGACATAGATTTTGTTGAGAGGGTAACTCACTTTCTTCCAAGCAAGATCCTTTTTATTCCTGTTCCTGTAGTGATAGGATGATGTATCATACAGCTCCGGGTATCCACATACGGCCACGATTATCTTGTCCTCCATTGTTGTTCGGATTTCTGCCTCCGCTTGTAAATGCGTCACTACTAGAGCAAGCTCGTGATTGGTTAACGCGGCACGAAATATCCGCCAAAGTTCAGATTTTTCAACTTGAGCGAATCGCTCGTTCAAAACGCTCAATTCGCGTCATTCGCGCCGCCTCAATCGGCAAAGATTTGTGCGATTTGCGCAATCACACAAATCTCGCCGCCTCATTCGCGCAAATCGCACCGCAGAATGCCATTTCGTGTCTCTGCATTGACTTAACATGTAAATCACTCGCACGAATCGCGTCCTGTGTGAATGCACCATAAGTAACATGACCTGTTTAATCTTATATGATAGTATAACAGTATAATTCATTTACAAAGAACTTACAGTTACAAAAAAATCTTTATGCTATTCATGCTATTGGTCAAATCATCAATCGAGGTCAGAGTATCTTTAGGACACTGTTATAATACCCTTTGTAACAGCAAATGCTAATCTTTATGAACTGTTTTACAAACTTTTGCTAATTTTGGGGTCAGTGTAAGGACCACCCATTGTCTCAATGATGGAATCCAACGGCGTGGACGAAAGTATAATGTGTGTAGGTCTTTTACTTGCGATTCTGTAAAGTTTGCTCTGAGCTTAATCTGCCCCCAATTCCAAATTATTATTTTAATTAGGTTATATATTTTTTCGATTATTTTGGGAATCCCATACTTTCAATTATTTGTTCGTTAGGGACCCAATGTCAGCCAGGTCTCGTTCTCACGATCATAAACTTGCCTGATTTTAGTCAGAGGGAGCAGGGTTAACTAATTCCTTTAAGTCGGCCACCTACTGCTTGCTTGCAACAAAAAGTGTACTTTGTTGATGTCCGATGACATACTGCATACTGCTTTTTTTTATATTTTAAATTCTCTTTACAACTGTTTTAATTATCCTTTTTTTTATTTTTAATTCTTACACATGGTATTCTTATTTCTTATGTAAAGCACTTTGAATTGCCATTATATGCCAAAAATGGCAAAAACTGCAAAGATTTTGCAGAGAAAATGATAAATATCTCACTTCCAATTGGGTTTTCAGATTTTGCTCCCAGGGACTTTTTTGTTGGTATTGGGCTGTTACATGTGTCTACCGAATTTCATACTTGTATGTGAAAATGGTTCTTAATTAAAATTTTGTAGGTGGCGCTATCGAGCCATTTGGCCACACCTAATTCTAAAACCCATATCAGATGAGTTTTAGAGCATGTTTAGGCCCTCAAAAATGTGGTTCATTTCGGAGAAGAATAATAATAGACTGAGCAATTTCAAATAGAAAACATTTATTTTAAATTACACCTATGATTAGATTAGATTAGATTAGATTAGATTCAACTTTATTGTCATTACACAAGTACAGGTACAAGGCAACGAAATGCTGTTTAGGTCTAACCAGAAGTGCAATAGCAGCAAGTGCAGGATATACAATGGTTGCATAAGTGCAGGACATGGATATGTACTGAATATATATATATATATATATATATATATATATATATATATATATATATATATATATATATATATATATATATATATATATATATATATATATATATATATATATATATATATATATATAGATGGTAATTACTATAAACAGAATTTACAGGTGAATATGTACTATGAGTATAATATAATATAATATACAGATGGCTATTACTATAAACAGAATTTTACAGATAGAGGTATTAGGGGTGGTTAATCTGTCTGATTTCCCGATTCAATTACGATTATTGAAGTCCCGATTCGATTACAGTCGATTTTCGATTATTAACGATTCTGGATTAGCGATTATTGATTTTCCATTTCACAACAGTAAACGAAAATACACTACAAAGTGATTGCAGTATAAAAAAAAAGTCAGCTACTGAATTACTTAACTCTTTTATTGAGTAACAACAACTCAAAGCACTTGTCGTGTAGTGTAGTGTAGTTACACATCACATTGTGTTGTGACTCATCAAGTTGAACTAAACAATAACAAATAAATGAAAGGCTTATTTCCTTTAGGAAGTAGATCAGAACCAACATACTGTAGAAATTGGACAATTTTCTTCTAGAAAGACAACGTGTTCAGGTGGAGGAAGACTGCAGGTTGCAGTCGAAACATGTCAAGGTAAAGAAGAAGTTTTTTCTCCAAACACCTTGTCTTTCTAGAAGAAAATTGTCCAATTTAATCATTAAGAAGACAAAATGAACATTTTTGAACAACTTACTGTAGCTTCAGCTTATATACTGTACTGTAGAACACAGTGACAAAATGTCAAGAGTGATGGATGCGGTGCGCGCGTGAGGGGGGCGGGAACGCGTGGAACGCTCGAGCTCCTCTCGTTCGTTTCCTGACGTGACAAAAGACAAAAGGGGAAAAAACGACAGAAGAAAAACGGGTTCGTGTCGGAGGAGTGTCGAGGCCCGTTCGGTTCCGTGAGCGGGAGCCGCGGGTCGGTGCAGCGGAGCGGCGGTGTGTTTCCAGCATCAGTCCGGCTGTGTGTGTGTGTGTGTGTGTGTGAGATCCGCTCATCGCGTCCTCAGGATCGCCTTAATTCCCGCGAATGCGCGCGTCGATGTGTGTCGCGCTCGCTCATCTGAAGCGCTCATAAATCTGCGGATTGAAGGCGTTTATTCGGTGTTTGTGCGCGAATCTGAGCCGTGCTAACGCGCTAATGCTAATGTGCCTGAGCTCCAGAGGAGGCGAGGCGGGAGGATTTCTAGAGTGTTCCCTCAGAATCATCTCAGCATTAACGACAGATTTACATTCATCTAATGAACACACACACACACACACACACACACGGTGGTAGAGTCAGGTTTAGATAAATAAAAAAATCGATTTTTGAAAATTTAATGATTGATTCATGCTCGTCCATAACATACTCGCGATTAATCGATAATCGATTTTTTTCACCACCCCTAAGAGGTATACAATATGTTAGGCTAAGATGAGGAATAGCAGTGGGTTAAGGTAGTGCAATGAAGTATGGGCAGAAGCTATCCGAAAAAAAGTGTAAAGTGCAGTGGAAGTGATTGCATATTACAGTTAGAAGTACGGTGCAAAATGCAAATGTAAACAGTTGGTACTGTGAATACAGTCGGCAGTGCAAATGAGCATAATCCAGTTAAGGTACGGTAGTGCAAGATGCATAAGTAAACAGTTTTTCCAGTAGTGCAAATATAGTGAAGGCAGATGTGAGGTAGGAGAGTTGGCAGTATATGAGGGGAGTGGATCAGCGAGGGATAGAGTTCAATAAAGAGACAGCTCTGGGGAAAAAAATGTTCTTTAGTCTGCTGGTCCTGGTCCGGAGGCACCTGAAACGCCTGCCGGAGGGCAGGAGAGAAAACAGCAATAGAGCAGCTCCCATACCATACTGCAACGCAGTTGGTCAGGATGCTTTCTATTGCGCAGCGATAGAAGTTCACCAGGATAGCCGAGGAGAGCGGATTCTTCCTCAATGTCCTCAGGAAGAAAAGGCGCTGGTGAGCCTTCTTGACCAGGCTGGAGGTGTTGGTTGTCCACGACAGTGCACTGAAAATAACCTGCTCCTTAACACCACCAAAACGAAGGAGCTCATCGTGGACTTCAGGAAGGAGTCAAGAGGCACACACGACACCATCCACATCAATGGAATGGCTGTTGAGCGTGTCTCCAGTTTCAAGTTCCTGGGGATCCACATCTCGGCGGACATGTCGTGGACGACCAACACCTCCAGCCTGGTCAAGAAGGCTCACCAGCGCCTCTTCTTCCTGAGGACACTGAGGAAGAATCAGCTCTCCTCGGCTATCCTGGTGAACTTCTATCGCTGCGCAATAGAAAGCATCCTGACCAACTGTGTCGCATTATGGTATGGGAGCTGCTCTGTTGCGGAGGGCAAGGCACTGCAGCGGGTGGTGAAAACTGCCCAGCGCATCACAGGGACTCCACTACCTGCCATCGAGCACATCCAGAGGAAACGCTGTCTGCATCGAGCTCGCAGCATTCTCAATGACTCCTCTCACCCAGCCCACAGACTGTTTTCTCTCCTGCCCTCCGGCAGGCGTTTCAGGATCCTCCGGACCAGGACCAGAAGACTAAAGAATTTTTTTTTCCCCAGAGCTGTCTCTTTGCGGAACTCAAACCCCCGTTGATCCACTTCCCTCATAAACTGCTAACTCTCCTACCTCACATCTGCCTTCACTTTGTTATTTGCACTACCGACTGTTTATTACAGTAACAACTGTTTACTTATGGATTCTGCACTACCATATCTTAACTGGATTATGCTCATTTTGTCAGGACTCGGGTTTGATCATTGCTCTTCCTGCTTTTTTCTCATTTATGTTTCTGTGTATTTTTCCACTGCACCACAGCTGTGCTCTATTCGTAATCAGCACCACTGCACACCACTCTCACCTGTCTCTCCATTTAAGTTTCCCGCACTTGATTTCTGTGGCAGCTGCGCTGGATTATGATCAGGGCTCTTGCACACCTCTCACCTGTTTCTCCTCTCATTTAATTTCTCTCACTATTTAGCTTCCTTCCTTTCCTGCCTTCTCTGCCAGAGTGTTTTGTCTGTTTTTTTGTCGTGCTCTAGCCTTTGAATTGAGATTCTATTTTTGCCTTACCAAGTTTTGATCATATTCTGTTTTTTCCTAGTTTGATCCAGCCCTGCAGCTGTGTTTTCCCATCTCCTTTTTGATTTTGCATTTTGCTATTGACTCTGTGCCTGTGCCTGGATTGTTCTCCGCCCTGCACCTTGGACTGTCATTTCGCTGGTCCTGAGCCTGCCTGCCTGTTGCTGACCTTTGACTTTTGCCTGCCCTCGGATCACGTCTTCGGCTATTTCCCCTGGCTTGGCAGCTCGGCTGCCCCATTTAAATATGGTTTCCTTTTACTTTGCTTTTTGTCCTAATAAATATTGTGTGAACTGATCTGCTCTTGGGTTCTCTGTTTTCCCGTCCAGCCCTCACACATTTGCACTGCCGACTGTATTTATAGTACCAACTGTTTACATTTGCATTTTGCACCGTACTTCTAACTGTAATAGGCAACCACTTACCACTGCACTTTTATACTTCGGATAGCTCTGTCCATCATTTATTGTACTACCTTAATCCACTGATATTCCTCATATTAGCCTAACATATTATTGTATACCTCTATCTGTAAAATTCTGTTTATAGTAATAGCCATCTGTATATTATATTCATAGTACATATTCACCTGTAAATTCTGTTTATAGTAATAACCATCTCTCTATTTATACATATTTATATATATTCAGTACATATCCATGTCCTGCACTTATGCAACCATTCTATATCCTGCACTTGCTGCTATTGCACTTCTGGTTAGACCTAAACTGCTTTTCGTTGCCTTGTACTTGTACTTGTGTAATGACAATAAAGTTTAATCGAATCGAATGGAATCTAATCTAAAACTGTCGGAAATTCGCAAACCAATATCCAAAATCTCACAACGGGTGTATGATGTAAAGGCACAACTGTTCTGCATGAACAGACCCTAGATGAGCAAGGAAATTACCGCAAAATTGCAGTATCTGGAGAGACCCAGAGCCTCGCGATGTACTCGCGCCGCCATCTTGGGTGTGATTGGTAGAAGAATGATTTCATTCTGAATATTACATATAAAGGTAAATATCTATTGAACGTTGATGTCTTTTATCATATTGCTGACATCAAATCATAAAAGCAACAAACTACTTGATTTAATGCTTTATTACATTGTAATATCTCAACATAACCATCAAAAGAAAAAGAAAAAATATAACCATTATTATTTTTTTATTCCTGTCCATTCCACAAGTTAGGATAAATGCTCTAATTTGAGAATATAGCTTAGTTTATGAATCTTAACATTAAAGCGAAAGATTTGCCTTACCTCTGACTGCTTCTTCTGCTGCTCTTGTACCTAATGTGGATTAGCAGGAAGTTTCACTGATTTTAAATGTGCCAAGGAGGAACTGTCACCAGTACGTCTTTTAAATAGTATCTAAATAGTTTTAAATAATAATTCAGATTTTTAATTATATGGTTTACACATAAAGAGTCTGAGATTGTCTGTATCCCTTGAGCGAATTCAGAAAGAACAGCAATGGCAATGTATACTGTCATCTATTTATTATTTAAATAATATTACACTGGTAAGATTTAATGCACATGGATTTAACCCCCCATTTCCTGCCACTGTACTGTTCCAATTAAAGGTTCACCCAAAAAAGAAAATTCTGTAATTTACTCACCCTCAAGTTTTTCCAAACTTGAATGAATTTATTTCTTCTGTTGAACACAAAATAATATTATTTTATGATATTTTTAAGAATACTGGTAACAAACAGTTAATGGTCCCCATTGACTTCCATAGTACGGAAGTCAATGTTTGGCTCCCTGTTTTCTTCAAAATATCTTCCTTTGTGTTTAACAGAAGAAAGAAATTCATACAGGTTTGGAACAAATTGAGAATAAGTAAATGATGACATAACTTTATTTTTGGGTGAACTATCCCTTTAAGAACTAAAATCAAAGTGAAAGAGTGGCTGAATGCATTTGCCTAACCACAATTATTTGTTGAGGGGTAACCAGCACTGCAAGAATGTAGTCTTCATGAAAGTCAGTATGTGCTGAAAATTGTTTTAACTTTGCTTTAACAAGAACAAGATGATCAACTTTTTGTACAGTGTTGTTTGTTTTGTCATGTTAGAAAATTGATGTATACAGTATACAGTAGGATGCTGGTAGTAGTAGTGCTGGTCATATAATTAGAATATCATCAAAAAGTTGATTTCACTAATTCCATTCAAAAAGTGAAACTTGTATATTATATTCATTCATTACACACAGACTGATATATTTCAAACGTTTATTTCTTTTAATTTTGATGATTATAACAGACAACTAAGGAAAATCCCAAATTCAGTATCTCAGAAAATTAGAATATTGTGAAAAGGTTCAATATTGAAGACACCTGGTGCCACACTCTAATCAGCTAATTAATTTAAAACACCTGCAAAGGCTTTTAATGGTCTCTCAGTCTAGTTATGTAGGCTACACAATTATAGGGAAGACTGCTGACTTGACAGTTGTCCAAAAGACGACAATTGACACCTTGCACAAGGAGGGCAAGACACAAAAGGTCATTGCAAGAAAGGCTGGCTGTTCACAGAGCTCTGTGTCCAAGCACATTAATAGAGAGGTGAAAGGAAGGAAAAGATTTGGTAGAAAAAAGTGTACAAGCAATAGGGATAACCACAAGCCACTCTTGAACAACAGACAGCGTCAGAAGTGTCTCGCCTGTGCTAAAGACAAAAAGGAAAAAAAGTGGTCCAAAGTGATGTTCTCTGATGAAAGTAAATTTTACATTTCCTTTGGAAATCAGGGTCCCAGAGTCTGGAGGAAGAGAGGAGAGGCACACAATCCATGTTGCTGGAGGTCCAGTGTAAAGTTTCCACAGTCAGTGATGGTTTGGGGTGCCATGTCATCTGCTGGTGTTGGTCCACTGTGTTTTCTGAGGTCCAAGGTCAACGCAGCCGTATACCAGGAAGTTTTAGAGCACTTCATGCTTCCTGCTGCAGACCAACTTTATGGAGATGCAGATTTCATTTTCCAACAGGACTTGGCACCTGCACACAGTGCCAAAGCAACCAGTACCTGGTTTAAGGACCATGATATCCCTGTTCTTAATTGGCCAGCAAACTTGTCTGACCTTAACTCCATAGAAAATCTATGGGGTATTGTGAAGAGGAAGATGTGATATGCCAGATCCAACAATGCAGAAGAGCTGAAGGCCACTATCAGAGCAACCTGGTCTCTCATAACCCCTGAGCAGTGCCACAGACTGATCGACTCCATGCCACGCCGCATTGCTGCAGTAATTCAGGTAAAAGGAGCCCCAATTAAGTATTGAGTGCTGTACATGCTCATACTTTTCATGTTCATACTTTTCAGTTGGCCAAGATTTCTAAAAATCCTTTCTTTGTATTGGTCTTAAGAAATATTCTAATTATCTGAGATACTGAATTTGGGATTTTCCTTAGTTGTCCGTTATAATCATCAAAATGAAAAGAAATACACATTTAAAATATATCAGTCTGTGTGTAATGAATGAATATAATATACAAGTTTCATTTTTTGAATGGAATTAGTGAAATAAATCAACTTTTTGATGATTCTAATTATATGACCAGCACCTGTACATATATATATACAGACACACACACACACACACACACACACACACACACACACACACACACACACACACACACACACACACACACACACATATATATATACAGTGAGGAAAATAAGTATTTGAACACCCTGCTATTTTGCAAGTTCTCCCACTTAGAAATCATGGAGGGGCCTGAAATTGTCATCATAGGTGCATGTCCACTGAGAGACATAATCTAAAAAATAAATAAATCCAGAAATCACAATGTATGATTTTTTAACTATTTATTTGTATGATACAGCTGCAAATAAGTATTTGAGAAAATCAATGTTAATATTTGGTACAGTAGCCTTTGTTTGCAATTACAGAGGTCAAACGTTTCCTGTAGTTTTTCAACAGGTTTGCACTGCAGGAGGGATTTTGGCCCACTCCTCCACACAGATCTTCAGATCAGTCAGGTTTCTGGCCTGTTGCTGAGAAACACGGCGTTTGAGCTCCCTCCAAAGATTCTCTATTGGGTTTAGGTCTGGAGACTGGCTCATCATTCTTCTTCCTCCAAACACGTTTAGTGGAATTATGACCAAAAAGTTCTATTTTGGTCTCATCTGACCACATGACTTTCTCCCATGACTCCTCTGGATCATCCAAATGGTCATTGTCTTTATGCAGCTAACGACCTCAAACAGGTGCATCTAATTTAGGATAAGTGGAGTGGATGTGGACATTTTAAAGGCAGACTAACAGGTCTTTGAGGGTCAGAATTCTAGCTGATAGGTGTTCAAAAACTTATTTGCAGCTGTATCATACAAATAAATAGTAAAAAAAATCATATATTCTGACAATTTCAGACCCCTCTATGATTTCCAAATGGGAGAACTTGCAAAATAGCAGGGTGTTCAAATACTTATTTTTCTCAGTGTATATATATATATATATATATATATGCAGAGCTACGGGGCAGGCCGCCACCCCTTTGCACATGCACGAGGGTGGAGCCATTCCAGGGCTCTTCAATGAGTTGCGTGCCGCCACTGATCCCACCCCCCGGGCGGTGAAGGTGGCCACACGTTCCCTGGGTCGGGCAATGTCCACAGCTGTGGTCCAGGAGAAACACCTGGCCTTACCTGGTGATGTGGAGGACCCAGCCGCCGGCTCAGTCGCCTCAGTCCGCTCACCACCGAGGGCGCCCTCCCCCCTCACGCCCGGCCCCAGCAGCAGCCTTTACCTGGGACTAAACGCCAAGCTGGAGGTGGACAACTCAGAGATGGGTTCCAGTTCTTTCCAGGGGATGGTAGCAGTGCCTCTCCTTCCCCCGGTGGAGGGCCGGGGGAAAATCCTTCTGCTGTTGGCCCCCGGGCTAGCAGCGCTTGGAAAGAACTCATGTTCCTGTCTCTGAGGACCCAGAGACCGGTGATGGCAGTGTGCACCGCCTCCGGGCCGCGCTGCTCTCGTCACTCTCTCTCGCCAGCCTCCTCTCAGAGCAGACCCCAGTGGAACGTGCATCCTTCCCTGGTCTCCTCTGTCAGGACGCAGCTGCTGACTGTGACTGGCTTCGCCTCCCACGTCTGGGCCAGTCTCGCTGCCCCACCCAGGGTACGTCTGTGGTTCGAGTGACCCTGCTGGTCAGTTCCTGGGAGCCTGGCTACAGCTTCCGGGACTGTCCACTGGGTCGCGAAGACCATCAGGCTCGGCTACGCGATTCGGTTCGCGCAGGCTCCTCCCCGCTTCTGGGGAGTCCGCCCACCATGATGGGGTCTAATGCCCCAGTCATGCGTGCGGAGGTTGCCACCCTACTGGGGAAGGGTGCGATCGAGCCTGTCCCTCTTGCCGAAATGAAGTCCGGCTTCTCAGCCCTTACTTCATTGTACCCTAGAAAACCGGTGGGTTATGGCCAATCCTGGATCTGCCCGTCTTGAACCGATCCCTTCACAGGCTTCCATTCAGGATGTTGGCGGCGAACGCCTTCTCGAATGCGTTCGTCCAGTAGATTGGTTTGCAGCGGTCGACCTGAAGGATGCCTACTTCCATCCCTGCAGTACCGCTGAGGACCCCCGGTTGAAGACCCATGATGTAGATTAAGCACTGGTTCAGCATGTCTCTGAATATGTTGTTTATGAAAGACTGAAACCAGAGATGGGGACTCGAGTTTGAGACTCGGACTCGACTTGAGACTCGTCCTCAAAAGACTTCAGACTCGACTCGGACTCGAGCTGCGGGACTCGTGAACAATATTTATTTTTAGGAAACGTCTGATGAGCTCGATGTTATTCCCCTCCCTCCGGTACCATAACCTGCCACGTGTGACGTACTACGTATCTGCTGCGCACGGCCACACATGAGAGGACAACGAACAATCATGTCGACTGCACCTGCAGCTGCTGTGCCACTCATCATAAGTTTTTAAAAGTGTGTGTGTGTGTGTGTGTTCTTGTATATGGTTTATGAGGACACAAATGTGTATAAAGAATAAAAGTATTCAGTTCATTTTATCACGAAATTCAAACGATAAATGCCGTTTTGACGCTCTAAAATGTGACGACTGATCACTGCATAGGCGCGTCAATTCAAGCGGCCGCGCGCGAGTGAACGAGATCGATCATCTCTTCCAGAAGAATAAACATGAATTAATATCTTAAGGTATGTTGAGAATAACACTTACTGAAATGTATTATATGTCGTGTAATCGCCCAATCAGTGTTTCAATCGCGCAAAGATGTCAAACAGCTTGTAAACAATGTCACGCCCATCATTTACCTCAGAGTCAGAAGTCATTCAGTGTCCACAGCTGTTAATCTACTTAACCTGTTAGTGATGTCTTGATTATTTAATGCTATGTTTAGATAAATCTGTCATGAAAAGGACAGTCACTAAGATTATATTTCAACATGGGTATTCAAATAAAACTTAATCATGGTTGATAATCCAAACTGCTTAAAAAAAACATACTAAATGGTGCTTTTTGAAATTCAAAAAAGGCCAAAAGTTTTCTGAGATTGGTAGGTTTAGGGGTAGGGTTAGTGTAGGTGGATAGATTATACCATTTGTACATTAGTAAAACCATTACACCTATGGAGAGTCCCCGTAAACCACATGTGGGTAGTGTGTGTGCACTTGAGTGCGTGTGTGTGACTGTGAGAGAGTGTTTCTGTGTGTTTGCTTGAGTGTGTGCTCTCTTTAAGTGGAAAAAAAGTGTTATTGCTTATAAATTTTGCAATGTTTTTGTGATACCCTGAGTACCAGAACTTTGTGGTTTCAGATGTGCTTTGTTGCTATTAGATAAGCATCTTACTTGTTGTCTTTTCATATTCATTGATCGACATCTGCAAGTTTAATGAGCTGATATGGTATGTTAATAGAGAAAGGTGTCAAAATAACTTATTACTGCCCCTAGGTGGCGCGGTGTCTGTTAGGAGTTCGATGGCACAGTCACTGGGTCGGTGTGGTGGTAGTTGAGAGAGGCTTTGGTTTTGATCGGAATCGTAATACTCGGGGGCACATGAGATTCAGGATTGGTAGTGTTTGTGACTGTTCTCACTGAGATGGCATAAATGGTCTTTAAGCATTTAGATGAGCAGATGTGGTCCCATCGAAAGATCTGTGGGTTATGGTCCTGGAACTAGGGTAAACCGAGGATGACCGGGTTGTGTGGAGAGCAGATGACAGAAAGATTAATTGTTTCAGTATGTAGCCTAAGGCTCCAACATGCAAAGTTAGTTAAGAAGTGGTGTGCAGGACTGGGCCCTAGAGGGCATCCATCTAGCACTGCCAAAGGAGAGTTACACGGAATTAGTGGTATCTTATGCGATTTGGCCACGTTTTCATCAATAAAGTTGCCTGCTTTTTCCAGCACTTCTTCCTCCTTCTGGGTGTTCAAAAACTCATCTCAAATGTTGCATGAAATCATTGAAAGTGATATTCTGTGACTAAGACGGGAGTGAACTTTGTGAGGAGTGACAGGTGCATGGGTATCTTCGCTGGCGTTTGTAACAGTATGTGTGAGATAAAAATATATTTATAATTATCATTTATAGTTATTAAGCTAATGTTATTACATTATGTATCTTGTCATTAATAATATTTTTTAATAATAAAGATAGTCATAAATGTTTTGTAACATAGTTGAGGTGTGTAAAGAATGAGTTTCTATTTATATATTGTTGACATAAATTGACTTTTTTTTTTTTTTTAAGAATATGAAAGATGGGTGTTTTTTTTTAAATATGTGAGTGATGTTACTCAAAAGGAAAGGAAACTCAATTTTTGTCTCTCACACATACGTACATATGTATATGTGCAAAACCAGAATGATACAAGAAAAAAACGTTAAAACATTTTTAAATAAACAAATGAGAATCACCAATATTACCTCAATTGAAGGCAAAATAATTTAATTAATTTAAACACTCAAAAAATACACTTTAATATACTGTAAAATATACTGTATTTATCAATTTTCTAACATGACATCAAATAAACAAAACATACAAAAATGGACAAAAAGTTGATAATATTGTTCTTGTAAAAGCAAAGTGAAAACTGTTGAACACATACTGACTTTCATAAAGACTACATTCTTGTAGTGCTGGTTACCCGTCAACAAAAAATTGTGGTTAGGCAAGGTTAAGCCACTCTTTCACCCAAAAATAAAGTTCTGTCATCATTTACTCATTCTCAATTTGTTCCAAACCTGTATGAATTTGTTTCTTCTGTTGAACACAAACATTGACATCCACTGCATGAAAAAGGTGTATCCGGACCAGTATACTCCTGTATACACTGCTGAAATTCGGAAGAATCCAGGAGTGTACTGGCCGGATAGGTCAAGTAAGTGTGGTGGACGTGAGGTGTGGCCAGGTAGGCGGCGTCAGCAAACGTGATTTCAGGTTAGCCGTCTATATATTGTGACGTAATTTAGAGTGCGCGGACCCATTTCAGTGAGTTAGTGCCACGTTTCGACAGCGTGGGGGGAATGAAAGTTTTGTAAGTTTGAATGTTTTGTGTCAAAGCATTTTTTGCGATCACAAGATTATGGGTGGTGTTTCAAAGATTTTTATTTAATTATTTGTAGACGCACCACTGTTTGACGCTGTTTGAGACTGTTTGGTGGAGACGCTAATTGTTTACTTAAACCCCTTGTGTGATAACCAGTACTCGAGTTTGATTCAAATGAACGGATGCAGGTATAGAATCTACACGACATGAGATGTGTGTATGTATAGATTTTGTATTTAGTTAGTTTAGTTAGTTAGTTTTTATTTAAAGTTTGACAAGGCTGGATATTGAAGGACAAGACCCTAAAAAGTATCAAACAGAACACATACTCAAAACAACCTTACCTAATTGAAATAAATTAAATAAATAAATAATAATAAACAAAACAACCAGGTAGAGTAAAAACAGATACACAAAAAACCTGGAATACATCAGGCATCACGCAAAAAACAAACAAACTGTGAATTATTTATAAAACAGTTTAAGAGCACGTGGAATAAAAGAAAGTTCATGTCTTTTTGATTTACTCCTGGGCACAACAAACTCCCTATGCTGCCGTAGTAGGTAGGTAGGTCTTGGAGCCACAGACAAGAAACAGTGCAATGGTGATGAACTGTCTTTGAGTAGTTTTGTAAAAGTACGTATAGTGGCCTCGTCGCGCCTCTCACTCAGTAATGGGACAGTAGAAGTTGGAACACCTATTATCCGACAGCAACGTTTTTGGACCCTCTCCAGCTCATCAGAGAGACCTTTAGGTAGTCCACCCCATACTGGGCTAGCGTACTCAAGGACTGGCCGTATAAATGTTAGATACACTTTCATTAAAACATCACAAGGGAGACCCGCATTTTTAGCAACACAGAGATAGTGTATTCTAGGACGCACCTTTGAAATCATGTACTTAATGAGGGCATCCCACGACAAATCAGAAGAAATTTGGACTCCAAGCAGTTTAAAAGTGGAAACTCTGCCAATTGCATGTCCTGATATTACGGGAGAGGAAGGGCAGGGAATGTTTTCATCTTTCCTGGCACTTATGACCATGTCCACAGTCTTACCTCTATTCATTGCCAATGAAAGTTCCTGTCCCCAATCCGCCACTGAATCCAAGGCTCTCTGAGTTAATCCTGGTAGGGATCCCATTAAAAATTCAGTAATTGTTAAATCATCAGCATATTTTACCGGAATTACTGAAGGAGGCAGAAAGGAATCCAAGCTGTTTATGGCGATGACAAAAAGCAGAGGGGATAGAAGACCCCCCTGAGGAACACCAGCTGCAATTGGATAAGAGTTAGACACACAGGAGCCCCACTTCACCTTTTGCTCTCTATTACTCAGGTAGCTCCTTACACTGAGCCAGAGCGGTCGTCTGACATTCATGTCAGCTAAAGCATAGAGCAGTTGACAATGATCAATTGTGTCAAAAGCTCGAGTAAAATCAACAAAAACAGCATGGATGTCCAATTTAGGATTGGTGTTAAGAGCATCATGCCAGGATTGCAAAATTTGAATCAGAGCAGTATCAGTTGATCTGTTCGCCATGAAGCCATGTTGTGATGGTTGAATTTTAGCAACTGTATCCTCCAGAATGGCATCTCTGAGGATTCCTTCATACACTTTTCCAACACCGCTGAGTAATGAAATCTGCCGATAGTCTACTGGAAAACTAGGCTTTGTTTTTTTTGGAACAGCCTTGACCACAGCCTCCTTCCATTGTTTTGGGAAAATATTATTTTGCACGTGTTAAAAATATCACATAGCACCGGTGCCAGTTCCTCGTGAAAGGTCTTTAATATCCAAGGAGGAATGTCATCAGGACCAGCAGCCTTTGCTGCCTTCACTTTGCCTTCATTTTGATCTGTTACTTGTGTATAACAGTGAAGTGACGCAAGGTTGTGTTTTCAAGGACTCAATTGTGCAGTCTTGATTGGTATCTTCATATGCAGGTATGAATATTCTTACCAACAGTAAATGTTTGTGTAATTGTATATCATGATTGTTTTACTCATTTGTAGGAGAGTTTGTCAGCCACTGTTTTCTTTGCCTCCACATTTACAATGAATTAACGTGTTTGTTTTTAGTTGTCTAGACTAAGCGCCCAGTGGCGTGGGCAAAGAGACTCCTTTGGGTTTGTCAGTGTATTGTATTTTTGTTTTCTTTATTGTATTTTTTTGTTTGTTTATTTTTATTGTTTGTGGTTGTTTTGGGTATCTTTTGTTATCCCCCTTGCTTAACATTATCGGGCAGTGTGCAATAATTCCCTTTTTCACAGTAGTTTGTGTGTGGTTTTGCAGTGTACCACTTATACGGTGATTGATTAATTTGTTGTGTGACTACTTGAGTGTGAACTTTTGAACTTTTATAGGGTTTCTTATATGCCTTGCCCAGATGTATTTCATCCTCCTTTTGGTGCGTCATATTCGGAGTAAAAAGATATGCTGATATGTAACCAGAAATAAAGTGTATTAATTTTCTTACACCAGTGTCCACCTTTTTGTCCTTTAATTAGGATTACGGATCATCCCTTTACTTGCCGGCAGCATGTTAGATGTATATTTTGTTGAATGGTAAGGGAGCATGATAACGTATTAAGGTAACGTAAGTAAGTAAGTAAGTAAGCTTTATTTCTATAGCACTTTTCACAGACAAAAAGGTCACAAAGTGCTTCACAAAATTAAAATATACAAATAAAAGATATACAGATACACAAAACATACAAATATACACATATACACAAAAACATACAAAACCATATTGCTAATGAAATGCTTGTCTAAAAAGATGCGTCTTAAGATGTTTTTTAAAAGCTTCCACAGAGTCCAAAGCTCTCAAGGCTGATGGAAGAAAGTTCCAGAGCCTTGGAGCCACCACACAGAAGGCTCGGTCACCTCTTGTTTTAAAACGTGTTCTAGGAACAGTTAAAAGGTCTTGGCCTGAAGACCTCAAAGAGAGACCAGAAATGTATACATGCAGTATATCCTGGATATAAGAGGGAGCTTGATCATGCAAGGCTCTGTAAGTAATGGTTCAAATTTTAAACTGTACTCTAAAACTAATTGGAAGCCAATGTAGAGCCTTAAGTATAGGTGTAATATGTGTTCTCCTGTTGGTCTTATTCAAAAGTCTTGCAGCTACATTCTGTACCACTTGCAATTTGTCCATGGAGGATTTGTTTAAACAAGTGTACAATACATTGCAAAAGTTGAGACGAGAAGAAATAAAAGCGTGAATAAGCATCTCCATCTCTTTTTTAGAAACCACAGATCTAATCTTAGCAATGTTCCTGAGATGGAAAAAACAGGAACGAACCACAGATTTAACATGACTGCTAAAACACATAGATTTATCAAAAATGACACCCAAATTTAGCACAACATTACAATCCGAGGATGATATAGCCCCATTTGCCTGCCTAATCCTAGGAATAATGTTGTCTGATGCAAAAATCTGCACCTCAGTTTTGTCTGGATTTAGTTGCAAAAAGTTGTCTACCATCCAGTTTTTAATGGAGGCTAAGCAATTGTGCAACAAGGACAGTTTGTCCAAACTATCAGGGCTAAAAGATAAATATAATTGAATATCATGAGCATAACAATGGTATGATATTTCTCCAAAGCTACCAATAATCTGCCCAAGAGGAAGCATATACAGGCTTAACAGCAGCGGGCCAAGCACAGAACCTTGGGGCACACCACAGGACAAAGGAGCAGAGTCTGACATATATGATCCTACGGAAACTCCTGTCTGAAAGATAGGAGGAAAACCAATCCAGCGCTGATCCAGTAATGCCAACAGTTGTTTTCAGTCTATCAATCAAAGTGCAGTGATCCACAGTATCAAACACTGCACTAAGATCTAATAGAACCAGCAGAGAGCATTTACCCCCATCAGCAGCCATCAAAATATAATTTGAAACACTAAGGAGGGCAGTCTCAGTTGAATGATTTTTACGAAAACCAGACTGAAACTGATCAAAGATATTATGAGAATCCAAAGCATTATTTAGCTGGTTCACAACAACCTTTTCTAAAATTTTAGAAAGAAAAGGCAATTTAGAAATAGGCCTGTAGTTTTTAAATGAAGCTGCATCAAGATTGTTCTATTTCAAGATAGGCTGAACAACAGCATGCTTAAAGCAGCTAGGAACCTGGCCCAGCTGAAGAGATAGGTTTAAAATTGAAACCAAACATGGGCCAAGATGATTTATGGATTTTAAAAGTAAAGTAGTAGGTAAAATATCAACTGGACTTTGAGATGGTCTCATAGTGGCCACTAATTTAATGATGTCATTCAGGGTAATAGGGCAGAAAGAGTCCAGTATTGAAGGTCTGTGCTCTTTAACTATAAGATGATTAGCTGATGGAGCCAAGCCTGCCCTGACAGCTCTAACCTTGTCTACAAAATGAAACAAAAAGTGATTGCAGTCAACATATGAAAACACAGGGACAATACATACAGCAGGAGAAACAATGTTGTTAATAGTTTCAAATAGAGCTTTTGGATTCTTTTTACAGGCAGAAATCAGATTAGTAACATAAGAGGCTCTAGCCTCTTTAATCATTTTGTGTAAGTCCATAAAGAGCTCTTTAAGATACAAGCGGTGAACGTGTAGCTGAGTCGCTTTCCATAAGCGCTCAGTTCTCTGACAGACACGTCTTAAGCTGTGAATGGCATCATTCATCCACGGTGATGTATTGACAGATGAAATTTCTCAAATTTTAAAAGGTGCCACATTGTCCAATAACACAGCATAGTGATCATTAAAAGCCTGTGCACAAGCGTCTACATCATTCTAAACAAGAACCACATTTGAGTCGGATGCGGCTGAAAATTTCTCAACAGTACGCTGGTTAATCAAACGTGAACAGGACTTTCACGTTTAGCAGTGAGAGGATCCTCATCACACAAAAGATAAAAAAAGATGCAATTGTGATCACTAATAAGTACATCTTCGATACAGACATTATTAAAGGTCCCGTTCTTCATGATCCCATTGTTCAAACTTTAGTTAGTGCGTAATGTTGCTGTTAGAGCATAAATAATACCTGTAAAATTATAAAGCTCAAAGTTCAATGCCAAGCGAGATATTTTATTTAACAGAAGTTCCCTTTCAATGCCTACAGCGAACGGCCGGCTTGGACTACATCCTGGTACTTCCTTCATTAATTACGTCAGTAGAACAGTAGAACAGACTAACCTCCGCCCACAAGAATATGCGAAAAAAGGGGGCGTGGTCTTGTTGCTGTCCCACGTGGAGAAGAGGAAGTGTCGCATGGAGAAAAGGAATTGTTGCGTTTGAGTGTGTTTGTCGCCATGTCGTCGAGACGCTGTTATTTTCATCCCGAAGTCGAATCAACTTTGTTTGGCTTTCCCAGGGACGCTGTAGAGATCATTAAGCGCATACATCTCCAGAGGCGTGATCTTTCCGTGCAAGTTACGTGCGCTAAGCAGCTGTCGAATCACAACACAGGAACCGTGCCACGTTCTCTAAGCTGCGGTCAAATCACAACACAGGAACCACTGGCACAATCAGAACTCGTTACGTATTTCTGAATGAGGGACTTCATAGAACAAGGATCTCATCAGCTGTTTTTAGGACAGTGAAAACAGCGGTGTACAGATAAGTAAATTGTGTGAAAAATACTGTGTTTTTTTACACGCGAAATATGAACACGTTATATTGCACACTGTAAACACAATCAAAGCTTCAAAAAAACACGAAGAACGGGACCTTTAATATTTACACCATAAGAAAAGACAAGATCGAGCGTATGTCCCTTGTTGTGCGTACGGCCAAAGACATGTTGAGTGAAGTTAAAAGATTCAGTAATATTTACAAATTCAGAAGCATTTTTACAAGTATCATCATCCACATGGATATTAAAATCGCCAACAATAATCACTCTTTCAAACTTAATAATAGATGATAGGAAGTCAGAAAAATCAACAAGAAAAGAGGCCGCTGGCCCAGGTGGCCGGTAAACTAGAATACAATAAAATGAATTACCTTAGTCATCTGTAGTTCAAAAGAAGAGTACGTGTACGTCCTCTTCCAGTTTTTCCAGTTTCTCCAGTCTTACAATTCACTTTTTGACTCTCTTCTGGCCCAAAAGTCAAACAACTCAAACAGTAGCTGAAATCACAAGCATGCAAAGAACGAGGACAAACTAAAAGAAAAAGCCACGTAGTGAACTTATATGTACTTCCCCAGAATGTACACACACTTCCTTGTGTTGCTACTGTACATATTCCTAAGATTTGGGGTCAATATACATATGTTAATGTTTATTATGTTAAGTCTATTACGCTCACAAAGTCTGCATTTATTTGATCAAAAATACAGTAAAAACAGTAATATTGTGAAATATTATTAAAATAACACACAAGCACTGATAACATCACCTGTTGGGCTACAGGAATGTCACCAGCTACTGTGTCAATCGTACAGCTTCAGTACAGACCACCATTTTGCCATCATTTATCTGTATATTCTTTAGTTACTGTTCATCAGTGCTTTATAAAAGTCCATCTTTTTTGAGTTTCTAGACAGGGAGGATTTGCTTGTTAATAATTAATCTCAGTGTTGCATTACTGATGTGCTGAACCACTTTACAGTCCAACAGCTGAGCTGAGAAAGAGGAACAGCAAACACATGACATGTGGGACAGTACCAAAAATGGGCAAAATGCAAGCAGTGTCAAGCATTTCAGTTATGTCTGTATATTTTTTACTTCTTGGAAATACCACAATCAGAAACATAATAATAACCTAAAGTGCGCCTTTAAAAATCCATTTGCACAGTGGCCATGTTCTAGTTAGAGCTGGGAAAATAACCAACCCATGCAATCGTAGAGAGGGATATTTTCAGTGTGGTCCTCATCAAAAGTTATTAAATACTGTGATTTGCCAGCAAGTAAAAAAAAAACTAATCCTATATGAGAGATTATTCAGATATACTGTATACCGCAAAAAAGTTATATTACAACTTACATCTGATTAAAATATTATTGAGAACAGCTTTCAAAGCCACAGTTTTACTTAATTTGCCTAGTTCTGACCGGTGAAAGGTGGATTCAGAAATCCACTACCGCCTCAAAATAATTGTATATATATATAATATAATTAAATTTATAATCAAAGCCTCAATCAATATTCATCCTCCTCTATAATTATTATGATTTTAATGATTATTTCCAGTTAAGATTTTGCTTATATCAAGAGGATCAATGATTGTTTCTTCCTTTATATTTCCTAAAGTTATTATTTGGTCTCTGAGTGGTGACGGCTTCCACAGATGAAATATGGATTTGTCTTTCATGTTATTTCTTTATTTTATTTCATTTTATATTTCCTTTTACTGAAACCCTAAAGAATCAAGATGAATATGGTCTGTACTATTGTCTGTATCTCTCGCTGAGAGAAAAGCACATGTTATCAATATGTTTTGGAAAACTTTCTCTGGTTGGGACCAGATCTCACCAACTCCAACCTTGGAAAGACTGTGTATCTGTGTATGTGTGCAGTATTCGATGTTACAGATCAGTATTGGAGGTGGATTGCGGGCATGCTAAAAGATGAGGGACTTGTTGTTCTGGACAAGCTGGCGCCTGCTCCAGAATCTGGAAGGTCATTACGTGCCTAATTCTGGGGTGAAAGTGAAAACTATTCTTCAGTAAATTTTTCTTTAATTAATCTAACTCCTGACTCTTGGTCTTCATTTTTCACAACTGGTCCTGGGTCCTAAACTGTTACCCCAACACCGGTATGCTGACATTTGACACATGCTAACAAATCAGACCTCAGGTAATGCCAAAAATGACACAATAACTTACCAGAAAAAGATTATCCTGGATCTACCTGCTGCCTTTCACACTGAATCCTCAGATCCTTATGTCCACCCTCTCATCACTGGGCATCACAGGAACTCCACTTCACTGGTTTGAATCACAGGTAGGTCTTTCAGGGTTGCCTGGAGAGGGGAGGTATCCATAGCACATCAACTGATCACAGGGGTACCTCAGGGTTCAGTTCTTGGACCCCTCCTCTTCTCCATATACAATACTTTGCTGGGACCCATCATACAGGCGCATTGATTAACATTGCTATACTGATGACACACAGCTCTACCTCTCACCAGATGATCCCACAGTACTGCACAAATCTCTAGCTGTCTGGCAGACATGTCAGCATGGATGAAAGAACATAACCTGCAGCTCAACTTGGCAAAGACTGAACTTCTTGTCTTTCCTGCCAATCCGTCTCTACAGCATGATTTCACCATTCAGCTAGGTACATCATCGATTACCCCATCAAGGTCAGCATGAAATCTTGGAGTAATCTTCGAGGACCAACTGACCTTCAAAGACCACACTGAAAAGACAGCTCGGTCATGCAGGTTTGCGCTGCACAACATCAGAAAGATCAGACCATTCTTAACGGAGCATGCAACACAAATTCTCGTCCAGGCCCTGTTTATTTCTAGGCTTGACTATTGCAATGCTCTTCTGGCTGGACTTCTATCATGTGCAATCAAATCCCTACAAATGATTCAAAATGCTGCAGCACGTCTCATCTTCAACAAGCCCAAAAGGGCCCACGTCACACCTCTCTTCAACTCTCTGCACTGGCTACCACTCGCTGATCGCATCAAGTTCAAGGCACTGATGCTTGCATACAGATCTACCACAGGCTCAGCACCCCCCTAATTCCACTCGCTCTTACGAATCTACATCCCTACCAGCCTACGATCGGTAAATGAGCGATGGCTCATGGTACCATCACTATTCTAGACTATCTACACTATTCCCTCCCTATTCTAGATTATGATGCTATAAGCAATGTCTGAAACATTGTATTGTATTGAGCACTTCCTGTGTTTGTTTTCCTCTTCGCTTGATGTATTAGCTTTGGATAAAAGCGTCTGCAAAAGAGAGAGAGAGAGAGAGAGAGAGAGAGAGAGAGAGAGAGAGAGAGAGAGAGGGAGAGAGAGAGAGAGAGAGAGAGAGAGAGAGAGAGAGAGAGAGATAAAGAGGGAAATTCAGGAACAGGGAAAGGAACATTTATCCTTGAATATGGTTTATTTTACAGACAGAAAATAGTAGGCAGGATCCTGCAATGAGGTATGACATTTTGTAGGTATTTTGAAAATGCTTTTGTCACGGTGTGACTTTTTCCTGGGGCGGAACCATAGTGGCAGAGATTTGTTCCGCCCGGATCAAACACCACTACTTCCGGGTTCCCGTCCCCGCGCCAAAATCATAGAGAATCGGCGGCAGGTGCTCAAATAAACAGCGCGATCTCCGGATTGGGTGAAGGGGAGGTAGGAGGAGTACAAAGAGGGCCTCCAGAAGTCAGTCGGAGTCAGTCATTGCAGCGGTCACACACAGCCGCAGCTGTTAGTTCCGGGTCGGGCTCAAGCTGAGCGTGGTGGTAGCCGCTTCCAGCCGTTGCGGTGAGAGGATCTGGGCATCTGGGCAAACAAAGGATAACACGAGGTGGATATTGTGGACTGAGCGATCAAAGATCCGGAGAGCTATAAAGAGAAGAAAAGAGACAAGGCTGAGTATAATACAGACCGAGTTTTGCATTGTGATTCAAGTGTCAAGTGTGTGTTCGATTCTGAGAAGTTACATGCAGGACAGTTGCCGGAAGTGCTGGTGAGCAAATCCCTTCGGGAGAGAGAGCACAGCGGCCAGGACGCGAGCCAGACACTGGAAGAGAGAACAAGACGAGCACACGGGTTGATCAATGTGTGAGTACCCTGAGAAACGTATACAGTAACAACTTCATCAGAGGTTTATCATCTGTGAGCCTTGTGACGTTGAAACTAGGAAAACGAGTGGCCCCACCGCGGAGAGTGAGCGTGGGAGAGCCAGAGCCGGCGGGCAGTGAGAGCCGCCGGGGTGGTGTAGCAGCAACGTCCTTTTCGTTGGTTCTTCGCTATACCAGCGCTTCAGCGATCTTCCCCCCGTCATACTTAGAAGTAAAGTCATACTTACCTGCATTTACCTGTGTGAAGCCATCTAGAGAAGCGCCCGATCCAGCCCCACCGCCGTGGTCAAGCCCCTTAAGCCACCGCTATCACAGAGCCTGGAACAAGGAGAGAGAAACGGATGAACCGTGTCTACGGAGTCTGTGAGTGATATCCTTTGAGTGAAGTTATACTTACCTGTATGCCAAACAAAAGTCCCAGTATTGACCCAGATCCAGCGGATGCCCCGGAGGTACCGACTCCTATGACACCGGCCCCTTGATACATTCTGAAAGGAAGCCGTCAGAGTACGCCCGAAAGAGAGAGGTACCCCTGTCGCCCCCGTTCCCCTGTACTTACCCATTCTACCCCTGTGTTCAGGAGAAGGAGCAAGCCGTGGCGTAGATCCCCCGAAAGGTCCACCCTGGGAAACAGAAAGAAAGAGTCAAGTGAGCACATAGCAGGACATGCAAGCCAGACATTGAGAAAAAGGACGAAACGACTTATCTGAGGTTCTCCTGCGGAAAGAGCCGGCGAGCTCTGAGGCGTTGTCCTCACTCTCCAGTCCTCTTGGATTTTAGCCCCCTCACTTCCCCTTTCCCCCAATTTTAAGTAAATTAATAAAGACGTGTAATTTTAAACTTTACTCCAGTGTCCTCGTGTGTCTGGTCGTCTGGGGTATCACTGGGAACCTCCCCGAGGTGAAAAAGAAGGGAGGAGCGGGACTCACGCGGTCCGCTCCGACCTGTGACAGATTTGGCGGGGTTGGCAGGGTTTCACCTCGGGTTGAGCGACCAGGGATCCTCAGATGGCCGACGACGAGGCACTGGAGGCCCCACCCCGAGTCATGCCAGTATTCATGGGAAACCCCTGGGTCCAGAAATATGGAGGAAGTGAGTCAGAGATACGCCTCTCCGAATGGCGGGCTCAGATCGAGTATCTGGCCGGGCTACAGGGATTGAGCGCGACCCAACAGCTGCAGTTTGCCCTCAATTCCCTTGAAGGAGAAGCACGGCGGGAAGTCCAAGCCGCCCCCGAAGCCGTCCGAGCCACCGCTCAGTCTGTGTTCAGATTCCTGACGGAAAGGTATGGTGATGCCACCCCAACTGCGGTTCTCCGGGCCCAGTTCTTCAGCAGCAAGCAGGGCTCCCGCCAATCCGTCAGAGCTTTCGCCCTCCAACTACGAGAGCAGGTTACCAGGCTACAGGGACGCCCGGACCATGGTCTCGGCAACAGCAAGACCCTGCTGAGGGACCAATTCCTGCTGGGGCTAAGGGAAGGCCCAGTACGCCAGGGTCTCAGAGTACAATTCAGAAGGGAGCCAGAACTTACCTTCGAAGATTTAAAGAAAGAAGCGGTGGCATTGGAGATCGACCAGGCTGAGGTGAAAGACCCCCCTGTGTGTGCGGCCGTAAGTAGTTCCGCAGCGGCTGTCCCCGACATGGCGGATTGGAAACAGACTCTGAAGCTCGAACTCCTAAAGGACGTCCGGGAGCAGATGGCGGAGCTATCCAAGACGCTAGTGGATGAGCTACGTCTCGGGGTTACCAGGCAAGAGGTGAGGCCCATCTCTCGGGACCGTGCATACTCTGATGGGAACAGGGACTCAGGGAGGCGACCCAATCGACCCAACCGACCCCAGTTCGAATGGGACGAGCAAGGGCGACCTATCTGCAACCGCTGCGGCCAACCAGGCCACTACAGCCGACAGTGTGGCCTCCGAAGAGGTTCGGAGGGGGGGTTTTTAGGTCGACCGGCCACAGTGGGTCGTGTGGTCGGGACCCCCTTAGATGACCCACCCGTTAGAGCAGGCTCCAAGGACAGGCTGGTTGGGCATAGCCCAGTGGTGGAGGTCCAGGTGTGCGGTGTGAAGGTGCCCTGTCTCATCGACACTGGATCCCAGGTGACCTTGTTTGCAGAAAGCCTGTCGCAAGAGCTGTTCGGAAACCAGAGGATGCATGGGACGGAGGCCCCCTGGCTCACCCTGAAAGGAGCGAACGGTCTAGACATCCCCTACATTGGCTACAGGCTGACGGACCTGGAGATCCACGGAGTTGTCGTGCCCCAGAAAGGAGTGATCATCGTACAGGACCACTGCTTGGGGAGTCACCGGGCCCTACTAGGTATGAATGTATTATCAGCGTGTTGGGAAGAATTGTTTCGGGCAAAGCCCGCTCGAAGGATCCCACCGGCCGAACGACAGGAATGGGAACGTGTCGCGGCTGACTGTCGACGAATTCGGATGTCCCGGGCCCGGCAAGGCCGTGAAGGAGCTGGTCGGGTAGCATGCCGGTACGCCTTGTCCGTGCCAGCGAACAGCGAGGCCCTAGTATGGGTACGAGTCCCTCAGCGGGACGTGGGACCAGAAGAGTGGGTGCTGGTGGAGCCCCATTGGGATGGCCAACAGGTAAAAGTCGCCAGAGGCTTGGCCGTAGTACGAAGAGGACGGGTCCCGGTGACAGTTCGGAACGGGACGCCCCATGTCGTGCACCTACACAAACACCAGCGGCTGGTCAAGGTGACGCTGGTAGAACCCCACCAGGTGCGGGAGAACAAGGACGTGAGCTTTCGCCAGGTACGCCCCGCTGTGGTGGAAGTGGCCCTTACCCAAGCGAGCTCGTCGCCCCAGAGTCTGGGGGAGGAGGTGCCCGGCCACCTGAGGGGAAATTCCCTGCAAGGGGAGGAGCTGGGACCAGCACAGGCCAGGAAGTTGCGAGACCTGCTGGGCAAGTGGCAACATGTCTTCTCAGCACACGAGGAGGACTACGGCTGCACCAATGTCGTGCAGCACCGGATCCCCACAGGGGAGGCAGAGCCCAGCAGAGAAAGGTATCGACCCGTCCCGCCTACCCTTATACAGAGGTCCGCACACTTCTACAGGGTATGCTCGACCGAGGGGTTGTCAGAGAGAGCAGCAGCCCGTGGGCAGCTCCCATTGTGTTGGTGCAAAAGAAGACAGGCGCATGGAGGTTCTGCATTGACTACCGGAAGCTGAACCTGGTCACTAAAAAAGACGCGTTCCCCCTACCCCGGATCGAGGACTCCCTGGCCGGCTTGACACGCTCGGCATGGTACTCCACGCTGGACTTAGCAAGTGGCTACTGGCAGGTACAAGTGGCCGAGGCCGATCAGGAGAAGACCGCCTTTACCACCCCGTTCGGTCTCTTTGAATGGGACCGGATGCCCTTCGGCCTCTGCAACGCCCCTGCCACCTTCCAGCGGCTGATGCAGCGGTGCCTGGGAGGCCAGCTGATGGAGTCCGCCCTGGTATACCTAGATGATGTCATTGTCTATTCCCCAGATTTCGACTCCCACTTACAGCACCTTGAGCAGGTCTTCAGGGCCATGGAGTATGGGCTGAAACTCCAACCGGACAAATGCCATCTGTTACGGCGGGAAGTCAAATTCTTGGGACATTGTGTGGGTGCGGTGGGAGTTTCTGTCGACCCGGAGAAGGTGTCGGTGGTGCGGGAGTGGGCTGCCCCGCAGACCGTGAGGCAAGTCCGGTCATTCTTGGGCTTCGTAGGGTACTACCGCCGCTTCATCAGGGACTTCTCAAGGATCGCGAAGCCCCTGAATCAGTTGCTGGCTGGGACGGGACTCCCCCGAGGTCGTGGATCCCCGGCTATCCTGTGGAGTCCTGAGTGTGAGGCTGCGTTCCAGCGACTGAAGCAGGAGCTACTACAGGCGCCGACTTCTGGCGTATGCCGACTTCTCCAAGCCCTTTGTCCTGTACACGGATGCCAGCAACCTGGGCTTAGGGGCCGTGTTGGCCCAGCAACAGGACGGCGTGGAGAGGGTAATAGCCTACGCAAGCCGGAGCCTCCATCCAGCAGAGAGGAATGATGCCAACTACAGCTCCTTCAAGTTGGAACTGCTGGCGCTGAAATGGGCACTCAGCGAGAAATTTAAAGACTATCTGTGGGGTGCACAGGTGACGGTAGTAACGGACAACAACCCATTAGTACACCTGCAGACGGCAAAGTTGGGGGCAGTTGAGCAGCGTTGGGTGGCCCAGCTGGCCAATTACAACTATCAGCTCCGGTACCGACCAGGACGGGAACACACCAATGCTGATGCCCTGTCCCGACTCCCGGAAGCCCAAGGCCCGACGGATCCACCGGAACCCACGTCGGACCCCGAGGGGGAAGAGTATATGGTGGGCATTGTGGAGGCGCCTGGGGCTCAACGTGAGGCAATGCCTGCGAGCTGGGGATGGGACCCCTACCGCTGGAAGGAGCGACAGCAGGCCGATGGGGAGATTAGTAGCCTGACACGATGGCTGGAACAGGGGCGAAAACTGACATTGACCGAACGACGGACCCAAGGGGGAACAGGAGGGAAGCTGCTGGGACAATGGGCCAGACTCCGGGTAAAGGAGGGAGTGCTATGTAGGTCTGTCCGAGGTCCAGGGCTGGACGAGGAACTCCGGCAGATCGTTGTCCCCGAAGGCCAGGTACAAGGGCTCTTGACAGCCTATCACGATCAGCTGGGCCACCAAGGGCGCTCCTGAGGCGACACTTTTATTGGCCTTAACTGGAAGCAACGGTACGTACTTTCGTACAGGCCTGTCCCCGTTGCACCCTGTTCAAAGCCAGGAAGGAAGCACGAGTACCGATGGTCCCCATCCAGGCGAAGGCCCCTCTCCACATAGTCGCAATGGACTTCTTGACGTTGGGTCGGCCGGTAGACCGCTATCAGAACATCCTTGTAGTCACCGACCTGTTCACCAAGTACGCCTGGGCCATTCCTACCCTGGACCAGACGGCGAACACCACTGCCACTGCCCTGTGGGGAGCTGTCTTCCAGCCGTTCGGTTGCCCTGAGTTTCTCCACTTGGACCAAGGGCCAAACTTCGAGTCTCGGGTGATTAGAGAGCTGTGTCAATTGTATGGCTGCACCAAGACTCATACCACCACTTATCACCCCCAGGGAAATGGCGGATGCGAGCAGTTCAACCAGACCCTATTGAACTTGCTAGGCACGCTAGATCAGGAACACCAGAGCAACTGGGTGAGTGCGTTACCAAATCTGATACAGGCATACAATAACAGCATTTGTTTGATGTTTGGCAGGCATGTGCGGATGCCCACCGACTTAATGCTGGGGACGGCAACGACCGAGGAGGAGGGGGACATAACCGAGTGGGTAGGGCGCCACCACCAGCCACCACCAGCGCCTCCACTTTGCGTACGAGCAAGTCTCAAGACGGATCCGAGTGGCTGGGGAGAAAAACAAGAGGCTGTACGATCGGACGGCTCGAGAGGCCCCCCTTCTTCCAGGAGAAAGGGTCCTGGTAAGGGACAACCGGCGACAGGGAAAGGGGAAGCTCAGTGACCGATGGGAGACTACTCCGTACGTGATCCAGGGCCAACAGCGGCCTGGACAGCCGGTGTATACGATTCGGCCCGAAGGGAAAGCCGGGCCCGATAGAGTGGTCCATCGGAACATGATCCGCCCCTGTCCGAACTGCCAACGGAGCCTGAAGCTGTAGCCCCGTGGATAGCGGGATGGGCCGTGATCCCAGGAGAACGGGTAAATTCCCCCGCAGAAATGGCCCCCAGAGACCCAGTGGATATGCCTGCTGGCATCGACCCTGTTTCGCCACCACGACGGTCCCAGCGGGAGAACCGTGGCCGGCCTCCAGCACGCTATGGAGAATGGACAACCGAAAGGCGTTCTAGGGACTAGAACGGTTTGGCGGGGGAGGATGTCACGGTGTGACTTTTCCTGGGGCGGAACCATAGTGGCAGAGATTTGTTCCGCCTGGATCAAACACCACTACTTCCGGGTTCCCGTCCCCGCGCCAAAATCATAGAGAATCGGCGGCAGGTGCTCAAATAAACAGCGCGATCTCCGGATTGGGTGAAGGGGAGGTAGGAGGAGTACAAAGAGGGCCTCCAGAAGTCAGTCGGAGTCAGTCATTGCAGCGGTCACACACAGCCGCAGCTGTTAGTTCCGGGTCGGGCTCAAGCTGAGCGTGGTGGTAGCCGCTTCCAGCCGTTGCGGCGAGAGGATCTGGGCATCTGGGCAAACAAAGGATAACACGAGGTGGATATTGTGGACTGAGCGATCAAAGATCCGGAGAGCTATAAAGAGAAGAAAAGAGACGAGGCTGAGTATAATACAGACCGAGTTTTGCATTGTGATTCAAGTGTCAAGTGTGTGTTCGATTCTGAGAAGTTACATGCAGGACAGTTGCCCGGAAGTGCTGGTGAGCAAATCCCTTCGGGAGAGAGAGCACAGCGGCCAGGACGCGAGCCAGACACTGGAAGAGAGAACAAGACGAGCACACGGGTTGATCAATGTGTGAGTACCCTGAGAAACGTATACAGTAACAACTTCATCAGAGGTTTATCATCTGTGAGCCTTGTGACGTTGAAACTAGGAAAACGAGTGGCCCCACCGCGGAGAGTGAGCGTGGGAGAGCCAGAGCCGGCGGGCAGTGAGAGCCGCCGGGGTGGTGTAGCAGCAACATCCTTTTCGTTGGTTCTTCGCTATACCAGCGCTTCAGCGATTCCCCCCCCCCCCCCCCCCCGGGATAAACGACGCGGGAAAAGTGGTCTCTGGACCTTAAGTACACTTGGTTGGTGTGTAGAGTGCCGTGGGTGAGTCAGCATTTTGACTTTGAGAGTGTACACTTGGATTCTGCTGTGTTGTGCTGTGTGTGTGCGTGTCGTCCCCGAGACCATTATCCAGGCTGACCCACTCTCTGGGGAAGGTACAATCCCGAAGCTGGCGGAGTAACTAGCCCCAACCATTCACGCTGTGAACCTCACCCTACTCTCTGTCTCTACGGGGGGTAGCACGACCGGAGCCACGTAAGCACTCTCTTGAATAGCCATTGATACGTGCTTGTTTCAGAGGAAATTGTGTGTGCGTGTGCAGGGCCCGAGGAGAGGAGAACGCTACATACTCCCGGAGCAAAGTCATACTTACCTGCATTTACCTGTGTGAAGCCATCTAGAGAAGCGCCCGATCCAGCCCCACCGCCGTGGTCAAGCCCCTTAAGCCACCGCTATCACAGAGCCTGGAACAAGGAGAGAGAAACGGATGAACCGTGTCTACGGAGTCTGTGAGTGATATCCTTTGAGTGAAGTTATACTTACCTGTATGCCAAACAAAAGTCCCAGTATTGACCCAGATCCAGCGGATGCCCCGGAGGTACCGACTCCTATGACACCGGCCCCTTGATACATTCTGAAAGGAAGCCGTCAGAGTACGCCCGAAAGAGAGAGGTACCCCTGTCGCCCCCGTTCCCCTGTACTTATCCATTCTACCCCTGTGTTCAGGAGAAGGAGCAAGCCGTGGCGTAGATCCCCCGAAAGGTCCACCCTGGGAAACAGAAAGAAAGAGTCAAGTGAGCACATAGCAGGACATGGAAGCCAGACATTGA
Organism: Romanogobio albipinnatus; assembly: GCA_023566225.1. Taxonomy (NCBI): domain Eukaryota; kingdom Metazoa; phylum Chordata; class Actinopteri; order Cypriniformes; family Gobionidae; genus Romanogobio; species Romanogobio albipinnatus. The sequence continues at coordinate 4,660,199 of CM042257.1, read as the reverse complement.
GAAAAAGGACGAAACGACTTATCTGAGGTTCTCCTGCGGAAAGAGCCGGCGAGCTCTGAGGCGTTGTCCTCACTCTCCAGTCCTCTTGGATTTTAGCCCCCTCACTTCCCCTTTCCCCCAATTTTAAGTAAATTAATAAACACGTGTAATTTTAAACTTTACTCCAGTGTCCTCGTGTGTCTGGTCGTCTGGGGTATCACTGGGAACCTCCCCGAGGTGAAAAAGAAGGGAGGAGCGGGACTCACGCGGTCCGCTCCGACCTGTGACACTTTTACTCAAAGGAACTTTGCATTCAAGACCTATATGTTTCAGTTCATTATTTTGAAACTTTACACTGCTCTACTGTTTGAGCTAAAGTAAGGCGGTATAAAAAATCATAATGGCTGATCAGTACAGAAATTATTAGCTTATGTGGTGTTGAGCATATTTTCTTTCTTTAAAGACATGAAGTTAACCTTAGTTATACTCGTTCTCCAGGTGTCTGTTCTCAATAGAAGCCAAAGGTCTTACAGGGTCAATGAATGAGACGAACAGTTTTACTCTCAGTTAAGAACGAGTTTAAACTTCTGCAGCAGACATTTGATAAAACAGTTTATGACACACACCATGATGGGGGAAAAACAGCAGACACTAAATAAATAGTTCACCTGTCTGGTTTTATTTTGTATATTCATAAATGTTGATTAAAAGTAAAGGGGGAATGTAAAAGGAGAACATTTGAATAACTACTGATTGCGCTTTTCAGTATAATTAGGCCCTTCAAGTATTAAAAAGATCCAAAAACAACATTAAATGTATAATGTTATCCATACAACTCACTGTAAAAAAAAAAAAAAAATGAAAATTTTCTCCAATTGAAAATTTTCTAGTGACTGATCACATCTAAATTTTTCAGTTGACCAAATTTAATTTCTGTGAATTGATGCAATTTAATTCACAGAAATTCAATTTGGCCAACAAAAAAATTTAAATGTGATCAGTCACTAGAAAATGAGAATTTTCACTAGAATTTTTTTTACAGTGCTCATGCACTATATTTGATTTCTTCTAAAATCATACAATAGCTTTGTGTGAGAGAAAGAAAGACAGATATTTATGTTGTTATTCATTGACTTCCTCTCTAGTGACCGGATCATTGAACTGAACGTGGATCGGATCAGTCTGATTCCTTAATGAATCATTCAGACCAGTTCTGTGAACTGCATCACTGATTCATTGAAAACAAGTGATTTGCGCACAAATGTTGGTCTCATTGAAGAAATCTCATGAACATGCAAAGAAGCCTAGTGCGAAAGAATTAAGGAAGTTATTGTAAAATTAGAAAAATTTGTCCACATGGGAAAAAAAAGTGGCATGTTTTGTGCTCATTTTAATCCAGTAAATGAAACCACATAATGAAAAACTGTGGTGGTCTTTACAGTCTTCACATGATCAATGAGATATTTGCTGTCAGACACTAAGAAAACAGGACTGTTTTATTTCTTTTCCTGAAGGAGACTGAATTTATGGATTTATCTTTTGTGTTTTCTTAACTTCAGCTCTATGCTGCTTGACAGACCGTTCTTGACCAGCTCCTGTTTTATCTGAAACAAAAGATGCACAGACAGATCAATCTTTCCATCATCTTTTAGCACTGTATTTTGTATAAATATTCATAACGTACTTGACTTGGGTCCCAGTAGGTGGCAGCAAGTCACGTTTAACGAGTGAGTCATTGAGATTCAAACAATTCATTCAAACAGCTGATTCATTCAAGTAACAAAGCATTTGAATATCTTAATCAGTGGTGGGCCGTTATCGGCATTAACGTGCTGCGTTAACGTGAGACTCTTATCGGGCGATAAAAAAAATATTGCTGTTAATCTATTCTCAAAATTGGGTTAGGAGCTGGGTCCTACGCAAGCTATGATGATTTTCTCCTTGATATTTTAGCGCCAATGTATACCTAGCTGAATTGCACTGTAGGGGGCGAGAGAACGAGTCTTCGAACCTGTGTGTATGCCTACTAGTGTTGTCGGTTGTGTGACCGGTCTGAATTTCGTGCGGGTTTGCACATAGCGTTAATTCTACTAATTCCCGCAGATTTCGCGCTCGCATCTGCAGCGCACACACACATACCGTAATAAGCTTCCTCTGACATACAAGTGCAAAAATGAGCTCCTTTTTCCAGCTTATTAATGGTCAAATACACTCAAAAATGTCTCAATGCCCATCTTGGTGAGTTTTAACGTAAACACAGTCGAAACCAGCTCACAGGAACAGTGTTTGGGATCCATGTGTGCGTCAGGTCTTAAAGGGACAGTTATTTATTAAAGTTATTTATTATTCAAACTACAAAAAGACAAACGGTCACTTACGAGCACACATATTCTGAATGCCTTCGGCAGAATTCAAGTGAGCCATTTTAATCTATATTAATTCCAAGATTACAGTGAGATTAATCTAGATTAAAAAAATAATCTATGCCCACCACTAATCTTAATCTATATTAGTCATTGAATCATTGATTCAATTGATTCGTTCAAAAAGCTGATTCATTCAGTATGAAAACACCGCTGTGTTTTGCTCAGAGACACAGATACAGTGCTGTGTCTTTGTTTTGAACAATTTTTCGGTGGCGAAATAGAGCAAAAACAGGCAATATGGAAGTCAAAACTGTAAGTCACTTAATATTTACTTCTTGTTTAGTAAACTTGCATAAAATCAATATCACATTTGAAAAACTGCTTCTTTGTGTGATATCTTATTAACTTTATTATATGATATAAATATAGCACGCAGTTAAAGTGTGTACTCTATGCGCACCCGTACTAGTCTTATCAACAAAACTACATCACGTAGTGTGTGCGTGCACTCTCTGGGTGTGTGTGAGGTATATACTCGATAATGTCAGTTCACACATCGTTAAAACAACAATTACGATATTATCGCAGACGATATATATCGCACACCCCTATTTCTCAATCAATTCAGAAAAATAGGCAGCCTTAGCTTTCTTAACCGTATTCTGATATGACAATAGGCAGTCCCTTAAGATCTTGTATGAGACCTGTAGTTTGACCTGTCTTTCTTCCACTTCCTTTCCGCTTTTCTGCACGACTGTCGAGAGAGCGTATACTATGGTCGATCCATGGCTCTGATTTAGATGCAAGTTTAGACTTAAATGACTTGAAGGGAGCAGTAAGACTTAAAATATCTTCCCAAGCCATATTTAAGAGGGAAAAATTGCTCCACATCTAGATCAGGTAGTGGGGATTCTAAAGATAGAAGAGGATTAACCTCATTATAAAATGTAATAAAATCTTCCTCAAAATTTGGTAAATATGCGCGGGCTTGTGTGGTGTTTGAAACAGGTGCAATAGAAAGCCGAGAAAGAAACATTTTAAATAAAATAGGAAAATGATCAGAAATAGCAGAGTCGATAACATCAACATCAGTTACAGATAGGCCATATGACAGAATTTGATCCAACATATGACCATGAATGTGTGCGGGACAATTAATCCACTGCCGAAGGTTAAAAGAGTCAATGATGTTTAAAAAATCAGAGGTTAACCACTTAGAAGGGCAACATATATGCATGTTTAAATCACCTAAAATAAGAAAGCAATTGTGATACACCCTTATGTGGTAACACAATTGAGTGTTTATATAATATATGTTTACGTGATAACACGCAGCATTTCTTAAAATTGCAATTTTCATTGTGTATTTCAATACTAATGTAGGGGGGAACCAAAGAAGCGGAACCAAAGTGCGGGTAGCGTTGCACTGCGGTGCCTAGGTGACGCACGCTTTCCATCTTCTCTCATACAGAGATGGAGATGAAGATGGCGGTTCGTTCTTTCACTCACTGATTATATGATCCTTTTTTCCAGGGCTATCATTTAGGAAAGCTGAGAATAGTGAGCCCCAGTCAAAAAAAATCATTTGTTACTCCAGTTTCACTATTTAAAACTCGTAACAAAATCATACTTAGTGATCAAGTCACCTACAAATTCTGGGAACTCCACAATACAATCTTTGATTAAGTGTGGAGGCCGACAGATTAAAGCTATTACCACAGGTTTAGGCCAATTCAAAAGTAAAACAAGGGCTTCGAAACTTGAGAGAGTGGTGGTATATAGCAAACGACATTGAGGTCGGAGCGATTCTTTAACGATCACGGCTAGTCCACCGCCTCTACCAGCAGGTCGAGGGGCGTTGTAGAAGTAATAGTCAGCTGCAACTAGTTCAGAAAAAGGACTAAGGTCTCCTACCTTCATCCAAGTCTCCGTGATAAACAGAAAGTCCAGGTCATGATCATTGATGCACTCCTTGAGGATGAATGTCTTGTTTACCAAAGAACGAGCATTCAACAGCGCAGATTTTGGAGAGCACAGAGTTGTATGCGAAACCGCTGCTTTTTCCAGAAAACAGAGGTTGGCAATATTCGCGCTCTCATAGCGCGGCCGTATAATAATCCTTGAGTGGTTGTATTCCGCTAGAACCGGAGAGTAGAGAGAGTCGGGAGCAGAAACAGGGGAGACCGTAGCGATTTGCTTGAGCCAACGCGACGTCGGGGCTGGCCGAAGCAGCACTGTGAAGCGGTCCGGCACCATAGCCAGTGATCGAGGCAGAGAACTGAAAGCAGTCAGGCCACCAGCCCTCATTAGGATCTTTATTCTGACGATCACACCCTCGCGTCTACCGCATCTTCTCCAACATTTTCTTGGAGGAGCGACCAGAGGTTGTCACCTGAGTTGTAAAAGGTGATATCCCGTAAAAGAGTTCCATATGTGTGGTTGGCTACAATGCCCAATTTCATGCCCAGAACTCCTACACAGGAGCTGCGTATGTCCAGAATAGTCTGAAGGTCATACGTGAGAGACTCAATGTAGTTGTGGGGCAGGAGAGTACATAAAAACAGCCAACTAATAAATAAAGCTGAGGGCAGACGAGCTTCGCTGTAATTAGGATGCATTTCACGCTCAAAAAATAAAAGGAAGAAAAGCACGTAAACATTTGAATTGGCACCATTATTTATGACAGCATTTATTCTTATACCAAGCATATGACATTTTATTTACAGCATACAATCATGTGAACCACGTGAGCAGCGCGTTCCCGATCACAAAACTCTCCCCTCCACCATGAATAAATCACAATCCGAATGCACAAGGTTTTATCACTGAGGTGGCTGCACATTTCTTTTAACGGACTTCCATGTGAGAAACAAAGGCGAACGGCGCATGACATACATCACGACCAAACATTAGCAATTGGTTATGGCAGATCCAGAGTGGCTCTTGGCAGATCCAATAGTTTTAAACTTCAACAGAGTACCCGCCTTCAAGGAAGTTAACGCTTGTCAACGGAGAGTGGCCAGACTCTCTGTACAAATTAAATGTACAAGAGTCTGGTAGGACCAGGCTAATATTTGCTGTCAGACACTAAGAAAACAGGACTGTTTTATTTATTTTGCTGAATTTATGGATTTATCTTTTGCAGTTTTCTTAACTTCAGCTCTATGCTGCTTGGCAGACCGTTCTTGACCAGCTCCTGTTTTATCTGAAACAAAAGATGGACAGACAGATCAATCTTTCCATCATCTATTAGCACTGTATTTTGTATACATATTCATAATAAGTGTGACGTACTTGCTGTAAAACAATCTCAATGTTTCCACTCTGTGTTAGATCTAAAAATGAGGAAAGTCTGACTCGAAGTCCAATGACGTTGTCTAAAGGGAAACACACAAACATCCTAAAATACTCATATTATATCATATAAAAACATTACATGGGGTTATATGAAATTTATCAAAACAAAAACATATATTATCTCTATTTATAGAAAGACAAGACTTCTTACTTTTATAGAAGTGTCCACTGTCCACCCTGAAGGCCCATCGACCGGGAACATTGACATTACTGGAGTTTTTGAGGTTTGAGATGGAGCTCCCGTTGTTTGATCCAGGAATCACAAAGTAGTCAAAGGAGTTTACTGTGTCATAACCAGCCTTAAAGTATGCAAAATATTATTCATATAAATGGTGTATAATATATACACCGTACATATGCTGTTATACAATAGTGAATAGTAACATTTTGTTTACCTCCACTGGAAGTCCTGTTACAGCAATGTCACCATAATTCATCAGAATAAATGAAGCATTACTGCCTGAAACTAAAACCACTTGAAACGATGTTTCCTGCAAAGATTGAAAAAACACAATCACTTTAAACTTTGCATTCTCTGTTCATCTTTTTGTTAATTAGATTTTTGTATTATTGAATATTATTTATATGAACACTACTGAGTGACCTCATTGTTATTTTTAGTGTTTGTGCACTAATCAATAAAATAAAACAAATATGAAATTGAATTGAATTTAATCAAATTGTGGATAAAGTGAAAACAGTCACATTTCAGAAGTATATCAAACGTACTGTGTTGGTCAAGTTGTAGTAAGCGACTTTATCCCACGTTGCAACAAAGACCCAAGAAGCGTTGAAGGTCAGATTTGAGAAATGATTGTTTATATCCTGAGTGGCGCGTGTGAGAACACTTCCATTAGTGTACTGATGATATGAAACCACTCCTCTCGCACTGTTGTCAAGGTTGGTCCAGAGACCAGCGATTATATCTTGGCCTCCATAAGCGGGAAAGGAGTAGGGAACATACTGTGATGAAGCCCGGTTGAATGTGAGGTATCCATTATTATTCACCTGAAACATGAGCAATATTGTCAAAATCACAGATAAGTTTATAAAGCATCCACCACTCACATTTAGACTTAGAATCGAGATGGAATCAAATTCTTACATAAATCTGCTGGTATGTGCGGCCAAAGAACAGAAATGGACTCAGCAGCTGAATAACCGATGAGCTTCCATCATCAACAGCAGCGTTTCTTGTGTCTCCTGATGAGCCGAATGGGTAGAATATTCCTGCCGCTGCCAATAAAAAAATGTTGTTTCACACATGGGGCTTATGTGTCGGGTTGTGATTATTAATGAGATGATGATGACCTCTGGTGGCTGACTTATGTGGATGTGACAGTAGTAAAGTAAACAATATATATGGGTTTCCATAAAAAAGCATTTGCTGTCCTCAAACTACAAACTCCTGTTTGCCAAACATTACTGGAACCTTCTACTGTATCCCTAATCTATGGTTCAGATCGAACCACATTTGATTCAATACTTGATTATTATTATTGTTATTTTATCAAAGCATCATTCAGCAAATTTTATTGTATTGTTCTATCAGTTTCTTTAATATGCTTTCTGTTAAAAACCGGACCAAACTCACAAAGATGTCCAATATTTCTGTGAAAATTACAGGTCTTCCAACACTTAACCTCACAGAACTTAACAACAGAGCTATCGCACGCATTGCAATTTCAATAGAACAGGACTCCACACATCCACTTAATGAGTATCTAGTCCTACTGCCCTCAGGGTGCAGGTATAGGGCTCTGAGATGCAGGAGGGCTCGCTTTGGAAGAAGCCTGATTCCCTGAGTCAGTTCCGCCGCTCCCACCACGCGCTGCGTGTAGGGCACCAACTGCTCAGGGTGGCACCACAAGAAAATGCTCCCCCGCACAGCTCTACAAAGTCATGATCGGCGCCACCGCGGGCATCATAAAGTGATTACGCTTAACCCTGTAAGGCCCAAATATAGAAGAAAAACTGTAAAAAAAAAACAACAACAAAAAAAACACCTTTTACATGTTGTTGTAGGAGGCCTCTAATGCAGAAATAAATAGTTTTTTACATTTTAGTACGTTTTTAGGGGAATGTTGTAATATTGCAATGTTGGGCCTGTTGGGTAGCAGAATTTCAGTGATTTCACTCACTGTCTGAATAAATGTAGAGAACATCTAAGGGTTCATTTGCAGGGTGTAATACGGTGCTGGTCATATAATTAGCATATCATCAAAAAGTTGATTTATTTCACTAATTCCATTCAAAAAGTGAAATTATATTTATTCATTGCACACATACTGATATATTACACAATACTAAACAATAGGACCTATTAGTTGTGTAAATGTGGTCTTAGAGAGAAAAAAAAAACTTCTGCAGGTTTATTTTAGTAGCGCTAAACTTAATGTTGTAATATTACAACAGTGGACCTTACAGGGTTAGGGCACCAAGACGGCCAGCGGCGGGACTGCCCCCAGCCATCACATATCTTAAAGGGTTAGTTCACCCAAAATTGAGTGAAAAATGAGGGTGAGTAATTAATGACATAATTTTCATTTTTGGGTGAACTAACCCTTTAACAACAGACATCGCTGAGTGTTATCTTGACTTTTTTAATGTTGTGTTTTTTATTATGTTGGTTATGTTTTGTGTTAAACAAGTGCAGTGCTGTGATAAAGAATTTCCCCTCTGGGGAAAATAAAGTTTAAGTAAGTAAGATGAGACCAAAATAGTGCTTTTTGAAAAACTAACACCAGAGCTGGCTTTGACACTCACATGAGATCACAGCAATAGAAAAACAACAGTGAATCAATTCATTTTCGATGGAAACAAAATCCTTCTACATTTTTTGGATATAAGTTACAATAGGGAATAAAAGACTATCGCAACATCTGCACAGACATATGATTAGTCTTTCATCACTCACAGCATTATTAACAGACACTGTGGTGTTTGGCATGTGCTGTTTTCTGTAAGAATAAACGCATACAAACACCATTAAAATACCTCATGAACTCACTTGACATGTCCAGTTTGCTTTTCTGTATTGATTTCCTATTGAAACAGGAAGTTGTGGCAGGACATATTGAATAATTGAACAACAGCCAACAGTCTTGGACATGCATTGATTCATAATTTGCTACATTGCTGTTCATCATACTTGAGAGCTTTTTTTGAGTCAACAAACACAGGTTCTAATTCATAGGTCCATAATTACCTGCCAGTGTTGTTAACGGAGATGCTGTTGATGGAGATGTTGTTAACGGAGATGTTGTTGATGCAGATGTTGTTGAAGGAGATGTTGTTGATCCAGATGTTGTTGATGGAGCAGTAGTTGTTTGTTCAGTGGTTGTTAAAGAAAGCATTACATTATAAATCACTTTGTGTAAAGTTCTGTTAACTCTCTTGAACACAATCTGCTAGTCGCCTGATTGCATTAATCCATGAATGTGTTTGTGCACTGTAAAAAAAAATTCAGGTCTCCAATTGAAAATGTTCTAGTGACTGATCACATCTAAAATTTTCAGTTGGCCAAATTTAATTTCTGTGAATTGATGCAATTTAATTCACAGAAATTCAATTTGGCCAACTAAAAAAATTAGATGTGATCAGTCACTAGAAAATGTTCAATTGGAGACCTGATTTTTTTTTTTTACAGTGTGCAATGTATTACATTTGTGAGTTTGAGTCTGTCTGTTTTTGGCATACTGTGAACGTAAATGCATTAACATCAGCCATTTATACTTATGTTATGTATATTTGTATCTGTTTACTAATATTAATATTAATTAATATATAATACTTTTTTTAGAAGTTAGGAACATTATCATCAATAATGAAAAAAGAAAGGGAAAAAGAATATTAATTAATAAACAAATATAAATTACATAAAGGCACATTAAAGTATTTACCATCACAGTATGCCAAAAACAGACAGATGGTCTAACACAGGGGTTTTCAAACTTTATGATGCCAAGGACCCCCAAACATGATTAACCTTTTAATCATACCTAATCATAGGACCCCCTTCCAAAAATCCATCTATATATTTTTATGTATGAAAAAACATTTAAACTGTTAGATAAATAGTAAGAGTGACATATTGTGACATGTTTCCGAGATTAAATTGGCTATACTTAATGTTGATGTATAAACCTGAAGAAGAAAATTTTCAATTAAAAATTATTTCTATAAGCAACTTTCACAATAAATGTACGTAAGTACTGCTTTAAGAAAACTGCCTTACAACCCCAGTGAGCGAGATAAAGAGGACTGAGAAAAACTCACTAGAAAGATATTCTTTCTTTTGAAAGAAAGAAAAGCAAACATATACAATTCTGGAAAGTATGTATACAGCAATAAAGGAGAAACATTTAGAAATGAAACAGAATGTTCTGTAGACTTTAACAATTTTTGCTTTGTCTTTTTATTCTCTGAAATTACCTGGGGACCCCTTAGAACATTCTGGAGGGTCCCTGGACCCCAGTTTGAAAACCCCTGATCTAACAAATTCATAGATGTAATACATTACACAAACACATTCATGGATGAATGTAAATCATGCTTACTGTACCTGCGCAGTATGCCGAATGATAGCCAACTACCTGAAGTGGAATTAAAAAATATGCTTTATATTCCTTACATGATCGAGTTTTAAGTTATAAACAGCAAATTTTAGAACATTTAAAAAAGACAAAACAGTTGACCCAAACATTTCATCTCAAATCCTATGAAAGAATAAATGAATATACTTAATTAGATTTTTTCATTAATATTTAATTTCTTTCACTGTAGGGCCTTACAACACAGTTTAAAATGTAGAAAGATGATTCACCACACACACACACACACAAACACACACATTTTATAACACATATACACAAATGTATAACTGTTCTTATGCTTCAAAATTTATCAAAATCCTGGCTTGTAGGACATCTCTTTTATCTACATAGAGAAATGTTAGTAGTTTTTTTTTAACTATCTTTTTGTCTCGTCTTTTTTGTCAACAATGCTGCAGGTTGATATAGACAGCATTTAATGATGTCTGTCATCTTGTCTCGTCTTAGTAATAGAAAAAATGTGTGTAAAGATGTTGTACAGTTACATTTCTTACAATTCATTCAAATATAGTCAATGCAATAAAATGACTGACAAATCTACAGCCTATACCTACAGACACAAACACACCACTACTGCATGATATCAAAACTTCAGCAGTCAGTAGAAGCCATAGCATATACATTACCTGCCACAGTTCTGTTTGGAGTGACAGTAGGTGTATTGATGATAATGTTACTAACTTCTGTAAAAAAAAATTAAATTAAATATAAAAAAGATTATTAATTAATAAACAGATACAAATATAAATTTCATACGGACACAAGGCACATGTTAATGTATTTACCTCCACAGAATGACAAAAACAGACATGTGGTCTAACTAACTCATAGATGTAATACAAACACATTCATGGGTGAAAGCAACTATATTTACCTGTACAGTATGCCAGACTGCAGGCAATTGGGCTCACAAATTCATAGACATAGTAATGTCCTGAACAGGCTTTGACTTTAATGGGATTGGATTGGAAATAGCAGCAGGTATTCATCCAGGTACCACAGACAGCTCGAGTGACCACTCCCTCCTCAACTGTTGGATGTCCTCCGTTCAGCCACAGCGGAGCATGAGTACCACAACTAATCTGATCAACACATGTGTCTGGCATCTGAGCGCTCTGACCCTGAATGAAGAGACGGTACCAGCCGTGCCAACTGACCGATTGGTCACATCCTGTGTATTGATGATAGTTGGTGGATCTCCATGAATCATTCAGCATATTGTAGTTATAGCAGGGGTCTGTGATAACATTAAATATCTATTAAAAAGTGAAATGACTATATAGATTAGATTAGATTCAAGTTTATTGTCATTACACATGTACAAGTACAATGCAACGAAATGAGTTTGGAGCAAGCCTCCGAGCCGCAGCTATTTAAAGCGCCGCCACACGCTCTCCAGAAAAAAAGAAATGCAGATTGCAAAGCATACAAGGGGCGAAAGGGGGTCAAACACAGTATTAGTATGGTGTTCCTAATAATCCTTCAGGTGAATGTATATTATTGTTTAAATTTCATATGTTGATGATGAAAAGTGAGCAGCATGAGTAAGATAGGCTATAAGACGCGCAATATGTCTGGAGACATGGAGTGGGGTCAGAAAAGTTTTTTATTGAGTGTTGTTTTGCATAAATCATTTCTTTAAAGTTAATTTCATTTCTATGAATTGTATTATAATTTTGTTCAAGGTTTTATAAACGAATGGCCTGTATATTTAATACATAAGAAGCAAAATAAGAAAGCCGGGAATGGATTGACGTGCGTAACGAACCCACTGGCCTGTTTCCGCTGCCTTTGAGTAAGGATGAAAGCATCTTTCTTTTTAATACATTTATAGAATATATGTATAACAGTATAACATACAATATATTACAGTAGGCCTATTATAGATAGTTATGATAGCCTATTTGTGCACTGGGGTCCGTAATTTCTAGGTTAAAGTTATGCTACTGATGCGAACATTAGCGGTCCATGGCACCTGTTACCCGTGGCTGTTATGAACTGCTGGCTACATCAATAAATTACAATACATTCGTGCTGTGGGCATTGCCACTGATACAGGCAGCGGAAGAGCCTATTTTACTCAGAGCTTGCTTCTGCTTTTCAGACATGGAAGTGTGACAAATGCACATGGGCTATATGAATTCTCTAATGTGGCTACAGGCATATTTTGTAGACATTACTGTACAACACATGTCCTTATTAGGACATATATGTCATTTTAACGAGAACAATATGTCGTTTTAACGTCATAAGATCTCGTTATTACGAGAAAATTATGTCGTTTTTACGACATAAGATCTCGTTATTACGAGAAAATATGTCGTTAAAATGACATAACATCTCGTTATTACGACATAATTGAGTGAAAAAAATAATATGTATGTGGCAGCAATGCGTCACTGTACACGCACACAGACAACTTGCCGTCAGACGTCAAGTCTCGTGAGTAACTTCTCTTTCACATTTTTGTTGTGTTCCTGTCATCCATAGCGTATACAGTGGCAACTATGCCATAGGGTGTGCGATAATGATAATGTGGTAGTATGTCCCTCACTTTGCCAAAACCAAACAAAAACGCACCTAGAGAGAGTCCAAGCATTCACTGTTTATTACAGACTAGTGCTGCACGTGAGAAGTGCACACTCTTACTGCGTGATTTAAAGTTGATGATACACAGGGGCAACTTTTTTAATATTAAGTGACTTACATTTTAGACATTTATTGCCTGTTTTTGTGTTTTCGTTTAAAAAAAAGGTTCCAAACAAAGCCACAGCAGAACTGTTTTGCATCTCTGAGCAACACACAGCAATGTTTCATTACTGAATGAGTCAGTCCTTTTGACCAAATTCCTGAAATGATAAGGAGTTTGATTGACATTAAATACATGACTCACTCATCAACAGTGACTTGCTGCCATGGCGGTCTTATTTAAAAATGTTAAGTATCTTTTACATTTTTTTAAATAATTTCATATTTCATTTCATTTTGAATTTTGTTGACACTGATTTTATTGAATGGTAACAGCCCTATTGTGTCTTATTATTATAATCAAATGTATTGCTTAAATGTAAGAATTTGACATTATTAAATGATTAATTTCATTAAGTACGCCATACTGTCACAGGGTGTCTTGGTGTTGGTTGGTTCATGTTCATTGTTCCCTGTTCATGTTTTTAAGTTCATCATGTTCATGGTTATGTTTGAGTTTGTCATGTTCGCTAATCGTAAATTCTCTAAGATTATTATTCACGTCGGCACTAATGATGTTCGACTTCGCCAGTCGGAGATCACCAAAATTAACATTAAAGAGGTGTGTGAACTCGCTAGTACGATGTCAGAGGCTGTTTATTGTTCTGGTCCGCTCCCCGTTAGAAGGAGTGATGAGATAGCAGGCTATCATCACTCAATGGCTGGTTGTCTAAGTGGTGTCTGCAAAATAACATAGGGTTCATAGACAATTGGAAAAGTTTTTGGGGCAGACCTGACCTGTTGAAGAAGGATGGCATCCATCCCTCCTGGGGTGGTGCCGCTCTTCTCTCTAGTAATTTGGCACATAGTCTTAGAGCTAAACCTTGACTCACTAGGGCCCAGGTCAGGAAGCAGACAAACTGGCTAAACCGACCGTCTGCTAGCTGTCTCACGTCACCGGAGTCAGATAAATCCCAGCACATAGAGACTCTTTCACCTAGATATTATCATATAGAGACTGTGTCTGTTCCCCGAATTAGTAAATACAAAAAAACATCAAAACCATTCAACAGTAAAAATTTAATTGATGTCCAACAAATAAACAAAAGAAATAATACAGATGAACAATTGATAAAGCTTGGGTTGCTGAATATTAGATCCCTTTCCCCAAAAGCGCTTATTGTTAATGATATTATTAAAGATAATAATCTTGATGTGCTGTGTTTGACAGAAACCTGGCTAAAACCTGACGACTACATTACTTTAAATGAGTCCACCCCCCAAGATTATTGTTATAAACATGAGCCGCGTCTGAAAGGTAAAGGGGGAGGGGTTGCTGTAATTTATAATAATATCTTCAGTATTACTCAGAAGTCTAGTTTCAAATATAATTCCTTCGAAGTTTTGGTGCTTTATGTAACGCTATGTAGTGTACATTACAAAACCCGTTCAACATTGGTGTTAGCTACTGTATACAGGCCACCAGGGCATAATACAGACTTTATCAAAGAATTTGCTGACTTTCTATCAGAATTAGTACTGGCCGTAGATAAAGTACTAATTGTTGGTGATTTTAATATCCATGTAGACAACGAAAAAGACGCATTAGGATTAGCATTTAAAGATACACTAAACTCTATTGGAGTTAGGCAACACGTGTCAGGACCCACTCATCGCCATAATCATACTTTAGACCTAATATTGTCACATGGAATTAATGTTGATACCGTTGAAATTCTGCAGCAGAGCGATGACATCTCTGATCATTACTTAGTATCTTGTATACTTAATTTAGCTAAAGTTGCAAAGCCGCCCCCTCGTTTCAAAAATGGCAGGACAATCACTGCCGCTACTAAAGATTGCTTTTTAAATACTCTTCCTCATCAGTATCATCTCCTCAGCAACCCAGATAGCATAGAAGAACTCGATGTTGCAACAGAAACTATTGACTCTCTCTTTTCCAGTACTTTAGACACAGTTGCTCCTCTGCGCTTAAAGAAGATTAAAGAAAATAGTCCAACGCCGTGGTACAACGAGCACACCCGGGCCCTTAAAACAGCAGCCAGAAAAATGGAGCGCAGCTGGAAGAAAACAAAACTAGAGGTCTTTCGAAATTCGTGGAAAGAGCATATGATCGCATACAGAAAGGCCGTAAAAACTGCTAGATCCGCTTATTTCTCAACTCTCTTGGAAGAAAACAAACACAACCCAAGGTATTTATTCGATACAGTGGCTAAATTAACCAAAAATAAAGCTTCAACTTCTGATGATTGTAAACAGCACAGCAGTAATGACTTTATGAACTTCTTCACATGTAAAATTGATAATATTAGGAAGAAAATTTTAACCATGCAGCCGTCTACTACAGTATCACATCAGACAGAGCATTGTAGTGTCACTGAGGAAAAATTACAATCATTCACTGCTATAGGAGAAGAAGAATTGGCTAAACTCGTTAAATCATCAAAATCAACAACATGTATGCTTGACCCTGTACCGACTAGGCTATTAAAAGAGATGCTACCAGAGGTCATAGATCCTCTTCTTAATATCATTAATTCATCTTTGTCATTAGGATATGTACCGAAAACTTTTAAGTTGGCTATTATTAAACCACTTATTAAAAAACCGCAACTTGATCCTACAGAATTAGTCAATTATAGACCAATCTCAAATCTACCCTTTCTGTCAAAAATACTTGAAAAGGCAGTGTCCTCACAATTATGTTCCTTTTTAGAAAGAAATGGTATCTGTGAGGATTTCCAGTCAGGATTTAGACCGTATCATAGCACTGAGACTGCTCTCATCAGAGTTACAAATGATTTACTCTTATCATCTGATCGTGGCTGTATCTCTCTATTAGTGTTACTCGATCTTAGCGCTGCATTTGATACCATCGACCACAACATTCTTTTGAATAGACTCGAAAATTATGTAGGTATTAGTGGAATTGCTTTATCATGGTTTAAATCATACCTATGCGACCGTTATCAGTTTGTAGCAGTAAATGAAGAGATGTCACACCGATCGCAAGTTCAGTATGGAGTACCACAAGGCTCAGTGCTAGGACCGCTACTCTTCACACTGTACATGCTACCACTGGGAGATATTATTAGGAAGCATGGCATTAGTTTTCATTGTTATGCTGACGATACTCAGCTCTATATTTCTTCACGCCCTGGAGAAATTTACCAATTCACAAGATTAACGGAATGCATAGCCGCCATAAAACATTGGATGACTGGTAATTTCCTGCAACTCAATTCAGAAAAAACTGAATTTTTAATTATTGGACAAAAAAGCTCCACAAGTAGTAACCTAGAATACTGTCTAACACTTGATGGCTGCTCTGTCAAGTCTTCGTCGTCAGTGAGGAACCTGGGTGTGCTCTTTGATACCAATCTTTCGTTTGAAAGCCACGTTTCTAGCATCTGTAAAACTGCTTTCTACCATCTTAAAAATATATCAAAATTACGGCACATGCTCTCAATGCAAAATGCTGAACAGTTAGTTCATGCGTTCATGACCTCAAGGCTAGATTATTGTAATGCTCTATTGGGTGGTTGCCCTACTCGCTTAATAAATAAACTCCAGCTGGTCCAAAACGCAGCAGCTCGAGTACTTACTAGAACCAGGAAGTATGACCATATTAGCCCAGTTCTGTCAACATTGCACTGGCTACCTATTAAACATCGCATACATTTTAAAATCTTGCTTATTACTTACAAAGCACTAAATGGTTTAGCTCCCCAATACTTGAGCGAGCTCTTAACATATTATACTCCATCACGTCTACTGCGATCTCTAAATTCTGGCCAGTTGTTAATACCGAGAATATCCAAATCAACTGCAGGCGGTCGATCCTTTTCCTATTTAGCTCCTAAACTCTGGAACAGTCTTCCTAGCACTGTTCGGGAAGCAGACACACTCTGTCAGTTTAAATCTAGACTAAAAACACATCTCTTTACTGTGGCATACACATAAAACACTTTATCAATTAATTGATTGTTAGGCTGCATTAACTAGGTCAGCCGGAACCGGGAACACTTCCCATAACACCTGATGTACTCGTTACATCATCAGAAGAATGGCATCTACGCTAATGATATTCTCTCTGTTTTATCCCGAGGTTTACTGCAGTCAGCCGGATCCGGGCCGTATCCAGATCAGATGGTGGACCTGCGCGAGAGAAGACCAACACAGGACCCCGAAGTGTCCACAGAGACCGTGTCAATTATCCTCCCCCTGCAACTGCCTCATCGACACGGCATCTAAATAAACCCGTCACCAGTGTGATGACTCCGATTGTTCGAATATTATCATTAAATAATACTTAAATCGATATGTCATCCGCAATAAACCCGTCTCCAGCGTGTTGCCTCCGATCATTCGAATATTGCACTTTAATAATTATTTAATCAACATCATCCTCAATAAACCCGTCTCCAGCGTGTTGCCTCCGGTCCTTTGAATATTCCGATCTATTATGACCTCTGACCTGTAAAGCAGCCAGAATAATAATAATAATACGTTGTTTGTAAATTGGCCAGAGGAGAACTGGCACCCCGACTGAGCCTGGTTTCTCCCAAGGTTTATTTTTCTCCATTAGGTCACCTAATGGGGTTTTGGTTTCCTTGCCACTGTTGCCTCTGGCTTGGCGTGCTCAGTTGGGGACACTATATTTTTCAACTAAACATCGAAATAAATCTAATTAATAAACTAATTTAACCATGTAAACTAAATTACTGATCTAATTATTGATCTAAAGCCCACACTGTCACCGTATGGAAATTGAAATGAACTGATGACATCAAATGGCTATACAGCTGAATAAAATTAGGCTGCATTATTTTGCTGTTTAATACTGTAAAGCTGCTTTGAAACAATCTACATTGTTAAAAGCGCTATATAAATAAAGTTGACTTGACTTGACTTGACAGTCTTGTCATGCACTTCCTGGTCTTGTCATGTGACTCCCATGCCCTCATGTGATCTTGTGTCTTGTCCTGTCATTGGTTCATTGTTTAATCACTGTTCACAGGTGTCACTTGTCTTGTCATTAGTGTGTGTATTTAAGCCCTCATGTTTGCCATGTGTCTTTGTCTGTTATTGACGTGGTAACCCGTTGGTGGTGAGTTTTATGTTTAGCCATGCCATGACTTTGTTTTATGTTTTGCCAAGTCTTTGTTTTAAGTTTTATTAATAAATGCTGCACATGGGTTCAAAACACTTGCCTCCAGTGGATATATGTTACAGAATAACAGACCCAAAATTATGAACCCAGCAGTTGCCATCCTTCGCCTACGCCAAGGCCATCGATCCATTGAGAACTATGTGGAGGAGTTTTGTGGACTGTGCTACCAGGTGGAATTTAATGATGTTGCCCTCAAGGGGATTTTTCGAAATGGTCTTAGTGACATTTTAAATTTCCTAATGCCTGTTAGCAGTGTCCCATGGACTTTGGTGGAGTATATTGATCATGCCCTCCTGCTGGGTGGCTCCTCGTTTACTGTGGGAACGGCGGATGAGGAGCTCCACTGTCCCACAGTACTCACCACAACCCAGCCAGAGTCATCTGCTCCAGCCCACGTCCAGGCTCCGGCCCACGTCCAGGCTCCGGCCCACGTCCAGGCTCCGGCCCACGTCCAGGCTCCGGCCCACGTCCAGGCTCCGGCCCACGTCCAGACTCCGGCCCACGGCCCCGTCCAGGCTCCGGCCCACGGCCCCGTCCAGGCTCCAGCCCACGGCCCCGCTGTCCCGCCCAAGAAAATTTTTTGGGGGGGGGGGGGGGGGGGGGGGCAAGGGGTACATGGAGGCCATGAAGGCCACGCCTCTGTGGGCCCCTGAACCGCCATTACCGCCATGGCCTGATGAACTGCAGTTACCGCCATGGCCTGTTGAACTGCCGTTGCCACCATGGCCGCCCACGCCTGAGGGTCCAGGTCCTCCCACGCCTGAGGGTCCAGGTCCTCCCACGCCTGAGGGTCCAGGTCCGCCCACGCCACAGGGTCCAGGTCCGCCCACGCCACAGGGTCAAGGTCCGCCCACGCCACAGGGTCCAGGTCCGCCCACGCTCCCAGGCCTGTCCAGGTCATGTCTAGAGGCTTGTTCGACTTCACCCAGCGACGCGCAGACCGATCGGCGGCTGACTTGAAGCAGTGCATGCCGGTTAGAAATTTTGTCCGACTTGAGGCAGCGCCGACGCCACGTGACAGTGACGTATGTCAACAAAGTGCCGCGAGAGCGATTCGAGAGCAGTCGGCTGATACAGCCGGTGCAGTTTCTCCAGAGCAGCTGCAAGAGTCTGCACGGACTCTGATGACGACACAGCTGTTCCACGATTGGCTGGATTCACCGCATGACAGCGATCACGTGTGTTTCGTGTTTATTCTAAAACCTTCAGCTCCACTAATGCACACAAATCTGTTTTTTATAACAGTAAAACCTCCTTTCATGTAGTCGCGATGTTATATTGTCATATTTATCAAAATAAAACTGATTAAAAACGTAGACCCCACTTCATTGATAGTGTAGGATTATATGTTGAACTTTATTCTTGTACAAACACACGCTGTATTAAGCAGTACATAAAGTATTACATGACAATAATGTCTCTGTGAAACATCTGTGCATTGCCAAATATTGCATTAATTTCACTTCAGCTGATAAAGTATGCAAACACAGCGCGAGCGTCACTACGGGAAGCTACGGGAAGAAAGTGTCCGACTTCACGTCTCCGTTTGCAGCTCCTCCCCGCCTGCACGCGGCTACTCTCCCCGATCAGTTGAATCCGGCCGCAGCCGATGTCGAACACACCTAATGTCCGGTGCCCCTGCACGGGCCTGGCCCACCATCCCTCCCCCAAGACCGCCCCCCAAGACTTTTTGTTAAGACTCTCGGTTAGGCCATGGGTGTTGTGGTATTGTTTGGGCGTCAGGGGCCGCCCATAGAGGGGGGGATCTGTCACAGGGTGTCTTGGTGTTGGTTCATGTTCATTGTTCCCTGTTCATGTTTTTAAGTTCATCATGTTCATGGTTATGTTTGAGTTTGTCATGTTCACAGTCTTGTCATGCACTTCCTGGTCTTGTCATGTGACTCCCATGCCCTCATGTGATCTTGTGTCTTGTCCTGTCATTGGTTCATTGTTTAATCACTGTTCACAGGTGTCACTTGTCTTGTCATTAGTGTGTGTATTTAAGCCCTCATGTTTGCCATGTGTCTTTGTCTGTTATTGACGTGGTAACCCGTTGGTGGTGAGTTTTATGTTTAGCCATGCCATGACTTTGTTTTGTTTTGCCAAGTCTTTGTTTTAAGTTTTATTAATAAATGCTGCACATGGGTTCAAAACACTTGCCTCCAGTGGATCTACGTGTTACACATACACTCAAAATTGCCATACACTCAGCAATACAGACTCAGCAAAATATTGCCTAATTATTGTCAAAAGTAAAATATCGCACACCCCTACTATGTCACTGAACCTAATCTATAACGGTGCTAACTGGTGCCAGTATTGCCAAATCAAGTTCGAGGCTGAAAATGACAGCCAAGTAGAACAAGCTGATTGACATAAACCACCTTTGCTAGCATAACTTGTGCAGAATATGTTTCACAGGGGTCATTTTTTCTACATATTGTGATAAACGCTTCCTCATTTTTTAACTACATTTGTTTGAGAGCAAGCCAAAGTAGTCAGCCGGCAGGCATTATGCAAATACATTACATGGTGATGCATACCCCAGATTCCTCTCCATCACTATGGGAAAGACCCAAGAACACAGCAATGATGTGTGACAAAGGCTTTGAGCTTCACAAATCAGGAAGTGGCTACAAGAAAATAGCTCAATGGCAATTTTTAATTAAATTGCTAAAATGTTTAACTGAACATGTAATAGTGGCCTACATGAAGGGAGAAGATGGTTTGAGTGGACATTGAGTGGCATTACCTGCCAGTGGTGTTTGTGCCCTGGCTGTTAAAGAAAAAGAGAGATGATTGAATGTATACATATATATTTATTTGTATTGTCTTTGCTACATTAAGGACCAGATTTACTAACAGCTTGCTCCAGCGCAAACCCTCTTTTGCCGTTTAAAAACACTGTCAGGATTTGCTAAAGACACGCAGTGAAAAATGAGCGTTGAAAAGGCATGGACAGGGTTATTTTTGCGGCTGACCTTATTGCATTTGTGGGAGTTTCCCTTTCAGGCACAACATTTATGGGAGGAGAGTATTTAAATGAATCACGCAAGGTGATTGCTAAGGTATGCGCTAGTCAAATTACTGTTGTTTGTGCCATTATTTACCACCCAAAACCAGACGCTGCTCTTGGATTGCGCTGATTATTATAGAAATGATCCGGCTCCATCCCTTTCTGAGAATAGACAATGCACTATCCAAACTTAAATGGTTGTAATTCAAGAATGCTTTGGAATATAGACCTAAGTTTGGTCTTGTTTTAAAGAAGACACTCAGCAGATTATTGCAAAAAACGTAATGGAAAATTAAATTTAATATACATCAAATGTACTATACTAAATATTTTTATTTTGTATAAAATAAACATTTTACTAAATAATTTTTGCTCTAAAATTACTAAAAAATCAAAGCCATATGTCTAACCAAGTTGTGTTCCAAATTTCAAGTTCCCATGAGTTTCTGTTTAAGTGCTGTATCAAAAAATATTCATCTGGTGTCAAACATTCCATTGATTTTTTTTCGTTTTGTTTTTGATGCATTCTCCTGTAACAAATTAATACATTTCTGTCCAAATATCACATTTATCACAAAACAGTCATTGAATATGGAACCTGGAGACCTTCCCAACGTGTTTTGTCAAGATTAGAAAAAGTTTTTATTATAAATTAGTTAAAATAAATGTAGTAATATGAAACATGACACTAGGGGAGGAGACGCTAAAATAATTCAGAGGATAAATTCACAGGATGAATTTTGAGTTTGTACGTTTTGGAATGATACCTAATATATATTATGATTACTAAATATGTGATATGAAAAAAGACGATTAAAAAAAAAGAGCGTCAAGCATCCCGTTTGCGAGTTGTGAGTAAATCACACGCAGAACTTTCCACTCCCATCATTGCGCTCTCACGCTAATTTGCCCTGTTTAGTAAATCTGGCCCTTAGACAATCATTCAGAAACTAAACCTTACTCAGTGCCAGGACTGTAATGAACACCAGCTGGTGAAAAACTGGAGACAATCTCATGATGATGAAGTCAGAGATAAAACCAGAACGTATTCTGTAATCAGAGAGAGCTTCATTAGAGTATCATGTGTTATTATAAATGCTCTTAAAGGGATTGTTCACCCAAAAATGAAAATTAGCCCATGATTTACTCACCCTCAAGTCATCCTAGGTGTATATGACATTCTTCTTTCAGACGAATAAAATCAGAGAACTTTAAAACTGAATAAAGTAAAGTTCTGGCCGATCGCCTTCCGTGGAAAAAGAGTTGAAAGTGCCTCTCGCCATTCAAAATGCTTTTGCTACGTCTGACGAGCGTAACTGGTAGCGTAAGCATTTTGAACTGCAGGGGCACTTTCAACACTTTTTCCATAAATTGAATAAAGAAGACGATCGGCCGAAACTATACTTTATAAAGTTTTATATATGGATATTTTTCTTACACAAACGCATTGATTTGCTTCAGAAGGTCTTTATTAACCCCCTGGAGCCGTGTGGAGCAGTTATATGATGGATAGATGCACTTTTATGGACTTCAAAAACAAAGCAACTATGAATCCAATTCTAATGTTTGGATTAGCCAGGACTTTTGTAATACAACTCCGATTTTATTCGTCTGAAAGAAGAATGTCATATACACCTAGGATGACTTGAGGGTGAGTAAATTATGGGCTAATTTTCATTTTTGGGTGAACTAACCCTTTAAGCCAATGTTAGTCTGGAAAATCTTAATATAAATCCTGATTAGAAGTCAGAAATTCAATCAAATCTGACTGGAGTCATTTATAGCCTCTGGAAAACAGTCAATATTCAATATCAAAATTCCAGGTCTCACTTTATTAATGCATGTGCTTAAGATTGTGTATGTTTTGTGTTGTAAACTATTGTAAATATGCATCTTAACTTTCACCACAATGTATACAGCAACA
This sequence comes from Romanogobio albipinnatus, assembly GCA_023566225.1. NCBI lineage: Eukaryota > Metazoa > Chordata > Actinopteri > Cypriniformes > Gobionidae > Romanogobio > Romanogobio albipinnatus. Next base: position 4,637,062 of record CM042257.1, on the reverse strand, counting down.
TACACAATAACTAACTTTTTTGCACCATCAGTAAAATTATCCCCAAACTTCAGCTATGAGGATCATTTTATTCATTTTGCCTGATTTTGAGTCAAAATTAATTGAATTAATGAATTAATTAATGACCAATTCAGCAGGTTGTTATACAACTTGATAAACTTGCAAACGGATCAGACCAACTCGCTAATGAATTATTTAAATCATGGGCGTCGGAACCATTGTATGTGGGTGGGACAAGACCCACCCACTTTTTACGATCAATGATATTGGACCCACTCGCTTTTATCGTCTCTAACATTCAGCACATGTCTGTTTACCTACCCCTAATCGATAAACACTTATTATTAAACACATGGTAGACGCTTTTTTTCCACTTTTATAATATTTTCTTCATTTTTATTGAAAATAGATGCCTTTCCGATCTGATATGTGATGGGAAAAGGGAGAAGACTGAGCTCGGCGAAAGGCGGACTCGAACCGCGGGTCGATTTGTGTCAAAACTAGATGCCGTGCGTCTTACCCCTACACTACTGCCGCTCTCAATGCTATGGTAATTTTGTCTTTCCGAACTATACGTTTAGCAATCAAAGCGGTATATTTGTACTTAATGTAATTGGCATCTACTCCAGTAAAAAAATTCTGAGGACCCACCCACATTTTTTTTGCTTCCGACGCCCATGATTTAAATGGATTGTGAACCAATTTGACAGGTTCATAGAAAAGAATCGTCTCAAAACAAAGATCTTTTCATGAATCGGACATTTTACATTTATAATGAAATATAGGCCTACCCATTATTATGATGTAATGTTTTAATTCAATTCATTACACAAATAAAGCATTACCTGCCTATAGCCCAACAGAGAGAAAAGAAAGATTGTACTCACATCAAACAGCTGCTTCTGAGGCTCTTACACCTGCTGTGGGTTGCACGATGACTTTATACGTGTGGAGTTTTGCCCCTTTTCAACCGCAAATCATCTGGAATGGAGGAAACTGTTTTCATTGGAACGCCGCCAATCATTCTTAGAAAACAATTTTACATCATTTTACATTTGGAGTTTTACACATCAAGAGTCTATCACAATGTCTTAGAACGTAGTATTGTAACCCATCTATATTGGTAACACTTCACAAGGTCTCATTTGTAAACATGCATTAACTAACAATGAGCAGTATATATTGTTTTGTTAATGTTAGTTAAAAATGTCCTCGATCCTATTAGATCACAATGCGTTAATGTTAACAGTAGGCTATTAACTTTATTAGAGATGTAGTAAATGTTGAGATTAACATTAATATTAGTAAATGTGGTATTATTGTTTATTCTTAGTTAACTAAAAGTGATTTAGTGTTTTATAGCCGTTGAATTAAAACAACAGTTACATCTGACTATGGCAAATATCAGTAGACATCTCTATCAGTAGACAAACAAACAAAAATCAGTATAATGCAGAACAGCATATTTTTATTGTTTTTTCATTTGTTTTATTTTTTAATTGTTCATTTTGTAATTTTTGTGTGTATGTGTGTGTGTGTGTGTGTGTGTGTGTGTGTCCTACCTTTTTTAGTCCCCATGAGGAAAAACAGTTGTTGTTTTTTGTTGGGAAAATGTAAAATGAGTTCTCCTTCCTGTTGAGTGACATTTCTTCTCAGTGTATAGTTTCCAGGCAAACAAATGTGCATTATTTGTGTTTCAACGTGAGTACAGAGCACATTTTTGCCATAGTTTATCTTTATATTCTTTGGTTACTGTTCATCAGTACTTTATGAAAGTCTGAGTTCTTATAACTAGGGAGGCGAAAAGCGTAGACAAGATTTGTATAGCAATAATTCATCTCAGTAGTGATGAATCTCAACCTCCAATTCATCTCAACAAACACATGACATGTAGGACAGTCCCGAAATTGGGAGCTTTGTTCCGCATCCTGCAAGCAGTGTTCCACATATAATTATGAGTATATTCTTTTTATTTCCTGGAAATTACAATAGCACAAGAAATATGATAATAAAATGTGACTGTAAAAATCAATTTGCGCTGTGGCCATGTTCTAGTTAGAGCAGGGAAAATAACCAACCAATGCAATTGTAGAGAGGTATTTTTCCGCTGATGATTGGACCGAGCAGGAATCAAGTGTGGACCTCATCAAAAGTCATTAAATACAGTGCTTAAGAAACAAAACAAAAAAAACTCAAAACAAAAACGCATCCCATTTGAAAGATTAATCAGATATATAGGCTCCAAAATAAAATGAATAAACAACTGATTATCTTAAAGGGATAGTTCACCCAAAAATTAAAATTGCCCCATGTCCACAAGACCGTCGGGTGTTCCATTCGTTATTTAAGCTTAAAGAAGGGTGCTCGCAATCGCCCCCGTTGCAGCTGATATGCGCCCTCGATGCGCACTTCAGCTGAGCCCGCAAGTTTGCGAACTACGTAGAGGACTTCTACCCGGCTGTCAAAGCGGCATTATGTAGTGAAAGTGCGGACTCAGAGGAAGACCGTGAGGGTTTAGGGTGCCATTTGGGCAGGGCCGGCCCTGACCAATTTGCTGCCCTAGGCAAGATTTTACTTGGTGCCCCTTGTATCAAGGTTTAGCACTACATGTTTTCAGTCTAAGTTGCGGAAACACTGGTACTGTTTTATTGTTTTAACTGTTTCATTAATGTTTTTTAATTTTTATTGTTTTATATGATGTCCAGTCCATTCTACCCCGTCATTATGTTCATGATATTATTATTATTTAATTTTTTTAAAGGCTGATGATAGTTAAACTATACAAAAATAGCACCTACGCCACATTACAGCCCAAACACAAATAACAAGTAATTGCATCTAGCATTCATGCACAAACTATTGAGAACTAGCAAAAGTGTTTGTTTTCCTGTAGATGGCAGCAAACTTCCACTAATATGCACATTCATGTTTTCACCATGAATTAAACTGAGAAATGTAGATATTTAATGTGAAATTTACATAAAATGTTGCTATTTTAAATAAACCTGTATATAAATATCATTACTAATTTTGGCAAATACATTTTAAAATGTCCATATGTCCCCTTAAAACTGCACAACTGTAGAGTAAAAACAGTGACATTACATGTCAAAACAAAGTGATATTACATGCGTTTAAAAAAACAGATATGATTCTTTTTGACAAAATACAATTATTTTATTACAACAATGGAATTAATTAGCGTACATTAGTATTTTACTACTATGCAAATAAATAAACTGTTCATTCATTACACCACTTTACCTCTGTCTTTACACTGCAAAAAATGCTCTTCTTATTAAGTAATTTTTTTTGTGTCCAGTCCAAACAGGGGGGGGGGGGGGGGGGGGGGGGTCAAAATGAAGTGAGTTTTAGCTTAAAACTAGCACAATTATCAGCCAAATGGGGTGAGGAAAATGATCTTATTTCTGTTTGGGACAGAAACAAGAAACAAGATTTCAATCAGAAACAAGATTATTTTTCTCACCCCATTGGCAGATAATTTAGCTTGTTTTAAGCATAAACTCACTTAAGAAAAAATATAATTTTACTTATCTAGTAAATGCATCTTGGTTTAAGAATTTTTAGATATTTAGTCAAGAAACAAGACAAAAATACTACTAAATAAGAAGAGCATTTATGCAGTGTTTCCCTTATCTTGCCTGCATCAGAGGGCTTCTGTTTTTTATGACACTACAATTCGGCCATCCGTCATAAATGATCAGGCAACTTTCACCGTGTCTACACCTGGAGCGAGCGGCCAAGCACCCTAAAAAATGAAAGCAACCTGTCTATATTAGATGCGGCGAGAGGCGGCACGACACAACAAATTCCCAACGTTAAACTGATCACGCGTTATATTTCTGACGCACTTCAAGCTCGGCGGGGGAGATTGATGCGGCGGACCAGGAAGATGCGGGGGACTTAGTTAAGTTTTTTTGCGCTTTATTTGGTAATATTTCAAATTAATATGAATAAAATAGTAGGCTATCAGTAATACATTTTGGTGCCCCTATGGATGAGTGGCGCCCCTAGCATTTGCATATTCCGCCTATGCCACGGGCCGGCCCTGCATTTGGGACAGGGCCAGACAAGGACTAAACCAGGGGGCGTGGGGTAACAGGAAATAAGGAGGCGGGACACAAGGAGCACATGGCAAACACAAACCAAGACAGAGCCATGTGTTCAAGCACAACACAAACAAAGACACATTAAACAATGACAAAACTGTCATAGGAGAACTCGGACAACAACCCTGACCCTTCTACGAGCATAAACCGAGGATAGCGTGGATATTACGTCATCTAGTTGACAAGGAGAAAAAAAATTAAATTAAATTTCTCTGGATTTCAGATCCTTGGGAACCTTTAGGATAATGTAAGTAAACAACTGCATGACATATATCACACTGTGCAAGTAGGTTTTGGATATTTTATCTTAAGATATCTTACATATTGTAGCTTTAAGGTGGAGGGGTATTTTAGAGCTCATTGATGAAATGAAGTAAAACATTTTGCCTATAATTTATCTTTTTCAGTTTCAAAGAGATTTTTTTCTATTTGTATTCATTTCTTGAAAAGTTACATTCAGTTTATTTTGGCACAAATTTAATTCGATACAACTATACAAACACATGTGAACTGAATGTATCTGTATATATTCATTGGGTAGGTCCAACACAAACACACTAAAGCCAGAGCTGAGAAAGATCACAGATACAGGAACAACAAAAACAGACACAATGACTGCATGATCAACATTAGAGTTTCCTTCAATTAAAAACATCTGATGATGTAAAATGTTTTAACATTCTGTGTGAATAATTCTAAGTAGAGAGATTAATTGGTTACTCCAACATAATGCAAATAAGTAATTTTACATTTCCAACATAAATCTCCCAGCATACATTAGGATAAGAATAATTAATATGGTTGTATAGTGTGACCGTTTGGCAGTTTTATTTACACTGTTTTAGATTTTACTATTAAACTTACCATCTTATGAAGTCAGGATGAATTTGTTCCTCTAACTTTTATTCCTTTGCCATAATTTTGTATTTATACTTGACCAAAGATAGTTTATGCATGTTAGTAATTTTAATAAATGCTAATTTTAATAAATCTTTTTATCATATTTCTTCTGCTGCCATTTAAATAAATCAATAAACCACCTGAGGCCTTGTGTAACAGTGATTTTTCCATGGTTCAAGGGTAACTTTGTACCATGCCTGAATACATCTTCATAACACAGCTTGTCATGGTTTACTGCTTTAATACATTCAGACAGACTGCCACATAAAAGGCTGAGATCCAATTTTCTTCATCGACGCATTTTCCTCTATTGTTTTAGATTTAGAGGAGTCATAAGTCTGAGTGTTACAGTCTGACAAAACAACAAGCTAACCAATTATTTCCATTTTTCTTTCTCTAATTTAAATTTTGAACTATGAGTTATTAAAAGTTATTGAGTCATTAATGAGTTATTAATTCATTTTTAGTCTAGACTAAAAACACTTCTCTTTACTATGGCATACACATTGAACATTATCAATTAATATTATTAAAATCAGTTTGTTTTTAAAATGTTAGGATGCATTAACTTGGTCAGACAGAATCAGGAACACTTCACATAACTCCTGATGTACTCGTTACAGAATGGCATCTATGCTAATGTTAGTCTCTCTGTTTATCCCGGTTTACTACAGTCAGCCAGATCTGGCCTGGATACAGATCAGATGGTGGACCTGCGCCTAAACATACCTAGACATAGACATCTGCAGAGACCGTGTCAATTAGACTCCCCCCTGTAAATGCCTCATCGACACGGCATCCTCAATAAACCCGTCTCCGGCGTGATGACTCCGATCTTTCAAATATTCCTATCTAATAACTGCCTCATCGACACGGCATCCTCAATAAACCCGTCTCCGGCATGATGACTTGGATCCTTTGAATATTCCAATCTAATATGACCACTGGCCTGTAATGTTGCCAGAATCATAATCATACACTGTTTGTTCGTTGGCCAGAGGAGAACTGGCACCCCGACTGAGCCTGCTTTCTCCCAAGGTATTTTTCTCCATTCTGTCACCTGATGGAGTTTTGGTTCCTTGCCACTGTTGCCTTAGGCTTGCTCAGTTGGGGACACTAAATATTAAACTATATTACTGACATGCGCGCATTGATACTAATATATATGATATAATATGATATAATATGATAATTGAACTGAGCTGGATGACATCACCGTTTTCTCTTTACAGTGGCTGTACAGCCAAATCAAATTCTGTTGCATTATTTTCCTGTTTAACACTGTGAAGCTGCTTTGAAACAATCGGCATAGTAAAAAGCGCTATAAAAATAAAGGTGATCTGTAAAGGTGATCTGAATGATCCTTAATGAATCATTCAGACCAGTTCTGTGAACTGATTCATTGAAAACAAGTGATTTGCTCACAAATGTTGGTCACATTGAAGAAATCTCATGAACATGCAAAGAAGCCTAGTGCGAAAGAATTAAGGAAGTTATTGTAAAATTTGAAAAATGTGTCCACATAGGAAAAAAAGTTGCATATTTTTAGCTCATTTTAATCCACTAAATGAAATCACATAATGAAAAACTGTGGTGGTCTTTACAGTCTTCACATGATCAATGAGATATTTGCTTAGCCTGGCTCCGCCCTCCTACGTACTTCTGCTCAATTTTCATTTTCCTTCAGTACTCCGTCTGGGACTGCGGTATATTCTTAGGTTTTCTCCGAACAAATTTTTACCGGTCCAATCAGCGAACAGAGGGAGTGGCTGAGAACGATGACGTTGATGTTGTGCGCTAGTTTGAGTTGTAGTTCAGTAATGGCGGCGGAGAAAGATGCGAGCGAAGCCATTCATTCCGTTGTGGCACCGCTGCCGAATATCCAGAAGTTAAAGCCGGGGTAAGAACAATCTTTGCTGAGTTTTTTTTGTGGCCATGATGTTGTGTCCCGGGAAAAGTTTGATTTTCCAGCTCACTCCGTTAGTGGTGAAGGAGTTGGCTGAAGCCCCAGTAATTGTTTCGCGAGCGGGCGGAATGTATTGCCATCATTTACAGGGGCTAGTCAGTGATTTTATTGCCGTCCGTCTCCCACCACCCGCATAAAAATCCCCGGCCGAATTACCTACTGCTTTTGACAAACACAAAGGTTGTATGGTAATTTAATTGCTGTCCGAATCCACATCTCTGAGTTTTCAAGATGAGATCACTTCAAAATTCACTGTTTTTTAGATTCAACTTTATTGTCATTACACAAGTACAAGTACAAGGCAACGAAATGCAGTTTAGTTCTAACCAGAAGTGCAATAGCAGCAAGTGCAGGATATACAGTGGTTGCGTAAGTGCAGGACATGGAAATGTACTGAATATATATAAATATGTATAAATAGAGAGATGGTTATTACTATAAACAGAACTGAATTTACAGGTGAATATGTACAGTGAATAAATATACAGATGGCTATAACTATAAACAGAATTTACAAGTGAATATGTCCTATGAATATAATATACAGATGGCTATTACTTTAAACAGAATTTTACAGATAGAGGTATACAATAATATGTTAGGCTAATATGAGGAATATAGCAGTGGATTAAGGTAGTGCAATAAATTATGGACAGAGCTATCCGAAAGAAAGTGTAAAAGTGCAGTGGAAAGTGGTTGCATATTGCAGTTAGAAGTACGGTGCAAAATGCAAATGTAAACATTTGGTACTATAAATACAGTCGGCAGTGCAAATGAGCATATTCCAGTTAAGATATGGTGGTGCAAAATGCATAAGTAAACAGCGGTTACTGTAATAAACAGTCGGTAGTGCAAATAACAAAGTGAAGGCAGATGTGAGGTAGGAGAGTTAGCAGTTTATGAGGGAAGTGGATCAACGGGGGTTTGAGTTCAGTAAAGAGACAGCTCTGGGGAAAAAACTGTTCTTAAGTCTACTGGTTCTGGTCCGGAGGATCCTGAAACGCCTGCCGGAGGGCAGGAGAGAAAACAGTCTGTGGGCCAGGTGAGAGGAGTCCCTGGGGAATGCTGCGAGCTCGATGCAGACAGCGTTTCCTCTGGATGTGCTCGATGGCAGGTAGTGGAGTCCCTGTGATGCGCTGGGCAGTTTTCACCACCCGCTGCAGTGCCTTGCGCTCCGCAACAGAGCAGCTCCCATACCATACTGCCACACAGTTGGTCAGGATGCTTTCTATTGCGCAGCGGTAGAAGTTCACCAGGATAGCCGAGGAGAGCTGATTCTTCCTCAGTGTCCTCAGGAAGAAGAGGCGCTGGTGAGCCTTCTTGACCAGGCTGGAGGTGTTGGTTGTCCACGACATGTCTGCCGAGATGTGGATCCCCAGGAACTTGAAACTGCAGACACGCTCAATGGCCATTCCATTGATGTGGATGGTGTCGTGTGTGCCTTTTATATCCGTTTATATCCTTTTTGACCCCTGCAGAGCACCGTGCGGTTGCGCTTCGCTGTAATTTGGATGCATTTCTAGACTTGTATTTCTTTAAATGCTGGGAAGTATTTTCAAGAGCAATATATTTAATCACCGCTCAAAAAATAAAAGGAAGAAAAGCACGTAAACATTTGAATTGCGCCGTTATTTATGGCAGCATTTATTCTTATACCAAGCATATGACATTTTATTTACAGCATACAATCATGTGAACCACGTGAGCAGCGCATTCCCGATCACAAAACTCTCCCCTCCACCATGAATAAATCACAATCCGAATGCACAAGGTTTTATCACTGAGGTGGCTGCACATTTCTTTTAACGGACTTCCACATGAGAAACAAAGGCGAACGGCGCATGACATACGTCACGACCAAACATTAGCGATTGGTTATGGCAGATTCAGAGTGGCTCTTGGCAGATCCAATAGTTTTAAACTTCAACAGAGTACCCGCCTTCAAGGAAGTTAACGCTTGTCAACGGAGAGTGGCCAGACTCTCTGTACAAATTAAATGTACAAGAGTCTGGTAGGACCAGGCTAATATTTGCTGTCAGACACTAAGAAAACAGGACTGTTTTATTTATTTTGCTGAATTTTTGGATTTATCTTTTGCAGTTTTCTTAACTTCAGCTCTATGCTGCTTGGCAGACCGTTCTTGACCAGCTCCTGTTTTATCTGAAACAAAAGATGGACAGACAGATCAATCTTTCCATGAATCTTCTAATGGCACTGTATTTTGTATACATATTCATAATAAGTGTGACGTACTTGCTGTAAAACAATCTCAATGTTTCCACTCAGTGTTAGATCTAAAAATGAAGAAAGTCTGACTCGAAGTCCAATGACGTTGTCTAAAGGGAAACACACAAACATCCTAAAATACTCATATTATATCATATAAAAACATTACATGGGGTTATATAAAATGTATCAAAACAAAAACATCTATTATCTATTTATAGAAAGTCAATACTTCTTACTTTTATAGAAGTGTCCACTGTCCACCCTGAAGGCCCATCGACCGGGAACATTGACATTACTGGAGTTTTTGAGGTTTGAGATGGAGCTCCCGTTGTTTGATCCAGGAATCACAAAGTAGTCAAAGGAGTTTACTGTGTCATAACCAGCCTTAAAGTATGCAAAATATTATTCATATAAATGACGTATAATATATACACCGTACATATGCTGTTATACAATAGTGAATAGTAACATTTTGTTTACCTCCACTGGAAGTCCTGTTACAGCAATGTCACCATAATTCATCAGAATAAATGAAGCATTACTGCCTGAAACTAAAACCACTTGAAACAATGTTTCCTGCAAAGATTGAAAAAACACAATCACTTTAAACTTTGCATTCTCTGTTCATCTTTCTGTTAATTACATTTTTGTATTATTGATTATTTATATGAACACTACTGAGTGACCTCATTGTTATTTTTACTGTTTTAATTTATTATAATTGTCGCTGTCACTGTGTTTGTGTACTAATGCGTTCAATAAAAATAAAAAAATCTGAAATTGAATTGAATTTTGTGGATGAAGTGAAACAGTCACATTTCAGAAGTATATCAAACGTACTGTGTTGGTCAAGTTGTAGTAAGCGACTTTATCCCACGTTGCAACAAAGACCCAAGAAGCGTTGAAGGTCAGATTTGAGAAATGATTGTTTATATCCTGAGTGGCGCGTGTGAGAACACTTCCATTAGTGTACTGATGATATGAAACCACTCCTCTTGCACTGTTGTCAAGGTTGGTCCAGAGACCAGCGATTATATCTTGGCCTCCATAAGCGGGAAAGGAGTAGGGAACATACTGTGATGAAGCCTGGTTGAATGTGAGGTATCCATTATTATTCACCTGAAACATGAGAAATATTGTCAAAATCACAGCCACAGGATCACAGATGAGTTTATAAAGCATCCACCACTCACATTTAGACTTAGAATCGAGATGGAATCAAATTCTTACATAAATCTGCTGGTATGTGCGGCCAAAGAACAGAAATGGACTCAACAGCTGAATAACCGAGGAGCTTCCATCATCAACAGCAGCGTTTCTTGTGTCTCCTGATGAGCCGAATGGGTAGAATATTTCTGGTGCTGCCAATAAAAAAATGTAGTTTCTCACATGGGTCTTATGTGTCGGGTTGTGATTATTAATGAGAGGATGATGACCTCTGGTGGCTGACTCATGTAGTAAAGTAAACTATTTCTATAGGTTTCCATAAAAAAGCATGTGCTGTCCTCAAACTCCTGTTTGCCAAACATTACTGGAACCTTCTACTGTATCCCTAATCTATGGTTCAGATAGATCGAACCACATTTGATTCGATACTCGATTTTAGGGGTGCACTGAAATTTCGGCCGCCGAAAATGTTCAGCCGAAAATGGCATTATCGGTTTTCGGGAAAAAAACAACAACATAAAATCCACCTTATACATGTTGTTGTAGGAGGCCTCTAATGCAGAAATAAATTGTTTTTTACATTTTCAACATTTTAGTAAGTTTTTAGGGGAATGTTGTAATATTGCAACGTTGGATAGCAGAATTTCAGTGATTTCACTCACTCTCTGAATAAATGTAGAGAACATCTAAGGGTTCATTTGCAGGATGTAATGATTACATATTATGATATATATATATATGCATATGTATACACTAATGATCACACAATATTAATAATTGGACAAGTCATATTTTTATGAAAAATTATTTATTATAAAAAACTATGTTCAGATTGTATTTACAAAACATGATGAACTGAATGAAAACTTTGGCATTTATGTGCTTTAGCTATGTTCATAGCCATATTCAGTTACGATAGTCCCAAAGTTCTTGTCCTCTGAGAAGCAGAAGTGGACATTGCACTTGCTGCAAAGTGTGTTGGTGTAGCCTTTACCACAGTGTCTGCAGCGTCCTCTATTTTCTTCATATCTTCTGACACAAACTTTCAGAAATACTCCAGTGGCGTATTAAGCTCGGCATCATTAGTGATATCCTGACCTGAGAAATCAGTATTGGGACTGATAAAATCCTTTATCAGCCAGCGATACCTGTCACAGGGCATGGTCTGTGTTCTTGAGTGACTTGATTTTGTTGGCATTATGTCCACATAATCATCAGACGGGTGGTCAATGGGTTGTTTATTTTACTTTTCTAGTTCACAGGCATCTCCACATTCATCTTCTTAACTTTCAAAATCACTGTTCCCATTTTGGCATGATTGTTCCTGGAGTATGGCTGCGTTGACCTTGGACCTCAGAAAACACAGTGGACCAACATCAGCAGATGACATGGCACCCCAAACCATCACTGACTGTGGAAACTTTACACTGGACCTCAAGCAACGTGGATTGTGTGCCTCTCCTCTCTTCCTCCAGAGAATCAATGACATCATACACTTTGTTGATAATATGGTCTTTCCTGGCTGGTGGCGTTTTGAAATGGAAAAAAAAAACACTGGTTATTTTCATAATTCAATTATACTTTACTCATATAAAGAATTCACATAATACAGTCTGGCTATCTTATTGTGCCCTCTACTATCATGCTAATAGCACTATTACCCCCCACATTCCTGAACATTATCACCTGTCCCTCATGCAGGAAGCAGATATTTGGGTAAACAAATAGACACAGATAGTTTCAAATATTGCTACACAAATACTTTCAAATTCTCAAAGAAATAATTTATTCCTTAATTCAACTTGAACTTATTTAATAATTAAATGTTGATTAAAATTCAAAACTGTAACAAACATGACATTTTAAAACTGATGTTCAAATGATCAAAAACATTGTTTCTATTAGTATTTAATTAACATGGAACAGGTGAGAAGTAAATTTCATCCATGTAATATGAAAGGTGCACAGGCAAATTTTGCTACCCCTTTCACCCAGTGTTGTAAAATTACAGCATTGACATTACAAGCTCAAAATCTAATATGATTAAAGTATTCAACAGTACCTTAATATCAGCATGATCTAGACATATTATTAATCACATAAAAAATATTTGTGGCAATTTTACTTACTTGAATGTTGATTTATCCAGTCCTGTAAAACTTCTTGATGTTTTGCTTCAAGTCAAGTCCGCCGATTGTGTGAGCTCATGGCCAGGTAATCAGGCCTATTCACAAAATCTTCCATAGCATTGCAAGACTAAACAATAGGATCTATTAGTTGAATAAATGTGGTCTTAGAGAAAGACTTCTGCAGGTTTAATTTAGTAGCGCTAAACTTGATGTTGTAATATTACAACAGTGGACCTTACAGGGTTAGGGCACCAAGACGGCCAGCAGCGGGACTGCCCTCAGCCATCACATATCTTAACAACAGACATCGCTGAGTGTTATCTTGACTTTTTTAATGTGTTTTTTATTATGTTGGTTATGTTGTGTGTTAAACAAGTGCAGTGCTATGATAAAGAATTTCCCCTCTGGGGAAAATAAAGTTTAAGTAAGTAAGATGAGACCAAAATAGTGCTTTTTGAAAAACTAACACCAGAGCTGGCTTTGACACTCATATGAGATCACAGCACAGCAATAGAAAAACAACAGTGATTCAATTCATTCTCGATGGAAACAAAATCCTTCTACATTTTTTGGATATAAGTTACAATAGGGAATAAAAGACTATCGCAACATCTGCACAGACATATGATTAGTCTTTCATCACTCACAGCATTATTAACAGACACTGTGGTGTTTGGCATGTGCTGTTTTCTGTAAGAATAAACGCATACAAACACCATTAAAATACCTCATGAACTTACTTGACATGTCCAGTTTGCTTTTCTGTATTGATTTCCTATTGAAAAAGGAAGGTGTGGCAGGACATATTGAAGAATTTGTGTAAACGGCCAACAGTCTTGGACATGCATTGATTCATAATTTGCTATATTGCTGTTAGAGAGAGGGTCATCATACTTGAGAGCTTTTTTTTGAGTCAACAAACACAGATCTGGTTCTAATTCAAAGGTCCATAATTACCTGCCAGTGTTGTTAACGGAGATGCTGTTGATCCAGAAGTTGTTGATGGAGATGTTGTTAATGGAGATGTTGTTAATGGAGATGTTGTTGAAGGAGATCCTGTTGAACCAGATGATGTTGATGGAGATGTTGTTAATGGAGATGTTGTTGATGCAGATGTTGTTGAAGGAGATGCTGTTGATCCAGATGTTGTTGATGCAGATGTTGTTGATGGAGATGTTGTTGATGCAGATGTTGTTGAAGGAGATGCTGTTGATCCAGATGTTGTTGATGGAGATGTTGTTGATGCAGATGTTGTTGATGGAGATGTTGTTGATGGAGATGTTTTTGGTGGAGCAGTAGTTGTTTGTTCAGTGGTTGTTAAAGAAAAAGCATTACATTATAAATCACTTTGTGTAATGTTATGTTAACTCTCTTGAACACAATCTACTACATGCCTTCTGTCGCCTGATTGCATTAATCCATGAATGTGTTTGTGTAATGTATTACATTTGTGAATTTGAGTCTGTTTTTGGCATACTGTGGAGGTAAATACATTAACATAAGCCATTTATACATTTATAAGTAATGTATATTTGTATCTGTTTAATAATTGATATTAATTAATATATAATACTTTTTTCAGAAGTTAGGAACATTATCATCAATAATGAAAAATAAGGGAAAAAAGAATATTAATTAATAAACAGATATACATTACATAAGTACAAAAGGCACATTAATGTATTTACTACCACAGTATGCCAAAAACAGACAGATGGTCTAACAAATTCATAGATTGAATACATTACACAAACACATTCATGGATGAGTGTAAATCATGCTTACTGTACCTGCGCAGTATGCCGAATGATAGCCAACTACCTGAAGTGGAATTCAAAAACATGCTTTTCTTCCTTACATGAGTTTTAAGTTACACAGCAAATTTTAGAGCATCTCTTCATTTAGAAAAGACAAAACAGTTGACCCAAACATTTCATCTCAAATACTATGAAAGAATAAATGAATATACTTAATTATTTATTTTATTTTTAATTAATATTTAATTTCTTTCATTGTAGGGCTTTACAACACAGTTGACAATGTAGCAAGATGATGCACCGATGCATAACACACACACACACACACACACACACACACACACACACACACACACACACACACACACACACACACACACACACACACACACACACACACAAATTGAAAATTGTATTTTAAAAACATAATTTAGCATGGTTTATAACTGTTTTATGCTTCAAAATGTATCAAAATACTGGCTTGTAGGACAAGATCTCTTTATTTGTCGTTTTTTTAACTACATTTTTGTCTCGTCTTTTTTGTCAACAATGCTGCATGTTGATTTAGACAGTATTTAATGACATCTGTCATCTCGTCTCGTCTTAGTAATAGAAAAAAGGTGTGTAAAGATTTTTTTACAGTTACATTTCTTACAATTAATTCAAAAATCAAGTGGAGTTTAATGCAGTGAAATGACATGATTATGTGTTAATGAACATGTTCTTCAGCATCCGCAAATCACTGTTTTATCTACAGCCTATACCAACAGACACAAACACACCACTACTGAATAATATCAAAACTTCAGCAGTCAGTAGAAGCCATAGCATATACATTACCTGCCACAGTTGTGTTCCTAACTTCTGTAAAAATAAACAGAGACAAATATAAATTACATAAGTGCAAAAAGCCCATGTTAATGTATTTACCTCCACAGTATGCCAAAAACGGACATGTGGTCTAACAAACTCATAGATGTAATACAAACACATTCATGGGTGAAAGCAACTATATTTACCTGCACAGTATGCCATATAACAACCACCTGGGATCATAAACTCATAGATATAGTAATTGCCAGGACAGGCTTTGACTTTAATGGGATTGGATTGCAAATAGCAGCAGACACTCAACAAGCTACCGCAGGCGGCTCGAGTGACCACTCCATCCTCAACTGTTGGATGTCCTCCGTTCAGCCACAGTGGGACAACAGTGCCACAACTATACATATCAACACATGTGTCTGGCATCTGAGCGCTCTGACCCTGAATGAAGAGACGGTACCAGCCGTGCCAACTGACCCAATTGTCACACAATAGTTGAGAGGAATCTTGATTGCTGGTGGATCTCCATGGATCATCCAGCACATTGTAGTTATAGCAGGGGTCTGTGAAAACATTAAAAATCTATTAGAAAATTAAATTACTATTCATATTATACACTTGTGGCATGGGATCTGGAATTAAAAATTAACCTTTTATTCCTTAAATGAGTTTTAAGTTACACAGAGCAAATTGTAGAGCATCACTTCATTTAGAAAAGACAAAACAGTTGAACCAAACATTTAATCCTCAAGGTATAACTGTATATTCTATCCACGAACCCTGCCTCTGAACACAACCGTCACAGCAAACGTTCCACATTTTTACATTTTAAAAACATAATTTAATATGATTTATAAGCTATTTATAGAGCAAAAATGTCCCCACAAGATCATACATTTATTTTTCCACCCACAATCTCTGTCTTTTTCTCTTCATAACAACAACAACAGCAACAGAGTAACCACTCCCACCCAGAAAACCCATGCTTGCACACCCATGATATATATATATACACTCACCTAAAGGATTATTAGGAACACCATACTAATACTGTGTTTGACCCCCTTTCGCTAATTCTACGTGGCATTGATTCAACAAGGTGCTGAAAGCATTCTTTAGAAATGTTGGCCCATATTGATAGGATAGCATCTTGCAGTTGATGGAGATTTGTGGGATGCACATCCAGGGCACGAAGCTCCCGTTCCACCACATCCCAAAGATGTTCTATTGGGTTGAGATCTGGTGACTGTGGGGGCCATTTTAGTACAGTGAACTCATTGTCATGTTGAAGAAACCAATTTGAAATGATTCGAGCTTTGTGACATGGTGCATTATCCTGCTGGAAGTAGCCATTAGAGGATGGGTACATGGTGGTCATAAAGGGATGGACATGGTCAGAAACAATGCTCAGGTAGGCCGTGGCATTTAAACGATGCCCAATTGGCACTAAGCCAAGAAAACGTCCCCCACACCATTACACCACCACCACCAGCCTGCACAGTGGTAACAAGGCATGATGGATCCATGTTCTCCTTCTGTTTACGCCAAATTCTGACTCTACCATCTGAATGTCTCAACAGAAATCGAGACTCACCAGACCAGGCAACATTTTTCCAGTCTTCAACTGTCCAATCCTGAACCACTGAGATCTCGCAGCCCATTGCTTCACCAAAAGGTTCATACATGAAGCTTCATTAATCATTGCTCACTAGTGACACCTAGCTACTGAGCAAAGAAATATCAGACAAATCCATTCACGTCAAGTCTCGTGAGTAACTTCTCTTTCACATTTTTTGTTGTGTTCCTTTAATCCATAGCGGATACAGTGGCAACTATGCCATAGGGTTATGCAATATATATAGTCTATGATAATGTGGTAGTATGTCCCTCACTTTGCCCAAACAAAACAAAAACGCACCTAGAGAGATTCCACTCATTCACTGCGTGATAAGACTTTAGGTTTAGTCCAGACTACTGCAGGTGAGCACTGCACACTGTGATTAAAGTTGATGATGCACAGAGCAACTTTTTTAATATTAAGTGACTAACATTTTAGACATGTAGCTATTGCCTGCTTATCAAAAAGTCAAATATCGCACACCCCTACTATGTCACTGAATCTAATCTATAACGGTGCTAACTGGTGCCAGTATTGCCTAATCAAGTTCGAGGCTGATAATGACAGCCAAGTAGAACAAGCTGATCGACGTAAACCACCTTTGCAAGCATAACTTGTGTAGAATATGTTTCACAGGGGTAATTTTTTCTACATATTGTGATAAACGCTTCCTCATTTTTTAACTACATTTGTTTGAGAGCAAGCCAAAGTAGTCAGCCGGCAGGCATTATGCAAATACATTACATGGTGATGCATACCCCAGATTCCTCTCCATCAATATAGGAAAGACCCAAGAACACAGCAATGATGTGTGACAAAAGTTTTGAGCTTCACAAATCAGGAAGTGGCTACAAGAAAATAGCTCAATGGCAATTTTTTATTAAATTGATAAAATGTAATGAACATGTAATAATGGCCTACACAAAGGGAGAAGATGGTTTGAGTGGACATTGAGTGGCATTACCTGCCAGTGGTGTTTGTGCCTTGGCTGTTAAAGAGAAAGAGAGATGATTGAATATATGCATATATATATATATATTTTTTTTTTTTATTATTATTGTCTTTGCTACATTAAGGACCAGATTTACTAACAGCTTGCTCCAGCGCAAACCCTCTGTTGCCGTTTAAAAACATTGTCAGGATTTGCTAAAATGAGCGCTGAAAAGGCATGGATAGGGTTATTTTTGCGGCTGACCTTATTGCATTTGTGGGAGTTTCCCTTTCAGGCGCAACATTTATGGGAGGAGAGTATTTAAATGAATCACGCAAGGTGATTTGCTAAGATTTGCACTCGTCAAATTACTGTTGTTTGTGCCATTTTTTACCACCCAAAACCAGACGCTGCTCTTGGATTGCGCTGATTATTATAGAAATGATCTGGCTCCATCCCTTTCTGAGAATAGACAGTATAACTTAATATAGACCTAAGTTTGGTCTTGTTTTAAAAAAGACACTCAGCAGATTATTAATGGAAATTTTAATTTACTATAAATCATATTTACTATACTAAATATGTTTATTTTGTATAAAATATACATTTTACTAAATACATTTTGCTCTAAAATTACTATAAAATCAAAGCCATATGTCTCCAAGTTGTGTTCCAAATTTCAAGTTCCCATGAGATTCTGTTTAAGTGCTGTATCAAAAATATCCACCTGGTGTCAAACATTCCATTTATTTTTTGTTTTTTTTTGTTTTTGATGCATTCTCCTGTAACAAATTAATACATTTCTGTCCAAATATAACATTTATCACAAAACAGTCATCGAATATGGAACCTGGAGACCTTCCCAACGATATGTATTTTGTCAAGATTAGAAAAAGTTAAAATAAATGTAGTAATATGAAACATGGCACTAGGGGAGGAGCCGCTAAAAGAATTCAGAGGATAAATTCACAGGATGAATTTTGAGTTTGTACGTTTTGGAATGATACCTAATATATATTATGATTACTAAAATATGTGATATGAAAAAAGACGATTAAAAAAAAGAGCGACAAGCATCCCGTTTGCGAGTTGTGAGTAAATCACACGCAGAACTTTCCACTCCCATCATTGCGCTCTCACGCTAATTTGCCCTGTTTAGTAAATCTGGCCCTAAGACAATCATTCAGAAACTAAACCTTACTCAGTGCCAGGACTGTAATGAACACCAGCTGGTGTAAAACTGGAGACAATCTCATGATGATGAAGTCAGAGATAAAACCAGAACGTATTCTGTAATCAGAGAGAGCTTCATTAGAGTATCATGTGTTATTATAAATGCTCTTAAAGGGATTGTTCACCCAAAAATGAAAATTAGCCCATGATTTACTCACCCTCAAGTCATCCTAGGTGTATATGACATTCTTCTTCCACAAATAAAATCACAGAACTTTAAAACTGAATAAAGTAAAGTTCTGGCCGATCGCCTTCCGTGGAAAAAGAGTTGAAAGTGCCTCTCGCCATTCAAAATGCTTTTGCTACGTCTGACGAGCGCAACTGGTAGCGTAAGCATTTTGAACTGCAGGGGCACTTTCAACACTTTTTCCATAAATTGAATAAAGAAGACGATCGGCCGAAACTATACTTTATACAGTTTTATATATGGATATTTTTCTTACACAAACGCATTGATTTGCTTCAGAAGGCCTTTATTAACCCCCTGGAGCCGTGTGGAGCAGTTACATGATGGATAGATGTACATTTATGGACTTCAAAAACAAAGCAACTATGAATCCAATTCTAATGTTTGGATTAGCCAGGACTTTTGTAATACAACTCCGATTTTATTCGTCTGAAAGAAGAATGTCATATACACCTGTAGGATGACTTGAGGGTGAGTAAATTATGGGCTAATTTTCATTTTTGGGTGAACTAACCCTTTAAGCCAATGTTAGTCTGGAAAATCTTAATATAAATCCTGATTAGAAGTCAGAAATTCAATCAAATCTGACTGGAGTCATTTATAGCCTCTGGAAAACAGTCAATATTCAATATCAAAATTCCAGGTCTCACTTTATTAATGCATGTGCTTAAGATTGTGTATGTTTTATGCTGTAAACTATTGTAAATATGCATCTTAACTTTCACCACAATGTATACAGCAACATACACAATAACTAACTTTTTCAGACCAACTCGGATCAGACCAACTCGCTAATGAATTATTTAAATGGATTGTGAACCAATTTGACAGGTTCATAGAAAATAATTGTCTCAAAACAAAGATCTGTTCATGAATCGGACATTTTACATTTATAATGAAATATAGGCCTACCCATTATTATGATGTAATGTTTTAATTCAATTCATTACACAAATAAAGCATTACCTGCCTATAGCCCAACAGAGAGAAAAGAAAGATTATACTCACATCAAACAGCTGCTTCTGAGGCTCTTACACCTGCTGTGGGTTGCACGATGACTTTATATGTGTGGAGTTTTGCCCCTTTTCAACCGCAAATCATCTGGAATGGAGGAAACTGTTTTCATTGGAACGCCGCCAATCATTCTTACGCAGAAAACTATTTTACATTTGGAGTTTTACACATCAAGAGTCTATCACAATGTCTTAGAACGTAGTATTGTAACCCATCTATATTGGTAACACTTCACATGGTCTCATTTGTAAACATGCATTAACTAACAATGAGCAGTATATATTGTTTTGTTAATGTTAGTTAAAAATGTCCTCGTTCCTATTAGTTCACAATGCATTAATGTTAACAGTAGGCTATTAACTTTATTAGAGATGTAGTAAATGTTGAGATTAACATTAATATTAGTAAATGTGGTATTATTGTTTATTCTTAGTTAACTAAAAGTGATTTATAGTGTTTTATAGCCGTTGAATTAAAACAACAGTTACATCTGACTATGGCAAATATCAGTAGACATCTCTATCAGTAGACAAATAAACAAAAATCAGTATATGCAGAACAGCATATTTTTATTGTTTTTTCATTTGTTTTATTTTTTAATTGTTCATTTTGTAATGATGTGTGTGTGTGTCCTACTTTTTTTAGTCCCCATGAGGAAAAACTGCTTATAAATCATACTAAATTATGTTTTATTTTTGGGGGGAAAATGTAAAATGAGTTCTCCTTCCTGTTGAGTGACATTTCTTCTCAGTGTATAGTTTCCAGGCAAACAAATGTGCATTATTTTTGTTTCAACATGAGTACAGAGCACATTTTTGCCATAGTTTATCTTTATATTCTTTGGTTACTGTTCATCAGTACTTTATGAAAGTCTGTCTTTTTTGAGTTCCTATAACTAGGAAGGCGAAAAGCGTAGACAAGATTTGTATAGCAATAATTCATTATTTCATTCAGTATTGATGAATCTCAACCAACAATTCATCTCAACAAACACATGACATGTAGGACAGTCCCGAAATTGGGAGCTTTGTTCCGCGTCCTGCAAGCAGTGTTCCACATATAATTATGAGTATATTCTTTTTATTTCCTGGAAATTACAATAGCACAAGAAATATGATAATAAAATGTGACTGTAAAAATCAATTTGCGCTGCGGCCATGTTCTAGTTAGAGTGGGGAAAATAAATCATTAAATACAGTGCTTAAGAAACAAACAACAAAAAAACAACTCAAAACAAAAACGCATCCCATTTGAAAGATTAATCAGATAAATAGGCTACAAAATAAAATGAATAAACAACTTACATCTGATTATCTTAAAGGGATAGTTCACCCAAAAATTAAAATTGCCCCATGTCCACAAGACCGTCGGGTGTTCCATTCGTTATTTAAGCTTAAAGAAGGGTGCTCGCAATCGCCCCCGTTGCAGCTGATATGCACCCTCGATGCGCACTTCAGCTGAGCCCGCAAGTTTGCGAACTACGTAGAGGACTTCTACCCGGCTGTCAAAGCAGCATTATGTAGTGAAAGTGCGGACTCAGAGGAAGACCGTGAGGGTTTAGGGTGCCATTTGGGACAGGGCCAGACAAGGACTAAACCAGGGGGCGTGGGGTAACAGGAAATAAGGAGGCGGGACACAAGGAGCACATGGCAAACACAAACTAAGACAGAGCCATGTGTTCAAGCAAAACACAAACAAAGACACATTAAACAATGACAAAACTGTCAGAGGAGAACTCGGACAACAACCCTGACCCTTCTACGAGCGTAAACCGAGGATAGCGTGGATATTACGTCATCTATAGTTGACAAGGAGAAAAAAAATTCAATTAAATTTCTCTGGATTTACAAATCCTTGGGAACCTTTAGGATAATGTAAGTAAACAACTGCATGAAATATATCACACTGTGCAAGTAGGTTTTGGATATTTTATCTTAAGATATCTTACATATTGTAGCTTTAAGGTGGAGGGGTATTTTAGAGCTCATTGATGAAATTAAGTAAAACATTTTGCCTATAATTTATCTTTTTCAGTTTCAAAGAGATTTTTTTCTATTTGTATTCATTTCTTGAAAAGTTACATTCAGTTTATTTTGGCACAGATCTAATTCGATACAACTATACAAATAAATGTGAACTGAATGTATCAGTATATATTCATTGGGTAGGCTATTGTTCATCAGCACTTTATAAAAGTCTGCCTTTTTTGAGTTTCTGTAATGAGACCTGCATAGTTGAGATTTAATAGTTAATAATTCATCTCAGGACGGTTGCATTAATGTTGTGCTGCCAAAAACCCCTCTGTCCAACACAAACACACTAAAGCCAGAGCTGAGAAAGATCACAGATACAGGAACAACAAAAACAGACACAATGACTGCATGATCAACATTAGAGTTTCCTTTAATTAAAAACGTCTGATGATGTAAAATGTTTTAACATTCTGTGTGAATAATTCTAAGCAGAGAGATTAATTGGTTACTCCAACATGATGCAAATAAGTAATTTTACATTTCCAACATAAATCTCCCAGCATACACTAGGACAAGAATAATTAATATGGTTGTATAGTGTGACCGTTTGGCAGTTTTATTTACACTGTTTTAGATTTTACTATCAAACTTACCATCTTATGAAGGCAGGATTAATTTGTTCCTCTAACTTTTATTCTGTTGCCATAATTGTATATTTATACTTGGCCAAAGATAGTTTATGCATGTTAGTAATTTTAATAAATGCAAATTTTAATAAATCTTATATTTCTGCTGCTGCCATTTAAATAAATCAATAAACCACCTGAGGCCTTGTGTAACAGTGATTTTTCCGTGGTTCAAGGGTATCTTTGTACCATGCCTGAATACATCTTCATAACACAGCTTGTCATGGTTTACTGCTTTAATACATTCAGACAGACTGCCACATAAAAGGCTGAGATCCAATTTTCTTCATCGAAGCATTTTCCTCTATTGTTTTAGATTTAGAGGAGTCATAAGTCTGAGTGTTACAGTCTGACAAAACAACAAGCTAACCAATTATTTCCATTTTTCTTTCTCTAATTTAAATTTTGAACCATTAGTTATTAAACGTTGTTTAATAATAACTCATTAATGAGTTATTAATTCGTTTTTAGTCTATACCAAAAACACATCTCTTTACTATGGCATACACATTGAACATTATCAATTAATATTATTCAAATCAGTTAATTGATTATTAGGCTGCATTAACTTGGTCAGCCGGAATCGGGAATACTTCCCATAACACCTGATATACTCGTTACATCATAAAAAGAATGGCATCTATGCTAGTGTTAGTCTCTCTGTTTATGCCGGTTTACTGCAATCAGCCGGATCCGGGCTGGATCCAGATCAGATGGTGGACCTACGCCTAGACATGACCAACGCATCCCTGAGATGTCTGCAGAGACCATGTCAATTAGACTCCCTGCTGTAAATGCCTCATCAACACGGCATCCTCAATAAACCCGTCTCCGGGGTGATGACTCCGATCTTTCGAATATTCCTATCTAATAATTGCCTCATTGACACGCCACCCTCAATAAACCTGTCTCCGGCATGATGACTGCGATCTTTCGAATATTCCTATCTAATAATTGCCTAATCGACACGGCATTCTCAATAAACCCGTCTCCGGGGTAATAACTCCGATCTTTCGAATATTCCTATCTAATAAATGCCTCATCGACACGGCATTCTCATAAAACCTGTCTCCGGGGTAATAACTCCGATCTTTTGAATATTCCTATCTAATGATTGCCTAATCGACACGGCATCCTCAATAAACCCGTCTCCAGGGTAATAACTCCGATCTTTCGAATATTCCTATCTAATAATTGCCTAATCGACACGGCATTCTCAATAAACCCGTCTCCGGGGTAATAACTCCGATCTTTTGAATATTCCTATCTAATGATTGCCTAATCGACACGGCATTCTCAATAAACCCGTCTCCGGGGTAATAACTCTGATCTTTCGAATATTCCTATCTAATAATTGCCTCATTGACACGCCACCCTCAATAAACCCGTGTCCGGCGTGATGACTCCGATCTTTCGAATATTCCTATCTAATAATTGCCTCATTGACACAGCATCCTCAATAAACCCGTCTCCGGCATGATGACTCTGATCTTTCGTGTACAAAATTCCCTGCCTCGTGCATGCGCGCGTCAACTTGTTCAGACTTGTCTGGTGCATGCTCGGAGAGTTTCATCTCAGTGGTGTCCAGTAACAGAGTTATACAGAGTTTTCCTGGCTTGTTTATTCCTTAAAAGTCTGTTTTTCTTTGTGTGGTGTTGCTGTGCATTAATAACTCCGTAAGTAATAATATTTATTGTCATTGTAGGCGTGTTTCAGAGTGTGTCATCGCGTAATTCAGTTGATTTCACCTCAGAAGTATTTTGTGTCAACATACAATAGCGTAATGCTCACCTATTTGAATAATCATTCAGTTATTTTGTTATCATGTTTATTCGTTTATAGAAAATATTTGCTTGTAATGTATGGTGATGGAAATATGTATCAGGTCTGATCGGCATATTTACAATTGTTATACAGAGCGCACGGCAGTGCTAAAGCTGCGCACATACTTTGGTAATCCGACACCACTTGTTAGCAGCAGCAGCGGCAGCTCCGCTTCTTTTAATTAATGCAGCTGCATTTAGCGCCTATGGTCCAATACGCTCTGGTTTACGGTTGCATTAAACAAATGTAACTTATAAGGGGATTTATACAGTTCTTAACCGTATATCTTCTGTCATGTCATTATCATGTATATTTACCATCCTTATTTGTTCTCTCACAGGAACCACATTTGTGTACATATCCACGCTAACCTGTTTATGCCTAGCAGTTGGATGACTGAATAAACACTACTTATCAACAAAGTTGACTCTGGATTAGCTGCAATTCTTTCTAGCCGAAGAATTAGGCTAGTTGAGTTCCAACCATCCCACTGCGCACAGAATATCCCACATTTCGAATATTCCTATCTAATAATTGCCTCATCGACACGGCATTCTCAATAAACCCATCTCCGGCGTGATGACTCGGATCCTTCAAATATTCTGATCTAATATGACCCCTGTAATATAACCTGTAATGTTGCCAGAATCATAATCATACACTGTTTGTTCGTTGGCCAGAGGAGAACTGGCACCCCGACTGAGCCTGGTTTCTCCCAAGGTTTATTTTTCTCCATTCTGTCACCTGATGAAGTTTTGGTTCCTTGCCACTGTTGCCTTAGGCTTGCTCAGTTGGGGACACTAAATATTAAACTATTTTACTGATCTGCCACGCATTGATACTATATGATAATTGAACTGAGCTTGATGACTGTACCGCCAAATCAAATTCTGTTGCATTATTTTCCTGTTTAACACTGTGAAGCTGCTTTGAAACAATCGGCATTGTAAAAAGCGCTATATAAATAAAGGTGACTTGACTTAACTAAAATGAAGTGCATTTTGACTTATGATTAAATTAGTTTAACAAATTATATTATTATTCAAAACCTCTCTCATGTGTTTATGGTAAAAGCTTTGCATGTATAGCAAGTACTTTCAGATATAATCTGCCTATTTTTTTTTATTATTAAAACATTCATATTTATAAGATTAGTGTCACACAGGATTATAGAGGGCATGCATGTGACGTCAACTTGTGCTGGCTATGCCCACTGAGTGGCAGCATTGGTTTTCAGACACACAAAGCACAACTACTGAAAAACGGGAAAGAGCTTTGAGATTGACTGTACAAACAGATTTGACAAGAAATCTGAGGTATATTTTTACAGATTGCCGAAAGCGACTGATTCCCGTCGATATCCATGGATCACTGTATCTTTGGTAAGTTGTAAGGAACACTATATCAAGTCCAACCTTTAGGTTAAACTGAAAATTGTTACGTTTTTTGCAGTTTCCCCTATTAAAAGTCACGCAGTAGCTCTTTTGCCACTCAATCCGGCTGAGGGAGCATGTTCTGCTGGGAAAGTGACGTCAATGCATACCCTCTATAACTTCTGCTAACTCCATTTAACTTCTTGCCATTTATTGTTGGTATGAACTGTAGCATTTACTTCTAGTGACGAATATCTGAGTGAAACGGCTTCGGGAACAATTACAAAAACGGCGTAATAGAGATTTGAGTACCAGACGGTTTTACTGGTTTTGGACACCAGACAAAACAAGACATCTTTTGACAGGAGCAGGTGTCATGGCTTGGAACTGATATTTGTGAAAGTGGAGAACCATCTGATCTAACTGGCGGGACAAGATTTTTTCATTTCTGATGATGAAATGTACCTGCAATGAGTCAACAGATGGTGTCGGTGTTACTCCATATCCAATGTGCTTGTGTTTTGTAGGCCACTTCTCCAGGCAAAGGCAGCTTGAGTCTGAACGAGAGAAACACATCAAAGGATGATTTGTGATTTCCCTTAACATTTATCCAGGACTCTTCACTCGCGGGCCTCGCCGCTTCCCGGATTTAAGCTCTGATGAGTCGAAGTCTGACTATTAGGAAATGCCCCGTGATCACAGAGGAAAAATGACAGATGAGAGTTATTGATACTTACCCTCCTGAAGGGTGTAGAGATGAAACAGAATCACTTCAGGAACAGCGGGGACCTTCGTCACTTCTCAATATAACCAGTAAAAGTTTAATTAATTGGGAACAATATTCAGAGAGACACTTCAACACATTTTTAGAGAAACGCGTCATCAGCACAATGAGAAATGCCTTATCTACAAATGGCTCTAATAAGTGAGCCGCTGTCAAGAGCTTTTATCTCCCATCCTTTTTCCCGCCAAGAATAAGAATGCGAATATTCTCATTATTTTACGACTTTGGTCGGTAATTAACGTTAGATTAACGAATGCATCAGTCTGATGGCTGCATGGCGGGAAATGTATTCTGCTCTTCAAAGGTCAATTGATGCTGCCGAGTTCAGACTGGTATAATGTCAGATGTCCAAACGCTTGTGTCAGGAGATTCGTTATATCTTCCCATCCGCCGAGCAAACGGTCTCTGACGTGTTTTGAATGGGACAAGACTTCTAGATTCAGGGAATAGGGGATTCTGCGATAAATTGAGTTGTGGGTAAACTGTGTCGCCCCCTTAAATCTGTACTCTCAGGTACAAAAGCTGGGGTCATACCCTTTCACAAGGTACTAATGTGCCCATTTATGTACTAATTTGTTTCTTTAAAGTGCTAATAGGCATCCTTTAGGGGTATATTTTGAAATGGCACTACCCGTGAAAAGTGTTCTGAAAGTGCAAAGTTTAAAAAGCATTTTTTAACCCCATTTTTTGGATGACACAGCATATTTTCCACATGTCAGACAAATTAATTTTATGTCAAAGCAAATTTATCCAGGTCTAATAATATATATAACAAACATGTTTGTGAACTAAATTCATGTAATTTACAGTATTTGACTAAAGATTAACCACACTGGGGGGAAATGGTGCTCAAACTACTGTATTTTCACCCAGAAATTGCTAGTACATTTTATTTAATTACATGTGAATTGTTTAAGCAGAAAGACATCAATAATCAATAATCTATGTTTTATTTACAACAGTCAAAAATCGTGTACAGTGCATGATAATAGTAGCCACTATTATAACAAATACTATTGGAAAATGGTGAAAAAAAGCTAAATACATAAAAAATTGAACATTAAGCTTACTTCTTGGCTGTTTTATGAAAATATTAATAATGTGCAGCTAATTAAACTGTGGAGAGGTTTATGCATTAGTCTGACTAATGTTCATGTGTACTTGAAACATAAATCATGCACATATTCCTCAATGATTTAACTTACCCATCAAAATGACACAGTTTAGGTTTCAGAACCATATTTCATCATTGACCTGATGATGTAGATTCTTTCCTCTCGTTTCTTCGATGGCAAACATCCTGAAATGCATTTAGGGAGCATTATTTTTACATCAGCATTAGTTTTTGTCTCATTTCCCCTCCATAGAGGACAACTACAGTAAAAACTGGCACAGTTTACCCCACTCTCCCATACTACATCAGTATCTTAATGATCAAACCTTCTCCTTGTATCTTCTGAGGGTTTCTGTGTAATTTTCTCAGAAACAGCTGAGAAGGGTACAAACAATTGTGCCATAATCAACATTGTGTGTGTGTGTGTGTGTGTGTGTGTGTGTGTGTGTGTGTGTGTGTGTGTGTGTGTGTGTGTGTGTGTGTGTGTGTGTGTGTGTGTGTGTGTGTGTGTGTGTGTGTGTGTGTGTGTGTGTGTGTGTGTGTGTGTGTGTGTGTGTGTGTGTGTGAGAAAGAGATGGCAGTCATTTTGAGCTGCCGGTTGTTATGCTGAATCTCAGCTCTCATCTTTAAATCTTGTGTCTACGTCATTCACCTAGCAACGCTCAACGGTGTGTTAATTGCTCTGGAAGAACCTGTGGTTTCTAATCATGCCGGTACTAATGCAAATGTGGAATTCCTTTAATCAGACGGTGGAGGAATTAGCATCTCTGTCCTCGCATCTGCTGTCAAAGAGAGACTGTGGCTGAATCAGTGATACACAGCACTGCACAGGCGGATGTAACAAGCACACCGAATACTTGAAAAAATCCTTTGAAGAGCAAATCAAACTTGACACTCCATCCATCCATCTTCTTCCACTTTATCCAGGGCCGGGTCGCGGGGGCAGCAGTCTAAGCAGAGATGCCCAGACTTCCCTTTCCCTAGACACTTCCTCTAGCTCTTCCGGGGGGACACAGACATAGTCCCTCCAGCGTGTCCTTGGTCTTCCCCGGGGCCTCCTCCCAGTTGGACATGCCCGAAACACCTTCCCGGGAAGGCGTTCAGGAGGCATCCGGAACAGATGCCTGAGCCACCTCAGCTGACCCCTCTCGATGTGGAGGAGCAGCGGCTCTACTCCGAGTTCCTCCCGAGTGACTGTGCTTCTCACCCTCTAAGGGAGCGCCCAGCCACCCTACGGAGAAAGCTCATTTCGGCCGCCTGTATCCGGGATCTTGTCCTTTCGGTCATGACCCAAAGCTCATGACCATAGGTGAGAGTAGGGACGTAGATTGACCGGTAAATCGAGAGCTTCGCCTTACGGCTTAGCTCTTTCTTCACCATGACAGACCGGTACATCGACTGCAATACTGCAGAAGCTGCACCGATCCGTCTGTCAATCTCCTGTTCCATCCTCCCCTCACTCGTGAATAAGACCCCAAGATACTTGAACTCCTCCACTTGAGGCAGGAACTCTCCACCAACCTGAAGTGGGCAAACCACCCTTTTCCGACTGAGGACCATGGCCTCGGATTTGGAGGTGCTGATCCTCATCCCAGCCGCTTCACACTCGGCTGCAAACTGTCCCAGTGCATGCTGAAGGTCCTGGTTAGAAGGGGCCAACACAACAATGTTATCCGCAAAGAGCAGAGACGAAACCGCGTGGTCCCCAAACCTGACACCCTCCGGCCCCTGGCTGCGCCTAGAAATTCTGTCCATAAAAATTAAGAACAGAATCGGCCACAAAGGGCAGCCCTGCCGGAGTCCAACATGCACCGGGAACAAGTCTGACTTACTGCCGGCAATGCGGACCAAACTCCTGCTTCGGTCATACAGGGACCGGACAGCCCTTAGCAAAGGACCCCGGACGCCATACTCCCTGAGCACCCTCCACAGGACGCCGCGAGGGACACAGTCAAATGCCTTCTGCAAATCCACAAAACACATGTGGACTGGATGGGCAAACTCCCATGAACACTCCAGCACCCTGTAGAGGGTATAGAGCTGGTCCAGTGTGCCACGGCCCGGACGAAAACCAGACGGTTCCTCCTGAATCCGAGGTTCTACTATCGGCCGTATTCTCCTCTCCAGTACCCTGGCATAGACTTTCCCGGGGAGGCTGAGGAGTGTGATCCCCCTGTAGTTGGAACACACCCTCCGGTCCCCATTCTTAAAAAGAGGGACCACCACCCCGGTCTGCCATCCCAGAGGCACTGTCTCCGACTGCCACGCGATACTGTGGAGGCATGTCAGCCAAGACAGCTCCACAACATCCAGAGACTGGATGCCTGGGTGCCTTGCCACCGAGGAGTTTCTTGACCACCTCTGTGACTTCAGCTTGGGTGATGGACGAGTCCTCTTCTGAGCCCCCAGCCTCTGCTTCCTCAATGGAAGACGTGACGGGGGGATTGAGGAGATCCTCAAAGTATTCCTTCCACCGTCCGACGACATCCCCAGTTGAGGTCAACAGCCGCCCATCGCCACTGTAAACAGCGTTGGTAGGGCACTGCTTCCCCCTCCTGAGACGTCGAACGGTTTGCCAGAATCTCTTCGAGGCCAGCTGATAGTCCTTTTCCATGGCCTCACCGAACTCCTCCCAGGCCCGAGTTTTTACCTCCACAACCACCTGGGCTGCAGTCCGCTTAGCCTGCCAGTACCTGTCAGCTACCTCAGGAGTCCCACAAGCCAACCAGGCCCGATAGGACTCCTTCTTCAGCTTGACGGCATCCCTTACTTCCGGTGTCCACCACCGGGTTCGTGGATTGCCGCCTCGACATGCACCGGAGACCTTGCATCCACAGCTCCAAGCAGCCGCTTTGACAATGTAGGTGGAGAACATGGTCCACTCGGACTCAATATCTCCAGCCTCCCTCGGGATCCGGTCGAAGTTCTGCCGGAGGTAGGAGTTGAAAATCTCTCTGGCAGGAGACTCGGCCAAATGTTCCCAGTAGACCTTTACAGTACACAGGGGTCTACCGAGTCTATCCAGCTTCCTCCCCCACCATCGGATCCAACTCACCACCAGGTGGTGATCAGTTGACAGCTCCGCCCCTCTCTTCACCCGAGTGTCCAAGACATATGGCCGAAGGTCAGATGAAACGACCACAAAGTCGATCATTGACCTACGACCTAGGGTGTCCTGGTGCCATGTGCACTGATGGACACTCTTATGCCTGAACATGGTGCTTGTTATGGACAAACCATAACTAGCACAGAAGTCCAATAACTGAACATCACTCGGGTTCAGATCAGGGGGGCAGTTCCTCCCAATCACGCCCCTCCAGGTGTCACTGTCATTGCCCACGTGGGCGTTGAAGTCCCCCAGTAAAACGATGGAGTCCCCAGTCGGAGCACTTTCCAGCACCCCTCCCAGGGACACCAAGAAGGCCGGGTACTCTGCACTGCTGTTCGGCTCAGGGAAGGCTCAGGGAAACGACCATTTCGTTCACCGGGGTAAACTCCAACACATGGCGGCAGAGCTGGGGGGCTATAAGCAAACCCACACCAGCCCGCCGCCTCTCACCATGGGCAACTCCAGAGTGGTGAAGAGTCTATCCCCTCTCGAGGAGTGTGGTTCCAGAGCCCAAGCTGTGCGTAGAGGTGATTCCTACTATCTCTAGTCGGAACCTCTCAACCTCACGGACAATCTCAGGCTCCTTCCCCGCAACCGAGGTGACATTCCATGTCCCAAGAGCCAGTTTCCGTGTCCAGGGATTGGGTTGTCTAGGCCCCCGCCTTCGACTGCTGCCCGATTTTCTTTGCACCGGTCCCACCTGGCTCCAGGGTGGGGCCCCGGCTGCGCCGTACCGGGCGCCGTACCGGTCCTCGTTTTTCTTGTCGTCATAAGGGGTTTTTGAACTGCTCTTAGTCTGACCCGTCACCTAGGACCTGTTTCCCTTGGGAGACCCTACCAGGGGCATATAGCCCCGGACAACGTAGCTCCTAGGGTCATTCGGGTACTCAAACCCCTCCACCACGTTAAGGTGGCAGTTCCAAGAAGAGCAAACTTGACACTATTAACTTTAATACATGATTCTGGTCTTGTAATGCATGATTCATCAGTGCACGTTATTCCAAAGAAAATAATTTATTTTATCTAAATCTAATGACTTAATCCACATCTAAAATGACTTTCCAACTGTTTTTCACGCTCTTCCTTCTGGCTCACACAGAAGACCCACTTTTCTCCATCCAGCCAATTTTCCCTAACTGTACCCTTAAACCTAACCATACCACCACACCTGTCCCTAACTTTACCCTTAAAGGTCCCGTTTTTCGTGTTTTTTTGAAGCTTTGATTGTGTTTACAGTGTGCAATATAACATGTGTTCATGTTTCGCGTGTAAAAAAACAGTATTATTTACACAATTTACTTATCTGTATACCGCTGTTTTCACTGTCCTAAAAACAGGCTGATGAGTTCCTTGTTCTATGAAGTCCCTCCTTCAGAAATACGTAACGAGTTCTGATTGTGCCAGCGGTTCCAGTGTTGTGATTTGACAGTAGCTTAGCGCACGTTGCCCCGTTCCTGTGTTGTGATTCGACAGCAGCTTAGCACACGTTGCACGGAAAGGTCACGCCTCTTAACGGGGAGATGTATGCGCTCAATGATCTCTACAGCGTCCCTGGGAAAGCCAAACAAAGGTGATATGACTCCGGGATGAAAATAACAGCGTCTCGACGACATGGCGACAAACACACTCAAACGCAACACTTCCTCTTCTCCACGCAACACTTCCTCTTCTCCGCGTGGAAGAGCAACAAGACCACGCCCCCTTTTTCTCGTATTCTTGTGGCCGGACGTTAGTCAACAAACTGTTCTACTGACGTCATTAAAGCAGGCTGTACCAGGATGTAGTCCAAGCCGGCCGTTCGCTGTAGGCTTTGAAAGGGAACTTCTGGTAAATAAAATATCTCGCTTGGCATTGAACTTTGAGCTTTATAATTTTACAGGTATTATTTATGCTCTAACAGCAACATTACACACTAACTAAAGTTTGAACAATGGGATCACGAAGAACGGGACCTTTAAAATTACTTATACCACCACACCTGTCCATAATTTTTCCCTTAAACTTACATTTTTTAAAATACCTGCATGTAATTACATCTGTAATTAATTTCTGTACATTTATAATTACACTGTTGACACTTCCCTTACACCCTACCCTTAAACCTACCCATACCACCACACCTGCCCCTAACTTTACCCTTAAACTTACCCATACCACCTCACCTGTCCCTAACTTTACCCTTAAACTTACCCACACCACCACACCTGTCCCTAACTTTACCCTTAAACTTACCCATACCACCACAACTGTCCCTAACTTTACCGTTAAACTTACCCACACCACCACACCTGTCACTAACTTTACCCTTAAACTTACCCATACCACCACAACTGTCCCTAACTTTACCCTTAAACTTACCCATACCACCACACCTGTCACTAACTTTACCCTTAAACTTACCCACACCACCACACCTGTCCCTAACTTCACCCTTAAACTTACCCACACCACCACACCTGTCCCTAACTTTACCCTTAAACTTACCCATACCACAACACCTGTCCCTAACTTTACCATTAAACTTACAAACACCACCACACCTGTCCCTAACTTTACCCTTAAACTTACTCATACCACCATACCTGTCCCTAACTTTACCCTTAAACTTACCCATACCACCACACCTGTCCCTAACTTTACCCTTAAACGTACCCACACCACCACACCTGCCCCTAACTTTACCATTAAACTTACCCAAACCACCACACCTGTCCCTAACTTTACCCTTAAACTTACCCATACCACCACACCTGTCCCTAACTTTACCCTTAAACGTACCCACACCACCACACCTGCCCCTAACTTTACCATTAAACTTACCCAAACCACCACACCTGTTCCTAACTTTACCCTTAAACTTACCCAAACCACCACACCTGTTCCTAACTTTACCCTTAAACTTACCCATACCACCACACCTGTCTCTAACTTTACCCTTAAACTTACCCATACCACCACACCTGCCCCTAACTTTACCCTTAAACTTACCCATACCACCACACCTGTCCCTAACTTTACCCTTAAACTTACCCACACCACCACACCTGTCCCGAACTTTACCCTTAAACGTACCCAAACCACCACACCTGCCCCTAACTTTACCATTAAACTTACCCAAACCACCACACCTGTTCATAACTTTACCCTTAAACTTACCTATACCACCACACCTGTCTCTAACTTTACCGTTAAACTTACCCATACCACCACACCTGCCCCTAACTTTACCCTTAAACTTACCCATACCACCACACCTGTCCCTAACTTTACCCTTAAACTTACTCATACCACCACACCTGCCCCTAACTTTACCCTTAAACTTAATCATACCACCACACCTGTCCCTAACTTTACCCTTAAACTTACTCATACCACCACACCTGCCCCTAACTTTACCCTTAAACTTACTCATACCACCACACCTGCCCCTAACTTTACCCTTAAACTTACCCATACCACCACACCTGTCCCTAACTTTACCCTTAAACTTACTCATACCACCACACCTGTCCCTAACTTTACCCGTATCCGCACCTCAATATCAGCAAAAGGGTTTTGCAATACAATATGAACTCAATAAGTACATTGTATTTATTTTTTGATGTAAGTTCATAGTAGTTAAGGCCACCTAATATAAAGTGGGACTCAATTATTTATGAAAATATCTAATGCATTATAACATACATTATGAATATCTTTAAGGCACCCCAGGTGACTAGGGTAAAAAAAAACTAATAGATATCACCATATTTCCCCAGTTGATTGATTACATTAAGAATTGCACGCACAAAAAAAAATTGTTTACAAGTTTTCTGAAATGTTGTTTAAATATGCAAATGAGGCGTAATATAATAAATATGCACTAATTTGCATACATTTCTAGAATCTGTCATTGAAATCTAAAGACGCAGACAGATAAAGTGCTATAAAAGATACATTTAAAGTGTATTTTGCACTAGTGCGAAAAAACTATTGAGAAGCCAAAACTGACAGGTGCATTGCTTTTGCCTAGTGAAAATAGCAAAATCTATTTCTCTTCTTTCTGAAATATATTATGAAATTTGAAACCCTTTGTGTTCTTTAAAACTATATGCTGCTAGCAATCTACTACATATAAATATGAGCATGCAAACTCACATCCTTGTGATTGTAGTTATTCAGTAAAATAAAAAAGCCCTCTTAAAATAAGTAATAAAAAGAGCAAACTTTGATTTTACAGATGTAGAAATGTGAATGATTAATGCCTAATTTGATAGTTTCTTCTCTCCCGGGATGGGAGCATGTCGTGTAAAATGAGAAAACTTTCTGCTTCTAAATTCCTTTAATATCATGTGCAACCAATTCAAAATCATCTCATTTTGTAGATGCTTTCAGCAAAAGGCACTGAAGTGTTTTGAAAGCGTGGTCGACTGTAGCAGAAATTCTCTGGCTCAAGGACACGATGGAAACGCAGCAGAAACGCAACCTCAGCACTCGCCTCCAGCCCGAATCCCAGAGGGGCCAGTGATCTTGAACAGGGATCTTTCATACACATATGATCGCATTATAAATGACTCCACAGACCTGCGTTGTCCAGTAAATACACTCCCAGATTTGGATTTGCATCCTTAATCACTAACCTGGAGTGGTTGGATGTGCTGACGGTTGCCTTGGTAACACCTTGCAGAAAGGAAGTGGAAAAGGAGAGATTAGAAGGGGCCCGACCCGCATCCTCCTCCCAGACCGCCACTCCAGTGGCTTTTGTTTGTTTGTTTGTTCTTTAAAGTCCTTGAGTCCTCTCCTCAAGGACTGGAAATGACTTCACCTTCTTCATTAGTTGCTGAATATCGAGAGAGAGAGAGAGAGAGAGAGAGAGAGAGAGAGAGAGAGAGAGAGAGAGAGAGAGAGAGAGAGAGAGAGAGAGAGAGAGAGAGAGAGAGAGAAACAAGCATGGAAAGTGTGATAGAGTCACAGACTTCAACTAAAATATAGTAAAAAAAACAAAAAACTTTCAGATCAGGAGTGATAGCAGATGCCTACAAGTGGCCAAAAACATCTGTATTCCATAAATAATAAATAAATAGGTAACACTTTATTTTGAGTTCACTTCAGACATTCTACTAACTATAAGTAACTTTGCAACTACATGTCAACTAACTATGGAAGCTTGTTTCTGCAAACAGAATAAAACATTTTAAAATAAAATTGCAACTTTTTATCTCACTATTGAGTTTACATATCGCAATTCTGACTTTATTTCTCAGAATAGTAAGATATAAATTAATCCAATTCTGAGGGGAAAAAGGACAGATTTTTTCTCATATAAACAAGTATACATCTCATTATTCTGACTTTATATCTCGCAATTGCGTGTTATAAAGTCAGAATTGCATGTTATAAAGTCATAATTAATTCAAACATACAATTGCAACTTTTTTTCTCGCACTTGCGAGTTTATATCACGTGATTCTGACTTTAAAACATACAATTGCGAATTTTTTTCCTTGCACTTGCAAGTTTATATCAAGCGATTCTGACTTTTTTTCTCGCTATTGCGAGTTTACATCTCACGATTCAGACTTTTTTTCTCACTATTGCGAGTTTATATCACGCGATTCTGACTTTTTTTCTCGCTATTGCGAGTTTATATCTCGCGATTCTGACTTTTTTTCTCGCTATTGCGAGTTTATATCTCGCGTTTCTGACTTTTTTTCTCGCTATTGCGAGTTTATATCTCGCGTTTCTGACTTTTTTTCTCGCTATTGCATTTGCGAGTTTATATCTCGCGATTCTGACTTTTTTCTTGCTATTGCGAGTTTATTTTTACATTTATGCATTTAGCAGACGCTTTTATTCAAGGCGACTTACAACTTGGGAGTACAGGAAGCAATCGGTCATGAAGAGTCGAGTAAACGCAATAAGTGCCTGAAATACTGAGTCTGTGTACATAGCTCAGTGTAGCACAGGCTAGAGTAGGGAGGGAAAAAGGGGAAGAAAGAGGAATTTTTTTGTTTATTTTTTATATCTTGCGATTCTGACTTTTTTCCTCAATATTGTATTTGCAAGTTCATATCTCGCGATTCAGACTTTTTTTCTTGCTATTTCGAGTTTATATCTCACAATTGTGACTTTATTTCTCAGAATAGTAAGATATAAACTCGCAATTGCGAGTTGTAAAGTCTAGTTCTGAGGGGGAAAAAGACTGACTTATTATTGTCTCATTATTCTGACTTTATATCTTGCAATTCAAATTCAAAATTGCATGATATAAAGTTGCAATTGGGAGAAAAAAAAAGTCAGAATTTTGAGATAAAAGTCGCAATTAC
Organism: Romanogobio albipinnatus; assembly: GCA_023566225.1. NCBI lineage: Eukaryota > Metazoa > Chordata > Actinopteri > Cypriniformes > Gobionidae > Romanogobio > Romanogobio albipinnatus. Next base: position 4,599,807 of record CM042257.1, on the reverse strand, counting down.
CTTTTTTATTTTCTATTCCATGGCGGAAAAAAGCTTCCATAACTAACTCTTATTAGAGTATTAGTAAACTGTTAGGTTGGGGTTAGTAGTTGTACTACTAAGTTGTATTTGCAAAGTTACTTATATAGTCAGTATAATGTCTGTTGGTAGAGCATCAAAATAAAGTGTTAGCAGATATTAAGCAAACCGTCTAACATTCTAAAGTTAGTAGTGTTACCAACAAATATATGAGATTTTAATCAGATTTCATGCTACACATGTATCTGGTGTGGAGCTGATTTATAAACATATGATTTCATGTGTTTTAGACTGCAAACAACTAGTCTGCTATAGCAAAAAAAAAAAAAAAAAAAAAGTTTTGCCGCCTATCTGAACAAAGCTGAAGTTTCACATTCTTGTGCATATAAACAGGCTATTTCCACGAAACATCCAGTATCGCTGAATAATGTACGAAATATCTTTAGTGAATTTCTCAGCTGTAGCATCTCTGAACTAGGAAAGCCTGTGCTGCAAGAGTGAATTTAAATGTCTGCCAAATAATTCATGTCAGTCAGTTTGTGTGCTTATGTGAAGAGAGGCGTTAACAGATGAAACCCTGTTCACTTTACAGTCACACAAGCCAAAATATATAGATAGAACACACACACACAATACTAATGCACAGCCTGCCTGATAAATGAAAGTGTTGTATCTCATGCTGTAAACACATTTTACTGCACGAACGAGAGTGACACAACGACTCTGTTCCAAAACACAGTGAGCGGCCTATGCCGCATTTCAAGGGGTCAAAACATGAACCTTGTCAAGACAAATCAGGTCCCCAATGAAATAGGGTCTATCAACTTTCAGTAAATGCAAATGATATTCATTGAAAATATGTAAAGGTTACTATATAGTGCATAATACAAATTGAATGTTTCTTTGATGGTGCCTTTAACACATTCTGTTGACTATAAGTAGCCTAATGTTGCGCCTACATGTCTACTAACTCTTACTAGAGTATTAGTAGAGTATTAGGGTGGGGTTATGGTTACTAGAATAAGGGGATCAGGTTAGTAAAATAAGTTGACATGTAGTTGCTAGTTAATAGTCAGTAAGAATGTCTGTTGGAGGACCATCACAATGAAGAGTTAGCAGATATTAAAGGTGCCCTAGAATGAAAAATGTAATTAACCTTGCCATAGTTAAATAACAGGAGTTCAGTAAATGGACATCATATACAGTGAGTCTCAAACACCATTGCCTCCTCCTTCAATCATATGTAAATCTCGTTTGTCAAAAACACCACGGAAAAATAGGCAAATCTCAACGTAACACAGAGAATGATGCAATCGTCGGGATCATTAATATGTACGCCCCCAACATTTGCATATGCAAGCACATGTTCACTGTCAGGCGAAACTGCACAGCCGTATCATCTCTGGAGGTAAACAAGCGTCACGCGAGGATAGCGAACAAGGCAGATCATGGACACCAATGTTGTGTTCCAGGCTGTGCAGGGGATGTGAAGATGTTTCATACTCTTCCCACAGATAAATCACGTCAACAGGCATGGTTGATGTTTATCTATAACCGGATACCGCAACAATTTAATTCAAAGTTGTTCGTTTGCTCAGTCCATTTCACCACGGACAGTTTTTCAAACCTGAGACAATATCAAGCAGGCTTTGCTTAGCGTCCGACACTGAAGAAAGGGGCAATTCCAACCATACCTGCAAGCAGTAAGTGATTTTATCCACTTCTTGACTGTCTAAACAATTTCTGATTAAATTGAAAGCTTCTTAGAGAAACAATATTAACGATAATATCCCCGTTGTTGTCTAGATCCAACACAAGATGCGAGTACAGTAACAATAGGATAATCCAAGTAGCTTACATAACTAAATGGCTAAATAAATCGACTTTTAAATCAGTACTCTACTGTCAAACTCAAACGTTACTGTACAAACAACATATTTAAGCGCTACCCAGTTCAGTTTGTGATTCAAAGTGAAGAAGCTATCATTGTAAAATCATACAGGGACACATTACAATAATTAAAATGTTTTTACAATGCTAAAAAAGTTGTGACTGCTGATGTGTATATTTAATGCTTATATGCGTTTAGGCTGAAGTTCTGGTATGGACGTAATGATTTAGCAGGTTCCTAATTAAAATAAAGACTTAACTTACCATTCAGAAGCATTAATTACCAATCTCAAAACATGTTTTTGTTCCTCAAAATCTGCATCTTCGTCAGAAAAGGGCTCAAACATATAAGGTTGAATGCCTAATCTCTCCATCGTCATGACGGTCAGCTATCATTGAGCCGCTGTCACGGCTGTACTTTGTATTATCTTCTCTGCCGTGTCTGGTGTGTGTTTGTGCTCCCCCTACAGGTGCGCTGCGGAGCTGTGAGGTGATCTGGGGGATTGGGTGCACAGGTGTGCCTATCGATAAAAGCTTCCTGTTTGGCGTCCTCGTTGAGCGTTCCTTTTAGTCACATCGATCCCGGGCCAGGACCGTGATGTTGATCGCCGTTGCGGCGTATTGCGAGAGTTTGAGAGATAGTCTTTGTTATGAAGAATGTGAAAATAAAGAGAGTATTGTGACCGCCAAAAACGTTTTCTCCTCCTTCATTGTTGCTCCCTAATAAGGGCGTAACAGCCGCGCAGTGAAACAGCCAATCAGAGCAGAACTCTTGATTATTATTCATGACCCTTCCAAATAAGGCAAAAACAGACCATTTCATCCTGTTGTAAATGGACCTGTAAAACCTTATCTGGACAATTATTGACCTTAAATAAGCCATATACCTTCTATGTAGATACCAGAGAACAATTTAAAATGTTGTTTCAAATCATTCTAGGGCACCTTTAAGCAGACCGTCTACTAATTCATACACCCGGCGCAATGCAACAACAGGTGCGATGCAAGTGTTTTTTGCTAGTTTCAGTCCTATGCAGTTATCATTTTCACATCCAGCGCCATGTTGTTTTAATAGCAAATGCACTGGCGTCCATCTGTTCGCTCATGGGCGTGTTGGTCTGAAAACCAGGTGTGTTCAGGCGCATTGTTGACACATTGCTATTTCGAGGAACTGAAAACGACTGTGCCATTGACCAAACAAAAACCTGGTCTAGTAAAAATGCAGTATTTTTTATGTTAGTAATATGCGCCTATAGGCGGGTACACAACACACCTACACTCTGCTTATTACACACACAGGGATGCGCAGCAGCACACAAACATGTTTAAATATTAAATAGCCCTCTCTGGAGAAGCGTTCAGTCTTTCCGCCTTATAAGATGCCTACTTTTGGCTCTACAGTAGAGAAAACAATCCCAGAATGTTTTGCAACTATAGCTCAGTGGGGGGGGAAAAGCTATCACTAAATACTTAATTAGTTACTGAAAAAAAAAAGTTTAATTTACAATAGACTATTTTACCCTATATTAGTGTACTGTGCATTTTAATATCTTATCTTATAATGCTAAACTCTATTGGAATCAGTTGTGAAGTGTCTGCTGTGTGGATCACATAAGGAGCGATGTGAACAGCATATCAATGTGCCTGTGAGTTACAGAAATTCTTTTTGGTAAAGTGTTTCTGTGCATGATAAAATGGGCTGAGAGTAAAGAACGAGTGTAAAGACAAGAGAACAAAACATGAACAAAGTCTTTTCAAGCAGTTAACATTTGACAGGTCTAACACAAGCTCTGTAACCTCTCTAATCGCTTTAGACTCACAGAAAAATACTTTTGACTATCACCATAAAGTCTGGTCCACTTTACAGCTTATTATGGCTAAAGTACACACCACTTCGACAGGAAGACAGGCTTACATTGTTTAAGTGATGTTAAAGTCCCAGTGAACTGGAAGTTGCAACTGATTTTATTTCAGTGCTGTGACGTATTTCCAAGTGAAACGGAATATTGAATAGAGGGCAGGGTTTTACTTCAGCGCTCCTCCTCTCCATCTCTCGCTCATAGCAGACTAACGGTTGGAGGATGAGGTTAAGGATATTCAAACCCAAGCCGTCAAACTGCCGTCATCAGAAAGAGAACGCCATTCCAGACCGGAAGTTACTTTTCAGATTTTGATTAAAGATTACCACGGCAAACTATGTTTTTCTGTGTATTAACTTGCACGGATTAATTGTTTACCCTAAGACCTGCAATGTGTGCTAACAAAGTAAATAAGATTTTGATTTCATGAGGACGTTAAAGACGTCATTATATCAAAATTTTGAATGGCTTCAATGGCTTAAATGTCCTCGTTTGTAAAATGTATCTAATTTTCCCTCCAGACATACACATTTAAAATGCTGTTTTTCCTCATTTCTGAAAATGGACAAAATGATTAATTATAAGTCTTACTGGGGCGAGCAGCGAGGCAGAGGGACCGTGAGGGCGGGACGAGGCGGCGCTCATCAGTGGGGATGAGCGCCAGCTGCGAGTTGCAGCGATCTCGGCCCTCGCGGAGGAGTGAGGGAGTATAAAGGAGGAGCGACGACTGTGAGGGACGAGAGAGGACCAGGCCTGGATTTTATGTTGTATTTTATTTACGTTATGTTATGTGTTGCTGCAGTCGTCCGTGAGGGGCTGCAGATTTTTATTTTCATTGTGTGTTTGTTTGTATGTAGGCGACAGTCGTCCGCGAGGGGCTGTCGCCGCCATTTTATTTTGTGTTTGTTTGATTAAAAGTTCTGTTGATTGTCCGCCGGTTCCCACCTCCTTCTTCCCGTATGAACGAGCTTTACTACAGTGGTGCCGAAACCCGGGGGGGGGGGGGGGGGGGGGGGGGGAGTAGAGCGCAGACTCGGGAGTGCCCCCCGGCCTGCGAAGGGCGTTGGGGGTATGTGGCGAGCAGCGAGGCCGAGGGACCGTGAGGGCGGGACGAGGCGGCGCTCATCAGTGGGGATGAGCGCCAGCTGCGAGTCGCAGCAATCTCGGCCCTCGCGGAGGAGTGAGGGAGTATAAAGGAGGAGCGACGACAGTGAGGGACGAGAGAGGACCAGGCCTGGATTTTATGTTGTATTTTATTTACGTTATGTTATGTGTTCGCTGCAGTCGTCCGTGAGGGGCTGCAGATTTTTATTTTCATTGTGTGTTTGTTTGTATGTAGGCGACAGTCGACCGCGAGGGGCATTTTATTTTGTGTTTGTTTGATTAAAAGTTCTGTTGATTGTCCGCCGGTTCCCGCCTCCTTCTTCCCGTATGAACGAGCTTTACTACACTTACATTTATTTAATCAAAACTACAGTAAAAAAATTGTAAAAACGCATTACAATGTAAAAAGTCTGTTTTCTATATGAATATATTTTAAAATGTAATTTATGTGATCAAAGCTGAATTTTCAGCATCATTACTTCAGTCTTGTGTCACATGATCCTTCAGAAATCTGATGATTTGGTGCTCAAGAAACATTTATGATTATTATCAATGTTGGAAAAAAACCCCAGCTTAATACTTTTGGGTGGAAAATTATCCTTTTTTTTAGGATTCTTTGGTGAAAAGAAAAATCTAAAGAGCAGCATTTATTTGAAACAGAAATCTTTTATAACATTATTAAATCTCTGTCACTTTGACTAATTTAATGCATTGTTGCTGAATTCAAGTATTAATTTCCATTTCAATAGGAAATGCATCAACATAGGAAAGCTAAAGCAATTGACTAATGTTGATACAGAAACCCAAGAGCAGGTAAAAGAGACTGATCACCCGGTTGTGTTTGTTCACTGTGTCGGATGAGTCTCCTGATCGATGTTTTCGAGTGTGACCATAGATTACTGATTATATGAGCCTGGATCAATAGGACAAGGGCAATTTTCTTCCGTATATTTGTTTCACTGGCAGGTTTGCCCGATGGGACGCCACCACATTTACATAAAATCCATCTGAAACATACACCTGGTTTGGGATGGAATTTGGATGACTCTATAACGCAGCAAAACGATTCAGTTCCCACATGCACAGCGTTTTCACAGAATTATCCGATTCAGGCACAGCAGGATATATAATTGAAATTTGTAGGAGAAATAAAAGTGTGATGAAATGATGTGTGAAAAATGTGACGTCAAGATTCAGTGATGTGAAAAAGTAAGTAAAGCCATATGGAAATGCTTTTCTTTTGTCAATATATGTGGGTAAACTGACAGTGGATCTTCATTAGAACAGCATGTGACATAACTTTATGTATTAACTGTTGAAAATACTACTTAAACCAGCCTAAGATGGTTTTTGCTCATTTAAGGCTGGACTCCAAGGTAAAAAAAAAAAGTGTCAAAAACCCCCATAAAACCAACAGACCAGATTGACCAAGATGGACCAGCTAACAGCAAACCAGTTTCCAGTATGACTATACACTATTTAAAATTAAGGTTCTTTATTTGCATGTATGGTTCCATAAAGAATCTTTAACATCCATCAAAACTTTCCATTTTCACAAGAGATTCTTTATAGTGTAAAAAGGTTATTTCGATTTTTGTATTTTTTCTTTACACTGAGAAAAATGGTTCTTTTAAGAATGTTCACTAAAGGTTCCAAAATAGTTATTCTATTGCATCACTTTGAAATCCCCTTCTGGAACATTTATTTTTAAGAGTGAATGTTTTGAAAATACCATTTCCATGAGCAAGGCACTTTATACTAGAGGCCCCAGTGCATTATGGGAACACATCAGAAAAGTTGAATAGGTTAAACTTAATTTTATAACGTTGATATTTACACTTTAATTTCTACAAGCCTGAATTCAGTTCTAATCCGTGGTGGCTGGTGATAATTATTTTTGTGGGGGCATTTATTTGGGGTCAGTATCAAGATGCATGTTGACTAAATTCAAGCATTAAAGAGAAAACAGTGTCTTCACTTTTATCTTTTTACACATTCATTTCCCACATATAAGTTAATGAGGAAAGGGAAAACAAAAGAAAACACTCACAAGGCGTCAAAATCGGAAGCATGGTCAAGTGCCTTCCGCGTCACAACGAAGACGCGTAAAGTCACTCCTAGGCGTCACTATTTTGACGCGCTGAGTGCGTCAGATCAAGACGCATTTTATTCTTTGCATTTGTAAAAGCATACATGATTTTATTCATATTTAAAGGTTACTTTTATATTTTGGAGCAGCTAACCCAACTCCTACCCTAAACCTACCCACTCCTAAACAATATAAAACACACAACAGGCAATTACAAGTCATTCACAGGTATTTATTGCAAAAACTTACCAACAACAGTATAAAAGTATTAACTCATTGTTGCATTCCAAGTCACACGATGTCTTCATGTAAAGAACAGAGTTGATCTTAATGTTTTAATCGCTGAGATGATGATCCCGCCGCTCCGTTAACGCACACATTAATATCTCATTCAAATAATACACACGCCTCTTTAGCATGACGCATTCGGTCACAAGACACACGAGAACCAATGAAATTTTACAATCAAAGCTGACGTAATGACGCAATTAGTCACGAGACATACGAGAGCCAATGAAATTTCACTATGAAAACTGACGTAACGGGCGGCAATATTTGAAATTGTATGTGTGTTCGTGATCTTCTGCGGATGGAGACGCTGATCACTTTTGGGGATTTCCTTCACACAAATCAATCGCTTGGCCTCGGAATATTTGTATTTTTTTAATAAATTGTGCATGCAGTCGACTCTGCCTGTTATATCTGCGTTTTATACCACACGAATGGGTAGGTTTAGGGATGGAATAGGGTTGGGTTACATGTTAAAACGTGTCTAGATAGCGTAAATAAAATGATGCTGGCTGATTAAATTGAGAATCACAGTCCAACATGTCATAATGGCAAAATCATAACCCAATATATGATCAGCATGACGATAACTTTCCCATGCCCAACGCGTCTGTGTTTGATGCCAAAGGTTTCTCATTGAAATGAATGGAGCACTCAGCGCGTCGATATAGTGATGCCTAGGGGTGCCTTTAGCGTCTTTATTGTGACGCGGAAAGCACTTGACCATGCTTCGGAATTTGACGCCTTGGGAGTGAGAACGGGTTGTGACTACTTGAACTTAAATTTTGCCAGCCGGCCGGCCTTTCTGGCCAGCAAATTTCTCAATGACTCTCTGATTAAAGTCAGTCATCTCATTAGTGTCATGACATTTGCATATTTCAGTTAGATATTTGAGGTCTCTTACCCCCGTTGTTGTCCACAAAACTTCAGTACCGACACTTTGAAATAAAAGACAGGGAAAGCAATAAAGGGCATTGCTGACAACACATCCAGCCAGCCATACGTTTCTCATAACAAGCACGTGAAGCTCCGAGTGCAGCTGCGTCCTCTGTCACTGGCCTGCTGCTGGATTTGTAAATCGCGTTGGTCCGGTTCGGGATCCTTTATCCTTTTTTTTCTTGTGAAAGAATCTGCTTTAACTGCTGCCATCTCTACGAAAGTGATCATCCTAACAAGGTTTTGACGGAGTCGCCCGCGCACCTTCGCTTTAGTGGCCAAGAGCGTAAAGGTGAATGACAGGTGATGAGAACCAATCAGATTGGATAAAATAACATGTCTCCAATCTGATTCGCCAGGGACGCAGCGACCTGCATCCGGAGGAGGATCTTTAAGAAACCAATTAGAGACCAGCTTCAGGTCACATGCTGCCCGTAGATTTTTGGACTCATATAGACGTCCATTTGTCCGGCGTCCCTCGCGCATGAAACCACATGAAACATATTGAAGAACATATAAAATAGTTAACCGATCAAAGCCAGTTTTTATTAAATGCTGAGGCTCTTACTAACAGCTGGCACATCATATGAGTAAACTATTTTATTTTTATTTAATTTTTATATCATTTTTGTATACATGTACATTTCTGGAATTTGATGGGGGCGGCGCCCCAGCGCTCTCTATTGACAGCCCCCACTGGTTCTAATATAGTATATATGTTTTGTTTTTTATTCTTGCCTGACCTATGTAGAAATTACATTAGTTTTTTTCTGTAGTATTTACTTCACCACACAATCAGTTTTATCATCTTATACCGTGATGATCCTGGATCACTTGATGATCTACAAGACCCAAAAAGAGTTGAAATAAATTGATTTTTGTAGCATTTCATAAAAATAGAATCAGTAATAAAATACATAGTTTTAGAGCTTTCATTTTTCTTTTAACAACCCAATCAAGATGCATTTATGATCAGTGTTGTTATTGTTAACTAAAATTGAAATATATAAATATTAGATGAACAAGTATAAGTTGAAGTTGAAAATTTTTAAATTATTAATAAAAAAAACAATTTTCGGAAAAAAACCCCTAATAAAAACGAGAAAAGAACAACAACTTTACTAAAACAAACTAAAATGAAAATATAAAAGTTAATTCAAATTCAAGCCAAGCAGAATTGCAGATATTTGCTTGATATTCTGGAATCACCATGTACTTTCATTTCTCTTGCATAGAAAAATAAAGATCATTGCAAACTTTAACCCCATCGTTCTTTTCCAAAAAAAAAAATGAGTGTACATTGGAGTGGTCCAAGACCACTGGGGACTTTTGTCGCACTTAATTCATGAATACACAAAACAAAAAGTTTTGTGGTTGAAATTTTAAAAAGTAACAAATCCTTCCCTCGCGGGTCAATTTGACCCCCATAGGAATGAAAGGAATGTGAGGAATACTGCCATATAGAAAGAAAAACCTAAAAATGCTCACAATTCTAACAAAAAATTCTAAAACCTTACCAAAAAAATATTTTATAATGTCTAGATGTGTATCTGAATGAATACTGAATTCAAGGACCTAGCGGAACAGCTCATTTACTCCATATAGAGTTGTAAGGCCATCTATTGGCAAGAGTCATGAAATATCTTATAATGTTTTCCACAAGAGGTCGGCAAAGACACCCAATGTAAGATATTTTGAGCTGAATTAAAAGGGTTATGCATGATGCAATTGAGTTATTGTGAATTTAAGTTGAAAGAACGTGAAGAATGTGCTTAATTTATTATTTATTGATACGATCTAGTAATGTAGAGGTAAATACAATTAAAAATTAAAAATCTCCACAAAAAAGCATAAAAAAATAGAAAAAATATTATAAAAATGGAATAAAATAAGCTTTCTGGACAAAAAAAAGTATAATTTTAGGGCTTTGGGTCATTTTGACCTGTGAGGGAAGGATTTGTTACAAAGTGCGAGGGAGGGAAGAGGGTTAAAGAGAAGATAATGAACCTACAGCTACAACAGCAGCCAGACATCACAGACGTGTAGGGGTTTCCAGGTGGCTGATGTCCCTCGAAAAAGTGGTGAAGTAAGACAGAAAAACAAATGTATTTTCTACATAAAAAAGGTAGCTCAGGCCAGAATAAAAAAAAAACAAAGTAAATTCTATATTAAAACTCAATTCAAGCTTGTAGAAATTAAAGTGTAAATATCAACGTTATAAAATTAAGTAAAACCTACTCAACTTTTCAAATACTGGTGTTCCCATCATGCACTGGGGCTTTAATATTAATAAAGCAGATTTTTTTTGTGGTTTTTCGGCTGTTTTTACACTGTTTTATCATTGCTTTTGTTGTTAGGTTTAGTAAATTGCCATGTTGTGACATATGGAGTTAATTTACTAAAAAAGACTAGCCTGACAAGCCAGACCCACATCCAGATGTTGGGTCTGAGAACACACCATTGGCAGGGCTCAATCCGAGGGGCGGGATAAGCGGCTGTCTTTCAAATTCCCTCTGCACGCAATAGGATAGCGCTACAACTAACCAGAGCAACAAAGGAGGTGAAGCGGAGCTAGTTGATAGATTAAACTTTCGCCGTATCCGGTCGGCAAAACTCCGAACACATCTTCCTTTGTTAAGAATGACTTCAATGCCGTTCTTTGTTCTGTTCTCAAAGAAAAGCTTAACTCCAAGTCTTTCAGAGTCACGGGGAAAGCCGTTTCGAAAGACCGCTGTTCGCCAGCTTCTTTGTTTTCAAGTAGCACACGCGGAACTCTGCCGTCATTATGTTAAGCCCGCCCACCGACTCTATACACGGTGTGATTGGCCTGACCAGAGTTTGGTTTTTCCAGCTCGCAAGCCAACGGAGAGTTGCTAGACTACCCTGGCTGCAAATTATATATTATATGCATCTAGATTTCTAGGCTACAAAAAGACACATTAATGCTCAAAAACAATCCATCTAATATTACCGTCATTGTGTGTTGTGTACCAAGTATGATCTCTGTGTTCAGGTTCCTCGTTACTTAAGTAGATATGGTGTCTGTCTACACAAGATCTATGATCTAAGTAAAGCATACACTTTAAAAGCGTTATATTGTTTGAGTACAAAGAATCACAAAGTAAATTCTAAGTAGAAATCACTCAAACTTTTACTGACAAAGTTACAGTTACTTATTTTCTTTGTTAATTTTACTTAATTTAGTTGAGTTTACTTAATTCCGCATGTGAAATTTACAGTGTGCAAAAACTTGCGAAAGAAAAATTAAGTACATTTTACTAGTTTTTTTCTTCAGTGTGGCCTCCAGACACAATAATATGCTCTCAGATGGATCCATAACAAAGTCAAAGTTCTGTAGACGCCTGAGCCTCGGGCAGTAGTCTTTCTGGATGTGAATTTGAGAAGTGTGTGTTTGATAAACTGCCTTTAAAGAGCATGACGTTCTGCTCCTCTGCAGCCGTAAAAAGATATATTTACTGCATATATTGATTAAACATTAAGTTTGTTCTTGAATTTTGTGGGATGAGTGTTTGCTTTAAGCTATTAATCACTGCAAAAGAACATTTTGCTAAATAAACACCATCTCTTTAAATGCCACAAAAATAAAAACCGTATTAATAACCCTGAGAATAACATTAAACTAAATAAACCAGCCTAACACCTAACATTATTGCTCTGTTCCTAACCTAGTGAGATGCCTAATAAGTCATCAACGTTGGCATCTTAATCATGCTCATTCCCATTTCTTCACCTGCGCTGATGCCAATGTTCGAGCTGCCAATGAAGCATTGCAAATCACTCATTTATGAGGTACCATTCAGGATGGTTGTTTATTCCACGTTTTTCCATTCCACTGTGTTACTTTTCCATAGTTTTTCAGTGTAAACATGCACTAGACAGACTTCTTTAACAGTTGCACTCGCTCAAAACACACGTATCTTTTCATTCTACTGACCCGCGTCTCTCTTTTTTAACAGCTAAAACGCATTATGTGTGAAGGCAGTATTCAGTACGGCTTGCTCACTAGGATTTGGCACAATAAAATGTATTTTTCAGGATAAATTCCACAAACAATGAGTATTTTGGTCGATATCTCTGAAACCTGGGATCTTCATGCTCTCCAAACCTCAGTCTTAAGATGAGTTTTCAGTGGAAATGAGGGAATAGACAGATGAGCCAGAAACAGGACTCGGCTCTCCAAGGACTGTGTCCACCTGCTGAGACAGTGAGATCCGCAGTGAAAACACTGGAGTCTCTTCATTTCTCTCACCGATCTGCTGCCTTGTAAGTGGGACCTGCAATAAAACACTGCGAGGAGATCGATACCAGCAAGACAAAGTAAAATCCAGTCACATGTTCATAATTCAGCCCTGAACAGCAGAAAAGGTGCTCAAATCAAAATATTAATAAAACCATAAACAACATTTATCCAAAATGACACATACAGTACAGTTAGAAAACAGAAGAAAGCACCAAAGCCATGCATTTATATCCTCTGTTAAAAGTAGTTCACCAAAACACTTAAGGTTTGTCTATGTTTACTCACCAAGCCTAAAATTATATATTTTGGACATTATATTCGTCGTAATCATAGAGGAACCACTTTTGGTGCTATATAGCACCATATCTTAACATGTTCTATATATGGGAGCGGTGCTATATAGCACCTTAGTCAAAGAACCGGTGAAGAACCTCTGAAGCACCAAAATTGGTGCTATATAGCACTTAAAAAGGTTCCCCTATGATTACGAGCCAAGAACCATTTTTGGTGCCATATAGAACCTTTTTTTTTAGAGTGTAGTGAAAATGATGTGATTGCCCTTAACGGACATACTAGTTTAAGAACATCAAAAGAATTCATAAACAACTGCAACATGATCTTTAACCACGGTAACGTTAGCCTGAAATATGTTAACAAGGCAGGTTGACCACACTAATAATCGAATATTAGCAGATTTTTATCTTTTAAAAACAACATTAATGTATCTACATACACATACTACATTCACGTCAGTGTATTTCATATATATTGTAAATCAATGCATTTATTGATTATAGATGACCAAAAATCACAGCTCTGTCTCTCTAACTATCTGTTTGAATGGGCGCTAAAGCCCTTCCTGGAACTGTCTGAAGTCTACACGAACCATGTGACGATCGAGCATTTTGAACTTCCGTTGTCGTAACTCTCTCTCTATACGGCTCTGGTCTCGCATCGCCAGCCCTTCAGACTGACAGCAGAAGGTCTGGGGCCTCATTTATAAAACTTTGTGTAGGATTTGCGTCAGAAGTGGCGTACGGATGAAACATAGGATGTGCGTACGCACAGAAATATTTGGATTTGTAAAAACCGTGCGCACGCACATCCTACGCAGTTTTCCCTTAATAAATCACAATCAATTCTAAATGTAGCGCAGCTTTTGCGGCTTCATGTCACGCCCATAGTTGCCCATAAATAATCTGTGAAACGCCCACAAGTTAATATTCATCGATTGCGAAATCATGGCAAACACAGTGAGGAAATAAAAAAAACGTAACTTCACTCAATGTGTAGTAGAAGTTATCGTTGGCGAGGTGGAAAAGAGGAGAAACATTTTGTTTTGGAGGGCACAGTGTGGGCATTACTAATGCCAAAATGGCACTTGAGTGGCAAAAGGTTGCAGATGCCGTAAATGCTGTAGCCTCACAACCTCGGACCATGGCCGAAATAAAAAAGAAATGGTCGGACATCAAAGTCGAGGCAAAAAAGCGTCTAGCGCTCCATCGCCAGAGTGTGTCCTCGCTTGCCAGCAAGACTTCTATCTATCTATCTATCTATCTATCTATCTATCTATCTATCTATCTATCTATCTATCTATCTATCTATCTATCTATCTATCTATCTATCTATCTATCTATCTATCTATCTATCTATCTATCTATCTATCTATCTATCTATCTATCTATCTATCTATCTATCTATCTATCTATCTATCTATCTATCTATCTATCTATCTATCTATGTGTTAATTTGCATTTCTGTTGTAATTTTCGTTTGATTTAGTTTGTTTTGCACTGCAGATCGATCAAACGGGTGTTCGTGTAGGCTGTTAATTGTAAGAGTTGCTTTGTGAAGTCTTCATGTTATTTATGAGAGGCAGTATTGCCATTTCTTTTACACAACGGTCTACAGTTTCACACACTTTCACGTGTTTCTTCATCTGCCGACGGTGTCGCCCTTTCTCATTTCACCCGTTTTTGTGCGTACACCTGGGTCAGAGCTTGCGTGAAGGACCGCACATTTTCCCGTCAAGTTTTCTTTTTATAAATACCAATTATTGCTTAGAGAGCGGCGTACGCCTTCTTTTGTGCGTACGCAACGTTTATAAATGAGGCCCCTGGACTCTATCGCAGCTTTCATTGCTCGAGGACCGCCCAAGAGGACGTTTGACTGACATGTAATGCAACCAATCACAGTTTGTTTTGCTCCGTGTCATGTTTAGGGGCGTGAAAAATAAAGTCAATGTCCCTGCAATAACAGACCGGTGTGCATACATGATTAAGTCAAGAACGTTGCAGCCGCAAACTTCACATACTTTTGAAAATTCAGCATTTAGTTGATCGTGGTAAGCACTCATTGTCACAGTTGTAAACACGACGGTGTTCTTCCACGAGGGAGTTTGGCGTCATAGCATTTGTTTCCAGGCGGACCGTTAAAGAACGCAACACACACGTCCCGCGGACATCCTGTAGAATTCAACCAATCAGATGACGACTTTGAAACTCCTGAAGTGTTTCCAGAAAAGTGTGCCATACGCATCAGACGTTCAGCCAACGGTCCGTGGGTGTGGGGTCTGAGGCTGAGACTAATAATTACCCAGCCCTTGGGTTGTTTTTAACCCGGTGTTTTTTAGAGTGTGGGTCGTCATTGAGATGGACGGCAAAAAGCGGGTTATAGTTTACCTGAATTCAACCCAGATTTACATAAGTGACACACACGTTTCTGGATTTGTTCAGACAGTCACGGTAGTGTTTATGAGAAAGCTGCAGATTAGGTTCAATGGAGGTTCCCCTCCAATCAGAGGCGGGTGTGATAGACCGCATCACCGAGACCAAACACAATCACACTGAAATATGGATTCAATTTAGCCTTCGGTCCCTCCTGCATGAATATATATCAGTTATATTAAAATCAGAACAGCACAAAGTGATTCATAGAAAGCAGCAAAAGTATTTCAATAAAAGAGAATCGAAGCATCTGCCGGTAACAAGACGTTTATACGGGCCGCCGTCTGTGACTGTTAGCGAGCAGCTTTGCTTTTGCATTACAATTATTGTTTATTGTCAATCAAAAGTGAAGGCAATACATACTCAATCTGCCGTGGCAGGACATCATTTCACACTGACTTACGTCCTGTTATTGATTTCCTGACCAGAGATGTTATTTCAGCACATAAACAACACTGGGTTTGTTCTCCACGTTTATTTCACTACTGGCCTTGTAAATTGCTTAAGCAAATGTAATCATCTTTTCCCCCCGAGGTGTGTGTTTCATCACCTGTGATCTGCCACACAACGCACTTAAAATGAGGCGCAAAAGATTTCTGAGGGTGACTGAAAAATAAGATTTGAGCCTGAAGGATCTAAAAAGAGTATTTTATACCCTCACTCGAAAAAATAACTAATTGGACCAACTCAATTTAATTGAGTGCAGGATCTCCATCCAATGTGTGTAGCCCCAACTCATAAAAAACAAATTCATGCAACGAAATGTATTTGAGTTGGTCCAACTTAATTTGATCAAATGCTAGGGGTATAACGGTACACAAAACCGGTTCGGTATGTACCTCGGTTTCGAAGTCACTAAGTATAAAATAGCTTTTTGCATTCATTTCTAAATCTAATTATAAAATTATGATTTTACTCCAATACGTTGTTGAAATATAATCATTTATACACAGTGGCTGTCCTTTTCATGACAGATTTCACTAACAGATTAAGTATTATATAATGAATATATGCTAATAAAGTGCATATATTTAGTGAAAGAGTTAATTTCTCTAGTGAACAGCAGTGGACACTGAATGACTTCTGAGGTAAATGTGACATTGTTGACAGTATCTACACTGATTGAGTGATTACACCACATATGATACATTTCAGTAAGTTGTAAATGTATCCTCATACCTTTAGATGTTGATTCATGTTTATTCTTTGGCTAGGAAGAGATGATCGCGTTCACTACCACGCATATACAGTGACATCCCATAAAGAGCGTCAAAACGGCATTTATCGATAAAATGGACAGAATACTTAAAGCTACACTGTGTAAATGTTTTTAGTTTATTCTTAGCTAAAAACACTTAGTTCTCTCAAAAATATATGTGCTCATTAATGTATATTTACTTCTTTCAAGTCATAAAGTATTCTCGTAAGTTTATAATGTGCCATTGAAAATGCATACGGGTAAGGGGTTCGAATGGGGGTCGCCGATGGCACCGTGTCGAATGTGAAGCGGGGGATTGCTGGATTGAACTGGAAGCCATGTTAATCTTGGACTAAATCGGCCACCGTAGGAGTTAAAACAAAATCGGAATTGGGAGGAACAGAAACTAATATTTACTGGATGGTCATATACCTTTTCACCGCTAGATGGGGGAAAATATCACACAGTGTAGCTTTAATATGTTCGTGTGGGAACTCGGATTGAAGTCTGTTTCGTGTTTAAAATAAGCCTGTGAACTGTTAAAGATTGCATTCGGTGCCGTTCGGTACACGTGCACCGTACTGGGAGTCCTGTACCGAAACGGTTCGGTATGAATACGTGTACTGTCACACCCCTATCAAATACAAATTAAAACTTTGAGGAAACGCGTTGCCTTACAATTATAAGCAATTAAACTTGATGCGTTATGTTAACTTGACAGTTCCACAAACAATTATTATTATTTTTTTCAATTACGCATTATATGTTTATTTACTTATAATTTTAAGGCAACTGGTTTCCTCTCTTTTTCAAGTTAAGTCAACTGATCATTTTTTACAGTGCCTCATATTTATATTTCATTTTATTTCAATTAACAGAAATGTTTTTAATAGTTTTAGTTAAAGTCCTCATGAAATCAAAATCGATCTGATTTACTTTATTAGCACACATCACAGGTCTTAGGGTGAAAAATTAATCCGTGCAAGTTAATACACAGAAAAAAATAGTTTGCCGGGGTAATCTTTAATCAAAATCTGAAAAGTAACTTCTGGTCTGGAATGGCGTTCTCTTTCTGATGACGGCAGTTTGACGGCTTGGGTTTGAATATCCTTAACCTCATCCTCCAACCGTTAGTCTGCTATGAGCGAGAGATGGAGAGGAGGAGCGCTGAAGTAAAACTCTAGCCTGACGTCGTCATAGTCAGATTGTAGTCAGAATATGAGTCTGATACTGCTGCATTGGGCTGTGATTATGGGGCGTGTTTCAACCGAACCAGGAAAGAAAATGCCTCTGCACTCAATTGGATAGAGCTACAACCAATCAGAGCAACGGAGTAAGTGACGTATGTTGAGCGACGCATAGTTGTCAACAGAGCTGCACGCACACTGGAAGTAGTAGAAGAAGAAGATGAGTGTAAACGATCTTTGCTGGTATTATAAAAAGTATTTAAGGATACACGGAGTACTTACCAACACCATCATCATTTCTGAGAGAAATAGTAAAGGTGAATGCATATACGAACAAGTTCTCCGTTTAGGATTAGAACAAATTCAACCTAAGCGCTCTTTGGTGACGTGGATGATTACGTCACTGTTGATCATCTGTCAATCATCGTATAAAGCCCGCCCTGACCATTTGATTGGTCTGAACAGTTCTGGTTTGAGCATAGTTGCTCCACAATGGATCAAGTCCAGACCGAACTTCCTGACCTCAAATGTTGTGGGCTGGCATCCAGGCTAGTAAAACCCTGCCCTCTATTCAATATTCCATTTTGCTTGGAAATTCATCACAGCACTGAAATAAAATCAGTTGCAACTTCCAGTTCACTGGGACTTTAACAACAATAACCCTGGGTCTTAGTGATCAACTTAACCTTTAGGAGTAACTAGGTTAACTCTTTCCCCACCAGCGGGTTTTTTTTAAAAAAGTTGCCAGCCACCGGCGGGTCCCATAGAATATTTTGTTGTATGAATATCTGAGCATGCAATATATCAAAATAAAGAGCAGACCCTCTGCTTTAAAAAATGTTTTAAAAAAACATACATTCCTTTTTTATCAACACTTAAATATTGGTGAGTTTCATAAAAGCAAGCGACATTTTGAACAAAAAGCTGAGAAAATCATGTTTTTGTCAAAGACTACATCCAGATCAGATTCAGAGCGATGATCAAACACAGATGGAGTAGATTGAGTCCATCAACACCTATTGTTGTAGTACTCGAGAGCGGTCTTAAGACCATCTTTTGAAGGTCTCGGTCTCGACCACATTTGTACTCGGTCTTGTCTCGGTCTCAGACTAAGAGGACTCAGGATTTTGTTTCAAGACCACAACTGCTGGCATTTTAATAAATTGCCAGTGCATTGTCCGATTCATTTATTAACATAATTTTTTTTTTACGAACATAATTGGGTAATTTAATTTGATTAGTAACAGCTTTATATAGTGTCTTATTCTAATTATATTTATTGATTAAAAATAAGTAATTTCTCAGGCGGTAATGTGGATCTTTATGAACTTAAGGAGTTCTGGTCTCGACTCAGTCCCGCCCTGCCTTGGTCTTGGTCTCAACCCCTCAAAGTCTTGGTCTCAGATTAGGTGGTCTTGACTAACACTATCAACACCCTAATGCTTGCACAGTCCTATAGCCCACCTGGGTCGACCAGGGGCGAGTCTAGGATTTTAATTTTAGGGGGGCTCAGCCCCCAGTGAGGGTATGGGAAAAAAAAAAGGGTAAGACTTTAGTTTAGGGTCCAATTCTCACTATTAATTAGAAGCTTATTATATGCATATTAGGATATTGGCTGTTTATTATTTCGTTTCGGGGCCCCTCAAGGAAATTTTCAACATCTACATATGTGCATTTTAAGATGTTCTGAATGCCAAAGAATTATATGACTGATCAATTTTTGTCAGTGAAGAAAGTAAACATGTTTAACTGATATTTATATGTTTTATGAATAATTTTTGTAGACATGTTCATTTATTGAAGGTTAACAAGAAAGCTAGGTAACTAAATGTATTAAATTAATTCTCAATATTCACACATTCATTACTAATCTTATGCCCAATAAGCATAAGATGAAAAAAGATGAATTTTCTTATTTACTGAGAGCTACAACTGGAATTATTAATTTACAATATGCAGACATTCATTACTATTAATCCAATGCCTAATCTGAAGAAAACAGCTTTGTTACTATTTCTTGTTTGTTAATGATATTATAAATGACATTACATAGGCCTATTTCAAATCAAAATGGCGAAATTAGACAAAAGTTTATTCATTTGCCTGAATATTTTTGTCATTTGTTTAACATTTCTGACTTGAAGAAGCAGCTGTCAAATATGAAACGTTTAGTTTATCTACTTACATATCTCGCACTTGACGTCGAGTCCTGCTGCTAAAACTCGCGCTCAGCCTCAGCAGCTTCTGTGTGAACATAAAGCTCTACTCTGATTTGATTGGTTTTCTCATATACTTTGACACTGACGAGCAGTGACAGACCAATGAGGCACAGATCAACGCACACACCTCTGCTTCTGACGTGCGCTCTATTAGACGCCACTGCGGATTGAAGAACACGCTGAATAAAAAACGGGACAAAGCCGGAGCCTCCCGCCAGTTTCATATGTTTGAAAGGTTAATCACACTTTTTTTTTAGGGGGGCTGGACAGAAGTTTGGGGGGGGGGGGGGGGGGGGGGGGGTGAAGCCCCCCTTAAAAGGGCCTAGAGACACCCATGGGGTCGACATTTCATTCAGTAACATTAGGCAGTTTTGATTTATATGATGTTGAATGTTGACGATCACGTTACTTTACATATGCATCTGCTTGCATACGATCACTTGTTTTTTTGCGTCTTCTTCCCCTGTGTTTTGATCAGGAGATTCTGTACTCATTCAGAAGATGCGTAATAGGCTAATACCATAGACTGTAAAATAAATATGGACATATGGTCCGTGACGTCACCCATAGGATTCTGATGAGCAGTTTTGAAACGCAAAGTATGGACGAGATGGCCGTTGCCATCTTGGCTGCGCGTCACTCCCGGAAAATAGGCAAAAAAACAAACAAAAAAAAAACTGAAAATGGGCACAAAGGCGGGACGTGGGCGGAGCTGAAGTGACGTGATGACTAACAGACAGCAGATAAACGGCAATCCACCTGTCACTCGAAGTGGCCACGCCCTTAATTATGCAGAACTTTAATGCTTTATATAATGTAAATGAATGAGTTAAAAAAATTCACCCCCCTCACAGTTGTCATGAAGGGCAAAATTAGCCATATAGACCAAAACAACTATTTGTACCAGGCTGTAAACATGTTTTAATCTGCTGTAAAGTTGGCCATTTTAACATGGGGCTCAATGAGATTCTGCTCTCTTCTGCAGCCTGTCCCTAGCGGCCAGTCGACGAATTGCAGTACATGTCACTTCCGTACTGGCTTCAAGAGAAACGGCGGGAGGTTGCCGCTTGGGTAATACGTAATGTTTGGTGGGGAAAGAGTAACGTTTTTTTCTGCCTCTGGTTTAAATAGAATGTTAGATTTAATTTGCTGCCACTTTTATATTAAGCCTCAATAAGTCTGACTGTAATTAATATGAAGAAAAAACATCTGACAGTCCAGGAGGATATTTTCCCAGCATCCTATAATAAAAAAAACAAAGTCATTTGTCTCATGGAAAACATATTCTGCTAAATGAATGCTGCTCAACGAAGCATAAAACATAACTTTGTGTTTATTTCATTTCTGACAGCAGTGTGACTAAAGTGATACTAACTAAAAGAGAAAATATCTTTTGAAGAAGGAAAAAAAGAAGGTACTTATCTGAAGCTCAGCCGGGAGACTGATTGAATTTGATCATGAAATGGCTGAATATGACCTTTCCAACCAAAGGGAATCTTCAGCTGGACTATTCAGGTCAGATGTTGATAGTGTACCGTGGGAAACTGGCTCGGTCGCGTATTAATATCATGACGCTGTGGGACATTTCTGTGACTCTTTATCTCGTTCTCACTAATTTCACACGTTCTTCAGTCCCGGTGACCCAGCAGCACCTGAAACACACACGAACATAAACACACACGGCTCGTCCCTACCATGCAAGACATTGAAAATCATTGTTCTGTGTCTCATTCCATCCTGTTTGATCAAATTCCACTAATCAGTGTGATATCAACAATTTTAAAGATGCTTAAAGGTCCCGTTCTTCGTGTCTTTTTGAAGCTTTGATTGTGTTTACAGTGTGCAATATAACATGTGTTCATGTTTCGCGTGTAAAAAACACAGTATTTTTAACACAATTTACTTGTATACCGCTGTTTTCACTGTCCTGAAAACGGCTGATGAGTTCCTTGTTCTATGAAGTCCCTCCTTCAGAAATACGTAACGAGTTCTGATTGTGCCAGTGGTTCCTGTGTTGTGATTTGACCGCAGCTTAGCGAACGTAGCACGGTCCTGTGTTGTGATTCGACCGCAGCTTAGTGCACATGGAAAGGTCACGCTTCTTAACGGGAGATGTATGCGCGCTCAATGATCTCTACAGCGTCCCTGGGAAAGCCAAACAAAGGTGATTTGACTCCGGGATGAAAATAACAGCGTCTCGACGACATGGCGACAAACACACTCAAACGCACCACTTCCTTTTCTCCACGCGACACGTCCTCTTCTCCACGTGGGACAGCAACAAGACCACGCCCCCTTTTTCGCGTATTCTTGTGGGCTGAGGTTAATCTGTTCTACTGTTCTACTGACGTAATTAATGAAGGAAGTACCAGGATGTAGTCCAAGCTGGCCGTTCGCTGTAGGCTTTGAAAGGGAACTTCTGTTAAATAAAATATCTCGCTTGGCATTGAACTTTGAGCTTTATAATTTTACAGGTATTATTTATGCTCTAACAGCAACATTACACACTAACTAAAGTTTGAACAGTGGGATCACGAAGAACAGGACCTTTAAAAATACCAAGAAATACAGTAGTGGCTATGGGGAAGACATCTGCACTATTAACTATGACTTTTGCCTCAAACTCCTAATTTACTGATTATTAATAGTTAGTAAGGTAGTTTTTGTAGTGTTTAAGTTTAGGTATCGTTTAGGATTAAGGGATGCAGAATAAGGGCTTTATAAGTTTGGACCCTAAAATAAAGTGTTATGCAAAAAAGACAAACTGCAGCAAAACATTTGATTTACTATGCAAAAATGCATAGAATCTCACAGGAAAAAGCATACAGTACATTGACTACAACATAATCTGTAATTATTATTTAGTTGGTTCTCTCTTGTTTTTGCATGCATTCATAATGTCTGTGTATGGCAGTCTGGCCAAAAATTATGTCCGCATAATTTAGTTTTCACAAATGAAACAACTGACCCCAGTACAACTACGCAATATGCTTACAAAATCTTTAAAGTGCTCATATTATGCTATTTTAAAGGTTCATCATTTTTTTCTGTGGGTGTCCTACAATAGGTTTACATGCATCCAAGGTCAAAAAACACTTTCATTTTCTCATAATATACACACCTAATTTCTCAAGCACTGAACATGTTGTGTTTGAAGATTCGGTCCCTCTAAGCCCCTCCTTTCTGAGAGCTTCCTCTGCTCTGATTGGTCAGATGGGCCAGTTTGATGTGTTGGAAACTAAATGCCTATAACCATATCTGAATTTCAGCTCTGGATCTTCAGCACTTTTGGAAAGGATTCAAATATGCAAAAGATGCTGGAAAACTGAAGAATTTGAGGATGTTTTGTTCAGTTTAACTGCTCAGGACAAACAAGAGACTCAAGAACAACCATCACAAAAAACACACACACACAGCCGTGGATCATCCAGGGAACGACACACAGTATTAAAAATCAATGGTCCATAAACTTTTGAACGGGGTCATTTTTATAAATTCATCTTTTATTTTGTCTGACTGGCTATAGCTCTTCTTGTAAAACATCTTATTCAGGACAGCACTAAATAAAAAGTATCATGCATTTTGTATGAAACCTCTTATTTTGTTAAAATTATTGAGGGGTTCACAAACTTTCTAGCACTACTGTATTTACTGCAGAAGATATTCTTCAGGACAGGGATGATGTAGCAAACACTGAACCCAACCCAATGTTTTCTGTTTTTAGATGTCGTATTTTCCATGTTTAAGACCAATTAATCAGACTAAGACTACTCTTTCTGAATGGATGTGCAACAGTGACATTGAACATACAAAAGACGTCGGCCATCACATTTGCTCTCTCAGTGCATGAAAGATGCTGCATTGATTATGCATGTATGAGTCAATGCAATGCTTTGCTATTTTCAAAATATTTCAGTAAAGTGAAAGCTGGCGGTCTTTATGATGCAAACATGTCATTGAGATTCCTCTGCACGCGTCCTACTGAAAAGATAAATAGAAATCTAACGCAGCTTTTCAGGTTTCAAGGACTTGATCGATGAACTTTTGAGTCGGTTTCAATGAGCAATGAGTTAAAAAACACTAACTGCAATGAACTCGCCTCAGACTCAACTTACCTCACTTTCCAGAGCGTTGACTTGTTTCACACTGGTTAACCTGCTGAAAAATCTCACACACACACACACACATTCTGCAAAATGAAATGCACTGCTGCTTTTATGTGGTTTATAAAATAAACAAAATGTGACCTTATTTTCTATTGGCTTTCTATTACACTGCACTGGATTAGCATTAAATCAAACAAGAGGCACTTTACAAATACATAAATTGAGTTTATTCAGAAGTCAGTAGTGGATTTGGAGCAGTCAATGTTATCGATATGCACACTGTTGCTTTCCTGTGGTTTATATGCTTGATTGGTACAATGACTTTTAATCGCTTTCACTCCAAATGAGAAAGAACAACAACAAAAGAAAATCAATAAAAGATACATGTAAGAATACCTTTACTGTCCCTCTCATTAGAAAATCAACCCTTTTTGGATAAAAATGCCAATTTTTTTTTATAAACTGCATATAAAAAGAACAACATAAAATTTACTTTAAAAAAAAAAAAGCAATAAAATAAAATCATATATACAAACCTCTGTACATAAATGTGTATATATTGAGGATAAAAATATAATGTAAAAATGAGAGAAAGAGGAAACTTTGATTATGAACTGGTCATGTGTCTCAATGATAATGTGCATAAAAAGCGTCTTCCCGACTTCCTGCCTAAAGAGAGAAAAACCATAATTCATCTTTAGTTTTAGTTAAACATGCACCATCTGCCAAAAATCCCCAGAATTGCCTGACTCCGGTTACACTGCATCTATATTTGCTGTTGTCTGGCGGGGCGTCAGCTGCTGTTCTGACGCCTGGAGTGATTTGAAATCTCAGTTGGTATTGTCAGTCGGGTGGAGGCTTCGAGCGCTGACCCGGCAGTGGACACACAATAATCAGCCGTTATGAGAGGGGCTGAGGTGAGGTATTCATCATGCCGTTCTGTCAGGGATGTAGACGTAAAATCGTTAGAAGAGGGCCGATGTGGATGTGTCCGCTTGACGATACCATCTTCTTGCTTACTGGACGATTCCCGAGTCGATGGAGGTCTGCTTTCGCGTGGTCTTTGGAGGGGGAGGTGGAGGGGTCTTGCTGGGTAAGGGGGGCGGAAGGTGCTGGAACAATGAACAGAAGAGAAGTCGAGTTTTAAAGACAAATGTAATTATATCAGTCACTGTTCAAACAGTGCAGCTTGTCCCTGATATATTAACACAGCCGTTCCTTTCTGCTCAGTCGAGACTGTGATAGTCTGGTCTCTTGATATGATGATGTTTGAAAAAGAACCAATGATTCAATAAATAAATATTTGTTTTATATTTTGTTACTTTTCACATATAATAATAATAATATATTTCTATAAAAATATTCTTAAGTAACTATGAGTAATAATAATAGAGTGATAAAGAAAAGAAAACAAATAAAAAAAGAAAACTGAAGCATTTTATATACACTTCCACTCAAAAGTTTGAGGTCAATACGATTTATAGAAATTGATACTTCAGCAAATATGCATTCAATTGACTTTTATAATGTTACATAATATTTCTAAGATAAAGTCCAAATAAATGCTGTTCATTTGAACGTTCTATTTAGCAAAGAATCCTAAAAAATGCAACAAAAATATGAAGCCGTTTTCAACATTGATAATCATAAATGTATCTTGAGCATCAAATCATCATATCAGAATGATTTCTGAAGGATCATGTGACACTGAAGACTGGAGTAATGATGCTGAAAACAGGAATAAATTACATTTTAACACTTCACAATAATATTACAGTCTTTACTGTACTTTTATCAAATAAATGTAGTCCTGATGAGCAGAAGAGACTTCTTTCAAAAACAAGTGTCAACTCTTTCCTTGTCAGAGTTTATATATATATATATATATATATATATATATATATATATATATATATATATATATATATATATATATTTTTTTTTTAGTTGCCAGCTCCCGCCAGCATTTTTCATCATTTTCACAATTTTTATGGCCCCTAGAATATTTTTTGTATGAATATCTGAATATGCAATATATCAAAAGAAAGAGCAGTCCATCTGCTTTTAAACAAAAATCCCGTTTTATTCTATCTTCATGCATTCTTTTTATCAGCACTTGAATGTGGGTAAGTTTCATAAAAAACGTTTGTCAAAGACTACGTCCAGATGGGATTCAGAGCGATGAAAACACAGATGGAGTAGATGGAGTCCATTATCACCCTCAAAGCTTCACAGTCCTATAACTCGTCCTACATATATCACTTGTTTCTGCTTCTTCCTGGGTCCTGGGTTAATTAAACAGTGTCGGATTTAGAAGTAAAAACCCAGCAGAGAGAGACCGCGGCAGGTGATCACGGGCACCTCGAGTCGCTCTGGTCAATCACGACGTTTGGTGTAGAGCAGGGCGGCCCAACCTTTTTTGAACAAAGATCTACAACGGGTGAATTCAGACTAGCGTACTAGCATACTACTCTTGCTATTCCTGCCATACATAACGTAATGATCCCGACGGCTGCATCACTCTCTGTGTTATGTTGAGATTCGCCTGTTTTTCCGTGGTGTTTTTCACAAACGAGATTTACTTATGAAGGAGGAGGCAATGGTGTTTGAGACTCACTGTATGTGATGTCCATGTACTGAACTCTTGTTATTCAACTATGCCAAGGTTAATAAAAATTTTCATTCTAGGGCACCTTTAAGTTGTAAGCTGGTCAAACACACAGGATGCTAAAACAGTATTTTTAAGAATAGTAATTTCTTTGTTTTCAAGGGGATGATAATTTATAAATGACTTATAACGGAACGTTATTATTAAGTGTTACCATTTTCTTCTTAAAGGAATGATATTGGTCACCCTTTACGTCTTTCAGTGGATTTCACAAACATTTAACCACCAATGAAAAGCATTAAAAGAGCTTGTGTTAAATCTCGTTACGCCACTGGAACGGTCAAGCAAATCCTCACAGCTCATAGCTCCGCCCCTCCTCCTCAAAAAGCCAGCTCACACGTCATTCATCTTGAAATCATATGATTCGATTCACGTCTTCTGATTGGTTCTGTGAACTTAGAGGCTTTTGCTGGCAAAGGGAGGTGGTGTTTAGAGGTTTCTGCCAACGAACCGGTATTTCTGAATGGGCTGAGGCTGGGATTTAGCGGATTTGAAACGATAGTATTTGATGAACGCATACTATGTGCGGAGAGCGCTCAATATCATCATCTCATTTTTGACAGAGCTGACGTTTAGCGGCTTTTGCATCTGAAGTCCTCATATGTTATTCTGTCATAAATTATAATCATATTAGAAATGACAGTAATTAAATCAGACAAATGACAGACGAAATTACATTAGTACATATTCTGTAAAACATTTGAGTAGTGTTTGCCAGTGCAAATAGATATGGCTCCTTCTATGTAAGTCTGTGGATGTTTAACCAATATACACATCTAAAAATAATGAAAATGAAGATCAAGCGATAAGCGGCTTCATAAATATGCAAGACTTTGACAGATGTTGATGATGCGTTATACCCGTGGATGTGGCGGTGGAGGAGGGGGCGTGGTCGGACTGGCCAGGTCTGAGTTGTCCATCAGGTTTCCGTAGTCACCCATGCTGCTCTTGACAGGAAGTGGGGGCGGGGTTTCCCCCTTGTCTCCATAACCAGTCCCATTCAGCTCTAGATCTGCATAGAAACAAAACAAGCGTGCAATTCAAAAATGTGTGAATTTCATTGCATTAGCAAAATATTACATCAATCAGCATTTACTTTAAAGAAAGGTACGAAAAGCACCGTTTTCAAGCAAAACATTTCACTAAAAGAAGTTTCATGAAAAAAAAAAACGATTTAGAAAAGTAAAGTTAGAGAAGTGCATTTGAGAGCAGATGTTAGTTTCATGCAACGACATTCTTGTGACTTTTTTGAAGTAGTAAACTCATTGTAAGTGTGATATCTGCTGTTTGAGGAGGACTGTGCGCTCGTTCTCCAGAGATGACGAAACACGCGGTGCAAACTCAGGATTCAGAACCCGTGGGAGAGTAAACGCCTCGCAAAGCCTGAATCCATTACACATCTTCACAGGCGGCGAGAGGGAGACTAGATCAGACACGCTTTCATGAGAGTGATTTAACACCTCTGCAGCCTCCCAGAGTCCTTCGTTTCACATCACAACGTTACGTTTGTGTGTCATCACATTACAGCATGTGACAGAGCATATGACATCAGCAGACATGTCATATATCGGGGGTGTGGCTTAAAGGGTTAGTAAAAAAAAAAAAAAAAGAACATTTACATCAACTCTCTGGTTACCAACATTCTTTAAAATATCTTTTGTGCTCAACAGAAGAAAGAAACTCGTACAGGTTTGGAACAAAGTAAGGATGAGTAATGATGTCAGATTTTTCATTTTTGGGTGAACTATACATTTAAGTTGGGAGAAAGAAATCCCAATTACCACAGGCATTCATTTCCATGAGAAAAATGATGAAAAATAATGTATTCATAGAAAGAAAAGTACTGTTAAAGATTTTTCCACTTTAAATAAAGCCCAAAAGAACCTGAAGCAAACTTAAAAGGTTTTCTCTGAACAGCTATTATTAAAATAAATCAGATGAAAATGTCACTACCATCCAAAAGTCTTACCAAACGCAAACTTCTGAATGATAATGAATGACTTGGATAGTTTGGATTTCAACTGAAATATAATGATGATTTATGTCGATGAAATAACATCAGAGGACAATGTGTGATGCCAAAACTAGTGCTGCTATACTTCAGCAGATCAAGGTCATTTCAATTTTATTGTATTATTTAAAATATGCAACAAAGTGTGCTGGTGTTCAGATGTGTGATTAGATATATTGTTGCTGAATTTCTTGTATTTGTCTCTTAAATTGCGTTATTCCAAGGATTTGGAAAAGAACCCGTGTGGATTTTGAGCTACATTTAAATGGTTTGGAGTGTTTTATTCCCTAAAAAGCCTAATCTTTTGTAACTTTAAACTACCATAACCAGGTTTTTTTTTTTATCTCCCACAGGTGAGCGGGGCTTCCTCGCCAAATATCTATCCTACCTTGCTTTAGGAAAACATGCCCGATTTCATCATATACAGAATCAAACGTATGGCAGATCAGTGTGATGTATGACATACTGGATCCAGACAGCAAGCTGAACTGCAGTTTGACCCGGGGGGTGATGGGAGGTGGGACGCTGGGTGCAGACGGGTTGGCAGGGGCTCCTGGGGACACGGAGAGCCGTTTCTCACCCAGTAAGTTGATCACCTGACTCTTCGGCCTCTGGGGCCTCAATGGACTGATCTGGAGAGATGAAAAAATGACAGATCAATACTCAAGAGAATGAGCCGCTGTTTCTAGGAATCACTATTTAAGGGTTTCCATATATCAGTACACAAAAAACATCCATACAAACTATGACCATCGTTTTCCAGCATTACAATATTGCGTTACTCCCTTAAAAAGTAACTAATTGCATTACTTGGTTACTTTTTCTGAAAAAAAAAGGCTTTTGACGTTATTTTTGCATTACTTTTTCTCGCCTGGTCTGGGCTTGTTTGCTTTTTTTATATATAAATTTTGGGCAAATGTAAAGACTTTCACACCAGCATTGATGCAAATTGGAAATGCAAATTCACGCCTGTACATTAGAGGGCGCCGCTCAAACAACCCTTTCAGCTGCACTGAGATTCTGGACTGCAGAAGAAAAAAGTGTAAAACTTCACCAATAAAAACAAAAAAAATCTAAAGTCATTTTTGCTTATGGTTTAACTGAATCATCAAAGGTCAGCAGCAAGTACATTGGTCAATAAAGTGAGATTAAATGCATAGCAATGTTTGTTTTATTTAACATTTAATTATTGGAGTGTAGTATTCTGATTTTGGATTTGACTGTTTGTACTCATTTTGAGGAATACTGAATATTTTTTGTGCAGGTGAGATTAGTAAATGCATGCTCTATTTAGTCTAGAACTTCAATAACCATCATGCTCACACACAACGCCTCGGCACGTACAGTTTCTCTCAACACGCATTACAATATTTTAAGGTGTCATTGTTACAGTGGAATTATATCTTTGAGTACAGAGTAATATGCATTACAATATAGAGAGCTGTCAATAAATGGGAAAACAAAGAAGCTTGCGTTACTTATTTGAAAAAGTAACTCAGATATTTTGTTGTAAGTTTTAAAAGTAATGCGTTACTTTACTAGTTAATTGACAAAGTAATCTGATTACGTAACTCAAGTTACATGTAATGCGTTACCGACTATGATCATGAAAATAGCACTGAGTGGATAGACACAATGATAACAATGAAAAAACTATTTTATGGTGACGTAGTTACACGATGCTACATGTACTTAAATTATGCATAATTACAAGTAACTATTACCTAAACCAAACCCTAACTTTATAGGAAGTACGTGTAGTTGATTAATATTACTAGCAACTATTGACTACCATAGTAGGGAAAAAAATACTATGGTAGTCCATAGTTGCTCTATCTGCTTTGTTACAAACATTCTTCACTCTTATCTTCTTTTGTGTTCAGCAGAACAAAGAAACTCATACAGGTTTGGAACAACTTGAGGGTGAGTAAATGACAATGTTCATTTTTGGGTGAACTATCCCTTTAAGTACAATGTAACTACATCTCCTTAAAATAAAGGGTTATGCTTTATTTTAAGGTGTCATTGTAACAGTGGAATTATATCTTTAAGTACTGAGTAATAGTATTAGGGTTTGGTTGAGGGTGAGTTGCATGTAATTATGCATCATTTACTATACATGTAACATATGTAACAAGGACACTGTAAAATAAAGCGTTACCAAATAAAATGTAAGCAAACAAATGTCGCAGAGGAAGAAGAAAAAAATAACAGCAGCAATTCAAACAGCTCAGGTCCATTTACATGAGCATACAGGTTTACCAAATGCATAATTCAGCAGGCTTATGAATTATTCCAGTGGTAAATGACCATCATTAATATACGATCAGTGGAATGAACTTCACAGGCAGGACACTCTGAACTTGCCTGAACATGTTGAAACCTGCTCGTTTTTATTATTTTGAACAGTTTTTGTATTGTGGCAAATGTTATTTAAATTTAGTCTTTTAATTTTGCATTCATCTTCGACTAAAATGCATTTGATTTGAGTGAAATAACACTTATGGTAATGTGCAAAATGATGAAAATGTGCACCAAAATGTAACCGAATTCTAAACAATTTTAAGATTTTGATAAACACTGCGGTGATTACTACAGTTCAGAGTCGTCAATGAAATTAATACAAACAGATTGAAAATCAATATTTATCACAGGAAGATATTCTTTGGCATCAGTTGAGGACATTAACAATAAGGGTTGTTAAAGATGTAAAGGAAAGAGAATAACCACCAGGCGGGCTTGTTATCAACATGACAGATTAATTAAGCGGTAAATCTCTCTTTATCAGTTGAATTGCAGAGGTCAGCGGCCTTATGAAAGGGTCAAGGTCATTATGATGATTTATGAAAGACTAACTATCCAGAAGGTCCAGGGCAGAGTAATTACTTGCGCTAGTTTGTCTTTATTCAGAAGCGCAAGGTTACGTGCTACTGTCACAATGCCACATTAGTCATGAAGTCAAAGAGGACTGTGAACGGGTCAATTTATTCTGATCATGTGCTGTTTGTTCGAGAAGTGCTCGGGAGAGTTTAGTGTTCATATTCAAAGAGCTTGAGATTTGTGTCTCTCATTTCACACACAGCCTGAAAAAGAGACGAAAAAGACTTTAGGTTTGATTCTTTAGGTTTTGAAGACTTTTACGATTGATTCAAACCAAAAGCAGCCAATTGAAAGTCTTTCGGTTTACATCGTGTCCAAAACACACGTGATGCGATCGAGTGAAACAAACCTGTCAAGAACATATCAGGATCAAATTTCAGGGAATCTGTCATTTTAGTGTCATTGGTTACACAAATAACAAGCTCTCATTTGTTAACATGAACTAGCAATGAGCAATTTGCAATCTTACAACATTTATTAAACTTTGTTAATGTTAGTTAATAAAAATGTTCATGTTAGTTCACAGTGCATTACAGGTCAGGTCCATTTACATGAGCATACAGGTTTACCTTACATTATATTTTGATTTTAATAATGTATTAGTAAATGTTAAGATTGACATTAAAGGTGCACTATGTAAAATTGTTTCAGTAAAATATCCAAAAAACACTAGGCCATATATTGTGTTCAGTTGAGTACTTACAATATCCCAAATGTTTCCAACTATTTGTAAATCGTGAGAAAATAGCTATTTTAATCAAGGATCTGGGACGTGTGAGGGAGTCAATTGCGTAAAGTCTGTGTTACTCTTGGTTTCCGGTTTTATTTTGCAGAAACGCTTTACTCTCACTGCAGTGTGAACAAGTGCCATAGCAGCCGCCGAGGGAACACACAGAATAACGTAATAACTTAATTTTCAACACACTCAGATGTGTCTAATATGATAAACAGAGCTGCGTTACCTCATACTCATGACCGGAAAAGCGGAAATGGCGCCGGTGACTGTGTCATAATAAAAGTCCCGCTGTTCGCGAGGCGTGTGTTCCGTTCTTCTTATTAACAATCGCTCCAGCGGCCTTGCTCAGCTCCACAACACTCGGTCCTGCTCTGCTTCATACTACAGTAACGTTAATAATCACATCCATGAACATGATTTCTGCCCGAGTCCTATCCCGATTCTTTTCCACCGGATTTGAGGTGAAGACCACATGTCCCAAGATTCTGCGCTCAAACTTGGTGTCATCAAACTACGCCTTTGTTTTGAATAGGTGACCTCTAGTGGACGGAAAAGTTACATAGTGCAGCTTTAACAAAAATTAATAAATGCTGTAGAAGTATTGTTCATTGTTAGTTCATGTTAACTATTGTTAACAAATGAAACTTTATTGTAAAGTGTTACTGTATTATTTATATACTATTATAGTATTTATTAATATATTAAATTAATATTTCCTGTTTTAATTTGAGCAAATTCAAGTGCTTTTGTCATTTTTATTAGTTTAAAAAAATAAATAAAAAAAAATATTTTAACTTTTTAAAACATTTCTATTGCATTTTGTTTTAGTTTGAGTAATTTTAGGTAATTGTGGCTTATTTTAAAGATATACTTCAATTAGTAAACACATTTTTCATATAATATTTATATTTTATTTTATCTCAGCTTTATTGCAATGAACAAAAAATATTTTTTATACATTTAATTAGCTATGACATCACTGCAGGGAATAAAAACATATTTTGCTTAAAGAAAATGAAGCCTATTTATAGGATTGTTATGATTTTCTCCATTGTAAAATTTTCACATTAGATTATTAAAAATAACTACAAAACAATTTAAAAGCAAAACATGCAAATGCATCCAAGTACAGAGTAACTAGGAGCAAAAATGCATTAAATTGTCTTGAAAATAATGTCACAATGCCAACTATAGACGTCTTTAATGATTTTATATTAGATATGTTCTTCATATTCCATGTTATTTAAAGTGCAACAGCAGAAATGTTGTCCTTGATGTCTCTCTAGGTATCTCTCCTCACAATAAATCACATTTCTCCAAACTTGTGTGTATTAAACATCAGATGATTGCCTGATTTAATGGTTTCCTTTCAGTGACTTGATTGGCTGTGAATAATGCGCACAGTAAGTGTGTGTTGGTGCATGGATTTGGAAAGGTTTGTGTGTTACGGACAGATACTCACGGTCTCTGACAGTATGACCGCCTCACTGGGCTGCAGGGGAATATCAGCGGCCTTCAGCTCCTTATCAAACAGCTCCTGGTGCTTACTGTTCCTCTTCTCCTTCTTTTTCTCCTTCCTGTCTTTCTCAGGTTCATCTCGATCCAGTTTATCCTGAGACTTGCAGTGCTGCTTCTTTGGTAAGAGAGGCTCCAAGGCAAATCTATCAGATGAAAGAGAAAAAGAATCAAATGAAGAGCGGAGGACAGAGATAATTGAACGGCGGGTATGTTTTATTGGATAAGACGGCTGGGCTGTTTAATATCAGAGAGGAGCCTCTTATGAAGTCTTGAGCAAATATTAGCACTCATTTGACATTTTGCTCCAACCAACCGTATAAGTTCATTGAAAATGATACATTATATTTTTATAACATGTTATTTCTGATCTGGGTTCAAACAATGATTTTTTCCCCTGCTGGCCCCGTCAGCTGAGCCGTTCTTTTTCTTATTTCCCTACATTTTCATAGGCCTCACAAAAAAAAGCAAAAAAACATAAAATAAAAATAATGATGTGTGTGTGCGCATGCATACATTATATAAACACAAACTTTTTACGATTAATCGATTTGCCAGCACTAATAAAAAAAATAAATAAAAATAATTTAATAAATCAATTTTAATATATAAAATATTTAATATATATATTTGTTTATATGTATATATATATATAATTATATTTAATATATTATATAATATATTTAATACATAATATATATAAATATATACATTTTTTATATAAAAACTATTTTTTATAAACACATATATATATACACACACAGTGAGGAAAATAAGTATTTGAACACCCTGCTATTTTGCAAGTTCTCCCACTTAGAAATCATGGAGGGGTCTGAAATTGTCATCGTAGGTGCATGTCCACTGTGAGAGACATAATCTAAAAAAAAAAATAATCCAGAAATCACAATATATGATTTTTTTACTATTTATTTGTATGATACAGTTGGGGGTGTTTTTCTGCACATGGGACAGGGCGACTGCACTGTATTAAGGAGAGGATGACCGGGGCCATGTATTGCGAGATTTTGGGGAACAACCTCCTTCCCTCAGTTAGAGCTTTGAAGATGGGTCGAGGCTGGGTCTTCCAACATGACAATGACCCGAAGCACACAGCCAGGATAACCAAGGAGTGGCTCTGTAAGAAGCATATCACGGTTCTGGCGTGGCCTAGCCAGTCTCCAGACCTAAACCCAATAGAGAATCTTTGGAGGGAGCTCAAGCTCCATGTTT
Organism: Romanogobio albipinnatus; assembly: GCA_023566225.1. Lineage (NCBI taxonomy): Eukaryota > Metazoa > Chordata > Actinopteri > Cypriniformes > Gobionidae > Romanogobio > Romanogobio albipinnatus. The sequence continues at coordinate 4,564,886 of CM042257.1, read as the reverse complement.
CTCAGCGACAGGCCAGAAACCTGACTGATCTAGAGAAGATCTGTGTGGAGGAGTGGGCCAAAATCCCTCCTGCAGTGTGTGCAAACCTGGTGAAAAACGACAGGAAACGTTTGACCTCTGAGCCAAATATTAACATTGATTTTCTCAGGTGTTCAAATACTTATTTGCAGCTGTATCATACAAATAAATAGTTAAAAAATCATACATTGTGATTTCTGGATTTTTTTTTTTTTAGATTATGTCTCTCACAGTGGACATGCACCTACGATGACAATTTCAGACCCCTCCATGATTTCTAAGTTGGAGAACTTGCAAAATAGCAGGGTGTTCAAATACTTATTTTCCTCACTGTATATATTTAACAAGATACATTTAACAAGATTTTTATTTAATTAAAGATTTTTTAATTTAAAATAGTATCTGGATAAACAATATTCAGCTATAATACAACTATGTGAACTATAAATCAAGCTGTAAAAGAATAACATATGGTGATCCGTCTAAGATTTAACAGCCTAACTGATGCATCAGAATACATCCGTGTTAGCCATGTAGCTAACGATACCTAAATAACAATTACATCTGCAATAACAGTGTTTAATAAATCACAGAAAAGCAAGTTTAAGTTTAAGCACAAAAGCTCATGACTGATGAATGTAAGATGCAGAAGCTCTGACTCGAAGCGCTCACACGCTGGCTTCATCCTGATCTGCTGTTTCACAGACTAAATTAAAACTAAAGTAAGCGCGTCTGTTAGCACGGATGTAAGTGAACCTAGACAGCTCAAGTCTGCAAAGAAAAACTGTGTCATCACTATTGGATTTCAGGTCCAAAGCTCAGAACAAACTAGTTTCTTAAAAGTGCAGTGATGCTGGATAGAAATCGTACATCATCCATGCAAACTGTAAAAGCGAATATACCTCCACTTTAAAGTGTGTGCGTGCATCATATCTGCTGACCTGCACGATAATGAGACTAGCAGGCAGTTTTGTAAAGCCGAAAGCAACGAAAAAAGGGAAGCAGAATGTTTGGCTCTCATAATCAGAATCTTGGGCTCAAGCGAATCAAAGTGCTTTAATGAGATGGATTAACTAATCAAATGAAAGCTCTTGTGAAGTGGTGCCCTTCACAATTAAATACCAGCGGAGGGCATCGCTGATAGAATCGCTCTCTTCAAACACGCACTAATTAATCCTTAAGGTTGGCATCTGTGTGCCTGCCACGCTAGACTGGCACAACCTCTCAGGGCGTCAGGGTAAAGAGACAGAATAAAGCACTAAGACCACATGCATTACAGTGATTTTACCGCAGGTAAAAGGTTGACTTGGACACACAAGCAAAGTGGAGCACTTAAAACACTTAAATCCCGAAAAACCCTGAAACGTGTACTATCCTCAGATCAGTTTGTGTCTGTTTTACACATATAAACCCATCTGAGCAGATCAGCTGATTCTGTATAAACTCATGGACCTTATTAAAGTGCAATGAGATGATCTTGGAGACACAGCAGGTGCTGGACATGTGACGTGATTCAGGTGCATTATGGCTGGAAGCGTGTGAATGAGAACAGACCGCCCACAGAGAGGCGAGATGGAAATTACAGCATTACAGGAAAGAGAGAAAAAACACTCCGACTGAGGAAGTGTGCCTGTACTCGTCCTCCAACAGCTATAAGAAGATAAATCACTGTCAAAAATCCAGCCGGTTTAATAGAGGTCTGAATCAATGCTCTACTGATAAGGGGTTTTCCAAAGCCTGGTTCTGATATCTAGAGAGAGATTAATATTCTTCGATTTTGTACTTATTTTAAATGAATAATTCAACTAAATATATATGTGTGTGCGTGTTGGAAATAAGATGTCAAAGGTTAAATCTCAGACACTGATCCAGACCTGTGATAAGTGTATTCATTTATTTGGTTATTTTTTAAGCACTGTGAGTGTGCACCAAGTTTGGAGTCTAAAAAAAAAAAAGAAGAAGTCTTATGCTCACCAAAGATAGATTGATTTGATTAAAAAATGCAGTAATATTGCAAAATAATATTACAATAAAAACATCTATTTGAATATATGTTAAAATGTAATTTATTCCTGTGATCAAAGCTGTATTTTCAGCATCAATACTCCAGTCTTCAGTGTCACATGATCCTTTACAAATCATTCTGATATGAGGATTTGCTGATCAAGAAACATTTCTGATTATTATACATTTTGAAAACAGTTGTGCTGCTTCATTCCCCCCCCCCCCCCCCCAAACATTTATTTGAAATAGAAGTCTTTTGTAACATTATATATGGATTTACTGTCCATTTTTGGTCAGTTTAAATAATTATCTGCACATTGATTTGGCAGAGGTTTTATAACGCAACCCAGCACTGAGATGCACTATATTAGTATATATAAATAAAGGCAAAATGTCTGCAGATATATTGTTCTTTCAGTCTGGATCATGTGTGTGTGTATGTGTGTGTGTGTCTATCCCAGTGGGGACCTGAATGCACAGACTCATGGGGACTCGTGTGGATCTAAATTTAGGTACCTATGAGGAAACAAGCTTATAAATCATACATAATGAGTTTTTTTTGAAAATGTGTAAATGCTGACATTTTTGTCTGATGGGTAGGTTTAGGGTTAGTGTGTGTGTGATGGGTAGGTTTAGGGGTAGGGTTTGTGTAAGGGGAGATAATATACAGTTTGTACAGTATAAAACCATTATGTCTATGGAGAGTCCCCACAAACATAGTGAACCAGATGTGTGTGTGTGTGTTTACCCGTCTGACCCCGGTCTGGAGGGTGAGTTGTCTGATGATATGGAGGTCACAGATGCGACAGACAGCGGTCTCTGAGACGACGGCATGGTGAATGACCGAATCATTGAACGTGGCCGACTGCCCCGCCGCTCATCTGCCATGGGAGGCTGAAACACACAGTTCACATATATGACACGAGAACATCACGGCATTTCAACAGTTGCTTAAAGAGGCCATGTTCTACAGTTGTAGCGTTTAAAAAGCCAATACTTGCACTAAAAGTCAATTTAGTCTATGAGCATTTTTTTCCTTTCAGACACTGAGTATGTGAGTATAAACTAAGACTTTATATAAAGAAAGACGGTGCACTCGGATTACTTATTAATGGGAGAAAGTTCAACGGCCAATATGGAGAATAAGCCCCGCCTTCTAAATGAAAGAGCCAATTGTTGATTAGTAAAGTCATCGTTAGAAGCTACGGTTGATATAGCAACAGGTAGTGTTCTGAGACACGTGCTTAGGACGTGCATGCGCATTAGCTTTGTCCAGGCAGAAATATTAGTTTTTTTTGTCATGACTTGAGCGTCTAGAAACAAAATTCCTGAGACAGTTGTTGTCAGATTTCATTGGTGATTTCAAATATTAAATTTAATTGTAAGCTTGGCAAACCGTTTTGGAGAATTTAATGTTTCCCCATTCAAAGAGATGTACTTGCATGCCCAAGTGGCGATTCAAAGATGGCCGCCGAGTGAAATTACTTGTCTTAAAGGAACTTTGGTATAAATATATGTTAATATACTCATTTTTTTTAGACGCTCTTAAGAGTTCACAACACTCACTTGCCATGTTTCCAATTACCAATTTTTTAATATGCATTTTGGGATAGCGTGTAAAAACATGCTCTAAATTGAGGCTGACATTTTTTTCATCCATTATTAAGACGACATGGATAAACAACGATGGAAACACATTTATCAAATAAATCCCTCGATGTGCAGCAATACACTCAGCAACTTTTCCTCAACAGAGTGTGTGATTGGATAACTGGACTAAGCAGCAGACCAATCACATCACAGCATCTCAAATGTTGGTTTGGTCATTCTGAAATGCCTGAGCCAAAGCCATTAAAATGGCTGAGGATAATAACCTCTCTTTGCGTTCCCAAGATTACATGACAGCATTTATTTGAGTTCGTCATTTATGAAATAGGAAAAAATGAGCCACAGCAACTTCCATTTTTACTATAGATATTTTGCGGCAATTTCCCAGGAAGTGCCAATTTTGCTCTCTTGAACACATGGGATGAAAACGGTGCTTCATTCGCAAATATTTAATGCGATCTTCCAACCCAATGTCACGGCAATTTGTACATATTTTACGAGGTGGCTAATTCGTACAAATTTGTACGACCTCACTCAACAAGTTGGTCAATTCGTATGATTTTGTACGAATTAGCTAACTTCAAACCCGCCCCTAAACCTACCCATCACTGCAGTATAGACAAATCGAACAAATTCATACAAGTGAGGTCGTATTTATTCGTACGAATTAGCCACGATACGTACAAATTGGTTGTGAGATAGCGTTGGATATTCCATATATATGCTCATAGGTGTGGATGAAAACACAGACAGCAAAGCAACTTAGATTCCTGTGGCACACAGGCCAAACTCACAGTGTGAGTGTGTGTTTGCTGATTCTCAGTCTTTGTTTTCCCTGATCTCTTTCTATGTGTGCAATGCATCTCCGTACATGTATGTGTGAATATGAACCACTCATACCTTCCTCATCTTCCTCCTCTCGGTCACGCTCACCCTGCGTGCCCTTGAAACAGATATGTAGCGCAGATCACGCTCTGAGACTTTCACCCACTGTAGAGGGGGCATCGCTGCTAATTCTAGCCCTTTCACAGAGTGCGGTGATCAATATCTGTCAGCTACAGTAACTACCTGTCTCTCTCCCTCATGCTTTAGCTCTCTTTTTCTACCCGTCTTCCACACTCTTTTGTCCCCATCTCTCATTCCCTCCTACGGACTCCCAGCATTCTCTTGTCAGCACGTCTGTCCAGACCAGAGGAGAGCCGCGGTTCTGTTTAGAAATGTCTTTGTCACGGTTACAAAGACACACATTCACACAGTGTGTCTGGAAATACAGCTGTGGAAACTTTCTGATCTCTCGCTCTACTTTTCTTCACTGAAGACAATGCAATGCCAGGTTGCATTCATCCAAGTCAAGGTTCCTGGAACCAAATACATTACAAAATAGCCAAGATGCTGAATGCTGAAAAGAATACATGTAAAAGTTTATATGTAAACTATGTTAATGAGCACATGGTTATGACACCAATAACATGATAAAAATGCTCGGCATTGTTTATGTCTAGTACATCATGATCATATCATGGAAAACAGAATAATGCATCACTTAATCAACAATAGAGCAACACAACTGATTTTCTAAAGCAGCAGGATGTGAATACGGATAATACTCTGTAAAAGATGTTTAAATCTGCATATGGGTCATTATACAACTGCAATGGCATCTTAATTAAGTGTTTTTTCAAATGAGACTCATCAATCATACATTAAAACTACTATGCTATATTAAGTAATTTATCTTCCTTCTCATTTCATACAAGGTCATACTAAATAATAATAATAGTTTTTTTTTAAAGTAAATTAAATGAACCATTGACTGACATGCTCTTTTGTCAGTGCTGTTAGACCTAATTAAAGTTAATGACTCTCAATAACTCCACTGATGAACTACATGATTAAGTTGGAGGAAGGTATTACAAAAATTACCAGTCTGAAGACAATTTTGATGATAAAGCGATCTTAAGTTGATTAACATTATACTGATTAAACCACTGGAATTAATTCAAATATATAAATATTTAAGCATGTACGCAGACATTTTCGTACTTCAAATAACTATTTAAAGGAACACTCCACTATTTTTTGAAAATAGGCTCATTTTCAAACTCCCCTAGAGTTAAACAGTTGAGTTTTACCGTTTTTGAATCCATTCAGCCGATCTCCGGGTCTGGCGGTAGCACTTTTAGCATAGCTTAGCATAGATCATTGAATCTGATTAGACCGTTAGCATCTCGCTCAAAAATTACCAAAGAGTTTTGATATTTATCCTATTTAAAACTTCTCTCTTCTGTAGTTACATCGTGAACTAAGACCGACGGAAAATGAAAAGTTGTGATTTTCTAGGATGATATGGCTAGGAACTATTCTCTCATTCCTGCGGAATAATCAAGGAACTGCTGCCGTACCATGAGTGCAGCGGCGCAATGATATTACTCAGCACCCTAAAATAGTCCCCAGCACGCTCCCTGTGCAAACAGGTTGTCACGTTATTCCGTCGGTCTTAGTTCACGATGTAACTACAGAAGAAACTCTTTGGTCATTTTTTGAGCGAGATGCTAACGGTCTAATCAGATTCAATGATCTATGCTAAGCTATGCTAAAAGTGCTTCCGCCAGACCCGGAGTTCGGCTGAATCGATTCGAAAACGGTAAAACTCAACTGTTTAACTCTAGGGGAGTTGGAAAATTAGCCTATTTTCAAAAAAAGTGGCGTGTTCCTTTAAAAGAGGTACGTTTTGCTAAAAAAAAAGGTCCTCACCAAAATAGTAAAATTTTGCCATATTAATAATAATAATTAATTAATTAATTTTAAACAAAATCTGTTAAAGACTGCTTAAAATGTATTAGTTTTCACATGCATATTTTCTTAAAGTTGACTTTAAATAGCAGGACTTCCAGCTCTATTAAAGCAGCTCAAAGCATTTAACACTGCAATTGTACAATGACCCCTAATCATCTAATAACTGCCATGACGCACATTATAAAGCAGCATATCATTATAAAGCAGCATATTAAAATAATAATGCCTTATAATCCCCAGCGAGCAAGTCAAAACGGAGTCATAAGATAGTGAGGAAGAAGGCACGAGAAGAAACCAAGTCCCAAATGCTGGATGACAAATGCAGACAAACATGCATGCATGCAAACATGCAACACATAAATCAGACGCAGAATATGTATAATAGTTCAATAAATGCAATGATTAAAGAATGTGATCTGCTTGTATTGTTTGTGAGGTAAGAGTCCATCCTGAGGAAATGTGATGCATGCATGCGAGCTGTGATGAGGAACATCCATGTTTTGATGATTATTGCTGAGCGCATGAATGATGAGCGATGAATGCATGATGGGCGATGATTATGGCTGAATGAATGATGAAGGCATGATGCATGATGATTCTGGCTCAAATTGTTTGGAAAGTGAGTGTCTGCTCGGACTCACTAGTGTTCTGACGCCGTATTGCTTCTCCACCTTCTCTTTGAGCTGTTTAAAACACGCCTCCAAACGCTCGTGGAACGGTCGAAGGGCCTCCGTCACCTTCTCTCCGTGGATACGAACTCCTTCAGCCAGGTTCGGGATCTGAATGACACACACACACACACACGCAAGCAAAAAAGTTAAGCCACAATGTTAAAGGGGTGGTTCCGTGTTTTTTTTCTAGGCTTGGTTGTGTTTATGGGGCGCAGTATAACATGTCTTAATACTTCTTTTTTTTTTTAAACACCCTGCTTCCTGCTTCTGTGAAGCCCATCCCTCCGAAAAACGCAATGGTCTTAGATTGGTTAGATGGCCAAATGTAGTTTGGAGTTCTGCAACAGCTCTTTCTCTTTCGTAATGACTGTTGCGTGTTCGCGGGGGCAGTGTTTATGTTAATAGCAAAGGTTTATGATGTCACCAACCCGGGAAGAAGCTTGTTGTAGTCCAAACCGGCCGTTTTTTTGTAGGCAATAAACTGCCATAACTTTAAAAGACAATATCTCCGTTTGCATTGAACTTTCAGCGCTGTACCTTTGCAGATACTGTTTATGCTCAAGCAGCAACATTACACACTAACTAAAGTTAAAAAAAGTGAAATCGCATGCAACCACCCCTTTAAAGGGCTCCCATTATGCTTTCTTTTTTTTTTTTTACATGTTCAGCTTTCTTAAATGTGTGATGTTGCTTTTGAGTATGAAAAAGGTCTGCAAAGTTACAAAGCAAAGTCACCCAAAAAGGCAGTTATTCTCTATATCAGCGGCATTGTTTATGAACTCCCTGAAACGCCTCCATTGTAGTCTTGAGTTTTCTTAAGTCACAATATTCCTCATTTAAATAATTCCCGCCAAAGGCATACGCAAAATAAAGAGGCAGGCCTGGTTGAGTTAGTCTTCATTTCACAAACACACTGGAAGTGCTTGACCAATCACAGCACAATGGTCCAGCCGACCTATCAGAGCACATTGTGCTTCTCAGAAGGAGGGGCTTCATAGAGACAGGAACTAAACAGAGAGATACTGACAGACTGGGAAGAGAGGAGCTGCAACAATGGAGAATACTGTGTGTGTTTTTTAAACATTCAAGCATGAAAACCAATTTTAGTAGACCCCAAAAACAAAAGGCAGCAGCTATTTGGGAACCAAAATAGCAAATATATTATATTTACACTAAGTGAGAAATAGCAATATATTCTATTTACACTATGTAAAAATAGCAGTATTGTCTTTGCAATAAGTGTAGTAGCTAGATGCTATTTATACTTATAAATAGTGGCAGGTACTATTTGCACCTCAGTGTTGTTGTACATTAAACTTTATGCAATAATAACAGTGCGTAAATTATTATATTTATTAAAATTATTAAATGGATGCCACCTCATTAGAACAATATAGCCCTCCCTGCACCTAACCCATAAACATTTTATTATTAAACACACATTAGACACTTTATTTCCACTTTTCAAAAACAATTTTGCCTTTCCGATCTGATGATGGAAAAAGGGAGCATGGTGAAGGTTGGATTAAAACATGGGTCGATTTGCATCAAACCTTTCTGCCTTAACCCTACACTATTGCTACTATTAACAATCCTGTAACGTCTGTAATTTTGTCTGGCCCAACCAGACGTCAGTGGGCAGAGTAAGTGTAAATAGCCTCTGCCAACGAGACGGGCTATTTACACTTTTAGTGTAAATAGACACTCCGAAAACAAAATCAAGACTTTGTAAAAGGGCATAATAGGTCCCCTTTACAGGGGACACATCATGAAAATCGGACTTTTTCCGTGTTTAAGTGCTGTAATCAGGTCCCCGGGTCATCTACCTAGCCAGGCTCCGCCCTCCTACGTTCTTCTGCTCAATTTTCATTTTCCTTCAGTACTCCGTCTACATTCTCTGGTTTTCTCCGGTCAAATTTTAACCGGTCCAATCAGCGAACAGAGGGAGTGGCTGAGAACGATGACGTCGATTGTCGAGTTTGAGATGACATACGACCAAACGTTAGCGATTGGTTATGGCAGATCCAGAGTGGCTCTGGGCAGATCCAATAGTTTTAATCTTCAACAGAGTACCCGCCTTAAAGGAAGTTAACGCTTGTCAATGGAGAGTGGTCAGACTCTCTGTACAAATGAAATGTACGGTGAGAGTCTGGTATGACCAGGCTAGCATCTACCAACCCAGAAAACATGAAACTTTGTTTTGGTAAGACTTTCTCTGCCAGCATGTGAAGAAACGAGCCACTCAGATTCTCTCCCCTTCTGATGTAGGAACTAGGAAGCGGATCTATTATAATATTCCCGCCCCTTAATCTGCACGTTTCCACCCACGTCGCCACTATCTTGTTTTTGCAAACAAGACCCGTGTGTGTATTTGACAGTTTAAACGCAACAAAAAATGTGAAAGAAATTACTCACAAGGCTTGACGTCTGAGAGCCAGTTGTCTGTGCGCGTGTGCTTCAGACGAGTGCGCTCAGAAAACAATCCATTAGAAGTTTAAACAAATAGTTTTAAAATGCGTGGAAATAATAAACTTTAATGATGAAAGAAGAACTATTCTATCCATGAGAGTGGTTTTGATCTATATCGCGATCAACCAGATGTCTTGTTAGTATTTGGCAGAGAATCAAATCTAGGCACGAACTGTGTGGAGAGGGGGCGGCACGCAGCAGCTCATTTGCATTTAAAGGCACATGCACGAAAACTGACTGCAGTCAGAAATCGGTATTTACAACATGGATTTATAAAATGATCTGTGAGGCATTCTAAGCTGAAACTTCACAGACACATTCTGGGGACACCTGAGACATAAATTATATCTTAAGAACATGGGCATAGTAGGTCCCCTTTAAGTCAAAATCACAGCATTCACTCCAAAAAGCCAACTTTACTAATCGACTATTTGTTTATTGTGCCTGACTAACCCCTACTCCCCACGACGGAGTGAGACGTGCGGCTCTTCTGGACTGATTTACCGAAGCCTCTCTGTTGCCTGTGAATCAAGCGCAGTGCTTCACCTCGGCCTGAAATATCACTTTGAGGTTCAATTTTCTTTCTTCTACATAAAACCTCTGGCCTGACAGACACATAAAATAGGAAAACAGCCACTAAAGCACAGGCGCTGGGTTTATTTGCAAGCCACAGAGAAAGACGGATAATATTACACAGGATTTAAAACAAACCTTTGTGCACAAGCATTCATCACACAATGAACTGCGTTCTCTCGTCTGCGACTCAAAGAGTCTCCTGCTAATCTGTATGTACAGAGAGAAGTGTAATGCACCACCATCAGACGGATACAGTAGTGCTGAACACACACACACACACACACACACACACACACACACACACACACACACACACACACACACACACACACACACACACACACACACACACACACACACACACACACACACACACACACACACACACACACACACACACACACACACACACAGAACTGCTCCGCTAATTGCAAGGAGAAGTGTTGCTGTCTCCAGACATTAGGAGAGCATGAAGTCAGAGGAAATCAGAGGGCTATAAAGATGAGATATTTCTGAATCAAATAAAGTCCAACGAGGTTCAGGTTCAACTGATGCAATGCAGTGCAATGGAGAGGAGCACTTTCTCTGACATGTTCATCAACCATGAAAGTAAAGACATCAAGCTTCTCTTCAAACTTCTGAAATATCTCAAAACAAAAAGATCATAATTGCCTGCTTTAACTGTGAAAGAACAGAAACACACTCCGCACAGGTGATTTGTTCTGAGGGGTTTACACTGCAAAAAGTGATTTTCTAACGACAATTTTCTAACAACAAGAACACACAACACACAAGTTTATTTTTCTGACCACATATCTGGCAGATATATGTTCATGTTTTAAGCTTAAACGTACTGTATTGTGATCCATTTAATTTTGTATCTCAAGTAATTGCCTTTACAATTTATGAATGACTAAATATCGCTACAGGGTTCTGGATGGTTGCCGAGTTATTTGCATTGACTCCTAGACAATTAGTTCCGCCACTGTTTGATGGCCTGTGTGGACTGATCACATGACTTGTGTTTTTTTCTACTACATGTGAGCCATAAATGACGTGAAAGAAAAAAAATGTTGTAGATGAAGACGGTTTATACTAATTAATTCTATGACGCCCTTCAGCCCTGATTACATTCACAATATAACACGACCTCTCCAAACTTACTGCGTAATTATATGGAGGAAAAATTCATATAGAGATGCACAGTTTGTTCAGACAATGTGCGTTGAGCCTCCTGCTGTACAACAGTCGTGACATTACAGGAGAGAGAGAGAGACAGAGAGGATTCCCACTTTAATAAGGGTTGTTAGCACCGCAGGGAATTTCTGAAGGAGACAGAGATATAGACAGATAGAGCGAGAGAGACAGAGCAGCAGCGCTTGTGTCTCCAGGGAAACCCAGACCTTTATAAAATGATCATAGTGACGGAATTCTGGGTAGGCGGCATAGCAACAAAACTGCTTTAAAAGGAGGCTGCCAAATCACACAAACACAACTACAAACATGCCTCATCAACTAACTTTGATTGGAAATAAAACAGATAAGCACATATGGACTCAAAATGAATAATTCAACATTCAAACGCAGAGCACGTCGATGCTTCCCTTCAGTTCCAACATTTCCCAGTAAGACATTATAGAACATGGTGCTGAAAAACACCCAAGGTCTTGAGTCAAATATATAGCTTGAATGGCTTGAAGTTGTTAGTAATCCCAAAGACCTTGCTTATTTTATATACTGTAGGTGTGCTTGATTAGGATTGGAGCTAAACACCCCTAGGATTGGACAACATGTTCTTTTCTTCTTCTCTGTTGTTCTTATCTTCTCTGCTATGCAGTTGCAATGGCATTGCTACTCTAAAAAATGGTGCTATGTGGCACTAAAAGTGGTTCTTGGCTCGTAATCATATGGGAACCACTTTTGGTGCTATATTTGAACATGTTCTATATATGTTCATCCTCAATAAACTCGTCTCTAGCGTGTTGCCTCCGGTCCTTCGAATATTCCGATCGATTATGACCTCTGACCTGTAAAGTTGCCAGAATAATAATAATAATAATAATAATCATACGCTGTTTGTTAATTGGCCAGAGGAGAACTGGCACCCCGACTGAGCCTGGTTTCTCCCAAGGTTTATTTTTCTCCATTAGGTCACCTGATGGGGTTTTGGTTTCCTTGCCACTGTTGCCTCTGGCTTGGCGTGCTCAGTTGGGGACACTAAATATTTCAACTAAACATCGAAATAAATCTAATTATTAAACTAAATTAACCATATAAACTAAATTACTGATCTAATTACTGATCTAAAGCCCACACTGCCACTGTATGATAATTGAAATTAACTCATGACATCACCGTTTTCTCCAGAATGGCAATACGGCTGAATAAAATTATGCTGCATTATTTTCCTGTTTAACACTGTAAAGCTGCTTTGAAACAATCTGCTTTGTTAAAAGTGCTATGTAAATAAAGTTGACTTGACTATATATGGTAGCGGTGCTATATAGCACCTCAGTCATCCTAAAGAACCGGCGAAGAACCACTGAAGCACCAAGATTGGTGCTATACAGCACTTAAAGAGGTTCTCCTATGATTACGAGCCAAGAACCACTTTTATTGCCATATAGCACCATTTCTTTTAGAGTGTGGTTTGCTTCCCAAAAATAAAGCTTCTATCATTTACCTATCTTCAAGTTGTTTCCATACAGTATTTCTATTTTTTGGCATATTTTTTCTTGTTAAAAAAATCTTGTCATGCCTAAAAATAACTTGAATGTAACTCTACACTCATTACGTGGACTCATGAATATGCAAATTAGTCCCGCTTCCACTCACTCACACCAGCTCAGAAATCCTCTCGATCAACTTTACTGTAGTCAACACTGCACAATGGCACTCATTCCAAAGTCGGGCACATAACAGTAATTAATATGATTAGCCTTTTGCTTGACTACGTTATCAAACAGCTATTAATGTGTTGCTAATGTTACACAAACCATGTTCCCATTCGCCATCTCAGTCTGCCTTCTAAAAAACAATATCCTTAGAAACGCTTTGAACATCAAAGAATATGGAAAAGGCATATAGTTCATCATAACATCGTATATACACAAATTTTCATATCAACAGAAAAACATACCCAGATAAACCTGGCTACTCTTGAGACTCCCTGCTTCACAGCATAGTTAATGACATGCTAAAGCCCGCCCACACATTGACGTGATTGGTTATACGTTTGTGACGTCAGAAATGCCAGAGATTTCAAACCGCGTTTTTGAGACCGTCTTTGGTTCACTGCAGTTTTAAGTAGAAAATACTCTGCAATAATGTTGACTTGTGAATTTGCAAATGGTTTGTCTTAAAGCATAATAAAAACAACACAGAGACATACACTCACCTAAAGGATTATTAGGAACACAACACTAATACAGTGTTTGACCCCCTTTCCCCTTCAGAACTTAATTCTACGTGGCATTGATTCAACAAGGTGCTGAAAGCATTCTTTAGAAATGTTGGCCCATATTGATAGGATAGCATCTTGCAGTTGATGGAGATTTGTGGGATGCACATCCAGGGCACGAAGCTCCCGTTCCACCACATCCCAAAGATGCTCTATTGGGTTGAGATCTGGTGACTGTGGGGGCCATTTTAGTACAGTGAACTCATTGTCATGTTCAAGAAACCAATTTGAAATGATTTGAGCTTTGTGATGGTGCATTATCCTGCTGGAAGTAGCCATCAGAGGATGGGTACATGGTGGTCATAAAGGGATGGACATGGTCAGAAACAATGCTCAGGTAGGCCATGGCATTTAAACAATGCCCAATTGGCACTAAGGGGCCTAAAGTGTGCCAAGAAAACATCCCCCACACCATTACACCACCACCACCAGCCTGCACAGTGGTAAAAAGGCATGATGGATCCATGTTCTCATTCTGTTTACGCCAAATTCTGACTCTACCATCTGAATGCCTCAACAGAAATCCAGACTCATCAGACCAGGCAACATTTTTCCAGTCTTCAACTGTCCAATTTTGGTGAGCTTGTGCAAATTGTAGCCTCTTTTTCCTATTTGTAGTGGAGATGAGTGGTGCCCGGTGGGGTCTTCTGCTGTTGTAGCCCATCCACCTCAAGGTTGTGCGTGTTGTTGCTTCACAAAGGCTTTGCTGCATACCTCGGTTGTAACGAGTGGTTATTTCAGTCAAAGTTGCTCTTCTATCAGCTTGAATCAGTCGGCCCATTCTCCTCTGACCTCTAGCATCAACAAGGCGTTTTCGCCCACAGGACTGCTGCATACTGGATGTTTTTCCCTTTTCACAGCATTCTTTGTAAACCCTAGAAATGGTTGTGCGTGAAAATCCCAGTAACTGAGCAGATTGTGAAATACTCAGACCGGCCCGTCTGGCACCAACAACCATGCCACGCTCAAAATTACTTAAATCACCTTTCTTTCTCATTCTGACATTCAGTTTGGAGTTCAGGAGATTGTCTTGACCAGGACCACACCCCTAAATGCATTGAAGCAACTGCCATGTGATTGGTTGATTAGATAATTGCATTAATGAGAAATTGAACAGGTGTTCCTAATAATCCTTTAGGTGAGTGTATAAACAACATTAAAAACTTGATTTTCACCACAAGGGGTCTAAGATATTCTGATGTTTTTAGAATGTTGCTATAGGCTTGCTAGGGTGTTATGACTGAACAGTTGAGCTTGTTCTATTCATGCCAATAGCATTGTCCACAAACTACTATATAATAACAGTATAAATCTGCTTATAAAGTTTGTTGGGTAGGACTCTATAACAATAAATATATTTAGGACTATGCAAAAGTTAAAAAGTAAAATTGGAGCAATTATGCACTTATTATGCATGAAGCGCACTGGAGACATCTGAGATAGTCTGAGTTCATCTGGAGCTCATGTACAAGCCTAAATTCTTGTGAAAGTGTCCACACACAGGCACTTATGAAGTCGCATTCATATTACATGGTTCAAGCGGCCCAATTCAGATTTTTTCCTCCCGTGTGGCACAGATCAGATATGATCCACAAATCAGTAAGCAGAATAAAAGCACATGGATTCTGATATTCTCAGATCGTTTTCAGGCGTCATTTATTGTGGAAATAAATCTGATATGAATCGGATAAATGCATTTGCGTCTGCCATGTAAGCAGACATATTGGATATTCCCATCAATGCTTCCCTATACCCTCAAATAGGACATTATTTGAGGGGACAGCCATTTGTAGTGGTGTCTGAAACCATAGTAGACATTAACGAGTGCACTCATTCAATCCCATAATGCACCACAATAACGAGTGTACAACCGATATACACTAAATGGCTAGATAATACCCATAATGCACTGAGGTCGTGCCGAATGAATTCTTGCGCCTCGTCAGAAGATGCCTGAATTATTCATCCATCAATCCATTTTCCGTGGACCTGCTGGTCCAATGTGGGTTCAGTGTAATATCATACAGTTATAAAATCTTTTTTAAGTGATTACTAAATTGTTTAATGAGGTTTATACATGCTAGTTTACATGACAGAATTCAAGATAAATCTTTTCATTACTACTGGAGCTGCCAGTTTCAGCAAACATAAACTATGCAAAAGTGGCAGCCCTTCCAGCGCACCCGTGTCCAAATTCACTCACTCGTCTTCATTCACTCTTTCAAGTGGATATATTAGTGGAGTAATGTAGGGAATAGTGAATGAGGGTATAGGGGGCGATTTCAAACACATCCACGGAAACTCAGGCGGACACCAACCTCGATCACATGACTCTTTTCAATGGCACAATGGAGGATGAAGGCTCATCCCAGTGTTTTGCTGACCTTTAAAGAAAGCAAAAGCTTGTGTAATTTTTGACTGCACTAATTGCAAATCGCTCTGTT
This sequence comes from Romanogobio albipinnatus, assembly GCA_023566225.1. Lineage (NCBI taxonomy): Eukaryota > Metazoa > Chordata > Actinopteri > Cypriniformes > Gobionidae > Romanogobio > Romanogobio albipinnatus. The sequence goes on along the minus strand of CM042257.1, from coordinate 4,548,840 downwards.
TCGCTGCCAGCTTCTTGAGTTGTTTTGCCAAGTGTAGAGTGTAAATGCAGATATGGGTCACTTCTAAAAGAAGATGCAAGCTGGATGTCAAAAAAATCGGATGTAGTCAACAATTCGGAATTGGGCCTCAAGACCTGCAGTGTAAATGGGACATGACTGTTTTTGCATTGTTTATGACAATGCAAGCCGCACAACTCTGGCATTTTTTACATGCATCACCACACAATCCTTCAACCCAGCGCCGGACTCCCACGGTGAATGCTTGTCATTAACATACTAAACTCACCAGGTCCTTGTGTTACCTCCCCAGTTGAAGTCCCCGCACCTGCCACACTAAAGTGTTTTTCTCATTTCTAACATGAATGGAGCGGAGCAAACAAAAGCACCTGACATCTGTGAATAACAGCTCCGTCTCTGTGAGAGGGCCGCACATTCACACAGATTAGCAGAGCCGCAAATAAAAGAGACCAGGGCAGTCGGCCCAAATGGAACAAAGAGGGGAAAGCAAACTTAATCAAAAGCTCAAATCTGCAGGGGGATTGTCCTGCCTTTTTCACCGCTGTTTACATGACTTCTGTGTCAGCCGGTATGACAAAGCATCGATAGCGGTGTGTGAAAAACGTACATGAGGCCTGTTCTACCTTCAGGACGACCCGCATTGATCGCCATATCTTGCAAAAAAAGTGGCTTTCGGCCCCTCATGTGCTGTCAAACACAAACTCTACAGTTCTATCATTAATGTTCATCATCTGAGCTGAACTATCATATCTATAACAATTAAACGTTACAGTGTAAATAATGATATTTGTGGTAAGAAGGCATCAGTAAGAACGCATGTCTGAGAAAACGGAGGATAAGATAAAGCTTTTAAACTGTGTTTCATCAACAATTGATCTGTGCAACTCAGCTTGTCGCCCCTCTTTTTTGGAGGAACACTACACACGCGCAGATCTGCGTCTTTAAAACACATCTGAGGTAAGACAAAGGAAGAGACATATTTCATTTTCTGACAGGATGACAGCTGCTGTAGTTCATCTGATGCAAATGTCCTGACCTGACAGGGATCCATGGGAAAAAAGAAAGTGTTACAGTCAAAAACAACAAGACTGATACATTCAACAAATGATAAAATATGAGAAAAATTATATCAGTGAAGTACTATTACAAACACACTGTACATTTATAAATGAACATTAACCTAGATGACTACTGTAAATAGCTTTTAGTTGAATTCTTAATGAAATGTTAACAAATTGAACCCCTAACGTAAATTTTGTCTAATATTTATTTATTTAGCTTGAGATGTCAAACACATTATAGTTGGTCTCAGAGAATATTTAAAGGGGTCCAATAATTCCCCTTTTTACAAGATGTAAAATAAGTCTCTGATGTCCCCAGAGTGTGTATGTGAAAATGGTCACTTTTTGAGGGTGAGCAAAACGCGCCATTTTTGTGTGGGGTCCCTTTAAATGCAAATGAAGAAGCGCTTTAAAGAAGAGGGCGGAGCTTCAAGAGCTTGCGTTAGTAGCTCCGATTACCTCACGCAGACACACACTGAAAATGTCTGAAACTGTTCAGGCTTTTATGTTCAAACTGGATTCGGGCAATGATGGAGAGACTCAAGAAGAAGTGACAACATGTAGAATGAGACAGGACGTCTATGAATGGTTGGTTGATGAATTTATGTAGCTGACGTGGAGTTAACTCATTGATTAGCATATTCTGTCATCATTATCTATAAATCGCTCGTGTGGGAACTGTTGTAAGATGCACAGAGTCAGAGAATATCTGCTGCATGAAGAGAGAACAGGTATAGTTTAGATTAATTACGGTTATTATTTGTGTTGTCATCTTGCTTTAATGACATGCTATTGCATTTGTGTTCGTACTATATTGCAGTAAAGGTGAAAAGACGATTGCAACAGCTTGAGCAGACTTCACCCTGTACATGCTACCACTGGGAGATATTATTAGGAAGCATGGAGTTAGTTTTCATTGTTATGCTGATGATACTCAGCTCTATATTTCTTCACGCCCTGAAGAAACTTTTTATAAGAAACGATAATTTCCTGCAACTCAATTCAGAAAAAAATGAATTTTTAATTACTAGACAAAAAAGCTCCACAAGTAGTAACCTAGAATACTGTCTAACACTTGATGGCTGCTCTGTCAAGTCTTCGTCGTCAGTGAGGAACCTGGGTGTGCTCTTTGATACCAATCTTTCATTTGAAAGCCACGTTTCTAGCATCTGTAAAATTGCATTCTACCATCTTAAAAATATATCTAAATTACGGCTCATGCTCTCAATGCAAAATGCTGAACAGTTAGTTCATGCGTTCATGACCTCAAGGCTAGATTATTGTAATGCTCTACTGGGTGGTGGCCCTGCTCGCTTAATAAATAAACTCCAGCTGGTCCAAAACGCAGCAGCTCGAGTACTTACTAGAACCAGGAAGTATGACCATATTAGCCCAGTTCTGTCAACACTGCCTATTAAACATTGCATACATTTTAAAATCTTGCTTATTACTTACAAAGCACTAAATGGTTTAGCTCCCCAATACTTGAGCGAGCTCTTAACACATTATACTCCATCACGTCTACTGCGCTCTCTAAACTCTGGCCAGTTGATAATACCGAGAATATCCAAATCAACTGCAGGCGGTCGATCCTTTTCCTATTTAGCACCTAAACTCTGGAACAGTCTTCCTAACATTGTACGGGAAGCAGACACACTCTGTCAGTTTAAATCTAGACTAAAAACACACCTCTTTTCTGTCTTTTCAATGAATTGATTGTTAGGCTGCATTAACTAGGTCAGCCGGAACCGGGAACACTTCCCATAACACCTGATGTACTCGTTACATCATCAGAAGAATGGCATCTACGCTAATGATAGTCTCTCTGTTTTATCCCGAGGTTTACTGCAGTCAGCCGGATCCGGGCCGTATCCAGATCAGATGGTGGACCTGCGCCCAGACAAGACCAACGCATGACCCTGAAGTGTCTGCAGAGACCGTGTCAATTAGACTCCCCTGAAATTGCATCGTCGACACGGCATCCTCAATAAACCCGTCTCCAGCGTGATGACTCCGATTGTTCGAATATTACAATTTAATAATTCTTAAATCGATATGTCATCCTTAATAAACCCCTCTTCGGCGTGTTGCCTCCGATCCTTCGAATATTCCGATCTATTATGAGCTCTGACCTGTAAAGTTGCCAGAATAATAATCATACACTCTTTGTTAATTGGCCAGAGGAGAACTGGCACCCCGACTGAGCCTGGTTTCTCCCAAGGTTTATTTTTCTCCATTAGGTCACCTGATGGGGTTTTGGTTTCCTTGCCACTGTTGCCTCTGGCTTGGCGTGCTTAGTTGGGGACACTAAATTTTTCAACTAAATATCCAAATAAATCTAATTATTAAACTAAATTAACCATATAAACTAAATTACTGATATAATTACTGATCTAAAGCCCACACTGCCACTGTATGAAAATTGAAATGAACTGATGGCATCACTGTTTTCTCTAGAATGGCTATACGGCTGAATAAAATTATGTCGCATTATTTTCCTGTTTAACACTGTAAAGCTGCTTTGAAACAATCTGCATTGTTAAAAGCGCTATATAAATAAGGTTGACTTGACTCCCAAATGTGCTCGACTCCAACAACTCTTCCTCTTCTTAACATGTCTTCACCCCCTTTGTTGCGTGTTCCCGGGGGCGGGGTTTATGTAAATTTTAGGTTTAGTGATGTCACCAACCTGTGAATAAGCTCATTGTAGTCCCTACCAGTCGTTTGTTGTAGTCCTTAAAAAGCGATTTCTTTAAAAGAAAATATCTCCTTTTGCTTTGAACTTTGTAACTTTGCAGATGTTGCTTGTGCTCAAACAGCAACATGACACACTAACTAAAGAGATCATAATCAACCACCCCTTTAAAATATTCCTAGACATCAAACAACAAAGCAAAGGCTCAAAACTTGCTGCCATCTCCTGCAAGATGAGACACCGTGTTAATAAATCTTTACACACGGGAAGCTACAGAATCATGTTTATCCAGCACACACACACACATTAGCAGATGTGGTGAAGTACAGACAGGTTTGTTTTCCGTACCACGGACATCCTGGTACAAACTATCTGTAGAGTTACATCAATACCTCACATCTGTTCTGCTCACGGTCGTTACATTTCTGTCCACGTCCCTAAAGCAAACGAGTCCTTCAATAACCATTATGCAACAGAAGCGTTTATTTACTGAGAGTAACTATATACGACACGCGCCTGGACCAGACAAACAGCCTGAACGTTGGGACAGCTGGTCACACTGATGACTATCCATCACACGCAGGACCGTCAAATAAGTGAAAGTCAAAAAGAAGACATAAAACTGCTCTCTGGTAAAATGTGTGTTCCCACACGTTTTGACCAATGCATTTCCAGCCCTCTAAATCCTCTAAAATTAAGACATAAAAAGCCTAAATATCACTATTAATACAATATAATATGAAAAAGGGGTGTGAAGAGGAGAACTGAAAATCTGTTTAATTCTCTAAAAATGCTGCCAAAAAGAGGCCCCCGTGAGTGCTTTATGTTTGTGGGGTGCACAGAACTTTTTTCGTTCATCTTCTTTTCTCTTGAACATGATAAGATGATGTTCCATTTTATTTTTAATACTGCTTAATTTTTTCTGGATCCGTTTTTTCCGTTAGATTTTTTTTGGGACTTCATTTTAATGGTTAAATTAAACTTTTAAAAGCATGTCTAGTTAATTGAAATCATGAACGTTTACCAACAAATCACATGCTTAAGGCCCTACGAAATATATTAGTTTTTTTTCTCAAATTCCGTTTCATTTTTACCAAAGTCTGTTTTCTGTTTTAAGTTTTCTGGATTCCATTCCAAATTGTAATAATTAAAAAGCATGTTTTTTTGTTTTGTTTTTTTTAAATATTTTTTTTATATATAGGCCTAATATGTTAATAAATTCTGTGTTGTGTATCGGTTCTGGTAATCAAATGAAGACAGAAAACATTCATTTTAATGTTTTAATCATAAGAAATTAAACAAACTGTTTTGTCAAACAATGTGCTGCACAATGAGTTTTACTGTTAAAAAATGAAAACATTGAAGAAAAATTGCCATGAAGACCATTGAGTTTCTGTGTGTTTATAATATGACGATAGTTTTTCTCAAATGAAAAGGTAAAATGCTGATGAAATGATTCTCAGTTCATGCATTCATGTCGCAGAGGCTGAAAACACAGTGTCACACGCAGACACGCAGAACATGCAGGATTTTCTTGCAGTTTAATATTCACAGACACTAGTCTATATCATGGATTCATTTATCGGTACTGACCTGCTTTTTATTTATTCATCAAAAATTTGACAAATTCTGTGACATTCCTGTAATACAGTAAATTTCGTTTTTATGACTGCTTTCCACGATTCCATACCCGTTTTCTGCATCACAGAAATCATATGGCCCTAGAAAAAGCCAACTAGACAGACATTTAACAACTAATAATTAACACACTTATCATCATGATCTTACCAGAGATGGAGAAAAATTCTACTCCAGTAAGTAAACGTGTCCCTGTCTCCAGAAATATTGATACTCACAAGCTCTTCCCTCCACATTTTCTGCTGCGCATCCTTTTATTTTTACCACGTATGCGCACCAGTTATGTACACCCTTATTTATGTTACAGGGCTGTTGAAAGCTTGATTGTGATTGGTTGACAAACTTTCTAAATTTTCAGGGAAACACACGGCTAAAGTAGTTCCAAGCAGGTAATGACCGCATTACAGTTCCATATCCCTTCACTAATTGATTTCAGGTTATTTCAAAAGGTCCTTACAGACGACAACAGCAAAATAACCAAAACCCACAATGACACTGACCAAGCAAAAAGATATTAGGGCTGCACGATTAATCACAATTAAACAGAACGTGGTTTGGCAAAGGCTGATTATTTAATGCGCAGCTTCTTATAATAATAATTAATAACAATAATTTGTTACATTTATATAGCGCTTTTCTGGATACTCAAAGTGCTTTACATATAGAAGGAGGTGGGGGGGATCTCCTCAACCACCGCCAAAGTGCAGCATCCACCTGGATGATGTGACGGCAGCCATATTGCGCCAGAACGCCCACCACACACCAGCTGATTGGTGGAGAGGAGACAGAGTGATGAAGCCAATCAGGATGATTAGGAAGCCATGATGGACAGAGGCCAATGGGCAAATTTGGCCAGGGACAAAATATACATCTCTCTCCCATTTTGAAGGACAACATTGGATTTTTAATGACCAGAGAGAGTCAGGACCTCGGTTTAATGTCTCATCCGAAGAACGGTGCTTATTGACAGTACAGTGTCCCCATCACTATACTGGGGTGTTAGGATCCACACAGACCACAGGGTGAGCGCCCCCTGCTGGCCTCACTAACACCTCTACCAGCAGCTACCTAGTTTTCCATTCCAGTTACTGACCAGGCTCAGCCCTGCTTTAGCTTCAGTGGGAAACCAGTCTTGAGCTACAGGGTGATATGGCTGGCCTTCTAAGTGAAGCACGACTGTGATCAGCCGTAAATGTTGCTCCATCTGAAAGCCAGAGGGCGCTCTCACGCAGGGTACTCCAAATATGCGCCGCAGAAGTACAATAGCGCACGTCATTCCAGGAAATCCCTATGAACATCATACTATCGGTGAGCTGAATAAACAGAAGATTGAAACGCTTTGATTGACAAAACATGTCTAAATGCTTCTCACGTTTGGAAAGATGTTCGTTGCTTTTTCAAATGCACGTTATAAACGACTCATACGCAGTGATTTCAGATGGAGCAGCATTTACTACTGACCACAGAGCTGTCCTGCACTGACAAAAAAAAAATTGTATTCGCTACCTTTGCGATATCACAGTCGCGATAAGCCAAATCAGTTTAAGCACGATTTCTTGTTAATTGCGATTAATCACGCAGCCCTAATAAATGTAACAAACAATATGATAAAAATTCTAACTTTCCCCCCAAAGAAATTACATTCCATTATCAATAGAAAACACACTCCCTTTTCTCTCGCTCTCTCTTCCATACAAACTCGGTATCAAGGTAGTGACGTCACTGTTTTGAAGCAGTTAAACTTATAGCTTCGCTATTAGTAGAGACACTGCTGTCCAAGACACATACTTTTAAGTCCATCAATCTCTCTCCATTAGTCTGCTTATCAATGGCTCAATTCTCCATTACTAGCTCTAAAAAACATTTTGGAATTAGCAACACAAGCGTGGGAAGAGATGCGTAAGAAATTAGTCCTACACACAAGAGAGTTTTGAGGGCAAAAACCTGACAAATGTCTTGAAATAAAACGTCTGAACAATGTCTTGAGGCATGGCAACCGTAGTACAAGCGGAATAATTGACTCCGGGCCGTTAAATGATTAGAAAAATAATGCATGCCTCAATTATTCTTAACGCATGACAGATGTTACTGCGGAGAGATATATTCCCCATTAAACAGCTACAAATTAAACTTTATCAGCGTTAAGATCATCTCCAGTAGATCTCTATCTCGCACACACACACACAATCTCATGTGCAAGACAGCAGAAGGATTTGACGTGTTTCTCTGTAACCATCACCACTGTTCTGACTGAGTAAAGAGAGATAAAATACTTTAGATCTGATGATAAAGTCAGTTTCCAGCACCAGACACGTGCTGCTTCACCCAACATGTGGATGTACGTCAGTATATCCCCGGGAGACTTTCCTTTAAATAAAACCTCACGCTGGATATTTATACTGCATGACAGATGCTTTAAGATCTTCTGAAGAACTGTGATCTCACATCTTGCATGCTAGTTATGAAAACGTGTGAAAAAAGTTATGGTTAGAAGAAAAAAAAACTATACAGCATTCTTTGAAAAGGAAAGTTTGGATTGATTTAAGAAAATGCATCAAATTTACCAATGGTAACAGCATGTTACTACTGAACTTTAAATCAGACACGTTATTAGCGCAATATTCTCATACCTGTTGGTCACGTGACCAAGCGAAAGATGTTGGTAGTCAAATAAAAAAATTGCATTTAAAAAATGCTTTATATTATGTATCACCAGCAAATCATAGCAAACACCTTAAGACATGCACTGATTATATATCATTACCTGCCAGGCAATCAAATCCTTCAGCCTTTCAATCTTCTCCTGGTCATTTGCATGTTCCTGGACGTATTTCTCAGTGAAAAAGGCCTATAGATGATAAAACAACAACTTTAAGTATAAAAAAAACAACAAACAACCCCCCCCCCCCCATAAAAAAAACCCTTTAAATATAAACTACTGTAACTACTTCAAAATGAAGACATTTATAATGTTACAAAATATTTCTATATTTCAAAAAAACACATACCACGGTTTCCACAAAAATATGAAGCAGCACAACCGTTTTCAACATTGATAATAATCATAAATGTTTCTTAAGCTGCAAATCATCATATTAGAATGATTTCTGAAGGATCATGATACACTGAAGACTGGAGTAATGATGCTGAAAAATTGAATAAATTATATTTTAAAAGATATTACAGAAGAAAACTACGGAGCCCCCCTAGTCCCACTTTGTCAAAAAAAAATTATTATAACTATCTCGTGGCCTCAAGATACTAAATCGTGGCCTCAAGATACTAACTCGTGGCCTCAAGATAGTAACTCGTGGCCTCAAGATAGTAACTCGTGGCCTCAAGATAGTATCTCGTGGCCTCAAGATAGTATCTCGTGGCCTCAAGATAGTAACTCGTGGCCTCAAGATAGTATCTCGTGGCCTCAAGATAGTAACTCGTGGCCTCAAGATACTAAATCGTGGCCTCAAGATACTAACTCGTGGCCTCAAGATAGTATCTCGTGGCCTCAAGATAGTATCTCGTGGCCTCAAGATACTAACTCATGGCCTCAAGATAGTATCTCGTGGCCTCAAGATAGTATCTCGTGGCCTCAAGATACTAACTCGTGGCCTCAAGATAGTATCTCGTGGCCTCAAGATAGTATCTCGTGGCCTCAAGATAGTATCTCGTGGCCTCAAGATAGTAACTCGTGGCCTCAAGATAGTATCTCGTGGCCTCAAGATACTAAATCGTGGCCTCAAGATACTAACTCGTGGCCTCAAGATAGTATCTCGTGGCCTCAAGATAGTATCTCGTGGCCTCAAGATAGTATCTCGTGGCCTCAAGATACTAACTTGTGGCCTCAAGATACTAAATCGTGGCCTCAAGATACTAACTCGTGGCCTCAAGATAGTATCTTGTGGCCTCAAAATACTAACTCGTGGCCTCAAGATAGTATCTCGTGGCCTCAAGATACTAACTTGTGGCCTCAAGATACTAAATCGTGGCCTCAAGATACTAACTCGTGGCCTCAAGATAGTATCTTGTGGCCTCAAAATACTAACTCGTGGCCTCAAGATAGTATCTCGTGGCCTCAAGATAGTATCTTGTGGCCTCAAGATAGTATCTCGTGGCCTCAAGATAGTAAAGTGTCTGACACATGGACCCTTTGTTATTAAACTGAACCCTGTAGTGCAAAACTTCACATTCTGTGCAATATTCTCTGTTTTAATATTCAGTGTGCAATATAGTTTCCTGCAGTTCTGCTTCAATTTATTTACTAGTACTGTTCATCACAATTATGTTACAGTAATGTAAATCTTGTAGGCTGCATATCCATAGTTCTTTATAATTCTTCTTCATATTTTATAGCCTATATGTATACTTTTTACATGTATATACTTGTTTATTTACTAACTTCTATTATTATTTATATTCCTTTAAATGTCTTTATGTGCACATCAACTGTGACACAAGAATTGTTCCCCGGGTTATTAATAGCATCAATAAAGATCAATAAAGTATTTCTGATTCTGATTTTAAGTTAGCCTATAGTGGAGTGTGCAGATTGGTTCATTAATTATTGAAGTGTTTCACATTGTGGTAGTTTTGAATGTAAGAAAAGCATGTGTCCGTGTAGCCTACGAAAAAATGCCAGCAGAGGGCGTTCTAGGCTTAGGTCATGCTACCTCCGTCTGTTATTACAGTTTTTTACAATCGCTATGATAATGTTTTCCATAAATTTTAACAAATTTCCTAAACTCTTAAGACAGTTAGCACAACATCCATCTCTGTAGGCTATACAATTCACACATTTATTGTTGCTTTAAGATCATATTTCATTACAGTTTCTTACAATCGCTATGACAAATTTGTCAACACTTTTAACAAATTTCCAAAACTCTTAACGCACCAACACACCTACAACACACAATTGGCAAAACGGTTAATTTCATGCTCAAAATCACATAGTGTGTTATTTTATTCAGAAAATTTGTGTTAGAGTTTAGTTTACAATAACACAATACACATAAACTGCATTATTTTATGTGTCAGGTCTGCCCTTATACAATAGACAGTGTATTTTATTGATCATAGATTGTGTCTTTTGAAGCCCCTATATATTTTTTTTTGTTGGGTTTTGTAAATGCATGCATTTTTGTTTATTTTGCTGCAGAAATTTGATACAAAAAATGAATGTCCCATCTCAGAGTAGCTTTATAGAATGCCCTTCAGTTTTATTTCATTGTCAGCAATCACCATGTTAATAATCATCATAGTTCCTGATCTTCATTTAGGAGCTTTCCTCTGCCCCCTGAGGGAGAGAGGTGTTGAATCCTTAGATAGACAAAATACAGTTACATATAGAGACCAGAGTCATACAGTCACTGTAATACATGGTAAAAGTATTTACACTTTGCAGTAGAAGCCCTTATACAATATCATACCTGTTGGTTTCTAGAAAAAATATGGATAATGGATGCCACTGTGTCCCGGCTGAGATTTGACTGTACTCGTTCACCAGCCTCTCTGAATGATAGCATGTGGTTTATGACATGGTCTATGATATTAGCTCTTATTTCATCAGTTACCCTAATTCTGGCCCTTCTTTGAGCGCTGCCATGCATTCTAACTCCTCAATCTCTACCTTGTCCTTTTCCAGGCATTCCTCTCCCTTGCTCTTGTCCCACTCCTCTCCCTTGTCCTGGTACTCATATTCCTCTCCCTCATGAAGGCATTTTTCTTACTTTCTTTTTGTTGCTCTATATTGTTCCTTTTCGACAAGATAATACCAAAGATGTCCTCTTTTATACCATATGGCCTTGTGATTGAAAGAACATCAACACCTGAACAATTCCTAGATGGGAATCAGCTGTGATTTATATATTTGCATAACTTCAATGGGCTGTTTCTCAGTATCAATGGAATAAAATACAGGGGATATAGTTGTGTTTCAATTCACAGTATAGACAGCTGTTCATTTTGACTTTAGCCTATAAGGTTAGGTTTAGAACATGGTGTTATCTGTTCTGACATACAGTGTTAAAGCATTGGTAAATTTGGCAGTACAAATTCATTGTTTTGGTCTTGGTTGAGCTTGTGTGTATAAGAAGTTCAAGCATTTTAAATTTGTGTTAACTGTTTGCATTTTGTGTAAAAGCAACAATACATGTGTTAATTGTATAGCCTACAGAGACAGATGTTGTGCTAACTGTCTTAAGAGTTTAGGAAATTTGTTAAAATTAATGGAAAACATTGTCATAGCGATTGTAAAAAACTGTAATAACAGACGGAGGTAGCGTGACCTAAGCCTAGAACGCCCTCTGCTGGCATTTTTTCGTAGGCTACACGGACACATGCTTTTCTTACATTCAAAACAACCACAATGTGAAAGAGGCCACGAGTTACTATCTTGAGGCCACGAGATACTATCTTGAGGCCACGAGATACTATCTTGAGGCCACGAGATACTATCTTGAGGCCACGAGATACTATCTTGAGGCCACGAGATACTATCTTGAGGCCACGAGATACTATCTTGAGGCCACGAGTTAGTATCTTGAGGCCACGAGATACTATCTTGAGGCCACGAGATACTATCTTGAGGCCACGAGATACTATCTTGAGGCCACGAGTTACTATCTTGAGGCCACGAGATACTATCTTGAGGCCACGAGTTACTATCTTGAGGCCACGAGATACTATCTTGAGGCCACGAGATACTATCTTGAGGCCACGAGATACTATCTTGAGGCCACGAGTTACTATCTTGAGGCCACGAGATACTATCTTGAGGCCACGAGATACTATCTTGAGGCCACGAGATACTATCTTGAGGCCACGAGATACTATCTTGAGGCCACGAGTTAGTATCTTGAGGCCACGAGATACTATCTTGAGGCCACGAGATACTATCTTGAGGCCACGAGATAGTATCTTGAGGCCACGAGATAGTATCTTGAGGCCACGAGTTACTATCTTGAGGCCACGAGATACTATCTTGAGGCCACGAGATACTATCTTGAGGCCACGAGTTACTATCTTGAGGCCACGAGTTAGTATCTTGAGGCCACGAGATACTATCTTGAGGCCACGAGATACTATCTTGAGGCCACAAGATAGTTATAATAATTTTTTTTGACAAAGTGGGACTAGGGGGGCTCCGTAGAAAACAGCTATACTAAATTGTAAATAATATTTGACAATATTTCTGATCCCAAACATTTGAATGGCAGTGTATGATATAAATGGTTAAAATTGTTTTCACAATCACAAGTTCTGTTGATTGACTGCGTTTAATCTTTGTGCCGTCACACAATTTGGCAATGTTTACCAGAATAATCTCATACCTTCTCATAATTAGCAAAGCCACCCATGACAGCTGGGTCCACGATGCCGTTGAGGAGCATAGAGAGGGGGTTGATGGGAAGGCTGGGGTCGTTAAGGTGGCGGTGGACCATGTTGCTGATTTTCTCATTGGTCAATTGCATGGTCTCCATAGCGTTTTCAAGGGGACTGATTTCCTCCTGCAGACAGAAACAAAAAATATAATTTTCAGAGAATATTCAACAACAAATCTAAAAATGACACTCAACAGGCAGATCAGCAAGCAGAAACACTCACTAGGCAGAGCGGTGAACGATGGCTTACTTAAACCAGCTGTCTAACACATAACGGTTTAAACAACAACCAAAGTTGAAATCCAACAAACTCCACTAATGAGCAGAGAAACAACACGTGCAGGTTTTCAAGTCAAATTATGCCTCATGTTCCACACTGAACTGTTTACTGATGTACTAATGAACGGGTAAACACGCTCTTTTCGGCGATAAAGGAATTTCTGGCTCCGGATCCGTCACCCATAATGCATCTGTGACAGGATCCGAAATCAATCTGTGAGAGACAGACGCTCTGATGTGTCTATCTCGGGAAACTCATGCCAGGGAGGCTAATGAGAACGAAAGCACACGTGAAGAGTCAGAAAAAAAACAATCGCATCTGAGTGTGTGGCGAGACGGTGAGAAGGAGAGCTAAAAAGAGACGGTGCAAATTTGAACGGATAAACACCAGGGCATCCAAACTGGGTATCACATGACGCCAGCGCCTGGCACTATACTACAAAATATTTGCATGCAGCGAGTCAGCACACGTAACCATGATTCCCCCAGCGCAGATTGAGCACGAAACAATCCGAATATCATAATGGAAAGAGAAAGAGTGGTGAGTGTGAGAGAGGTCTTCTTTATTAGATTGTAGACTGATGAGGCCCAGATTCATAAAACATAAGACAAGTTAGGTCTTTCATACTCGAGTATGGTGAGAGAAAGACAGGTAAGCTTTAGAATAGAGGTTGCACAGACTAGTCGACTTTAATGCTCTGCCATGACCGGTGTTGGGGACAGTTACTTTTAAAAGTAATGCGTTACAATATACTCCCTAAACAACTAACTAATTGCGTTATTTAGTTACTTTTTATGGAAAGTAATGTTACATTACTTATGCATTACTTTTTGTGGGCTTGCTTGGTTTTTTTTTTAAATAACTTCTATTTTTGACAAATGTAAAGGCCCTTTCACATCAAAAGTTCTGCCATTCTGGATTGAAGAAGAAAAGGATGCAGGAGAAGAAAGTTCAACACAAATGTGATGTTTATCTAAAGTCATTTTTGCTTATTATCATGGTTAAAGTGGATCTTCGAAGGTCAGCAGCAAAGACATTGGTTAATAAAGTGAGATTAAATACATAAAGTATATTTGTGTAATTTATTATATTTAATTATTGCAGGTTTGTGTAATATTCTGAGATTGCATTTCAGTTTTTATTCATTTTGAGTAATACTGAATCTGTGAGAAGAGTAAATGCCTGATCACATTTCCTCTAACACTTCAATAACCATCATGTTCACACACAACTCCTCAGCACTTACTCCTGATTTCGCTCAACATGGGGGCAAGAGAGCTGTCAGTCAATAAAAAGAAAAACAAAGTAACTTGCCTTACTTATTAACTCAGATATTTTGTTGTAAATTTAAAAGTAATGTGTTACTTTATTAGTTACTTGGGAAAAAGTAATCTGATTACAATACTTGTAATGCGTTACCCCCAACACTGGCCTTGATGCTTTAATGTTGACTAGTCACTGATCATGGCCTATAGAGGGCGCAACAGAATAAGGAATCTTTGAAGTCCACTTTTACGCTCTGTTTCCAACAGTTAAAATGACAAATAAAGGCACACTCAGAGAGCTCTCCACAAGACATGTTTGATTATACCATCTGGATGCAAGAAAAAGATCAGGTGAATGCACATTTTAAACAGCTTATTGTACACGCAAGTTAATCAGCCTTCTAAACTAATGAGTGCGGCATTGTAACGCTCACACACAAATATTCAGTAGCACAGAAATGTATTGTCAACACTGTTCTGTTATTTATGAATAAAATATAGGGATGCACAAAATATCGGCCACCATATCGGTATCGTCCGATATATGTTAATTTTAATGTTATCGTAATCAGCCCAAAATTTGGATTTAGATTTATTGACCAATATATTGGTTATCGACTTTTTAAGAAGTATCGATAACATTTTTATATTGGTGTATTCTTAAAAAAATAGCGTAGAAACTGGAAACTGAAAAGTTCTAGCATATATTTCTTAGTAACTAAAACCCACAGCTTCACTAGTAAGAGAGATACTGCCAGGTAGAATGAATTCACACGCAATTGCTCTCTCACAAATGCATTCATATAAATGTAGTCTTTAGAGAAATATAACGACCAAAAGACAAAGTGAACTGGGGCCATCTTCCCACTAAGAGTTCTCCTAAATGGCAGTAAAAGTTCTAAGAGTTTTCGCTTAAAACCTATTCACAGAGCTGCTGAGACCAACTTTCACTAAGGAATAGAGAGAAGTCTTAAGCTAAGAGTAAGGGCGGGGTTGACCTCGCTGCTATGGATGATGTCATCATGGTTACTAACTATGCCCAGAGTGAGGGGAGGGGTCTCTGTCAGTGATTTAATAATAGAAATATTGTAGATGTTGCCATATTCAAATAAAGATTATAAAATAAAAATGTTGCCATATAAATAAGATTTTAAAATGTATTTTTACATTTAAAATGTAAGTGTCGCTAATTAAACTAGTACAGTGAGGAAAATAAGTATTTGAACGCCCTGCTATTTTGCAAGTTCTAAGTTTGCAACTTAGAAATCATGGAGGGGTCTGAAATTGTCATCGTAGGTGCATGTCCACGGTGAGAGACATAATCTAAAAAAAAATAATAATCCAGAAATCACAATGTATGATTTTTTAACTATTTATTTGTATGATACAGCTGCAAATAAGTATTTGAACACCTGAGAAAATCAATGTTAATATTTGGTACAGTAGCCTTTGTTTGCAATTACAGAGGTCAAACGTTTCCTGTAGTTTTTCACCAGGTTTGCACACACTGCAGGAGGGATTTTGGCCCACTCCTCCACACAGATCTTCTCTAGATCAGTCAGGTTTCTGGCCTGTCACTGAGAAACACAGAGTTTGAGCTCCCTCCAAAGATTCTCTATTGGGTTTAGGTCTGGAGACTGGCTAGGCCACACCAGAACCTTGATATGCTTCTTACAGAGCCACTCCTTGGTTATCCTGGCTGTGTGCTTCGGGTCATTGTCATGTTGGAAGACCCAGCCTCAACCCATCTTCAATGCTCTAACTGAGGGAAGGAGGTTGTTCCCCAAAATCTTGCAATACATGGCTCCGGTCATCCTCTCCTTAATACAGTGCAGTCGCCCTGTCCCATGTGCAGAAAAACACCCCCAAAGCATGATGCTACCACCCCCATGCTTCACAGTAGGGATGGTGTTCTTGGGATGTACTCTTCATTCTTCTTCCTCCAAACACGTTTAGTGGAATTATGACCAAAAAGTTCTATTTTGGTCTCATCTGACCACATGACTTTCTCCCATGACTCCTCTGGATCACCCAAATGGTCATTGGCAAACTTAAGACGGGCCTTGACATGTGCTGGTTTAAGCAGGGGAACCTTCCGTGCCATGCATGATTTCAAACCATGACGTCTTGGTGTATTACCAACAGTAACCTTGGAAACGGTGGTCCCAGCTCTTTTCAGGTCATTGACCAGCTCATCCCGTGTAGTTCTGGGCTGATTTCTCACCTTTCTTAGGATCATTGAGACCCCACGAGGTGAGATCTTGCATGGAGCCCCAGTCCGAGGGAAATTGACAGTCATGTTTAGCTTCTTCCATTTTCTAATGATTGCTCCAACAGTGGACCTTTTTTCACCAAGCTGCTTGGCAATTTCCCCGTAGCCCTTTCCAGCCTTGTTGGAGGTGTACAATTTTGTCTCTAGTGTCTTTGGACAGCTCTTTGGTCTTGGCCATGTTAGTAGTTGGATTCTTACTGATTGTATGGGATGGACAGGTATCTTTATGCAGCTAACAACCTCAAACAGGAGCATCTAATTTAGGATAATAAATGGAGTGGAGGTGGACATTTTAAAGGCAGACTAACAGGTCTTTGAGGGTCAGAATTCTAGCTGATAGACAGGTGTTCAAATACTTATTTGCAGCTGTATCATACAAATAAATAGTTAAAAAAATCATATATTGTGATTTCTGGATTTTTTTTTTTAGATTATGTCTCTCACAGTGGACATGCACCTACGATGACAATTTCAGACCCCTCCATGATTTCCAAGTGGGAGAACTTGCAAAATAGCAGGGTGTTCAAATACTTATTTTCCTCACTGTATATGCTCAGCTAATTGTCAGCCTCTTACATGTCTGCATCTCGAGAGATTGCAGGATTCAAGCGACAAATTATGTTTTATAAACAAAGTTCACGAGGAGCATGTTCAAACTATATATCTAAACAGTGTGAGAGGAGGTATATACAGCATAGTTACCTCGACAGTTTTCTGCACCCCTCCCCGACTCCTCACTCTTGGTCGGCGATACGAGCCCTCGATCTGCTCATTATATTCTTTTACTCTATTACATTATTGGTAAGTGTGAACTCGTGAAAATAACTGCCACAGGTAATCGGACTTTATTCATTTATTTGGTGGTTTATTTAGCACCAAAGGCTCTATCGCTATTGCCTTAATTGTGTCCAGTGTCTTTGGACGGATTGCGCCAACATCCATTAGGACTGTTTGTGATTTGGTCTTAACGACTTAGGAGTCCTCTTGACTACTCCTAACGTTTCACAGATTTAGGAGCTAGTTTTATCGCTAAAATGCTTTGTGAAATACTCTTAGAGCAAAAATTTAGGAGTCCTAAAATGAAGACTGATACGCCCATTATTTTTAAGAGTTTCTCCTAAATTGGCAAGTTAGGAGCTACTTTTTGCCTTAATATGTCTTGTGAATACGGCCCCTGATAAGCTGTTATGTAGGAGCAATAGCCTTGTGTGCAATGCTGTGTTATATGCCATAGCGGTGCTCGAGTCCCAGCTCGAGGTTCAGGCTTATTTGTTCATTAATGGCGTCATCAGTGACTAGTCGACGTCAACTCGACTTTCATCACATAAATGTCGACTTCAAAAAATATTAAGTCGCCCATACTTTAGAATATATTGTACAGGTATATGTTGTTCAAGAGTGCAGTAAGAGTGAGACATGTCAAATCTACTGTATCAGAGTTCATTCAAGGTGAAATAAGACCGGTGATATTATGAACCTCTGAGGATGCTAAACCTGTCGTACTCACCGGTGAGGCAGACACAACTTCAAACCAGCGCAGGATGCCAGGCAGCTTGTAGGCGGTTACGTAAGTTGTCCTTTCAATCCACATGTTCTTTTGGAAGAATGGAAAAAATAAAAAAATATAAAAAAACATTAAGTGAACATTTAACAAAATGAAAGCTTTTATCAAAAGGCCACATTTGAGGTAAAGAGTGGCCGCAATTCATTCCTGCAATCTTAGAGGCACTGTTTTTTTCTTCAATTTAAGCCTCCATTTACTGGATTTTAATGGATGTTTACCAATAGCAGATGTAAGTGCGGTGGGGGTGGAACAGACTATGTTTTAGTATAATGGTGCAGTGTTCTCAGGTTTGACATCTCGCTGTAATATCTCAGCGTGAGCTCTCCTGTAGACTTCTTAAAAAGGTTTTTAGAGAACGGGCTGTTAGAAAAACAGTTCTTCTAAATGAGGAACTGCAGAGCACTTTACACATGCATTGAGTGAAATAACAAAAGGAGAAATGTTTCAGGCATAGAAAAGCAAAAGGAAACCCACTGAAAACTCATTGTCTGGATCTTTCTCTCCTTTCCGGACCGGCCGTGAATACTGGAACTTTTGGACTTCGTTCACGGTGTAAAAGCTGAAAGGTAAAGCGAGAAGCAAGGTCAAGGATTAATTTTCAGAGCGTCTGGTGCTTTTGTGAGGGTGGCAACGGCTCAAGAGGTTTTAAGAGGGTTTGACAATGAGAAAAAAACGGCAAAACTTAAATCAACAACTGTGCACCATCAAGGACATTGTTGAAGAGAGGAAATATAAACACTAGTCGTGTTTTGGTCGACTTTTCACAAAGTTCTACACATCTCCCATCTGTGTTGACCAAATACTTTTTGATTACAAAGTATAGTAGCCTTAACCAGGGTTGCCAACTCTCACGTATTTCACTCTGCCCAAATAAATCTCATGCCAAATTGGCAACCCTACTTTTGATATGAAACGCGTGACTATGATTTTTTTAAAAAAAATTAATAAGAAATTCAAACAATAAATACCGTTTTGGCGCACTTAATGTGGCATAACAGTTAAAGCCAGAGCCTTGAAAAAGAGTTTTGCATGCTTTCATCTGCTGGCGTCGCACACGGTCATGTGGTTCATGAGCTCTCAATACTTCCACACAAACCAGCGCTGTCAATACATTTGAATGGCTTACATTTGATAGACAACAGCTTCACTATACAGGTATTTGCAGCAATTTTTGGTAAACAGTACAGCATAGTGTGCATTATTATGTCAAGCACATTTACAGTATAATTTTATTATGGAGAGTGATGGAAATGAAACAATATTTATTGAATATTTTGAGGAGATATTTTGGTACTAAATACTATTTGTGCAATAGTTATGGTCCATTAATGACCACTTAAAATATATTTTTTATTATTATTTATGGTACAATCAGTGTAGGAATTAAGGTTAAAATAGAGAATTGCAATGCAAAGAGGCAAATTAGAGTCATTTTTTCACACACACACCACCAAAAACTATCTCGCTCCAACCTTAAAAACTTGGCAACCCTGGCCTTAACTCATTTTAACAAATGTTACCACATCTACATGCATTACACAGAATTAATCCGATTTCCCCTCCAAAACATCAGCCTTGAAAATGCAACAATGCAAAATTCCTCTTATTCTGTTCATCCTTTGTAAAGCGTGTGAGAGCTTTGGTTGTGATTTTCAGACAGCATTTAAAGACAGACTGTCAGGAATAAACTGCATTATAGAGCTGCCAGTGAAAGAGTATAGCACTGACAAACTCACAAACTTACTGAACAAATACGCCTGACAGTGAATGAAATGGTGTTGAGTCTGAACAAGACACAGAGAGAGAGATGAACGAGTGTAAATGGCTGATGACTGTACACGGCATCGGTTGCGAGCAGCCTGTAGGAAATGCAGTGCTTTTGTGCACATAAACAAAACAGATAAGTAGTTTTCCCAGCAGAGGAAGTGAAACTCATAATTAATTTATCATGGCTATTACTGTTGTCTAAAAAAAAAGAAGCTCAGCAGTTGACAAGGAAATATTTTATATTGTTTTCATCAATATAAAGGTTGCCAAATGGTAACCAAAACTGCCAAAAAAAGATGGAATGAGTAGAAAAATTTGACCTTCCCAGTTCACAAACACACTGAAATATGTCAGATTGTCCGAGTCTGAATATTCCAGTTGCAGTCAGACACATGCAGCACACCAAACATGCCTAGAGACCTGCCCCTGGGCTGGGCTATGAACAGATTCAAATTGGATTGAAAAGGACACAGATAACCAATTAGAATATTTACAAATGTATTAGCTGCAGGGGAGAGATCCAGCCCGGGGCATGAGAGCTGAGACATGGCTGGAAGAGGAGAAACAGAAAAATAAACGTCAACTGCGACACAGGAGATCAGGTCAACGCTCAGTCACTGAAGTCATCCCCCTTAAGCTCCTCTACACGTTCACACTCCAGTAAGCTCAGAGAAATCACATCCTGTCATGCGACCTTTGGCTCTGATGCTTATTTACTCAGAATTGTAGGTAAATAGTGAGTTTTAATTACTTTTCATGCTCACTGGCGGCTCTGATTGGCTGCGGTAAGCTGCCTCCGACGCTTTATCGAGATCAGCGATAACACCGCTGTTTACCCGGTGGCACTGAATTTAGACTGAAACAGAATTATGCGTCCACTGCAGGTGTGTGTGTGCGGGATTTATTAAAGCACAGAGGAGTGTAGTAAGGTCAAACACTGTTTGCTCACTGCACATTTCCATTTTAATCAGCTGGGTGAGTCGCTCTGAAACACACAAACCCCACAGATTTGCCTGCCGGTTTACTGACCCATCTACACACACACACACACACACACACACACACACGCACGCACGCGCACACGCGCACATGCACGCAGACACACACAGTCACAAACACAAAAAACACAGACAGACACACACACGTGCACACACACACACACACACACACACACACACGCACGCACACAGACAGACAGGCAGGCAGACAGATGAATAATGTGACAGACAGACAAATTACATCTAAAGACATACAGATAGACAAAATGACAGACAGGGTGAAACAGACAGATTTAATCGAACTATGCAGACAGACAGACATATAAAGACAGAACAATGTAGACAGATATTATTCTGAATATGCAGACAGAGATAGAACAGTGTTACAGACATATAGATACACATACAGACAGACAGACGGACTGACAAAATTATATAGACAGTCAGATCTGAATATGTAGAGACTAGACAGACATATAGTTAGATATGATACACTTACAGATAGAAACACACACACCGATCAGGCATAACATTATATATATATATATATATATATATATATATATTAGGGATGCAACAATACAGTTAGTCCACGGTTCAATACATACCTCGGTTTTTAACCACGGTTTTCTGTTCGGTTCGGTTCGGTTCTGATGGCTATGTCACGTGTTTTATTTTACTTTAAAAAAAACCTTGTACACATTCCTAATGTATTGTATAATATAAAATAAACGTATATAAAGATTTACACTGGCAGCTCAGAGCTGTACAGCAGCATTTAAGTTTGAGATTGAATGAATAAATGTAAAAATAAAACACTACATAGACTTCACTATAAAGTATACATTGATTCTTTAGTGTATTAAAGTTTTAAAGGGATAGTTCACTCAAAAATTAAAACTCTGTCATAGATTATTCGCGCTCAAGTTGTTTTAAACCTGAATCAAGTTCTTTCTTCTGTTGGACATAAAATATATAACCAACCAGTTGCTGGTCCCCATTGTAGGAAATAATAATATGGATGTCAATGGCTACCATCAGCTGTCTGGTATTCAACTGTTTGTGTTCAACAGAAGAAATTAATACAGGTTTGGAACAACATTATAGTAAATAATGACATTATTTTAGAGTGAACTGTCCCTTTAAGGCAGGGGTCTCAAACTCATGTTACCTGGGGGCCGCTGGAGGTAGACTCTGGGTCAGGCTGGTCCGCATCAAGTATTACACATAAAAAGTGTTTCAAGTATTCAAATAAAAAGTAGGACAACTGATTCAATCTTTATTATTAACAGTTCTTCAACATGAATGTTTCTTCTGAACATGAACTGTTCCTCTGAATTTGAACTAAATATGGCCTATAGAAATTAAATCATGTAATATGAAATAATGAATGATTTTAATTTAATTTTAAATAATAGACTAATTCACAGCAAGGCCGTAACCAGGTCAAACAGAACAGTGAGCAAAATTCTAGGTCTAATTCTAGTTGGGAAATAATCTTTTTGGGACATTTTGTAAACAATATTTGTATCAATTTGCATCAAATATATTATTAGTCCCGATATTCTTCGCATGAGTGAGTGAATACATACATAGATCCGCGAAAGACTTGAATTCTCTAGTGGGCTGGTGGTAGAGTTTTTGTCAACCGTGTCAAAGGTTCCGTGTTCTAATCCGTGCTCATATAGTTTTTCTTCATTAAAATCAAAGATGTTCATCAATGATTGTATAATAAGACCATGGACACGTTTGCATTTTGTTTTGTGATTTCACCGAAAAGAATAGAGTCTCTCTCAGCAACGGCTTTAAGCGATAGATTGATGCTCTCGTCTGTGTGTGAAGACTGTGCACGAGCCAAAAGAAGAGAACGTAAACCCTGCATACTCTGATTTGATTGGCCATCTCAATCATTTTGACATTGACTAGCGCTGTTAGACCACATTCGTTTCAACTGTCTGATCAGATTCATTCGTCTGTTCCTGTCAATCACGCATTGTCAACCAATTATACTGCACGAGGGAGGGGCGAGCCATCTCTCTCTCTCTCTCTCTCTCTCTCTCTCTCAAACACACAGTCACACACACACACACACACACACACACACACACAAAGAAAGCGTGGCAAGTGCGGCAAGCGCAGCACACGCAACGACTCAGCAAAAAGGTGCTTTTCAGAGCAATGCGCGGGCCGCACTAACACTAAACTTTGATGTCAAGAAGGGGGCCACAAAATATCATCCTGCGGGCCGCAAGTGGGCTTTTAGTGCTCGCGCTCAGCGCATGTTAAAACGAATGAAACATTTAACCAGCAAGGCTTTAAAACGCATGCCAATAATGAACTTTCGTGATTGTGAATAACTATAGTGTTCCATGAGTATAACTCTCTGACACCAGCATTGCAAGCGTGGCTAAACACCCCCTAACTTTAGTGCATAGTGATTGGATATTTGCTCATATCAGCTCGTAGACTCACAGGCACACTCAAACAGAGCCGAAATAAACGGAGAGAAATTAAAAATAATTATTTAAATGCAAAACGAAAAAAAAAAAATGCAATTCACAAGCGCGAGAATGCCGTTCAATATTATATTGAGAATTGTGGCATCCCTAATATATATATATATATATATATTTATTAGGGCCGGGACTTTAACGCGTTAATTAAGATTAATTACGCCCCCCCCCAAAAAATAAATAAATTAAAACCACACTTATTTTTGCACCGCGGAACGTTTTTCAATGAATGAGTTTCGACGGACCGATTATACTGGAGCACCAACTAGCGTTCTTGACAACAACAAACCACAGTGAACATGAACGAAGAAGCTGACGAGACCGCTTTGCTTGGCCCCGTGGATGGGAAAGTTTGTTTTAAAAAACGAAAGGATGGAAGCGTCGACAAGAGCATGGTTGTGTGCAAGCTATGCAACAAGGAATTTGCGTATCACCGCAGCACATCGAGCCTCAAATATCACCTCAACGCAAAACACACAGGAGTTAGCATAGACGTTAGCCCGACTCCGAGTAAAGTTAAAAGGACCCACACTCCACCAGATGACTGGTTTCAAGACCAGGGTAACTAAGTCACTAGTCTGCTGGACTGAAATAAATAAACAATATTTTGTTGATTAAGCTTATGTATTCAGTCATTATTCAATGGTATACTAAAAATCCATGTGAAAAAAATTACTTCTCACTGTTCTCAGGTCAAATATTTATATGCAATTAAAATGCGATTCATTTAGATTAATTAATTACAAAGCCTCTAATTAATTAGATTAATTTTTTTATCGAGTCCCGGCCCTAATATATTATATATATATATATATATATATATATATATATATATACACACCCACACACATTTAGATAGACAGACAGACATATAGACAGTGTCTCACCTCACAATCTGCTCTGATACGGGTTTGTTCTGAAACTTGGGTGGCAGTTCAAGGATGGGCTTCACTGTGAAACACTGAATGTCTGTTGGAATCACACTAAGAAACAATAACCATGGGCAATTTGGAGATTTGATGTAAAGCAAAAGGAGGAATGATTTTCTGCTGTCACCCTGTGCTGTGAGTGACAGTCAAGGATACACTGTCCAGAGGAGCTCCTGATGTCCTCGCTGGGAGGGGTGGTGGTCTTCATCTTCTCAGCGTTGGGGAACTGAGTCAGCAGTCTGGCCACAAAATCCTCCCAGCGCTCATACTCCTTCCCCCGATAGATGAACATCTTATTCTGAAAAACACCACATGAGATTAAACATTCCTTTTCGGATTTATTTTGACGACTTTTCCGTTCTCGCCGTCCTAATCTATGAATATTATTAGCATGGCATGAATTTCAAAGCATCACACTTTCAAAAAAAAAAGAGTACAATTTAATTAAGACATCAGACTGAATAAACACAACAAAAATCAAAAGACACAAAGGCCAGAGATGAGCACTAACACATTGTGATATGATTTACAACAGCAGTGTTTACACGGAAAAACATCTGGAGTGTCTATCATAACCAGCACTCCAGTGAAGCATGTCTCGAAGACGTTAACATGTGAAACCATGCAAGAATTGTATAATGCGTCAAAGCAAACAGATGATACTCAAACTACAGCATCATTAGAAGGACATCTACATTAGTGGTTCTGAGTATTTTATTCATTGCCATGCTAAATGCAAATAAAACACGCAACTATCCATTAAAAAAATAGTAACAAAAAAGCTCAGAGAGGGAAAAATGCTTCTTTTGTCAACAGCTGTGCATCCAATCAAACTGTACGGTGTTTAAATCTGTATCTTGGCAGTCAAATTAAACAGATGCAAATGCACAAATTGTGTGACAAGCCCTCACAAGAACAATTAACAAAGCATAAAAGGTAAAAGAAAAAAGTCTGGTTTAGCCTATTAATTATATCGCACTTAAAGACAACATTCATAAATATTAATACAGTATTTTTCATTTCTAAGCTGTGTAATTTACTACTGTAGGTAGTAGCGTGACGGGATGTCTGATTTACAGTCCTAATGGAAAACCAGCTGAGAACCACTGATCTAGAACATTTAATCACCATCCATGAATACAAGGAATTTACAAAAACACAGTAAAACGAGACTAAACACACAATCTCATCACCCAGAGAAGCTCATTCTGTATTTCTTATGAGTTTTAATGTCAAATCTCAAACTAGCGGACGCGGCTGTAATTCAGAGGCGTTTGGCAGTCTGGAAACGCTCAATTATTGCACATTCCCATAAAGACACTGTCAGTCATCTGTGCCCACATACAACACTGTCAATATGTTTCCACTCACAGCGTCCGTGTGAACAGCCACAGACAGACCACTGTGTGCACACAAACACCTACACACATGCACAGAAATATGACGGAGAGGGAGGAACGTTCACAACGGGATACTAAAGTGCCAATATGCATGCAATTGAAGTGTTTCTTTTTGAACAATGAATGCTCATATTTAATACTTCACAATAATACAATGCTGAGTGCTAGTATCCTATCTGAAAACAGCCTGAGAGATGCGCGCACACACACACACACACACACACACACACACACACACACACACACACACACACACACACACACACACACACACACACACACACACACACACACACACACACACACACACACACACACACACACACACACACACACACACAGCCAGCATAAACATATTTCAGCTGCTCAATTAGTGAAATGCGAACTGGAAGTGAAATATGCCCTAGGCCGTTTTCAAATCTGCTTTGAGCGATAAGGTGACAAATTGCAGCGTGCTCTCGACGGGTGTTTTCACACCGCTGGTGATTCCAAGCACGGTGCAATAAACCGGCCGCTCTTGCACGACTCTGCACGCATACAAAAGTGCCACTTTAAGGAGGGAGAGGAGCTTGCAAGATGTTTTCTATTTCAAAAGGCAAAGATTCTCTCCACGGAGCAGCATGTCAACACTAGCAGGAGGCGACTGGCCTTTAGATGGCCGATTTATTTTTTGTTCCAAGGATGTCTGGTGGGAGATGCGTGACTGCAGGCGGCTGGAAGAGTATTAAAAGAATCACAAATATATCTGAAGCGATTCGGGCCCACAACCACAGGCCTAAACAATCGAATGATATATGGAAGGTGAATGATTCCGTTTCATCATGAATGACTGGAAAAAACAATACAGACCACACACTCCACACAGTGTGTGCAATGTTATTCTCTGCCTGACCTTTTCTAGCATTGCATTTGCTTTACCATATCATTGTTCTGGTTTACTTCTGAGAGCTTTACATGTACGGGACAATTTAGATGAGAGTCTTTAACAAGTCATGTCAACAACAACCATAGAAACATTCCAACTAAAATTAAATAAAAAGGTCATTGCTCAAAATTCAGACTTTTTATCTAGCAACTGCAAGATTATATCTTCTGACTTTAAAGGGTTAGTTCACCCAAAATTGAAAATTAGCCCATGATTTACTCACCCTCAAGTCATCCTAGGTGTATATGACATTCTTCTTTCAGACAAATACAATCAGAGTTATATTAAAAAAGTCCAGGCTCTTCAAAGCTTTATAATGTCTCGTTTATGAAGTCCATACAAGTACATCTATCCATCATATAACTGCTCCACATGGCTCCGGGGGGGTTAATAAAGGCCTTCTGAAGTGAAGTGGCACGTTTGTGTAAAACACTAAAAGAGTAACCCCCGATGCTACGTTTTATTTTGCTCTATCCTCTGTGTTTCTTCGTTTGTCAATACGCATGCATCAAGGGTTCAAGGGTCAAGGGTTACTCTTTCACTGTAAGAGGACTTGCGTACCGCTGCCCGCCGGAAGCTTGTTATTTTAGTCTATAAAGCTTTAAATCTGGATATTTTTCTTACACAAATGCGCCACTTTGCTTCAGAAGGCCTTTATTAACCTCCTGGAGCCGTATGGAGCAGTTATATGACGGATAGATGCACTTTTATGGACTTCATAAACGAACCAACAAGTCACTGCCATTATAAAGCTTGGAAGAGCCAGGACATTTTTAATATAACTCTGACTGTATTCGTCTGAAAGAAGAATGTCATATACAGCTAAGATGACTTGAGGGTGAGTAAATCATGGGCTAATTTTCATTTTTGGGTGAACTAATCCTTTAATTCTGACTTTTTTCCTCAGAATTTTGAGACAAACTCACAATTGTGAGAAAAAGTCTGAATTGTGAATTTATACAATATCTCGCAATTATGATTTTTGGGGGATTGTGAGATAAAACACTTTTTTCTCAGAATTGCAAGTTTATATCTCACAAAAATAATAATAAAAGAAAAAATATAATTAAATCATTTAATTGAACAATATTGATTCAAATACAAAATAACTTCAGGAATTTAATAAACACTATATTGAGATGGTTTTTGGTTATTTTATATATATTTTTTAAATTCAGATTTATCAGTTTCAAAAATGTCCTTATACTTTAATATTTTATATTTTAAGATTGAAAGTCTAGGTCTGGGACAAAGGTAAAACAAAATTAACCTACAACATTTTGATGTACAAGTTAACCTTTGTACATCAAAAATAAAAAGAAATGTGTTCGCTTTTAATAAATCAACCCCTGGAAAATAAAATATCTGAATTTGATGGCGGTGTGAAAGGTTTGTGCACTACAAAACACAGCTGCTGTTGGGTTTAAAGAGGCCACACAAACACACCGGTAATTGATTTCTAGGCCTTAGGAAATATATCAGACAAATTCACAATGCAATGCATTTACAAAGAAACTGACATCTTCATAGTGATGGCAAAATATGAAAAAGATATATAAGAGGAATTCTCACCCGGAGGAATGAGGGGAAGCCCAGCCCATAATAACCTACAGCGAAGTAGTCCGGCTTTGGTCTGATCACTTTCACAATGCTCTCATAAAACTGAGCCTGCTTCCTCTGAGAGAGAGAGAGAGAGAGAGACAATCACAGCATTAGTCCTGAACAGATCACTCTTTAAATGACAATAAATACAGCAGTTGATGATATGGTGTTATGGGTGGTTGCCAGGGCGTTGCTATGTTGCTTCTTAAAGCTGCACTATGTAACTTTTCTATCCACTAGAGGTCGCCTATTCAAAATAAAGGCGTAGCTTGATGACGGCAAGTTTGAGCGCAGAATCTTGGGACACGTGGTCTTCACCTCACAGAAATCATGTTTATGGATGTGATTATTAACGTTACTGTAGTATGAAGCAGAGCAGGACCGAGTGTTGTGGAGCTGAGGAACCCCTGGAGCGATTGTTAATAAGAAGAACGGAACACACGCCTCACGAGCAGCGGGACTTTTATTATGACACAGTCGCCGGCGCCATTTCCACTTTTCCGGTCATGTGTATGAGGTAACGCAGCTCTGTTTATCATATTAGATACATCTGAGTGTGTTGAAAATGAAGTTATGACGTTACTCTGTGCGTTCACTCGGCGGCTGCTATGGCACTTGTTCACACTGCAGTGAGAGTAAA
Source organism: Romanogobio albipinnatus (assembly GCA_023566225.1). Classification (NCBI taxonomy): domain Eukaryota; kingdom Metazoa; phylum Chordata; class Actinopteri; order Cypriniformes; family Gobionidae; genus Romanogobio; species Romanogobio albipinnatus. The sequence continues at coordinate 4,519,894 of CM042257.1, read as the reverse complement.
GCGTTTCTGCAAAATAAAACCGGAAACCGAGGGGAACACAGACTTTACGCAATTGACAGGCGACTCCCTCACACGTCCCGGTTCCTTGGTTAAAATAGCAATTTTCTCACGATTTACAAATAGCTGGAAACATTAGGGATATTGTAAATACTCAACTGAACAAAATATATAACACTGTAGTTAGTGGTTTTTGGATGTTTTACTGTAAAAATTTTACATATTGCAGCTTCAAAAGAGTGTGGGCTGTTTGTTATTACTAATTAAGCTAAATGATCTTACAGTTTCACAAATGCACTTATGATGGACCTGCTCAAATGCTGCTAATATAATTAATTTGCTCATATGACTTCCATTATTTAAAAAAAACAAATAAAAATCGGATTTTGTGCACAGATACGTAATAGTAAAACAAAAAAAAGAATTACAGGTTGAGATCAACAAGGGTTACAATAAAAGTTGGTCACAAACTTTCTGTCAGGACTGTGCAAAATGGGCCAACAGCTGAATTAAAATAAAAGCAGACCACAATCGTTCTTTGCGTCTGAACGGATCAATTTGTCATTCGTTGCCAATTAAACGAAACTGCACTAATGACCAAAATTCAGAAACCCAATAAATCCCCATAGTCCATTTATATTAGGCCAATTTAGCTCCTTAGATAAACTTAAACAGTCTGAATGGCTCATTAATTGTTTGATTCATTGTAAAACATTGACAGTGGAAGTTTGTACGTACCAGTAAGGCGCTCAGCTGCTCAAAGTCAAACATCTCGTTCTCGTACTGTTCGGCTAACTCCTTCCCCAGGATAATGGCCTCCTCCCACATCTGAACACAAAGCACCAACACACACATCAAACGTCGTCATCATGTCAAAACACTGTGACTAATATCCTTCTAACCATCTGTGAACAATGCGCTTTTGTACATAAAGTGCTATTTGAGATGGAGCGGGTGCAGAAATGATCCAGCTGCACCATGCTGATTGTATAAAATATCATTAACTGAATGTTTAACAGAATATAATTCTGACCCATTCGTCTGTAAAAAACAAAACAAAACACAAACAGAAATAGCATGCACAGTAACACACAGAGATGTCAATGGGGCTAAACCAAAGGGTGTAAAAGCTCATATTAGAATGCACTTTTTATAAACAGTACCAGTCAAAAGTTCAGAAACATTACTATTTTTACTGTTTTTGAAAGAAGTCATGCTCATCAAGCCTGAATACAGTAATATTGTGAAATATTGCCATAGACTGTAACAAAAAAAAAAAAAGGATGTAGTATCCGTGACGTCACTCATAGGGTTCTGAAGAGTAGTTTTGAAGCGTAAAGTCGGCTTCATCACTCCCGGATAACAGAAAATGGCCAAAGAGGCGGGATGTGGGTGGAGCCGAGGTGACATGATAACTAACAGACAGCAGACAAACAGTTATCCACCTGTCATTCAAAGTGGCCACGCCCTTAATTATGCAGAACTTTAAGGCTTTATATAATGCAAACGAATGAGTAATAAAAAAAACACAAAAATAAATGAATTGCAGTTTAAGTCACTTCCGTATTGGCTTCAAGAGAAACTGGGGGAGGTTTGCCGCTTGAATATTACAAGTTAAAATAATAGTTTTCTATTTTAATATACTTTTTTCCCCCTGTGATCATTACTCCAGTCTTCAGTGTCACATGATCCTTCAGAAATCATTCTAATATGATGATTTGTTATCAATATTGACAACAGTTGTGCTACTTAATATTTTTTTGGAACCTATGATACTTTTTTCAGGATTTATTAATGAATAGAAAGTTTAAAAAGAACAGCATTTATTCAAAATAGAAATCTTTTCTAACAATATAAATCTTTACTATCAATAAAAAAAGCACACATCCTTGCCGTTTCAAAAAAAAGAAAGAAAAAAATCTTTTGACGGTAGTGTATATTGTTACATTTCTTTTCTATTTTAAATAATTGCTTAACTTTTTATTCATCAATGAATCCTGAAAAAAAGGTATCACCGGTTATTAAAAAAATATTAAGCAGCACAACTGTTGTCAATATTAATAATAAATCAGCATATTAGAGTGATTTCTGAAGGATCATGTGACACTGAAGACTGAAGTTATGATGCTGAAAATTCAGCTTTGATCACAGAAATAAATTATATTTTGAGGTTTATTAAAATAGTAAGCCATTATTTTAACAATGTTACATTTTTTTCTGTATTTTTGATCAAATAAATGCAGCCATGATGCATAAGAGACTTCTTTCAAAAACATTAAAATTAGTAATGTTTCCAAACTTTTGACCGGTACTGTATTTATGTATGTATGTGTGTGTATAAGTGGAGCTGCTTTTCGAGGTGAATGAACATCTGGTTATACGTTATTGATGTTTTTTCTATGGGTGAAGCAGGTGGCCCTAAATGAGTTTATATCTATGACCTCATCGGAAGAGGAATATGGATATTCTTCGTCTCTTGACAACTTTGAGTGCATCCTGACGGCACCGAGCGAGAAAGGCTATGATTATATATCAATATCTGCAGTGCATTATTATTGAGAAAGCTGCCAGCAATAGTATCTGCAGTCTGTAGGAGACATTGTGGATTACTTATTCAGACCGAAGGAAGAATAAAGCAAGTAGCGTGCAAAAAAGTCATAACAGGAAACTCACATTGTAATATCCACATGTTCAGGATGAAAATTACTTTCCTCAATTTTTTTTCCTGTCTAGACGGCAGAGTGCACTAAAGGATTTGTTCACCTCAAAATGAACACTATGTCATTATTTACACTTCCTCGTGATGTCCCAAACCGTATGTTGAATACCAAAGGAGAAGCATCTTTGTTTCATAAAAACACTGTCAAAAACAACAAGAAACAATATAAAATGATCATAAATGAGTCCTTGTCTTGTGTGCATGAATCCCCAGTCTTCTAAAGCCTTATCACTTTTTGTGAGGAAAGGTTTTACATTGATTTATGCAGTGATAATATTCCATTCTTGCAAAAAACCTTGAGTCTAGTCCACGCTTGCATCCTCAAGTTTGGTGACTACACACAACAAGTGTAATTTTTGCATCAATGACAGCACTGACTGCTTTACAAGCACAACATAGTCTGATATTAACACAAATGTGCTCATGATATTCAAGAAACGACACTTTTACATTGTAAAAGCTATATTTCAGGATTTTAAAAGGAGAAGCATCTTCAGTATTTTCCAAGAGAAGAGGATATAATGAGAAGAACATGCACGTACGGTATCATATGTACATGTACACCATACAATACTATTCTATATAACTATATATTCTATTAAAAACTAGCTGTGGTGCATGCATGTGAATGTCTTTTTCAGAATAAAGGCTCAGCAAGAACAGAAACGTTATTTGTGAGATTTTGTGCATGCAAACATGGTTTCTTGACATGGTATCTTTTTTGAATCTGTTTGCAAAAGTGGGCTTCAGTGGAGATATAGTTCATTTCTGGTTGAACTGCTCCTTTAAGGGAATATACAGGGAAAGCAGGCTGTGAAAGAGTAGGAAGAGTTTATGTGACTATGTCTTCCTGTCTCGGCTCTCAGGAGACGCTCAGCCGTGACATGTGGGTATGTCCCAGCAGTCTGAGCCGTGTTTAAAATAGACTCTGAAAAGCTGGAATAATTCCCATAAAATGTGTCGAACAGAAGAACTACGGCCCAGAGCTGCTCCTCAGCTCGCTTTCCAGGACTGACTGACTGCCGCTCCCCTTCAAACACACACACACACACTTTCCTGTTCAATCCTCTTGTGTTCTATCTATGTGACACACTCGGTCATGATTTTGAGCCGCTGAGCCCAGTAATGGGGTCCAGTCCAGGGCAGCAGATTCACTAAAAGTCCCCTACTGAGAGACCTCTACGCTGGGCGCAGATCTCTGCGTGGCCCCTTATAACCCTCAAATCCCCTCAGCTCCTCTGTCCAGCCTGTCAGACTAATGGAGATGTAGCCATAACAGACCAGCCAATAATCTCCCTCTCCACGGGTCACCTGCCCGTTACATCGACCGCTGCAGACTCTCTCAGAACTGCAGCTGCAGGATTCGTTTAAAGGCCCACGCCTTTAGAGGTACACGCATGCTGTTTCGGACATGTAATCACATGGTGTGATACAGACACAGACACAGATGGGCAAGATGAAAGACAGCAAGAAAGAGATGAGTAGTACAAAATGTTTAACGTAGTCATGCTACTCCATTAAATAACTACACACATAAACATAACAATTTGTATTATTTATATAGCGCTTTTCTGGGTACTCAAAGTGGATCTCCTCAACCACCACCAATGTGCAGCATCCACCTGGATGATGTGACGGCAGCCATATTGCGCCAGAACGCCCACCACACACCAGCTGATTGGTGGAGAGGAGACCGAGTGAAGAAGCCAATCAGTATATGGGGATTATTAGGAGGCCATGATGGACAGAGGCCAAGGGTTGCTGGGATATTTAATGACCACAGAGAGTCAGGACCTCAGCTATATATATATATATATATCTCCATATCCTTCGGATGAGACGTTAGACCGAGGTCCTGACTCTCTGTGGTCATTAAATATCCCGATCAGGCATAACAGATAGGAAAAGTGAATAACACTGATAATCTCTTCATCACGGCATTAGTGGGTGGGATATATTAGGCAGCAAGTGAACATTTTGTCCTCAAAGTTGATGTGTCTGAAGCAGGAAAAATGGGCCAGCGTAAGGATTTGAGCGAGTTTGACAAGGGCCAGATTGTGATGGCTAGACGACTGGGTCAGAGCATTTCCAAAACTGCAGCTCTTGTGGGGTGTTCCCGGTCTGCAGTGGTCAGTCTCTATCAAAAGTGCTTCAAGAAAGGATCAGGGGTGAACCGGCGACAGGGTCATGGGCGGCAAAGGCTCATTGATGCACGTGGGGAGTGAAGGCTGGCCCGTGTGGTCCGATCAAACAGACGAGCTTCTGGAGCTCAAATTGCTCAAGAAGTTAATGCTGGTTCTGATAGAAAGGTGTAAGAATACACAGTGCATCACAGTTTGTGGCGTATGGGGCTGCATAGCCGCAGTCCAATCAGGGTGCCCATGCTGACCCCTGTCCACCGCCAAAAGCACCAACAGTGGGCAACACTTGGCCTCCAAATTCCCCAGATCTCAATCCAATCGAGCATCTGTGGGATGTGCTGAACAAACAAGTCCGATCTTTGGTTCCCCACCTCAAACTTACAGGACTTAAACGATCTGCTGCTAACATCTTGGTGCCAGATACCACAGCACACCTTCTAGGGTCAAGTGGAGTCCATGCCTCGACGTGTCAGGGCTGTTTTGGCAGCAAAAAAGGGACCAACACAATATTAGGCATAACATTATTAGTCATTATGTTATGCCTGATCGGTGTATATATATATATATATAACTTAAAAAAGCAGTGATAATCACAAATAGGACGCCAGCATCTAGATTCCGCCAGATTGGAAAAAGCATAACTGGTGTGCAATGTCGTCAGACGTACACTCAAAAAAATGCTGGGTTAAAAATAACCCAAGTTGGGTTGAAAATGGACTAACCCAGCAATAACCCAATTTGGGTTATTTTTAACCCAGCATTTTTTAGAGTGTAGCGGAAGCATTTTGAACCGCGAGAGGCACTACACTTTTTCCATAAGTTGAATATGGAAGGCATTCTGGTGGAAGCTAGATATTTTACTTTGTACTGATGACATTCGTCTGATATGAGATGAAATAATAGCATAAATACCGTTTGGTTTCTCGCAGAAGTTAAAAGAGTTAAAGTCTTTGCTGAGTTAAAAATAACCCAATTTGGGTTGAAAATGGACTAACCCAACAATTGGGTTGTTTTAACCCAGCGGTTGGGTTAAATGTTTGCTTAAAACAACCCAATTGCTGGGTTAAAACAACCCAAACGCTGGGTTAAAACAACCCAATTGCTGGGTTAGTCCATTTTCAACCCATCCTGGGTTATTTTTAACCCAGCATTTTTTAGAGTGTAAAGTTTATAATATGGATATTTTCTTACACAAACACTTAACCTCGCTTCAGAAGGTCTTTCTTAACCCCCCGGAGCCGCAGTTATATGATGGATAGATGCACTTTTATGGACTTCAAAAAACAAAACAAAAAAAACTGCCATTATAAAGCTTGGAAGCGTCAGGACTTTTTTTCGTCTGAAAGAAGAATGGCATATACAGCTAGGATGACTTGAGCGTGAGTAAATCATGGGCTAATTTTCATTTTTGGGTGAACTATCCTTTTAAATGAGTGATGACTCAAATGAACCACTGAATATTTTTTTACTAGAAATAAACCATCTGATCAATTCAACTGGCTAAAATGAAAGTAGAAGAATTTTGATAACTGCAGCTCACAAGTTCGTTCCACTATTCTGAAAACACTAGTTAGACTAGTTAGTAAACCTAAGTGCTAGTGATGCTTACCTTTCCCTTGTCAAAGTAATTGATGATCTCCTGGTACAGCTGGTCTTTGAGTTGACCCTGAGTGGTGGCCTGGTATCCGTCTCTCTGCGTCAGGTGGGCAGCACAGGCCTCTTCAGACCACTGACAAAACAACATCATCATTACACTCTTCAAATACACTGCATTAACCTGCTAGTGACCTGATGAGAGTCGTGTTTACTTCAGCGTTAGATCTAATCTGTGTCTATACGCATAAAAATACATTACTACCAAACAGAGGGAAAAATGAAAACTTAAAAGGGGCCATAAAATCAAATGTCCCTTTTATCTTTTGAAATAAGAAGGTTCATTATATGATGAAAACAAAATGTAACTCAAAACTTCCCACGCATAAGAAAAGCGAAGCTGCAGAAACGTCTGATGCAAGTTACAGTATGTCAATTCATTAACACAACCGCCTACATGTATACGTTAATGACGGCCATTCTGCGATCAGAAACACGCTGCATCAAGTCACGATGAGGGAATGAGGAGGAAGAAGGATATTATTATTTCAATACCAGATCCGAACAGTTTGCGTGACACACTTCAGATCAAATAGCCCGTTGTATTCAAAACTGAATTTGGACTTTTGGAAACACACTTTACTATAAGCCTTATAAGCGGATCACAGGGAAAGAACAAGATGAAAAAAACTAAAAAAATGTTATGACCCCTCTGAAGAAAAAATGAAATGCAATATGCAGGTGTACAAACGCACACACACACACACACAGACGTACACAGAGGCGCGCACACACACACACACACACACACACACACACACACACACACAAATAGCAGCATGGTCACTTTCAGATCCCAGCCGCTGGGCGATATTAATTTTGTTGTGCTGAGAGTCTGAAAGGTTTTGGCTGCATTACTGTGCGGGCATGAAGAGCCCATCTGATAACACTGATTTATGTGGCCACACTGTAATATTCATTACAGATGCTGCCTGATCCTGTAAACAAGTGATTATAGGGAGAAACTGTGTAGATTAAGAACTCTTGGGTTTTTGCTGACCACTCAGTTTACCGCCTTTGTGGAAAAAACACACACAGAGGAAAACGAGCGCTGTGATAGGCTGGAGCAGATCAGCTGACTCTCCGGAGGGCTGCTGCTATTGGCAGTCACATTGAGCTACTGTATTGTGCTAAGGGCTCTGTCAGAACTGATTCACTGTAGTGTAAACGTAATTGACATTTTGTGTAGCTTTGTGCAAAAGTGGGGGTCAAACACCTCAGGAAACTGCATCATCAGCGCGAAAGCCACACGTCAGTTCTTCTTTTTAGGAGAGTATATTTACCCATGGAATTATATTTAAAATGTTTCATTTAAATAGTTTTATTTAATGGTATATTTGTTATAAAGCTTTTTTGGTTGGAATATATAGTTGTAACATGTCTTTTTAAGTGTTATATTTCTTTTGTCCTGTTTTTATGCTGCTGTAATGCCTACATTTCAAAAGTTTTATCTAATCAAATCAAAGTCATTGGGCCTCATTCATGAAACTTTCGTAAATATATGAGCAAATTCTCAGTAATTTGTGCATAAAATGGACCTCCAGATTCACGGATTCGGTAGATAAAGGTGTGTATATTAATGAATTCCAAACATTCGTAAATAGGACGCGCGTGCACGCTCATTTATAATTAGCATAATCCCCGCCCATGAGTTACAACTGCAAATGACGTGTGCAGGACCGCTGTGGAATCTTCTGGACTTCTTTCTCAGGTTTGGCTCCAGTATATTGCATAAATGCTAAAGAGACTAATTAGTCATATGCCGAGCAATAAATATTAAATTATCATGTGATTTTGACAGCATATTTTGATTTAGTTTTAGTCATAGTCTTTTGACTAAAATGCCATTTAGTTTTAGTCACCTGAATTGTTTTTAGTTTTAGTCTAGTTTTAGTCGACTAAATATCATAAGATTTTAGTCGACTAAAACTACAGTAGATTTAGTCTCCTAAAATCTAATGAGTTTAGTTAAATTGTAATACATTAAGCACTAAGGGATTAAGGGATACATTAAGGGATAGTTCACCCAAAAACGAAAATTTTATGTTTTCTGCTTACCCCCAGGGCATCCAAGATGTAGGGGTCTTTGTTTCTTCAGTAGAACACAAATTAAGATTTTTAACGCCAACCGTTGCAGTGTGCCAGTCGTATAATGCATGTGAATGGGGTCGAATTCTTTTAGAGTAAAAAAAACCATGCACAGACGACTTCAAATTAAACCCTGCGGCTTGTGACGACACATTGATGTCTTAAGACCATAGACTGTAAAAAAATATGGACGTAGTGTCCGTGACGTCACCCATAGGATTCTGATGAGCCGTTCTGAAGCTCAAAGTAGGGACGAGCCATCTTGGCAGCGCGTCATCGCGCGTCACTCCCGGATAACAGAAAATGGGCAAAAAGGCGGGACATGGGCGGGGCTTAAGTGACGTGTGACTAACAGACAGCAGATAAATGGCTATCCACCTGTCACTCGAAATGGCCACGCCCTTAATTATGCTGAATTTTAAGGCTTTATATAATGTAAACGAATGAGTTATAAAAAAATTCACCCCCCTCACAGTTGTCATGAAGGGCAAAATGAGCCGTATAGACCAAAAGCACAATTTGTACCAGGCTGTAAACATGTTTTATTCTGCTCTAAAGTTGGCCATTTTAACATGGGGCTCAATGAGATTCTGCTCTCTTCTGGAGCCTGTCCCTAGCGGCCAGTCGATGAATTGCAGTTTGAGGCACTTCCGTATTGGCTTCAAGAGAAACTGCGGGAGGTTGCCGCTTGCTTAAGACACGAAATGATCGGTTTCTGCGAGAAACCAAACGGTATTTATGCTATTATTTCACCTCATATCAGACGAATGTCATCAGCTCTCCAGACCGCCATCACTTCCTGTGAGTAAGGTAAAAATACTGGCCGGGTCATAGATATATATATATATATAGATTCCTCATTAGTGCCTGCGTGTATATATATATATATATATATATATATATATATATATATATATATATATATATATATATATATATATATATATATATATATATATATATATATATATATATATATATATATATATGACCCGGCCGGTATTTTGACCTTACTCACAGGAAGTGATGGCCTGTCTTAAGACATCAATGTGTCGTCACGAGCTGCAGGGTTTAATTTGAAGTCGTCTGTGCATGTTTTTTTTACTCTAATACAGGGGTCTCCAAACTCGGTCCTGGAGGGCCGCTGTCCTGCAGAGTTTAGCTCCAACCCCAATTAAACACACCTGAACCAGCTAATCAGTGTCTTGCTAGGGCCTAGTAAGACACTGATTAGCTGGTTAAGGTGTGTTTATGTGGGGTTGGAGCTAAACTCTGCAGGACAGTGGCCCTCCAGGACCGAGTTTGGAGACCCTTACTCTAATAGAATTAGACCCCATTCACATGCATTATACGACGGTTGGAGTTAAAAATCTTCATTTGTGTTCTACTGAAGAAACAAAGACCCCTACATCTTGGATGCCTTGGGGGTGAGCAGAAAAACATAAAATTTTCGTTTTTGGGTGAACTATCCCTTTAAGCATTACATAACCGACTGTCACTTGAACTGACATTTTGATATCAAAAATACACGAAAGAGCTCAATTCATTTTTGTGTTTGTTTTTTAAAAACATCTAATTAGTTTTTATAACTTCGTATTTCTGTTTTAGTTAGTAGGCCGTATCAGGTTAAGCTAAAGCTTCAAATAAGTTTGTTTATTTATTTTTTTTAATTTCAGTTAACATTTCTTTAAATTTCAAGTAATGAAGATTTTTTAAAATGGTTTTAGTGAACTATTAATACCCTGATACTTTATTGAATATGTGTAAAATACTGGTCTTTCCTCCTGACTATGAATTAAATGAAATACAGTTTATTGTGTAACCAAAAACGAATATATAATGCGTGACTTTTAATTATAAACAAGCTCAAAATACACATTGACTCTTATTTTGAAATGTATGCGCCTCTATTGCAGTTGCAGGAGCTCATTCAAGTTCAGGAGATAAAATATGCATTGTTACAACCATCTAAAACATATTAATATATAAGCATCGTAAAGTAAACATTGTCATTATTCATCAGCATTAGTTCATTAACAATTGCCTGGCATAAATGTGCGCTCTTCATTGGTTGTGAGCCGCTCTGGAGCGCTGGATTGGGGATGCGTGAGCCTGTAGAAGCGCAACAGCGCCGTGTTCTCCAGCGGTTAGATCAGCATGTTCAAATCAAATGTGCGCATCTGTTCAGTTCTGACTGGATCTCTTCCCTAATCGACCCTCCCTAACACTTTCGTCTCGTTTTAGACACAAAAAGTTTTCGTCATGGTTTTTGTCATCCAACACTAGTTTTTATTTAGTTATCGTCTTGTTTTCGTCAGTGAAAAAAGGTAGTTGACGAAAATTATGACGAAAATTATTCGCCAACGAAATTAACACTGGTCCATCAAAGCATTTTAGCCAGCTAAAAACGCTATTACACAACATTAAACAGTTAATCCGTGAATCCGAAAATTTACGTCAGAGCGGCTTGACGAACGATTTACACACAAATTCGTTCTGCTCGTGTTTCATGAATGAGGCCCAATGTGTGTGTTTCTGAGGCCTTACTAATCGACTAGTAGGCTTTCAGACAACTAGTCGACCAGTGGATCATCCTGGCCTAGTGAGACGCTGACTGTGTGAACCATCCGTTTTTACACTGTGACATCAGCGCTATTAGTCCAGTTTCAAATAACTTTTTTTCTACTGCAATATATTGTAAAATGTAATTGATTCCTGCGATCAAAGCTGAATTTTCAGCATCATTCCTCCAGTCTTCAGTGTCACATGATCCTTCAGAAATCCTTCTAATATGAGTTGGTTCCTTATATTTTAGCAAATTGGATAATTTTGAATAGAACGTTGAAAAGAACAGCATTTATATGAAATAGAAATCTTTTGGAACATTATAAATGTCTGTCACTGTTGATCAATTTAAATGTTGAATACAATTATTCAATGAATTTCAAATGATTCAAAATCTCGCTGTGTCCCCATCATATTTTTCCTCTTAAAAGTAATAGACTATTCGATGAAAAGAGTCGTAATAATCTAGTTTTATAATGTTTGTCATGTTAATATAAGATGTGTATAGTAAACATCTGCTTTCTCTTTCTAATTAAAGTGTCACGCCATGAGCACAAGCCTTGCAGCGATAAACTAAACTAAAACGTTCTTATAGTACGACATATATTAATAGTATAGCACAAAACACTTAAACACATGATTTGTCTGAAAGCACGTTTGAAGACCTATAAAATAATATTTGAAATCACCATAAGCACCCGTTTCACAAATCAACTCTTCAGGAGTTTCCCCGACTTCCAAGAGAGCAGATAAGTTGTAAAAGTTTCAGGTATTTGGTGTTGTCTCTGAAGTGTGTGTGCTTGTAAATGCACGCATAATGTGTGTAAGTGTGTTCATGTGGGAGTGTTGCTCTTATATGCAGGAGCAAACAGAACGGTGGCAGCTATTTATGAAAAGAAGCTGCGTGGGTTTGGAGGGAACGCGGTGTTCCCTCGCTGACTGTGACAGCCGATTCCCTCATCAAATTACTCCTGTAAAGCCCTAAACGAATCTCTGATTCACTAAAGAACACACACAGCCCAAATCCAGATGTGATTAAACAGCAAGCCAATATACATATTAATCCATTTGCTCAACTAACAGTTAATGTCAATTATCAAGACTAACTCCCAGGATCAAATTTGCATTTCCTGAAGGACACAGTAGTGCTTGCAACGCAGCCACATAATAAAATGCTAATGTTTATATGGTGTAAATGTGCAAATTATATGTCGCAGAGCTTTGCGTTTGTCGCGACATGCATCTTGTTTTCCATCTGCGGTGCATAAGAATCGATATAATGAACTGTATGTATGAACGGATATGAAACAGATCAGTAAGAAAAATCATTATGCAAATAAATGCAAGAAAGAAAAAAACCACACATTTCAGTATGCAAATATGACTTTCAGTTAAGTATAAATGGGTGTCGTACGTTAAGTGATTCTGGATGAATTAATTAAAGAAGTTTTAATACTTGGGTATTAAATTTAATACTTTAAGTTTCACAAGTTTTATACTTAATACTGATGAATTTTAATATTTGAAGCCTTGTGAGCGCCGCAATAATCCTTGAACAAAGTTTAAGTATCTTTCTACCAGAGATTTGTTCTCAAATCTGCACTTGAGGTGACTTTCTAAATGTCAGACACATCCTGCTGTGGAACTTCAACACTCAAAGAAATGGAAATGTGCGTGAATTATTCCTGGCGTAGGCATATCCAATTAAATTATACTTGATACTGTATTCTGCAGTTAAATAAGTGTATAACCATCGTTATTTTTTTGTACGCTGAACGTTCATTTACTGGCATGTGTCAGCAAGTAAAACAAATCAATGTAGTGTGTGTTTACTGGAGACTTACTCAAAGGTAAGAGGCATATATAGTCGGATAAATGTGTGGAAGTACCTTGAGGAGTTTGGCGTGCAGCAGTAGGGTGTATCCGGCCTCTGTGTAGTTATCACACTCCTTATGCAGGTCACAGAGCTTATACAGGTACCTACACACACACGAATGACATTAACAATCTAAACACAAACTCCATTACAAAAGAAAAGCTCCAATAACACACTCACAAAGGCCAGCAGCTCAGAGCAACTAGAGTTCAGATTAGCCTTGACGTTCACGTACCGTATGAACCCAAACACAGGGGATGCTTGGAGAAACTTTTGTTGTCTATACTTAAGATTCTTAAATATGTTTATTGTAAAATGGATCATTCCAGGACTGTTTTTTTGGATTTATCAAGGCAGTATTCCATTGGTGCTAAAACACAATATTGTAAATACGATGTGCAACACTGGTTCACCTTGATACTTAGGGAGCACTTTTTTAAATAATTATAATTATGTATATGTATTAGGGATGCCACAAGGGGGGGGGGGGGGGTTGTTTTGCATTTAAATAATTATTTTTTATTTCTCTCCGTTTATTTCGGCTCTGTTTGAGTGTGCCTGTGAGTCTACGAGCTGATATGAGCAAATATCCAATCACTATGCACTAAAGTTAGGGGGTGTTTAGCCACGCTTGCAATACTGGTGTCAGAGAGTTATACTCATGGAACACTATACAGGGAGTACAGAATTATTAGGCAAATGAGTATTTTGACCACATCATCCTCGTTATGCATGTTGTCTTACTCCAAGCTGTATAGGCTGGAAAGCCTACTACCAATTAAGCATATTAGGTGATGTGCATCTCTGTAATGAGAAGGGGTGTGGTCTAATGACATCAACACCCTATATCAGGTGTGCATAATTATTAGGCAACTTCCTTTCCTTTGGCAAAATGGGTCGACAGGCTCAGAAAAGTCAAAAATAGTGAGATATATTGCAGAGGGATGCAGCAGTCTTAAAATAGCCAAGCTTCTGAAGCGTGATCATCGAACAATCAAGCGTTTCATTCAAAATAGTCAACAGGGTCGCAAGAAGCGTGTGGAAAAACCAAGGCGCAAAATAACTGCCCGTGAACTGAGAAAAGTCAAGCGTGCAGCTGCCAAGATGCCACTTGCCACCAGTTTGGCCATATTTCAGAGCTGCAACATCACTGGAGTGCCCAAAAGCACAAGGTGTGCAATACTCAGAGACATGGCCAAGGTAAGAAAGGCAGAAAGTCGACCACCACTGAACAAGACACACAAGCTGAAACGTCAAGACTGGACCAAGAAATATCTCAAGACTGATTTTTCTAAGGTTTTATGGACTGATGAAATGAGAGTGAGTCTTGATGGGCCAGATGGATGGGCCCGTGGCTGGATTGGTAAAGGGCAGAGAGCTCCAGTCCGACTCAGACGCCAGCAAGGTGGAGGTGGAGTACTGGTTTGGGCTGGTATCATCAAAGATGAGCTTGTGGGGCCTTTTCGGGTTGAGGATGGAGTCAAGCTCAACTCCCAGTCCTACTGCCAGTTTCTGGAAGACACCTTCTTCAAGCAGTGGTACAGGAAGAAGTCTGCATCCTTCAAGAAAAACATGATTTTCATGCAGGACAATGCTCCATCACACGCGTCCAAGTACTCCACAGCGTGGCTGGCAAGAAAGGGTATAAAAGAAGAAAATCTAATGATATGGCCTCCTTGTTCACCTGATCTGAACCCCATTGAGAACCTGTGGTCCATCATCAAATGTGCGATTTACAAGGAGGGAAAACAGTACACCTCTCTGAACAGTGTCTGGGAGGCTGTGGTTGCTGCTGCACGCAATGTTGATGGTGAACAGATCAAAACACTGACAGAATCCATGGATGGCAGGCTTTTGAGTGTCCTTGCAAAGAAAGGTGGCTATATTGGTCACTGATTTGTTTTTGTTTGGTTTTTGAATGTCAGAAATGTATATTTGTGAATGTTGAGATGTTATATTGGTTTCACTGGTAAAAATAAATAATTGAAATGGGTATAAATTTGTTTTTTGTTAAGTTGCCTAATAATTATGCACAGTAATAGTCACCTGCACACACAGATATCCCCCTAAAATAGCTAAAACTAAAAACCACTTCCAAAAATATTCAGCTTTGATATTAATGAGTTTTTTGTGTTCATTGACAACATGGTTGTTGTTTAATTATTAATGTTGTAAAATTAATCCTCAAAAATACAACTTGCCTAATAATTCTGCACTCCCTGTAGTTATTCACAATCTCGAAAGTTCATTATTGGCATGCGTTTTAAAGCCTTGCTGGTTAAACGTTTCATTAGTTTTAACATGCGCTGAGCGCGAGCACTAAAAGCCTGTCAAACACGTGATTACTGGACTAAGTAGTCTTACTGCACTAATATTGTCAAATACACACAAGGTTAACATAAACACAGTCGGATATGATTAATGTCTAAATTAAAATTGCGTGTGTCTGTATATTAGATGTGTAGAGGTCTTAAATTGACAGCAGCGCAGCCTTGTAAACACGCTGCCGCTTGTCCTTAAAGGGACAGTTCACTCTAAAATAATGTCATTATTTACTATAATGTTGTTCCAAACCTGTATTAATTTCTTCTGTTGAACACAGACAGTTGAATACCAGGCAGCTGATGGTAGCCATTGACATCCATATTATTATTTCCTACAATAGGGACCAGGAACTGGTTGGTTATATATTTTATGTCCAACAGAAGAAAGAACTTGATTCAGGTTTAAAACAACTTCAGCACGAATATGTATACTTTATAGTGAAGTCTATGTAGTGTTTTATTTTTACATTTATTCATTCAATCTCAAACTTAAATGCTGCTGTACAGCTCTGAGCTGCCAGTGTAAATCCTTGCTGGTTAAACATTTCATATATATATCAAATATATATCAACCTCAAATAATTTAGTGAAAGGTATTTGTGTGTGTGTGTGTTTGTGTGTGTTTATATATATATATATATATATATATATATATATATATATATATATATATATATATATATATATATATATATATATATATATATAGGTATTTATAAAACTAAAATAATATGATAAACATAAAATATAAAACTACACATAAACATATACATATTTAATTAAAAATAAAGTAAAAAAAAAAAAAAAAATTGAATATATTTTAAAATGTAATTTATTTCTGTGATGGAAAGCTGAATATTCATCATCATTACTCCAGTCTTCAGTGTCACATGATCCTTCAGAAATCATTCTAATATGATGATTTATAGCTCAAGAAACATTTTTTAATTATCATCAATGCTTTTGCCACGTAATATTTTTGTGGAAACAGTGATACATTTTTTCAGGGTCCTTTAATTAATAGTGAAGGGTCAAGGTCAACATCACCTGTCTCTTCATCAGACACATATCCTTCAAGAATGGTTTTATGATCAACATTAAAAATAAGAATCAATGATAATCAAGTAATAACCATTTTCTACATTTGATAAATCAGTTAATCTATAACCTCTCTATATTTAATGAGTGATTTTAGTAGTATATTTGCTGTGTGCTTTTGTATCCACATTCTACAGTTACTTCTCTGATGTCTGTGTCAAGGCGTGCTGACAGGCAACTGTCCTTGGGGTGTAAAACACTCTGGGAGTGAAGAAGCCTCTCTACATGTGTTGAGCTATATGTCATTCTAAAGTGACCTTATGTCCACATAGGTTACAGGTCTACGTGACTTTTTGGGGACTCAGAGAAATCTACCTCTTTTATGTGCCTTTCTTACTAAAAGAATAAATTCACTTTTGTATTAAGATGTAGTATCAGCATGTTTGGAGACGTGCCTTGTTGATAGTTAGTTAAGATGTTCTCAACCTTGAGGAAACTGTTATTCTCTGGAGCTTTTGTGTATGAGCGTTGCATGATCTGTGCAGATTCAGTGTTGGAGATGGACTTTTCTGCAGACGATGCCAGACCTGGAGACGCCTTTATATGACCACTTGCGTCATTTGTGATCTAAATCTACGACTGGGCGACAACTAGTCTACGCATTTTTAGTGATATGTGCTCCTATCTGTCTACGTGTGGAAAGTTGCTTACATTGCATGTTGTTAGAGCCAATCAGAATCATACCACATGACAATAATGACGTGGTTAGACCTTGAAAACAGTATAACTGTTCAGAAATTGTATGTACGTTAGGGGGAGGCGGGGAGACTGTTAGAGGGAGCGCGGCCTACGAACTCCTTGTGAGGCTTGAAGCTGGCTTCTGCT
The DNA here is from genome assembly GCA_023566225.1 of Romanogobio albipinnatus. NCBI lineage: Eukaryota > Metazoa > Chordata > Actinopteri > Cypriniformes > Gobionidae > Romanogobio > Romanogobio albipinnatus. The sequence continues at coordinate 4,502,608 of CM042257.1, read as the reverse complement.
GATGAAACTGCAAACTATTCTTCAGTAAATTTTTCTTTAATTCATCTAACTCCTGACTCTTGGTCTTCATTTCTCACTACTGGTCCTGGGTCCTAAGCTGTTACCCCAACAATAGAAAGTTCAAATAACATAAATGTCTTTACTGTCACTTTTGATGTGCCTTTAACCAATGAGAATTCCAGAGGCAGTCACTCACCTGATGTACATCTCTTCTCTCTCGATCTCCTTGTAGAAATTCTGCCGACAGATACACACACAAGGTCACATTCTCTTCACTTATTCATGCTAAACACACCCTGACCTCAGCTTAACAAACTTCGACTGAATAATGTGCTCTAAAAGAACCCACCCCGTAACATCTCCTGTCCTCGTGCTGTGATTTCTGCTCAATGTTTAACACATGAGGATATAATGTGCACTTGAGTCTCGGTACATTTTTCAAATGCATAATAGAGTTAATACTGTCATATCAAAGTTTTTCACTGATGAACAAAGCTGTAACATTAATCTGTGTGGGCATGCACAAGGTTTGAGCTTCTCAAAGAGTTTGGGCCAACTGTAAAGTTACAAAGGAGCAGGTGCAATTACTCCATGCCATCAGGACGCCTACACACTCCAGTTAAAAGCCGGAAGCATTTATATCCATAAAGATGCATTGTAAAGCCTCAAGGGTTTGCATTGATGCGCCGATGAGAGGCTAAATGTTCTCCTCACCAGCACATTTACTGTGCAGCTCATGCGGTTCTCCTTGTTCTCGTCGTGCATGATGGTCCTGTAGTCCAGAAGTCTCTCCAACAGACGGACCACCAGAGTCACGAAGGTTTCACCACTCTTAGCCAGATACTTGTGCTTCCTACAGTGCTCCAACAGACTGTCACACACACACACACACACACACACACACACACACACACACACACACACACACACACACACACACACACACACACACACACACACACACACACACACATTTGCTATGTGTCAATATGAGAGGCATTTGATTTTGATGTTCAATTTAAATGTCCCTAAACTCTTTATTAAAGTCAATTTACTATATATTATTATATAGTAATACTATAATTAATATTTTATATTAATGCATGGACTTGACAAGTAAGGTATAATAATATTGCACAATATTTGCCCATGTGTCATTGATTAAATCAGGGAAAAAATTAATTTAAGAATCAAAGTTAATATATTTTGATGAAAAATTATGAAAATATATATATATTTTTTTTTCATAAAACACATAAGGATGAATCAAGCTCAAGAAGAGCAAATTTAAAATAAATTGAATTACAATTTGAATTTGAATTATTTAATATTAAATATCAATGTTATTTTAGTATCATTGATATATTATACTATATTTATTGTTAATAGTTTGATTTAGATATTTTGTATTTTCTTGTTCACTTTAAATTATGTTAAAGTTTTAGTAATTTTGTTGTCATTTTTATTTGTTTTTATTTTTTAATAAAAATTATTACATTTATTTGTATTTTTTTATTTAAATATGTAATTCTTATTTTTTATGAATTAGCTTGATTTCAGTTAATGTTTACTTTAAAGTAAAGAAAGATTCTTAGTTTTAGTTTACCCTGTTTAATATTAAATGTTAATTAAATACAGGGAGTGCAGAATTATTAGGCAAATGAGTATTTTGACCACATCATCCTCGTTATGCATGTTGTCTTACTCCAAGCTGTATAGGCTGGAAAGCCTACTACCAATTAAGCATATTAGGTGATGTGCATCTCTGTAATGAGAAGGGGTGTGGTCTAATGACATCAACACCCTATATCAGGTGTGCATAATTATTAGGCAACTTCCTTTCCTTTGGCAAAATGGGTCAAAAGAAGGACTTGACAGGCTCAGAAAAGTCAAAAATAGTGAGATATATTGCAGAGGGATGCAGCAGTCTTAAAATAGCCAAGCTTCTGAAGCGTGATCATCGAACAATCAAGCGTTTCATTCAAAATAGTCAACAGGGTCGCAAGAAGCGTGTGGAAAAACCAAGGCGCAAAATAACTGCCCGTGAACTGAGAAAAGTCAAGCGTGCAGCTGCCAAGATGCCACTTGCCACCAGTTTGGCCATATTTCAGAGCTGCAACATCACTGGAGTGCCCAAAAGCACAAGGTGTGCAATACTCAGAGACATGGCCAGGGTAAGAAAGGCAGAAAGTCGACCACCACTGAACAAGACACACAAGCTGAAACGTCAAGACTGGGCCAAGAAATATCTCAAGACTGATTTTTCTAAGGTTTTATGGACTGATGAAATGAGAGTGAGTCTTGATGGGCCAGATGGATGGGCCCGTGGCTGGATTGGTAAAGGGCAGAGAGCTCCAGTCCGACTCAGACGCCAGCAAGGTGGAGGTGGAGTACTGGTTTGGGCTGGTATCATCAAAGATGAGCTTGTGGGGCCTTTTCGGGTTGAGGATGGAGTCAAGCTCAACTCCCAGTCCTACTGCCAGTTTCTGGAAGACACCTTCTTCAAGCAGTGGTACAGGAAGAAGTCTGCATCCTTCAAGAAAAACATGATTTTCATGCAGGACAATGCTCCATCACACGCGTCCAAGTACTCCACAGCGTGGCTGGCAAGAAAGGGTATAAAAGAAGAAAATCTAATGATATGGCCTCCTTGTTCACCTGATCTGAACCCCATTGAGAACCTGTGGTCCATCATCAAATGTGCGATTTACAAGGAGGGAAAACAGTACACCTCTCTGAACAGTGTCTGGGAGGCTGTGGTTGCTGCTGCACGCAATGTTGATGGTGAACAGATCAAAACACTGACAGAATCCATGGATGGCAGGCTTTTGAGTGTCCTTGCAAAGAAAGGTGGCTATATTGGTCACTGATTTGTTTTTGTTTGGTTTTTGAATGTCAGAAATGTATATTTGTGAATGTTGAGATGTTATATTGGTTTCACTGGTAAAAAGAAATAATTGAAATGGGTATAAATTAGTTTTTTGTTAAGTTGCCTAATAATTATGCACAGTAATAGTCACCTGCACACACAGATATCCCCCTAAAATAGCTAAAACTAAAAACCACTTCCAAAAATATTCAGCTTTGATATTAATGAGTTTTTGTGTTCATTGACTACATGGTTGTTGTTTAATTATTAATGTTGTAAAATTAATCCTCAAAAATACAACTTGCCTAATAATTCTGCACTCCCTGTACAGTCAGTTTGTAACATTTGTATGCAAATATTTTTTTAAATATTTAAACTAAATAATTCATATAATTGACTAAATAAGTAAATAAGTTTTTGATAAGACTAAATACATGTGAATTATTTAGGGCCAGTTTTGATTTGATGTTGTCTTTAAAGGCACAACCCTTTTTTGCTCCGTTTCCTCATGTAGTAATTATATCAACATCACTATCAGTGTGTGTGTGTGTGTGTGTGTGTGTGTGTGTGTGTGTGTGCACTCACATCTTCTGGAAGAGGATTTTGTACTGTTCGTCTCCTCTGCCGCCTTCCACCTCGTGATCCAGCTTGGTGATGATCTCGTTCTCAAACTGCAATTAAACACAGCAGCCGTAAATAACGAGTGTGGCTAATTTTTCATTTCATTAGCGTCGTTCCTCCCAGCCCTCCTCTCTCTCCTCCTCCAGCGTTTTCTCGCTCTCTTGCGCTGTATCAGAGAGTAATCAGCCGTTATCAGTCACACCGACTGTGAGCTCAACTTTATCTGCTCATTACCATCACCGCACTTCATCAGACGCACACAGGCGGCAGACAGACAGCTGTCTGAGGGACTTTCTTTCAAATGCTGCTCTTCATACTGCTGTTATTGAGTAAAGTGAGATGACTTCGCACTGATGAAAACACAGCAAACATATACACACAATCCAGCGTATAGTGTTAATTCTGGCAGGTCATGTTAGTCAAGCTCGCATTAGCTGACTGTCAGCTGATCACGTCTACCTATAGGAATACGATGCCTATCACAGCATGCATATATAAGCTCCTTCAGTACCACCAGCAGCCATCGCGTTTCTCCGGAGCGAATTACCCTCCTCCATCCCCAGCTCCTCCTCTCGTCAGGATTTGGCATTCTCATTCCCCTTGAATCAGACTAAATTAATATTAATATTGAAATGAATGATATCTGCAATACATTGTTGGTTCTGTTCTGTTGGGTTTATCACTAGGCAGGAAGTTCTTGCCCAGAACAGAACCATACCGGCAATCTAAACAATATGCTATCTTTGACGATAGTGGTCCTGACAGAATTATGATTTCTGCCCTCATCACATCATCCAAACAAACTACCAGACGGACTTAGATGTCATAATTAACATAGGTTTTACTACTTTAAAAAAATCCCTAACCTCACAAAGTATGATATTATACAGGGCCACAACATTTATTTCCATCAAGAGGTGCATTCATTTTTGGTCAAGATCTTGTATTGCCAATGTAAGAGTCCAGCACTCTGTAAAGTCTCCACCAGCACACCCCAAAGACTTTCAATGAATTTAAGGTCTGGACTCAGAAGTGCCGATTCATGTGCGGAGATGATTCTTCATGCTCCCTCACAACCATTATTTCACAGTCTGAGCCTGATTAATCTTGACATGGTCATCCTGGACTATGGTCATGATGCGTCTTCCTGCATGGTTGTTTAAGAAATGAAAATCTACACACTCCATCAATGAGGGTTGGAAGAACTGTTGCCAAACATAACATGCTAGAAACACAATAATCACTGCAATAATGGTCCAATCATTGACTTTTAAGCCTATTTAAATCCAATCCACTGCATACAATGACATATTAAAGTGTTTGAGGTTTATGAAATATTTGCTCAAACTACACGTCCAGGTAAAAAGCGAGGAATGAGACTAAAGCTTGAGGGAAAACCGGGCTGTTTTATACACACAGGATGCCTGTGTGCCAGTTTTCCAAATCAACCAGTCGACCTAGCAATTGCCTTTTCACGTAAACTCAAGTGTGGTTCACTGGGGTGCAAATGAACTCTGACAACAGACTCGAGCTCTGATGATAAGATGTGCCTGGCATTCTGTGTGTCATTATTTGCATTAATTGCAATGTTTTCTGTCAGTTCATGCAGCCCTCAATATGCTTCTCATTTGAATGGCATACTAGCACGTCCCTTAGGACTGGCAGGTTTAAACATGCAGGGCGTCAAACACTCACTGAATATGTGTGAGAGACTTTAGATCAAACTGAAGCTGCAGTCGGCTGTACTGAAGCATTATCAGTCCAATGACACTCTCAGAAGACAAACAAATGAAAGATGAACTCGCACATCTGTAGATAGTATAAAAGCAAAGCATATCTGAGGACGTAGTGAATGCGTAACCTTTCAGCAGTGAAGGTTTTTGAGGTAGATGAAGATCTCTGCGGGATGTGGCACAAGGACTGCATCCTAATATGCACTACATAGTCTGCAAAATGAGAATTAGCGCATCCTAAACTACATTGTGTTTAAATGAGTATGTTAAAGGGGTCATGAACTGAAAAATCTTTTGACATATAGGAGGTCATCATACTATAATATCCTGTACGTTTCAGAACTGAAAACTTCATTTGTTAGTCCAAAAACAGCTTTTATTGTAACCAAGGCCAGCGAACGACTTGTTGTGGAATGTGCCTATCGGTGAAAGACTGCCTCTGAAGAAGAAAATCAACACCTACTTCATCATTGCAACTTTGGCCCCGCCCACTGGTGTGTTAGTGAGATGACGAGGAGAGGAGAGGAAAACAGGATGGCCTAAAAATAACATTACCTTCCAAAGGATCCAAATGCTAGGATTCTGAATGTGGTTAATATTATTTTATTTATTTTCAGCAATGTGAATGTCTTATTTGTCTTAATGTCTAGAAAATTTCACAGTGGATTCTTTGGTAAATCAGTCACAATTTCGGCAAAGGCTTTGCAACAGACTGTTCCTATATGGACTCGACATGCAAGTAACCGTGTTAATTATTATGCCTGATCTGTGAACAGGGATTTGTGATATGTGATGATTCATGTACATCATGTACTTACGCCAAAACAAATCTCTTATTTGCATTGTGTTTGTGCTGTTAGTCATGATGAAAGCAACCGTTAGTGTGCAGATATCAAGTTGCAATGACAAGATCGTGGCATTCATGCTAAATATAATGACATAAATCTAAATATAAGGGTATAATCAACACTTTTCACGTTTAGCTAACCTTGAGAACTGTAATAGTAAAAACATGCTCAAAGTTTTCAAGAGTTAAACTTAATACTGAACTATTTCATATGCAAAGATGTTAGCCAATCACAGCAGTGGGCGTTTACACTGAAGTCTCACAGCAGCCAATCACAGCAGTGGGCGTTTACACTGAAGTCTCACAGCAGCCAATCACAGCAGTGGGAATTTACACTGAAGTCTTAAAGCAGCCAATCACAACAGTGGGCGTTTACACTGAAGTCTCACAGCAGCCAATCACAGCAGTGGGCATTTACACAGCCTGGATGCCAGCCTGCCCACCCACAACATTTGAGGTCGGGAAGTTCGGTCTGGACTTGATCCGTTGTGGAGCAACTATGCTCGAACCAGAACTGTTTGGACCAATCAAATTGTCAGGGTGGGCTTTATACGATGATGGACAGATGATCTAGCCTAGAAATATAGACGCAAATATAATTTGCAGCCAGGGCGTCAAGCAACTCTCCGTTGGCTTGCGAGCTGGAAAAAAAGGAAGATGTGTTCAGAGTTTTGCCGACCAGATACGGCCAAAGTTTAATCTATCAACTAGCTCCGCTTCACCTTCTTCGTTGCTCTGGTTGGTTGCAGCGCTATCCTATTGCGTGCAGAGGGAATTTGAAAGACAACCGTTTATCCCGCCCCGCAGATTGAGCCTTGCCAATGGTGTGTTCTCAGACCCAACATCTGGATGTGGGTCTGGCTTGTCAGGCTACAGATGATCAACAATAACGTAATCATCCACGTCACCAAGATCGTCACAGATGACAAAGATTGTTTACACTCATCTTCTACTTCTTCCAGCGTGCGTGCAGTTGGGTTCTGTTGACAACTATGCGTCGCTCCGTTGCTCTGATTGGTTGTAGCTCTATCCAATTGAGTGAGAGGCATTTTCTTTCCTGGTTCGGTTGAAACACGCCCCATAATCACAGCCCAATGCAGCAGTTTCAGACTCATAATCTGACTACAATCTGACTATGATGACGTCAGGCTAAGTTTGTGATGGTCCTTCAGAAAACTGAAGCATATCGAGCATCAGTTTTTGCGTTAATCTGCTGAATCTGCACACATGCTCTGTACACATGCAGTACTTGCACCTCGCGGTTATACATCTGACTGTTTGCTTGAACAATTACTCGAAAGGCCTGAAGCAATGTTTAATCAGTGAGAAAACTTTTGAAGAGTACATGTTCAGTTTAATATGTTAATATACATATTATCATTTAACCTTTTAAATAAAGAATCTGTTCTGTAGCATATTACTTTTCTGTATGGTGCATTTTTAGTATGTACTACTGAAATGTTGGTATGATGACACCCCTACTTAAAAGTACTGCATACAAACTACCGTTCAAAAGCTTGGGGTCAGTAAGATTGTTTTGTTAAAAGAAATGAATACGTTTATTTAGTAAAGACACATAAAAATTATCAAAAGTGACAGTTTAAGACTAAAAAGCTTAGCATAGATCATTGAATCTGATTAGACCGTTAGCATCTCGCTCAAAAAATGACCAAAGAATTTTGATATTTGTTCTATTTAAAACTTGTCTTGACTTACATCATAAACTAGTTTAAAACTAGATTAAAGACGCATCTCTTTAGCCAAGCATTCACATTATAATTACCCTTTATACTACAGTTAAATCGGAACAAAAACATTAATATAATATTCTGAACAGCAGCTACGCTAATTATTTCCCATCTGATTTTCTGTTGTTATCTCGGGACACTAGTCCCGAGGTAAATAGTTTGTCAGCTCCAGTTTGTATCCAGCCTCTCATGAAGACCTCTCATGGAGGCCCCAACACCTGTGATGAGACGACTCCACGCCTGTGAAGAGACGACTCAACGCCAGCGTTGTTATGGCCTAAATTAATACACGATTGATTAACTTTTTCAAACATTATTCTTTAACATTGTCTTTCTAACATTTTTTCTGTACATCTATGAAATGCACTTTCTGTAAAGCTGCTTTGAAACAATGTGTATTGTGAAAATCGCTATACAAATAAATTTGAATTGAATTGAATCATGTACTAAGACTGACGGAAAATGAAAAGTTGCAATTTTCTAAGCTGATATGGCTAGGATCTATACTCTCATTCCTGCATAATAATCAAGGAACTTTGTTGCCGTACCATGAGTGCAGCGGCGCAATGATATTACACAGCGCCTCTCAGTCTTAGTAAACAATGTAACTACAGAAGAGTCAAGTTTTAAATAGGAAAAATATCAAAACTGTCATTTTTTGAGCGAGATGCTAACGGTCTAATCAGATTCAATGATCTATGCTAAACTATGCTAAAAGTGCTACCGCCAGACCCGGAGATCGGCTGAATGGATTCGAAAACGGTAAAACTCAACTGTTTAACTCTAGGGGAGTAGGACAATGAGACTATTTAAAAAAAAAAGTGGAGTGTTTCTTTAAGTGGCAAAAATTATGATGATAATAATAATAAAACAATTCTTGAGCAGCGATCAGCATATTATAATGATTTCTGAAGCATCATGTGACACTAAAGACTGGAGTTATGATGCTGAAAATACAGCAAATAAATTTCATTTGACAATATATTCAAAATAGAACACAGTCATTTTAAATTGTAATATTTCACAATAATACTGCAGATTAGGATGCAAACACTGATGAACTGACCGTCTGGAAACAGCGTCTGAAGTGAAACTCGCACTGCATCATGTCAAAGAAGATGGGAATCGTGGCTTTACGCAGCTCGATCTCCGGAACCAGCGTCATCTCCAGAATCGGACCCACCATCTCGGGGATAAACTTGATCTTGTGTGGCCCTGCAGGATGTTCAGAAGAAACAAGTTAGCATGCCTGAATCCTTTAGATTATTTATTTAGGATCTTTTCTGTTAGTTTTTTGGATATGCTTTCTGTTTGTGATATATTTGCCGGCAGGTGCACCAGCACAGGGAATATCGTCTCTCCGCTTCTTCCTCGCAGTGCCTATTTGTGTCTAACAACAACTTTTATGTATTTTCGTGAGGTGTGTACGACTTCTACTTTGGAGGCACCATATCTGAAGCTCTCAATAGACAGACTTTCATCTGCGCTTCGCTAATCTTCAGAGTTTCACGCAATCACAGACCTGAATAGAGGCAAACATCTCTGAATCTCTGGTGTATGTGACTAAACCCGGTATCAAACGCAGCAAGCTAATGAACAACCAAAGGCTGCTGAGAAACACGTCTACCGTGAGGTGGCAAAAATTCATTCAGAGAGGAATGTGGGAACTGAAAATACTTTCACAGCAGCACTTCCTCAACTGTCCTGCCACTAATTAGCACCTTCACTTTCAGAGCTTTTCCGTTTCCAGGGCTCTAAATAACAGTTAGGTGTCGCCTTGCTTGAAAAATAACCCACTTGAAATCCCTGCTAAAACTGTAAGCATAAATGTGGCAGACACAAGCTTTACGAAAATAAATGATACCAAAGTATGGTAAGTGAATGCTGGGAAACCTTTTCAAGATGCGACATTAGCCCTTTTTCAAATAGCACGCAGGATTTAGAGCACTGGAAGTGAAAGATTACCCATTTTTAAATGTGTCTTATTCCGTTTTAAAGTTTGGGGTCAGTACAATTTTTTTAATTAATCACAATGCATTAAAATGATCAAAAGAGACTATCAAGACATTTACAGTCTGGCGCCGCTTTCATTGGCCAAGGACACACAAGAGGCCTTCTGACTGACATGTAAAGCAACCAGAGTCATGTTTAGGGGTGTGAAAATGTAAAGTCAGTGTCTCTACAATTGATAGTTTCCACATGACGTTACTCTTATAAGAACGCCAACCTGGAGGGCAAAACAAGGCTTTCTTCCATTGCCTTCCAGTCATTTTTACCAGGTTTGAACTAAGTACTTCTGTAGCAAGACAGTGATATTAAAAGACCAAATGTAATATATACATTACTGATGATACATACTATGCAGGCAGAAGAGCCCAGAATATGAATGCAACAAACAGTTTCCCGTAAAGCAATTTTCCTCAGAAAACCATTATAATAAAACACTTAACCGCTTTGCATTCATATTCTGTGCTCATCTGCCCGCCTGTATATAGTATGCATCATCAATATGGTGTATAGAGTTTTGATCTTTTAATATAACTCTTTTAGTACATTAAGGCACTTAGGTTAAATGTTTTAGAATGTCCCATTGCTTTTAATGATTGAAATACTGTAACAGGTTTCTTCTTTTGAGATGGAAAAATCACAGGTCTGTGCTGCAGTTCTATGGATGCCCTCCAGCCAGTCAAATGACTGAAAACTATGAATAGTTTTTTTCTTTTCTTGCCACTTCTCATAACATTGTTTATTATGAAATGCTCTTAATATGCTGATTAATAATGCTAAATGCATGGGGGGATTATGTCTAAAGTAGGGCTGCCACCGTTAACGTGTTAACGCATGCGATTAATTTAAATGAATGCATTCAAATAATTTAACGCAAATACGGTAAATTACACAAGTACGCAAAGCTGCGTCATTGACGTAATTTTCGATCTTAGAAGTCGGGAGTTTATCACAATCATACTGAGCATCTACAGCACCTGTAACCCTGGGAGGAGGAAATGTTCATTCTAACTCTTTAACACGATTAAGCTTCTCTGTTTGTGATCAGGCCATTTTAAGCCGTTAAACTCTGGGAAAGTGTTCAGTGATCCAGTAATCCAATTCATTCAAACAGTCCAAAACAGCGCTAATGTAAAGAAGGCCAGGCTGATCACATCAGATAAATCAGAGAGAACAGAGACTCGCATTGTGTTTTTAGTGCTTTGCTTTAAAACACGAGCTCTGTTGTATTCTGTGATTGTTTCTGAAGAGCGCAGTTTTGGTGTCGTACAGTAAGCGCGCAAGAGTCTGGTATACTGACGCACAACGAACAAAGTGTGTGTGTGTGTGTGCGCTGTCGATCACTGATCACTGCATTCATGTACAGACACACAGTACATTCACGTTGTTTCCACACACACTCAGGAAGGATAATGTTTGATTTGTCATGTGTACTTTGTTGTGATTAGTAATCGTAGGTTTATTCAGTCAAACGGTTGATTTAGGAGTTTCTGGCGTCTCTGTATGGTCCTGTTCGGTATCGCCGCTTGACTCGTCTAAAATGAAAACAATCTCGTTGTTGTTGCTCTGGACACACACTATACACTGGGAACGTTTTTTCTCTGTAATGTTTTTTTTTTTGTCATGGGTGCTTAGGTGTGTATACATTTATTATATAATATATTTATATGGACTCCTTATATTTTGTGTCCTTTTGGAGTCTCCAATGATCCTTGAAGCTGCAGAAAATACAGTTTTCTGATTTTTTTACTTTGCTGGATAAAGCAAATGAAGTCAAAATGAATGGGTTTGATGAGATAAATGGCGTACGCTTAATTTTACGATACGTGTGTGCTTATTCACGATTAAAGTTTTTAATCGATTGACAGCCCTAGTCTAAAGGTGCCACGCGTTAACATGTCACAAACCTGGTTTAGTTAAACGGTCAGAATCATCTGTGTGACAAATAAAAATGGTTGTATTTGCTGCATTTCTCGTTTTCAGCTCTTCATATGGCGCTTTACATCATTAGCAGGAGAGAGAAGCAACGTGCACTGAGAGGAAAGGCCTTGAATGAAGCGCTTTTGGCTCTAGATAAAAATATTAGAGGATGCAGCGCAGAAAGATCATTACCATAATCATCAGCCATCTGAGGCTGAGACTAAGACATGTTTAATGTTAAAAAGATTTCTATTTCAAACAAATGCTGCTCTTTTGAACTTTCTATTCAATAAAGAAATCTGGAAAAAAACGCATCACCACAGTCTCCACAAAAATATTAAGCAGTAAAAATAGTTTTCAGCATTGATAATAATAACAAATGTTTCTTGAGGAGCAAATCATCATATCAGAATGATTTCTGAAGGATCATGTGACACTGAAGACTGGAGTAATGATGATGAAAATACAGCTTTGATCACAGGATGAGCTGAAATAAGACATGGACTAAAAGCCACAATACTTGAATTATGGTTTCACTGTCTTTAACCTGTACAGACTGACTGTACATCAGCCCCAATAATAACACAGCTATTTATCACATACATAGATGGAGATGAAATATAGATTTTGAGTTGAAAATCATGTGAGAGCATGGAATATTATGCAGTTCAGCTGCTATTCAAAACTATACGAAACCTAGACATTATATAATATAATACAGACACAAGCTGCAATGCACTAACCAGAATAAAGTATTCGAGAGTCTATTTTTGTGTTACATAATGATCTCTAAAATGGCAGCTCACCTAGGTTGTACCACATGTCTCGGATCTCAAAGCCAATCTGCCGCCGCATGTCTTGATACCTGTAAATAGAAACATGAAGATATCAGAGAAAGTTTAAAGTGAAATATCATGCTCAAAGACCACAACACATTTGTAAGAACGTCTCAATTTATTCCCCTGGAATTGAGAATCATTCATTGTTTGTTAGCGCCAACTTGCAAAGCTTCATAATATTGAGAGAGGAACAAAAGCTGTTCAGAATCAACGTCAGACAGGTTTAGTAAAACGACAGAGGACGAGAGCACAGACGATACCTCAGCGTCCCAAATGTTGCTCTCATTTACAGAAAGTGTGAAGTAAGCAGCACGGCGACAGATCCCTTATGCTTTACCTCCAGCGGCCTCAGTGGACCTGACATCCATTCATTACCGCTGTCATTTTGGGATGCCTGTGGCCCTCGGCTGAATTCTGAAAGCATTGATTGCTTTGTCAATACGTTCTCATCCAGTCATAATTTACGATGACAAGGACGAGGCGCGTCGGAGCCCAGTTAACACACAGTAAAGCCTCTCGCAACTCCTCTGAGTCCTCCTTCCTTTGGTTTGACCCTCGTAACTGACGTTTAATCATTTTTGTGACAGCTGCAGACTGCAGACCAGATGCATGCTAAAGCATGTCATGTGACTCACCTCGAGTCTGACCAGGGCGTTATTCACCTTGAGGTGGTTGCAACAAAACCCTGTGATCTGTGTTTTAATTGAAAGCAATACCAAGATGTGTTATTCTGGTAAGGACGGCCACACTTTCACTCATTTTAGCTAAACTATCATTTTATTAATCAAAGTTGCATTAAATTGATCAAAAAAGTCAGTAAAGACATGGATAATGTATTTCAAATAACTGCTGTTCTTTTGAACTTTCTAATGAAAATACTGAAATGGATGTTTTCAACATTGATAATCATAAATGTTTCTTAAAGCTGCACTATGTAACTTTTCCGTCCACTAGAGGTTGCCTATTCAAAACAAAGGTGTAATTTGATGACTCCATGTTTGAGCGCAGAATCTTGGGACACGTGGTCTTCACAAGGGGGTAATCCTACACCCAGAAAGCGTACCTTCAATAGGGGCGGCCATTGCTACCAAACCATCACCTGCTGTTAGCATCCCATTGACTCCCATTCATTTTGCCGTCATTTTGACAGCGAATAACTTTACATCTGAGGTGTTTAAAGTCTCCATTTGACCATTGTTTATTTCGTAAGAAACACGACAATGTATAAAAGCTCCATTACCTTGTATCTTACACTATCGCCCCGTAGAAGCCATATTTGTAAAAATAGGCTAACGATTGCGTCATAACCACGCGACAACCGGCGCATAGTAGAGAAATTACTGCATAGACAGGAGGAGAAGCTTGCAGGCAATCTTTTACTGTCTATGAGGCAATCGGGGGGACAGGGAGGCATAAAGTCCGATAGAGTCAAGGGCGAAGCATGGGGAGAAGCTTGTTTATCATATTAGACACATCTGAGTGTGCTGAAAATGAAGTTATGACGTTACTCTGTGCGTTCACTCGGTGGCTGCTATGGCACTTGTTCACACTGCAGTGAGAGTAAAGCATTTCTGCTAAATAAACCAGAAACCGAGGGGAACGCAGATATGACGCCATTGACAGGCGACTCCCTCACACGTCCCGGTTCCTTGGTTAAAATAGCAATTTTCTCACGATTTACAAAGTAGTTGGACACATTTGGGATATTGTAAGTACTCAACTGAACAAAATATGTAACACTGGCCTAGTGGTCTTTGGATATGTTACTGCAAAAATTTTACACCGTGCACTTTTAAGCTGCAAATCAGCCTATTAGAATGATTTCTGAAGGATCATGTGACAACAGAGATAAATGACATTTAAAAATATATTCAAATAGAAAACAGTTTGCAATAATATTGCACAATATTATTGATTTTACTGCATTTTTCATCAAATAAATGCAGCCCTCGTGAGAAGAGGCTTCTTTCAAAAACATAAAACAAATCGTTGAATGGCAGCGCACAATTCAGTCACTATTATTTCCTGTAGTAAACGACATTATGCTACAAATGCTGTCAATAGAGCTGAACCCGGTGCATTCCTGTAATATCATGTCTCAGATGTAGATGGTGAATGTTTCTGCTCATACTCATCTCAAACACTTCATTTCCCCCGTCTGATCTCTCCTTTCACATGCTGACTTCTTTGACCTGCTCTCTTAATTACTTCACCTCCTCTTCTGACTTCCTGTAGCTCTATTCTCTCTATACGGGTCTGTCTGTTTCCTGCTAAGTGCTACTCTATAATTTGTGTCTCTGGTGTCCGGCGTGACAGAATGAGAGAGACAGACAGCCGAGGGTGTGTCCTCACTCTCATACAGAAGAGTAAACTGAGTCTCTTAACACTCACACCTGTCAGCCCACGGGACGATCACTGAAAAGAGATGCTAACATAACAGCGACAGATGAAAAAGAGCGAGGGACACCCGCTCCCGTTCTATTAGCAGCAGCTCTACTGCTCATACTTCAGGTATTGAACAATTCATAAGTCATATGCACTGAACATCCTAAAAACCACAGCAACATACACAATGAAACTCATTAGCCTTTTCTTCCAGCAGGTTTGGTTGATGTCCAGAACACCCTGCAACCAGCCAGATCATCTAAATCAACCATATAATTGACCAAAACACCACCAAACCCCCCAATCAACCAGTATGGCATACCGAAAACACTTTGTGCATTTCTCTGTACTGAGTGTGTGAGCTTTGGCCTAGATGCTCCTTTACTCTGATGCCTCTGTGTGTTGACTCTGAGAGACAGAAGGAGGAGAAAAGAGGAGAAAAAGCAAGAGACTGAAGTGTCAGCAGCAGCGGCCTCTCTGAGGTCAGCATGACACCTCCAGCAGAACACGGGGAGAATGGAGTGATGAAAGGTTGATGGAAGGATGAAAGCTGAGGCTACAGCTCTGAAGGAATGAAACCATCACTCTGAAAGAGGCACAACAGGGGGCAAAAAGCACAGAAGAACAAAGACAGGGTAACCGAACAGATTGTTATAAATATGAGATGCAGCATCCTCGAGACATCAGCACATTTTCTGATAAAAGCCCTCAAAATGCCAACTTTGTGTTTATTTTTTTTTAAAATTTTGTAGAACTCCAGGACATGAAGTGTAATCAGGTTGAAATGTTGTCAGCAAGTAAACAAATTAAACTGCATTATAGCTGACAATGTGTTGAGCTTGTGCACTTTTATTTTTGCACGAGTTTGTTATTAAAGTTAAAGAGATTTAACCTAAAAATATCCTCTGCTCGTCTTACTTTTGATGACTTGGCATTGCCACATGAGGGAACAAGAAATAGAGAATATAGAATGCACTATACATTTCTAGTTGATACTATTCATTATATTAATGTTATTGCTGATTACTAATAAATTAATTATTTTAAAATCTATGCTACTTTAATAAAAGTTAATAAACGGATGGATGGAACGATCGATGGAAGGATAGAATGAGATGATGAATGGATGGTGGATTGATAGAATGATCGATGGAATAATAGAACTAGATATATAGACATAATGGTCTATGAAATGATAGAATGATTGATGAAATGATAGAACGATTGATTAGATAGATAATAGATGGATGGATGGGTGTATGGATGGATGGATAGAATGATCAATGGAATAATAGAACTAGATAGATAGACAGAATGATCAATGAAATGATAGAACGATTGATTAGATAATAGATGGATCGATGGATGCATGGATGGATGATGGATGGATAGAATGATCGATGGAATAATATAACTAGATAGATAGATAGACCGAATGATCGATGAAATTATAGAACGATTGATTAGATAGATAATGGATAGATGGATGTGTAGATGGATGGGTAGGTAGATGGATGGATGAGTGGATGGATGCATGGATGTGTGGATGGATGGATGTGTAGATGGATGGATGTGTGGATGGATGGATGTGTAGATGGATGGGTGTGTAGATGGATGGATGGATGTGTGGATGGATGGATGGATGTGTAGAGGGATGGATGGGTGTGTAGATGGATGAATGTGTGGATGGATGTGTAGATGGATGGATGGATGTGTAGATGGATGGATGAATGTGTCGATGGATGTGTGGAGGGATGGAAGGGTGTGTAGATGGAAGGATGTTTGGATGGATGTGTAGATGGATGGATGGATGGATGTGTGGATGGATGGATGTGTAGATGGATGGATGTGTGGATGGATGTGTGGAGGGATGGATGTGTAGATGGATGGATGAACGTGTGGATGGATGTGTGGAGGGATGGATGGGTGTGTAGATGGATGGATGTGTGGATGGATGGATGGATGGATGTGTGGATGGATGGATGGATGGATGTGTGGATGGATGGGTGGATGGATGTGTGGAAGGATGGATGGATGAACGTGTGGATGGATGTGTGGAGGGATGGATGGGTGTGTAGATGGATGGATGTGTAGATGGATGGATGAACGTGTGGATGGATGTGTGGAGGGATGGATGGGTGTGTAGATGGATGTGTGGATGGATGAATGGATGGATGTGTGGATAGATGGATGGATGGATGGATGTGTGGAAGGATGGATGTGTGGATGGATGGATGGATGGATGTGTGGATGGATGGATGGATGTGTGGATGGATGGATGGATGTGTGGATGGATGGATGGATGTGTGGATGGATGTGTAGATGGATGGATGTGTGGATGGATGGATGTGTGGATGGATGGATGTGTGGATGGATGGATGTGTGGATGGATGGATGGATGTGTGGATGGATGGATGGATGGATGTGTGGAAGGATGGATGGATGTGTGGATGGATGTGTGGATGGATGTGTGGATGTGTGGATGGATGTGTGGATGTGTGGATGGATGGATGTGTGGATGGATGTGTGGATGGATGGATGGATGTGTAGATGGATGGGTAAATGGATGGGTAGGTAGATAGATAGATGGATAGATAGAATGATCGATGGAATGATAGAACAAGATAAATAGATATACAATATATCGATAATACCTAATACTCCCATTTATCTGCAAAATACTGTGTTACGTTTATTCAAATGATCTAATTTTAAAAATGTTCAGATGCAGAGAGTGTTAGTTATTCATTTCTTGTGAATTCGCAAAATCTGTGCAATTCACCCAAAACCTAAAAGGGGAAGAAAAAAAAAAACGCCTCTAAGAAAGAGCTGCCGTTGCTGTCCTGAGAAAACGGGTCATTTTGGAAACATGTCCTCGTGTTCCTGAGAGGAAGCTGCTTGAGAGGCTGTGTGATTCCCGAGGCTGAAGAGTCCTGACAGACAGTGATCCATCTCCACGAGAATGAGCTCACGCCACAGGCAAACACAGACAGAAGCTCCTGGAGCAGATAAGAGGCTCTTCACTCCTCTGTCTCTCACTCGCTCCTGCTGTCTCTCCTTCTCTAAAGCTTTGAACAGAAGCTGTCCATGTTTTCAGGAAAACACATTTCCCTCACCTCTCTCTGCCCCATATGCTTCTATGCCTTCAGTATTTTTATACATGCCTCCCTGCCTGTTCGGTCTCATACTAATCAGGATGATGTTTAAATCTCTGCATTAAAAGCACTTCTCGTGGTATTGCCTCTGAGATGAATTGCTCGTTGTATTCCTCACTTGTAAGTCACTTTGGATAAAAGCGTCTGCTAAATGAATAAATGCAAATGTATCATGACAACACGACTGTCTAAAAGTTCAACTCTCATTCGAACACTCTGACAAACATTCTACAATTTTGTAGCAGTGCCTGTGATATTAATGCTTACTTGTGGAAGATCTTGGCCCGTTTATCACTTGAAAAGTTCTCCAGCTGCAAAGACTCCTGGGTAAGGAACGCCACAGCGAGGTGGAAGTAGTTATTCCATAACTGAGAGGAAAAAAAGGAAGATTTGACTTCAGTTCCTGATTGAAATAGGGCAGTGGATATTTACACAAAGTTTAAATAGCAATAGATTAAATTTTGTTTTGCAATAAGTGTAGTTAGATGATATTTATACTTATAAATAGTGGCAGATACCATTTGCACCTCAGTGTTGTTGTACATTAAACGGCAATAACAGTGTAAATGATCATATTTATTAAAATTATTAAATGGATGCCAACTAGAGATGGGCGGTTGGCCGTTACAGCCGTGGACTCGGCGGATAAACTGCGTATCAGGCGGATGACGTGACGAAAAATAGCATTTTAATTAAATTCGGGCGGGTTGAACCAATCAAATGAAAAAAATATATACATTGTTAAATATTGTTGCAACACTAAGCAAACCTGCAAGCTATGATCCCAGTTGTCAGTATGGAGGCCTAAACGTCTCGTCGATGAGACTGCCTGGGTTATTTTGTTTCGATATTAGTTATATTTTTAAAACAGCCAGTCATTGTAGCCTACCACTCGGGGAATAGGCATTTAGAAGAGAGACAGATTATGGAGTGATATCAGAAATGACATCGGGCAATGGCAGCACGAGATGTTCAGAAGAACGCAAGAGCTAAACTTCTCCAAGGTACCAGTCTTGGGCTACAGGGTGATATGGCTGCTGACGAACACTCTAGCTGTAGCGAAGACTGGAAGAGATTGGTTCGTGCTGTCGACATGTAGCCTGGATGCCAGCCGAACTTAGCCCCGCCCACAGCATTTGAGGTCAGGCAGTTCGTCTGGACTTGATCCGTTGTGGAGCAACTATGCCCGAACAGGAGCTGTTCGGACCAATCAAATGGTCAGGGCGGGCTTTATACGATGATGGACAGATGATCAACAGTAACGTAATCATCCACGTCACCAAAGGCGCTTGGGTTGAATTTGTTCTAATCCTAAACGGAGAACTTGTTCGTATATGCATTCACCTTTACTATTTCTCTCAGAAATGATGATCGTGTTGGTAGTACTCTGTGGGTGCTTCTCAATTCTTATTTGTGCATCCTCGTTTCCTTTCCTCGCATCTTAGCTCCACCCATTTAGGATGCAAGGGAAGGATGCAAGGAAAAGACGTGAGGACGGAGGAATTGAATAAAGTGAAATTATATATCCTCGCTCCCTTTAGCGCCACTTCAAAGCGTCGTCAATTAATGATGACTCTACACCGCTGGATTTAGTTTGCACATCAGGATTCTTGAACATTAGAGATAACTATTTATATTGTAATAGTTTCAACCCCTACACAATACCACATCTGTCCATATTTTATTTAATATTACCAGTTATTAATAACAACTAATTATTCCCAGTTATTAACTGCTTTTAATTTGTTGTATAGTATTACAGTTTGTTTCTTTCATTTCCTTGTGCTTTGATATAGTTCTACAACTGTCAGTTGTTGTTATTTGACATACATTTGTGTCTTGCACATGTAAACATAATAATAATAATGAATAAACTGTGGCAAGATGTGAAGGGGGAGGAGAATTTATACGTGCGTCACGTTTAGTTGATAAAACACTTCTGCAAAGGTGTATCCTCACTCATGACTCCTCAGGAAGCCTTCTCACTCCTCGATCCTCGCCTCCTCTGGTAAAATATGTTTTTTTGGCAGGGTTGCCTGCTAAAATTCGCATTCCTGGGGTTAAATACCACATAATTGGGGTCGCTTCAACCCGCAGACATGAAAAAACAGCCTGCGGGAAAACCGCTGACTTGGCAACACTGTGTGCTATTGAGTTCTGTTGACATTTGACAAGTAACGTTATGCGTCGGTCCGTTGCTCTGATTGGTTGTAGGTCTACCCAATTGAGGTCATTCCTGGTTCGTTTGAAACACACACCATAATCACAGCCCAACGGAGCACTATCAGACTCACATTCTGACTAAAATTGAGTATGACAATGTCAGGCTAGTCGACATGTAGAGAAACCGCAGTTTTTTTGGTAAAACTGAGACTAATGTTGCTGTTCGTGTCACTGTGCATGGAATCACGAGTGCTGACGAAGCCTGCGGAGGTGAAATTCAGATATGGTAACGGGTGTTTAATTTCTAACACTTGATCTAAGTGGACGACCCATAACAACAGAATAGGCCATCTGACCAATCAGAGCAGAGGGAGCTATCGTTTAGAGTGAGCATTTAGACACAGTAATAAAAAAACGTAGTGCTGCAATTAGGGGTGGCACGGTACATGGAAAAAAAACGAACCGTTTGGTTCGCTTGTGTCGGTTCGGAGTGTGTGCGTCGCACGGTTCGCGCATGCGCAATGTATCCTCGTGCCCGTATGTTACCTCAGACAGCTCGCGAAATAAGAGGGGTGTGTGGACATACAGTAAAGTAAAAGTGGAGTGCTGCAGGTCACGTCACATGTAGAAATGAAAGTGGCAGAGATAAGGAAGGCTGCCCGGAGTTGGAGGATGCACTAGCATCGTATAGCGGGGCAGATGCAGTGCGAGAGCCGCGCCGCGTGTGCCCGTTGCGCAGACACACACTGGCAGTGTTTGTCTCGCGCAGCTGAACCGCGGCTCGTGGATTGCAAATACAGACAAATATTGTCCATTCTGTCACATTTTCCGGTATTCTCCGCCGACCCCAGTCTGTCTCGTGCTTTGATTTATGATGGGCAACATCTGCTGCAAATGCGACCGTGTTCCCCTCTGTCTCATACACACATTCATATGTTGTATATAAGTAGTTCACATGATAAATGTAACATTTAAAAGTTAAGATATGCTTCTAGTTCTAATAATTTAAACATGCCTTTGAAGTTTGGGCAAAAACTTCTGGCAGTGTTGTGTTTTCGTGTATTTTATTTTTTCACAGCGCTGGATGTCATATGGTGATTGTGAAACACACGGGACGCTTCATGGTGAAATGTGTTAATCAGGTCAGCTGAATTAAAGCCACAGTGCATTGTTCTGATCAAAATTTATATGATTAACATGAAAAATGTTACGCCAATGTGTCGGACTCGGTAGACAGCCAGTTAGGAAACAACTTGATATAACAATTTTTAATACTGTATCCTAAATTGTGGATGATTAAGCTATATATCATATGCTGAAGTAAATTTCTGGAGTGTTAATGATTATAAAAAAAACAACAACAAGAACTGTACAGAACCGAAAACCGTGACCCTAAAACCGTGATACGAACCGAACCGTGGGTTTTGTGAACCGTGCCACCCCTAGCTGCAATGTATATTTTGAGAAAATTAAAGTGTTTTTTGAGCTCTGGATGCATGTAAACCTATTGTAGGACACCTACAGATCAAAATGATGAGCCTTTAAGAGGAACTATCATTGCATATTATGGTGCGTTCACACCAGGCGTGAATGAATCGTTAAGCGCAAATGATTTACATTTTAAGTCAATGCAAAGACGCGAATAGACATTTTGTGGCGAATTGAGCGTTTCGGGCATTTGACGTGCGAAACGCGCGAGTTGAAAAATCTGAACATTGGCGGATATTCGCGCCGCGTTAACCAATCAGGAGCTTGCACTAGCAAAAACAGGGATAAAAAAGGATCTTGCTTGAAAGAAAGTGAGTGAGGGGGTCGGACAGTCTGGTAAGTTGTAGAAAGCACTCTGTACTCAATTTGAGCTATATCTATGTATACATATTGAGACTACAAGCAAGCTAAAGCCAGCAAATTGAGCTTATTCGCCATATTTTAAAACAATCCATGTCAGCCATTTCACAACGAGACTGGAGCAGACTGGCCTGGCAGAAGCCCCTCCAATGAGGCCAATTCGCGTCTGTTGTGAAGTGAACGTCACATGCGAATGAAGCGAGTAAACTCAAAATGCGTCCAACTACACGCGAATCGCGCAATTTATTTACGCAATCACGTCTGGTGCGAACACACAGTTAGAATGGAATTAGAAATTCCTTTCAATTAGACATCTACAAATTAGATTTCAAAAGTTTGATCATTCATGTCTGTAGCACAAATAATGAGAGGACGGGTTATTTGAAGTATGAGTAACAGCTATTTAAGGCACAGAAGAGCTGATGTCACTCGCAACAATAATTTCAAAATAATTCATTGGCTTCTGAAAGCCAAAGTGTGCATCGCCAGATGGTTTCATGGGTAAAATGAGGACCGGGATAAGAATAACCATGAGCTAACAACCAACACAGAGACGCTTCAAATATTCAAATCAGACGCTCGGAAATTGCAGCCCATTAGCCTGTCATGAGTTATTCTGGTAGAAAGAAATTTAATGATCCCTGCTGGAACTTCCTCTAACATGACCGGGCTGATAGTCACGATTATAAGGCGTGCTTTTCATAAACAACACTATATGTTATTATCATTGCTATCCGGTAGCACTTCACCAGTCTAAATTAATAACAAAGGTATCTTTATTGATCTTTCTCGCAATGAACACAGAAGGAGATATAGCATACAATGACCCTTAGTGTTTCAAGCAACAAAGTCAAACAGATTTGTTGTACTTCTAATCTCACCTGCAGCTCAAAGTTGGTTTGATCGAGGAACTTCTTGCTGAGAACGGCGGCGTACTGATTGATGGCTCGCAGGAAGACTCTGAAATGAGAGAAAAATCATGTCAATCATTCAATTTAATTCATTATCATATTTAAATGAGCGTGTTTGTTCTCAACAACAGCCTGTAGAAAACAAACCATAAAAACAGCTAGTTAAACTCAGAATAAATGTCATTCCTGATGCGATGCGAGACGCAGAACTAAAACACCGTTCAGCTTGAGGCGAGGAAGCACATAAACTTCAGATGATAAACTTAATCACAGGTCTTTAACACCGCCACACTGAGACGACATTAGGAGGATATTAGAGAGACTTAAAGACGCTCTATTCACTTAGTTCAATAAAGGCCGTCACTAATGAACTATGAGAGAGAACAAGAAATCTTTATATACTTCTCTAGCTGGGATACTGCTGAACAGGAAATGCGAATGGTGTGGAAGAACATTTACATTTACATTACATTTATGCATTTGGCAGACGCTTTTATCCAAAGCGCCTTACAGTGCACTTATTACAGGGACAATCCCCCGGAGCAACATGGAGTAAAGTGCCTTGCTCAATGACACACTGGTGGTGACCGCTGGGATCGAACCAGCAACCTTCTGCATATCAGTTCCATGGTTTAACCCACTGGACCACCATCTCAGAACAGAACGGACAGACTCAAATCACTGCAAAATGACACTTTGCAATCAAATCGAGAACAGATTCAAAGCGGTGGATGTCGAAGGGAACATTTCACATTTTGAGAAGTTGTGTTGAACCCTCCTCACGGCTCTGTGATGCCTAACAGCAGTCTCAAGATGCATAATACGACAATACAACAATATACTGACTCCTTGTGTTTCTAAAGCTTTTTGTCTGAAACAATATTGCAACAGATCTTTACTTTTCTAATGATATACGGAATGTGAGTAATTGCAATGAACTTATTCAGCATATGGGGGTTTCAGTGAAAAATGCAGATTTCTGGAAAACAGTGGAAAGCATAATGCCAATATTTACAAAGTAATATAAATCAAATAGCAAAGCAATTACAATGCAAGCTACAAATGAACTAAAATAGATAGATAAACTAAATTACAGAAATAAATACAATGAAAAATGAAAATAAATAAAATAGAAATTTTATACTAAAAATCATAAATAAATAAACACACATCTTAAGTAACACGCACAAGACCAGGAACATGCATCAAGAAAAGAAACCGTTGAATACAAATATGAATCCAATATAAACTGCAATCCTGTACAACATAAATTCCAATTTAAACACATTTGACTAACATTATGTAAACTTCCACCCACTAGCTCAATGACGATATCCAGCGGCTTGGTCAAAAGGGTATTCTGCGTGTAAGCCTTTTCAGCATTTTGGTGAAGTTCTCTTAATTTATTGAGATCTCATTTTAAATCTGACTCCATGAATACTTTTATCTGACTCCAATTTTATGTGACTCCATAAAGCCTCTGGCTTAGCATGCTCAGTTGGCGACACTACATTTTTCAACTAAACATCGAAATAAATCTAATTAATAAACTAAATTAACCATATAAACTAAATTACTGATCTAATTATTGATCTAAACCCACACTGTCACCGTATGGAAATTGAAATGAACTGATGACATCAAATGGCTATACAGCTTAATAAAAATTATGCTGCATTATTTTCCTGTTTAACACTGTAAAGCTGCTTTGAAACAATCTGCATTGTTAAAAGCGCTATATAAATAAAGTTGACTTGACTTGAGTGTGTTACGTTTAGAGTTTATCAGCTGATTTAGAGATTAGTTGCGATTTAATTTAGATAGTTGATTTTTCTTAGTATCACTTATTTTCAAATATTCGTTCCACCATGGGACCCGGATTCGCCTGCTCTCACGTTCACAGATTAGTCAGTTCTGATATTACAGAGGATTGCAGGGTGAACTATCTTACCTCTAAGTGAGTCGCACATGTTTACTCATAACAAATAGGGATGAATGTATACGTGTGTGTGTGTTTGTTTTTGTGATTTATGAGGACACAAATTTGTATAATGACACAAGTATTACATTTCAGATGCCCTCATATTTAAAATGGCTTTAAAAACATACTAAACAATGTTTTATTAAAAATGTAAAAATGCAAAATGTTTCCTATGATGGGTAGCTTTAGGGCAGTGTGTGTGTGTGTGTGTGTGTGTGTGTGTGTGTGTGTGTGTGTGTGTGTGAGATGGGTAGGTTTATGGGTAGGGGTAGTGTAGGGGGATAGGATGTACAGTTTGTACAGTATAGTAATGTACAGTAATGATGTATAGTTTATGATAGGACAATATTTGGCCGAGAGAAATTCTGGAATCTTTATCTAAATATTGAGAAAATCACATTTAAATTTGTCCAAATGAAGTCCTTAGCAATGCATATTACTACTAGTAATAGATGTAATATATTTAATAATAATATTTACGATAGGAAATCTTGATCTTTACTTAATAGCCTAATGATTTTTGGCATAAAAAGAAAAATCTATCACTTTGAACCATACAATGTACTTGATTTGATTTATTTTCATTTTTCATTGTATTTATTTAATTTTATATTAATATATATACAATTTATATATATATATATATATATATATATATATATATATATATATATATATATATATATATATATATATATATATATATATATATATATATATATATATATATATATATATCTATATATATATATATATATAAATTATTATATATATAAATAAAAATTATTATTAAATAAAAATAAATAAAAAAGTATATATAAATATAAAGTTAAATTAATGAGAAAGTACATTACATTAATGTTTTATTCTTTCATTTGATTGTCCAAACATTAATAAATGTAGTTGTTTTTATGAATTCAATTAATTAGACATGCTTTTTGATTATTAAAATGAAAAACCTAGTTTTTAGTAAAAATTAAACGGAATTTGAGAAAAAAACAAAAGCATTTCATAGGGCCCATAACATTTTTTTTTGCTAGACTTTTAATAAATTGTTGTTAATTTGTATACGCTTCATGATTTCAATTAATTAGACATGATTACTCCAAAAAAAAGAATCCAGAAAAATGAAAACCGAAAAAACGGAATTTAGAAAATTCATAGAACCCAATTAAATGAATCAAAAGTGACAAATACATATAATATTACGAAAGATTAAAATTTTTAAAAACATTTCTTTTTAACTTTCTTCATCAAAGATTTCATAAACAAACTGATCATGGTTTCCACAAAAATTCCACAAACTTTATATTCAATATTATTGAAATATATATATTTTTTTATTCATTAAGGACAGGAACACATTAGGGAAGTAAATCATTTAAAATAAATGAATACAATCGATTTCATGTTGACTCCAATGTCTGATATTATCAAACCATCATGAGGAAACAGTTGAGAAATATCAGCTGTTGCTTCAAGTGTCAAAAGTCACCAGCTGAAGTAGATCTGACAAGTTTCTTATTATTAATTTCCAACATGAAAGAACGAGCAGCGATGTTAATGCCTGACCCCTCATGTGTGAGTGTCTGTCAGATGTTTGACATCTCATTAGCACGACTGAATTGTAAGTCATCTTAAAAGGCTCTGGCTGTGTAAACGCATCAGAAGTCGTATTAATCATCCTCTAATCTTGAGCAGGGAGGAATGAATTCCTGATTGACCAAGATAAACCGCGAGAGCTCGACGCCATTGAGCGAGCGCTAACATCACAGCACAGATCTTCAGGACGTCTGCTCTGAGCTCTGACTCCTTCATTGTAACGGAGAGACGGAGAGTTTCTCATCAGGGCCAACAGATACAATCTGTTTATAATGAGCTGCTGAAAAATAGCTGCTTAATGTGACTGGAGGCATTAATAATGCAAGTGCGCTTTACTAAATCAACAGATGGACAGACAGACTACAGACTTTAGTCACAGAGGATGGCATATTTATTCTGACACGCATGGAAATGAGGCCGTGGTGAAAAGTAGCATCGCTCCTTCAATATGTTATACTGTGAAGTTGTATGAAAACAGAAACGCAGCACTAGCTCATAACCTACACTGCGTTTCATTGATTGAACTATTCTGTTCTACAGTCAAAAACACATTTGATGCCAGAATGATAGATCGCTGAGTGCTGTGCCTGCCATTACAACACAAATCACCGGTGAACATCATCTTCTGGAAGGCAAATAGCTCATGGTTTTTAAATTTCAATTCCATTTCAGTTTAATACGCAGAAACAACTTTAAGTAAGCCAACCATCAGTAAAAGTAGAACTGAGCTCTGTCTTGTTTGTCAATATACACTTCTGTACAAAAGTTGAGGTCAAGAGCGCTTTTGAAATGTTTTTCAAAGAAGACTCTTTCGTGCACCAAGGCTGTATTTATTCAAAGAGAAATACAGTAAAAACAGTAATATTGTGAAATATTTGTACTATTTAAAACAACTGTTTTCTATGTGAATATATTGTAACCTGTCATTTATTCCTGTGATCAAAGCTGAATTTTCAGCATCATAACTCCAGTCTTCAGTGTCACATGACCCTTCAGAAATCATACTAATAAGATGGTTTGCTGCTCAAGAAACATTTATCATTATTATCAATGTTGAAAACAGTTTGTGGAATTTTTGTGGAAACCATGATCAATTTGTTTATGAAATCTTTGATGAAGAAAGTTAAAAAGAACAACATTAATTTGAAATTGAAATCTTTTGTAATATTATAAATGTATTTGTCACTTTTGATTAATTTAAATTCCGTTTTTTTCCGGGATTCTTTTTTTTTTTTGGACTCCATTTTAGTGGTTAAATTAAATTTAGTAATCATGTCTAATTAATTGAAATCATGAAGCGTATACAAATTAACAACAATTTATTAAAAGTCTAACAAAAAAAAAAAAAAATGTTTAGGGCCCTATGAAATACTTTTGTTTTATTCTCAAATTCCGTTTAAGTTTTATTAAAAATTAGGTTTAACTAAATTTTAATAATCAAAAAGCATGTCTAATTAATTGAATTCTACATTTATTAATGTTTGGGCAATAAAACATTAATGTAATGTACTTTTACATTAATTTAACTTTTTTTTTTTCAAAGTGCTGCACAACAGAGCTTTCCTGTTAAAATTATAACACGGAAGAAAAATTTTGATTAAAATTAAAGTAAAAAATAATAATTGTTAGTATTATTATTACACTGAGGCGTAGCTAAACTCTACTGTACAACAGTAATATAGTTGTGTCACAATTTTTTCATGTTAAACCAAACTTTTATTTTGACGGGTGGCTGTTAAAGCATTGAGCTTCCGTGTTTATGATATGATGATAGTTTTTCTCAAATGAAACAGTAAACTGCTGATGAAATGACTCTCAGAGATGACGTTCATGCATTCATGTCGCAGAGGCTGAAAACACAGCGAGCGTCACGCGTGCTTCAGTGTGTGTGGTAAATGAAAGTGCGCGTCTGCAGAGACACGCAGAGCATGCAGGATTCATATTTAAAGGTCCCGTTCTTCGTGATCCCACTATTCAAACTTTAGTTAGTGTGTAATGTTGCTGTTAGAGCATAAATAATACCTGTAAAATTATAAAGCTCAAAGTTCAATGCCAAGCGAGATATTTTATTTAACAGAAGTTCCCTTTCAAAGCCTACAGCGAACGGCCGGCTTGGACTACATCCTGGTACTTCCTTCATTAATGACGTCAGTAGGACAGTAGAACAGACTAACCTCCGCCCACAAGAATACGCGGAAAAAGGGGGCGTGGTCTTGTTGCTGTCCCACGTGGAGAAGAGGACGTGTCGCGTGGAGAAAAGGAAGTGTTGCGTTTGTGTGTGTTTGTCGCCATGTCGTCGAGACGCTGTTATTTTCATCCCGGAGTCAAATCACCTTTGTTTGGCTTTCCCAGGGACGCTGTAGAGATCATTGAGCGCGCATACATCTCCTGTTAAGAGGCGTGACCTTTCCATGTGCACTAAGCTGCTGTCGAATCACAACACAGGACCGTGCCACGTTCGCTAAGCTGCGGTCAAATCACAACACGGGAACCACTGGCACAATCAGAACTCGTTACGTATTTCTGAAGGAGGAACTTCATAGAATAAAGGAACTCATCAGCCGTTTTTAGGACAGTGAAAACAGCGGTGTACAGATAAGTAAATTGTGTTAAAAATACTGTGTTTTTTTACACGCGAAACATGAACACATGTTATATTGCACACTGTAAACACAATCAAAGCTTCAAAAAAACACGAAGAACGGGACCTTTAAAAGTCTTTTTGCGGTTTAATATTCACAGACACTAGTCTATATCGCAATTTGATTCAAGTGCACTGACATGCTCTTTATTTCTTCATCAAAAATTTGACAAATTCCGTGTTATACAGTACATTTGTTTTTATGACTGGATTCCACAATTAATAATAATAATAATACCATAGGGTCCTATTTAATGCATCCTGAAAAAAGCACAGAATCTCCACGTTTAACAGTTATGTCACCTAAATGAAAAGGCACTTCTGCAACACTAGAACAAACACTTTTCAGGATTTGAGGCGTAAGCTGCAGGATCAGGACAGACTGCTATAGATGAACAGTAGATGAACAAAAAGATTTACTGCATCTCTGACCTTACAGAACATCAGGCCATGTCTTTCTAAATCACATCTGGGGAAATCAGCCATACGGTTCAGTAAATGATGACAATTTTCAGTTTTGGCTGAACTACTGCTTTAACTCGTGGGACTCATTAAATATATTTAACAGTTTAAGCATTTGCATTTTTTGCTATTTCGACCATTTCATAGACACCTCCATCAAAGGTGTCTGCAAATGACAGTAAACGATGAAGAAATGTTAGCCTATTTTTAAATCAAAATCACATGGGACTTGCACAGAAGTTTAAAGACGGCTTCAAACGTGGCTCATCAAATCAGAATTTAGAGGCAAATTTGATCCGTTTCGTTAATTCCATTAGACTACCAAATCAACAAACACCAGCACATTGTGTTCGTCTCTAACACTGCCATCCACACGAGCAGCTCTAATGAACGTGGCATTAAGTGTTGATGAACTGCTCTCATTTTAGTTACAAACAACCCTTGTACAGTTTATCCATCTATAAGAGCGTCAGCAGCGTAAGACGGTTGAAGACGATTCCTCTAATGCCGCAGCTGCTCAATATAAGGCCGTGAGGTCAAACGAATCCCACTTTAATGATTCCTACACCCCTCGCTCGCTCTACCCTTTTAATACCACTGACGTGGGTAATCAATGCATGGAGACGCAGTCTTGTGAGCCAAATGCAAACAGCAGTCGTGCTCTGATCTCCGGGAATCTATCTGGGATGCAACCGGAGAAAAGACAAGAATCTCTGCCTCATTTTCACTAAGAGCCCGACATCCCCTCACAATTAAAGCCAATCACTCTGTACGGCCGGCCACGGCAGGGCAAACACGCTTTAACACACGTCGTTCACTGCTGCTAATGCTGATTCAGTAACAGATGCATGTGTGTTTGTGTTGTAGTCAGATGCTGCCGTTCGTTCTAATGACTGGACTGATGATCCATGAAACTCAAAGCAATTTTGCAGCATTAGAGGATTTAAAAAAACATCCATTTACTAGATCTTTTTAGCAGTGGCAGCAAAGCCGCTAAAATGGGCTCACAGGAGTATCATGCTGCACAGCGGACAGCAATGACAGAATATATATATATACATAAAGACACATACACACATACATACATACATATATACACACATACATAGGTGGCATGTGTCAAAGTAACATCCACATGGATGGCAGACCCAAGGTTTTCCAGCAGAACATTGCCCAAAGCATCACACTGCCTCCGCCGGCTTGCCTTCTTCCCATAGTGCATCCTGGTGCCATGTGAGTCCCAGGTGAGCAATGCACATGCACCCGGCCATCCACGTGATGTAAAAGAAAATGTGATTAATTTCTGATGCTCATGCGCCCACTGTTGGTGATTTCGGCGGTGGACAGGGGTCAGCATGGGCACACTGACTGGTCTGCGGCTATGCAGCCCCATACGCCACAAACTGTGATGCACTGTGTATTCTGACACCTTTCTATCAGAACCAGCATTAACTTCTTGAGCAACATGAGCTCCAGTAGCTCGTCTGTTTGATCGGACCACACGGGCCAGCCTTCACTCCCCACGTGCATCAATGAGCCTTGGCCGCCCATGACCCTGTCGCCGGTTCTCCACTGTTACTTCCTTGGTGCACTTTTGATAGACACTGACCACTGCAGACCGGGAACACCCCACAAGAGCTGCAGTTTTGGAGATGCTCTGACGTCTATCCATCAATTTTCCATCTTCTCTTGATGAGAACAAAAACTTATGTGTACAGAAAGAAAAAAAAAATGATTATGCTTGGCTGCTGTGGGCCTCCGTATGTGCCATTATGATTTGAAATCTCTGTTCTCTTCTAGGATACGGCCCTCATCTTGTGAATTAATCAGCGCTGCATATTTATGCACATGATTTCTCACAGCTTCAGTCCAAATGGAAAATCTGTGCACATGCAGCAGCTGAAACGTCTCTCATTCGTTTAACTCTAATTGAAGAAATCTCCAACTCTGTGGGATCTGATTAACATTTCAAATGTGTCTAGATTTCCTTCCCAGCATAGTTCGATCTAAACTTAGACTGCATCACAAGTTAATACGTTGCTTGGGATTAAAATTAAATAAGCAATGTGCACATTAGTAATTTTTTGTGTAAATGGTTGCATTTGGCTGTTAGCACACTAGAAGAAATAATAAATACAATCTGAACACTCAAAGGAGTCTATCCAGAACTGCTGCTTTGTGCAGTACAGATTCATAAATGATTAATCAGTTCCATTCAATGTATTTGTGTAGCACTTTTCATCATATAATCACTTCAAACTGCTCTATATAGAGAATAGAGCCTTACAAACACACTGAGCAAGCCAAAGGTGAATAGACTGAGGGACAATAGAAAATAAAAAAAAATCCACACTGAAAACCACACTTTCTTCCTTTCTTTTTTTACTTTCACATTAAATTAAAAGAAAGAAGTCTTGATGATTCAGTAACTGAATCATTCATTCAAAAGATTTATTCAAAAAGACGATATTCATTCAGGAACGAATCAAGTGACAAGTGTTTTTATTAATGGCTCTTGAATCATTGACCCTGAATCGTTCAAAAACACAGATTCACCCGCTGTGTGTTGCTTGGAGAAGTGCAACAGTTTTGATATAATAACTATGTATGAATAACTATGTTCATTGGTGAAATAGAACGAAAACATAAATATCACCCTGTAGCCCAAGACTACTGAAGCTCCCACTGAAGCTAAGCAGGGCTGAGCCTGGTCAGTACCTGGATGGAAGACCTCCTGAGAAAACTAGGTAGCTCTGGTAGAGGTGTTAGTGAGGCCACTAACCCTGTGGTCTGTGTGGGTCCTAACACCCCAGTATAGTGATGGGGACACTGTCAATAAGCACTGTCCTTCGGATGAGATGTTAAACCGAGGTCCTGACTCTCTCTGGTCATTAAAAATCCCAGGATGTCCTTCGGAAAAGAGTAGAGGTGTAACCCCGGCATCCTGGCCAAATTTGCCCATTGGCCTCTGTCCATCATGGCCTCCTAATAATCCCCATATACAGATATACCGATTGGCTTCATCACTTGGTGTCCTCTCCACTAATCAGCTGGTGTGTGGTGGGGTTCTGGCACAATATGGCTGCCGTCGCATCATTGGTGGTGGTTGAGGAGACCCCCCTCCCTTTCCATACAGTCACAAACAGTGAGGAAAATAAATATTTGAACACCCTGCTATTTTGCAAGTTAGATTTTTTTTAGATTTTGCAATCTAAAAAAAAAAATCCAGAAATCACAATGTATGATTTTTTAACTATTTATTTGTATGATACAGCTGCAAATAAGTATTTGAACACCTGAGAAAATCAATGTTAATATTTGGTACAGTAGCCTTTGTTGGCAATTACAGAGGTCAAACGTTTCCTGTAGTTTTTCAGCAGGTTTGCACTGCAGGAGGGATTTTGGCCCACTCCTCCACACAGATCTTCTCTAGATCAGTAAGGTTTCTGGCCTGTCACTGAGAAACACAGAGTTTGAGCTCCCTCCAAAGATTCTCTAATGGGTTTAGGTCTGGAGACTGGCTAGGCCACGCCAGAACCTTGATATGCTTCTTACAGAGCCACTCCTTGGTTATCCTGGCTGTGTGCTTCAGGTCATTGTCATGATCTCGCAATACATGGCCCCGGTCATCCTCTCCTTAATACAGTGCAGTCGCCCTGTCCCATGTGCAGAAAAACACCCCCAAAGCATGATGCTACCACCCCAATGCTTCACAGTAGGGATGGTGTTCTTGGGATGGTACTCATCATTCTTCTTCCTCCAAATACGTTTAGTGGAATTATGACCAAAAAGTTCTATTTTGGTCTCATCTGACCACATGACTTTCCCATGACTCCTCTGGATCATCCAAATGGTCATTGGCAAACTTAAGACGGGCCTTGACATGTGCTGGTTTAAGCAGGGGAACCTTCCGTGCCATGCATGATTTCAAACCATGACGTCTTAGTGTATTACCAACAGTAACCTTGGAAACGGTGGTCCCAGCTCTTTTCAGGTCATTGACCAGCTCCTCCCGTGTAGTTCTGGGCTGATTTCTCACCTTTCTTAGGATCATTGAGACCCCACGAGGTGAGATCTTGCATGGAGCCCCAGTCCAATGGAAATTCACAGTCATGTTTAGCTTCTTCCATTTTCTAATGATTGCTCAAACAGTGGACCTTTTTTCACCAAGCTGCTTGGCAATTTCCCCGTAGCCCTTTCCAGCCTTGTGGAGGTGTAACATTTTGTCTCTAGTGTCTTTGGACAGCTCTTTGGTCTTGGCCATGTTAGTAGTTGGATTCTTACTGATTGTATGGGGTGGACAGGTGTCTTTATGCAGCTAACGACCTCAAACAGGTGCATCTAATTTAGGATAATAAATGGAGTGGAGGTGGACATTTTTAATTCTTGGAGGGTCCGAATTCTAGCTGATAGACAGGTGTTCAAATGCTTATTTGCAGCTGTATCATACAAATAAATAATTAAAAAAATCATATATTGTGATTTCTGGATTTTTTTTATTTTTTAGATTATGTCTCTCACAGTGGACATGCACCTACGATGACAATTTCAGACTCCTCCATGATTTCCAAGTGGGAGAACTTGCAAAATAGCAGGGTGTTCAAATACTTATTTTCCTCACTGTATATGTAACAAATTAATATTGACAATGTTGTGTTTAACCTTTTTTAAGTGCTCAAATGAACATTTTAAAAAGTGTTACTGCTGCACATCCAGTGGCATCGGCAGTATTTTGAAGCTTTAGTACCACGATACAACCGCGGTACCGGTATACCGTGCAACCCTACTTCCCCGTGAGGCATGAGCAAAAGCAAACCGTGTCAGGCTGAAGAACACATCGGTCATTCCAGGAAGTCTAAGCGCTCCTCTGTTAATTTAGCAGACAATGGCTAACCTTGGGTCGACTCCGTCTACTAATGTCATCTCCAAATGGACCTGAACTACGGTGTGTATCATTAAACATGACTAGATGGAGCAGGACTGATCAGAGAACAAGGGAGACGGAGAAGTCGATGATTCTAGTGTGCAGTTGGGAAGATGAGGTAGTCCTGTCTGAACAGGAAATGAATATTAATAATTAAGAATCAAGTGGTGGGAGGCTTTTAGCGAGCACCATGATTGCTACTTACAGAGATTTGGCTTGTGCTGATGTTGCATCTGAAGACGAGGCAGATGACAGAAAGTCACCGTCTTTCTCCCAGAGAGACTGTACATCACTGCTTTACATTTCTGCTCCGTTTTACATCACATTTACAATGTCTCTGAGTCACAAGTTCTGTCAGAAAGCCCGAATGAAGAACCTTGCAGTGATGCTATTAATCTGTAAACTGATTACTCATGTTAACAGTGCTTGAAAATCCTCAGGGAAAATATCCCAGACAAAACATGACGTCGGCCAAAACGGAACAGACTCAAATATGTGGAAATGAGTGATAATGTGGCCTAAACTAGATCTTTGCATATTCTAAAAGGAAGCGTGAGTGGAGCTTGCCCATGCAAAAATCATCATATCAATGATAGAATGGTTGCTATGCAGTTGCTACAGTGGTCCCAGGGATTTCAGGGATTGCACACATTTCAACCAATAAATTATTAATATTTTTTTTACTGATTTGTACTGATATTTCTTGATATGTATATATGTGCATATGTATATATGTGTCAAAACAATGATAAATAACAATTAAAAATTATATATAAAAAATTTTAAAAAATGAAATAAAATAGGATGCAAGTTACACTCT
Organism: Romanogobio albipinnatus; assembly: GCA_023566225.1. Lineage (NCBI taxonomy): Eukaryota > Metazoa > Chordata > Actinopteri > Cypriniformes > Gobionidae > Romanogobio > Romanogobio albipinnatus. The sequence goes on along the minus strand of CM042257.1, from coordinate 4,467,132 downwards.
CAAGTTAATAATTTGGTCTAGGTTTGTTCAATTGACTAACATTAGGTATGAGCAGTAAGAGTGATGTTTAATTACAGTTAAACAGCAGGACGTACGAAACACAGACAAAATAGAGAGTGTTTCAGCTTAACATCAGCGTTTCACCTGGTGCTCCTCGTCCCTCCAGGAGAGCAAATGCTCAGTTTCTTAAATTCCCGGTTTTCACTTTCCTCATCTCAGGCAATTTTCTGCTGCAGTGAGCACGCCTGCACGATGATCCACTGAAGACCTGCCGAAGCTGAAGTCTGTTACCGTCCTCAGAGACATACGAGCGCTCTACCTGATGGCCCGCAGGTAACTTGTGCTTATCACTCTCTACAGTCCCGCGTGACCAACACCTGCTGACACTACAGACTGCTCTGGGATTCTGCAGACGTTTATAGAGGATCCGGAATATTATAGAGAAAACAGTGTTTACTAAAAACCCTGGAGACGGACACACTGCATCATGGGAAGTACAGGAATAATCAATGATGCCCAAATGACTACTACAGATCAAAAACAAATCCGACCATAAACTGTGATTGTTTGAGCGACATATTACATAAAAAACACATGAATTTCCCATGTTTTCCACATGTGATCACATGGATTTCACATTGGAACTGTTTCCAAAATACGTTTCCCATATGTTAACTATGTGTTCCACATTTGTGACTGTGGTCACAATTGCTTTATTAATGTTTCAAGTTGCTATGTTGCTAAGCAAGCATAAAAAGCCATAAACTATATTACTTGGTGAAAAACATATTTTGATTATTAGATTATTAATGTTAACAAATAGCCATCTATTGATGTTTTCATCACCTTGATGTTACACAAAAGAGAAAGTTGCATTCCAGTGATTTATGGTTAAGGGGGTTTTAGGCACACCGCTTCACTTCACTGTAGAGGTGAGAAAAATAAATGGATGAATCAAAGGAAAGATAAATAAATGGAAGGAATGGAAGAATATTTCATTTATTTTGTGACTTCTATGGTAATTTCCACTATTTGCTCCTTTCTTCCTTTGATTTGCATTTGGAGTGGTATTCTGCACTTTTCTTCCAACTGTATTGTATTGGGAAACCCCTCTAAATCATTGAATTCAGGTGTCCAATCACTTCCATGGTCACAAGTGTATAAATCAAGCACTAGGCATGCAGCCGCTTCTACAAACATTTGTGAAAGAATGGGTCGCTCTCAGGAGCTCAGTGAACTAAAGCGTGGTACATGATAGGTTGCCACCTGTGCAATATCCAGAGACCTCCAAACTTTGTGTGGCCTTCAGATGAGCTCAAGAACAGTGCGTTCATGGCTGAGCAACTGCATCCAAGCCTTACATCACCAAAAGCAATGCAAATGCAGTGGGGTAAAGCACGCCACCACTGGACTCTAGAGCAGTGAAGATGTGTTCTCTGGAATCACGCTTCTCTTTCTAGCAATCTGATGGACGCGTCTGGGTTTGGCGTTTGCCAGGAGAAGGGTACTTGCCTGACTGCATTGTGCCAAGTGTAAAGTTTGGTGGAGGGAGGATTATGGTGTGGGGGGGTTGTTTTTCAGGGGTTGGGCTTGGCCCCTTAGTTCCAGTGAAAGGAACTCTTAATGCTTCAGCATACCAAGACATTTTGGACAATTTCATACTCCCAACTTTGTGGGAACAGTTTGGGGATGGCCCCTTCCTGTTGGACCAGTGCACAAAGCGTCGGTCCATAAAGACATGGATGAGCGAGTTTGGTGAGGAGGAACTTGACTGTCCTGACCTCAACACGATAGAACACCTTTGGGATGAATTAGAACAGAGACTGCGAGCCAGGCCTTCTTGTCCAATAACACTTCCTGACCTCACAAATGCACTTCTAGAAGAATGGTCAAAATTTCCCATAAACACACTCCTAAACCTTGTGGAAAGCCTTCCCAGAAGAGTTGAAGCTGTTATAGCTGCAAAGGGTGGGCCAACTCCATATGAAACCCTACGGATTAGGAATGGATGTCATTAAAATTCATGTGCATTTAAAGGCAGGCAATATATTGTGTATACCAAGATTTGGATTGTTCTAGAGAAACAGTTCTAGAAATATGTTATATGGTTCCAATTCTTTATCTCAGGTGACCTGTCTTTAAACTTAGAGGAATTAGGGCCTTTCGATTTATGATACAGGAAATCTTTTATCTGAAAAATAGTCAAAAATGTATAACCCTAGAGCTCACACAGCCCAGATGGGGAAAATACTGATTATATTTCATAATCGAGTTTCATTCCACTTAAAAAAAGTAGCTGAATGCATAAAAAAGATAACTTTCTAAACAAACCAAAATCTCTATCCTAAACTATGGCACTATATTATCAATTATTAATATCCATGAGTGAAGCTGATGAGGTTTAGTTTCTAGCCAACTCTCCAAAGCTTTAAAAAACACTCGCTAAATCGTCCGTAATTGGTGTTAAATGAGCTTGTCCTGGTGGCTGCGGCAGAATCAGGTTGGAGTGGGTGGATGGGACAGCTGGGTCAGAACGGCACACGGGATAAAGTGATTACAGTAAACCCATTACAAACAGAGCAGAGCCGACGTTCCTCACAAATTCACACCGAAGGCCACTAATACTCAACACCTTGCGTACCACATAGGGTGCTAGTTTTCTTTCATTCTCAGTCCTGAATTGAAGACGGCACACAAAAGACGCTCAGATTTGGGCAACGGGGAATTATACATAATACATGCTGCCTGTACGACTCTGATTCTAAATAGCAGCAACAGAATGTTCTGAACTACCTCTAGCGACTCATCATGCCAAGTCAATCACCACAAATGTCATCAAACGAATAAGACTGTTCTTTCTGATTAAAGACCAAATGTATGCATTTCTCTGCCTTCTCTGTCTCTAGAAATCTGTGCGCTTCTGCATGCTCATCTAGCTTTAATGCTAATGAGAGTTTATCACACAATCACACTGCTAATTGAGTTCAGAAAGCAGCCGCGATAGCGATCAGCATCCATTAGCATGCTAGCATGAATAGACTCCGGCTCATTTTAGTGCTCAAACACAAAGCAAGGTCAAACTGGTCACTGCCAGACCGGCTCAAAACTAATATCACTGCGATTTTGCATTAGTGATCTGATAAAATGAGTTTTTCAAGCGAATAAAGAAAAGATCTTCCCCAGGGAATTCATCATCTGACTGCTAGAATCCACTACAAATGTCTCATGATTCATATTAGCAATCCAGTTAGTACTCCATACATAAAAAAGGTCAGAGGGTGGTCAACCTAAAACGAATTGTACAAGTCATCCTTAAGATCAACTTATCAACTGCTAGTTTATATATAAATCAATAAATACATACATTGAACAATACTAGAGATGCACTGATAGACCGATAGCTGATTATTCATAATGATATCTTCCAATACCAACAGTTTAATTTTCGTAAGGAAAAAAAATCTCTCCCAATTAAACTATGGTTTATGGTACACCAAGTGAAAACAGCATTACATTCTATTTACACTATGTAAAAATACATTTACATTTATGCATTTGGCAGACGCTTTTATCCAAAGCGACTTACATTGCATTCAAGGTACACATTTTTTACATTTTTATCAATTCTTGCTTTCTCTGGGAATCGAACCCATGACCTTGGCATTGCTAGTGCCATGCTCTACTGTTTGAGCTACAGGAAAGCTAGCAGTATTTTCTTTGCAATAAGTGTAAATATTAGTTAGACGTTATTTATACTTATAAATAGTGGCAGATACACCCTGCAACTCACTATTGTTGTACATTGAAATGGATGCTGCCTTTTTGGGACAAAGCCCTCCCTGCACCGATAAACAATTCATTAACCCCCTCGAGTTGGTGGTGGCGCTGGCGCGATCGACTCGCTTTTTTTCGTGCCAAAGAGACTCAAATAACGGTCGTTTTTTATAATTCAGGCAAGTGTTTTACAACATTATAATCTGTTAAGTTAAAAAAAAAATTGTGTACAGTCACAATAAAACCTAATTGTTGTGCTTATTGCAAAATAAAGAGAACAAACATGATGCGCGATCTGCAGCCTCTCTGTAAATGAGGTCTATACATTTGTTATACACTTTATTTCCACTTTTCAAATATTTTTTTTATATGTATTGAAAATAAATGCCTGATCAATAATACTAATAATATAATCAGCCCAGGTCATCGCTGTTTTAAGCTGCTTTTATGCATTCCTAAACACTACCATAGTATTGTGACTTGAAAAAAAGCATAATAACGTAATGTAATAAAAACTAAATATGTTCCAAAAGATATTTTACACATTTCACAGTACAAATTGGATCTATAGACATAACACATAGCCTTTTAAATTTGAATATGTGGGTGTATCTAAAAGATTGAAAACTCTTTGTTTAGACCAGGGGTTTTCAAACTTTATGATCCCAAATATGATGAACATTTTCTGAGGGACCCCCTTCCTAAAATCCATTTGTCATTGTTAAATTGTTAGATAAATAGTAAGTGTAACATTATAAATACCACATATTGTTTCCCAACTTAAATTGGCTATACTTAATGTTGGATGTATAAACCTGAAGAAGAACATTTTCAATTAAAAATGATTTGTTTAAGCAATTTTTACAATAAATGTATGCAAGCAGCTCACGTACTGCGTTAAGAATACTGCCTTACAACCCCAGTGAGCGAGATGAAGGGGACTACAGTGAGAAAAACTCACTAGAAAAATACAAAGCAAACATATACAATTATAGAAAGTATGTATACCAGTCCCTCCAGAAAAACGCGATTATGCGATCGTGTGATTTAACGCATAATTAGCCAAAGTCCGCATATTTATGCAGGGGCCGCATTTTTTTTCAAATACGGCGCACTTTCGCCGCATAAATTGCCTATTTCCGTGTGCAAAATATGCGGGACTAGCATGATATCATAATCCCCGCATTTTCGTTGCAAAAAAAGTCATATATATATTAGCAGAAAGTTGAAAAATGTTTGTTTACTTCATACGAGTCGCCATTTCCGCCTATTGCCATGGGAACGTATTGAAGTGACGTAATTACCCAACGTGAACATCATCGAAAAGCTGCAAACCCCGTGGTGAAACCATAGATATCGGTGAAACCATGATGAAGCGCAAACTCCCATTTGCCAACAAAAATAACAGCAAAAGACCGTTCAAAGCAGTTTCCCGGTGTGTTGACCGATTTCAAAAAACAGCATCATGAAGATTTGAAGCGTTATGAATCAGTGAGTCGATTCAGTGGTTCGGATCGCCAAAGTAGTGTATTTCAGCAGTTTGACACGCGATCCGAATCGACTCGCTGATTCATAGCATCATGATGCTGTGTTTTGAAATCGGTCATCACTATATAAGTCGTTATTTAGAGACGAAAGGAGGTCTTACGGGTGTCCAACGACATGAGGGGACGTCATTAATGACATAATTTTCATTTTTGGGTGAACTAACCCTTTAAGAGATTGCACTTTGTGCATTGGAAGCACTCAAATGTCTGTTTTGTAAAGCTACCTCTGTAAAACAGGAAGTTATTTATTCATTTTTTCAGAAGATGTAGCATATTCCTATTGTAAAGCTACAGAACTTGTTCGACTCAATGTTTCGTAAATGTGAGCCATGTGTTTATTAAGGTCTTCAATAAAACAAGATGAGAACTTAAATATTCCCAGAACTTTCTGTGATGTAGTGCTTTTTTTCTCTTTTTCATCAAACCGCAGTTTTTGCAAGTTCCCGCAATTTCATCGCATAAAATTGCATAAATATCCCTGCATTTTTCATCGCATTTTGCCGCATAATCAAGGATTTTTGCCCACAACAATCACAAAAAAGCCGCATTTTTCTGGAAGGACTGGTGTACGGCAGGAAAAGAGAGAAACTTTTAGAAATGAAAAGTTCATTGAAATGTTCAGTAGACTTTATACATTTTTACTTTGTCTTTTTATTCTCTGAAATTTTCTGGGGACCCCTGGGGATCCCCGGACCCCAGTTTGAAAACCCCTGGTTTTAACAACACAATAGACCAATATGCATTTTTAGTCTTTTAAACAGAACTCTGGATATTATGTGTATTATCGCAGTGTATTATCACATTACAGCTAAATCACATATGATGCTTCATTAGATCTGAATACAAAAGAGCACAAACATAATTCATCTTTTATGAATGCAACAGATTTTTCCATTTACAGAAAATGTGAAGTATGAGTGATGCATTGAAAGCTAAATATTTTTGGAATTGTTTAATTCAGTGAATAAATTAATATTTTTTTTTGTTGCAAAATGCTGATATCCAATTCACGAAGACTTTCTGTAAACATAGAAAGACTTTAAAGGGGGAGAATGCAATTTCCATTTCTTCAAAAGATGAAGGAAAGAGAAGACAGAAGAAGACTGCGAACCTCAAACTCAAAAAGTCAAATGACATCTAACGATGCAGCCCTGAGAAATAATTCAACACGAATCCACACTACTTCCTCTGAAGCATTAAATAAGTAAGAACAAACATGAAATAATCAACATCAGTGTCAGCTCTTCATATCAAATGTGCTGCTATAATTAAACCGACCGCTGAGAATCACTCACTCTCTCTCTCTCACACACACACACACCTCTAATGCAGCACACAGTATTACCATCTTTCTTTAAAGGTGACTTCTTTCTTTAACCTTTAGTGACTCAGCTGAAAATGCTCTCTTAATGCATTCTCAACGTCTGGCTTCAAGGCCCGAGACCCGACGTGCACCCTATCGCTCTGAAATACCACATAAAATAAAGTACTAAATGACATCAAAGACGACAGTGCATAAGTCTGTCAGAGCTCAGATGGAAATAACTCGACCTTTACCTGAAACACAGAGTCATGATATGCATTTCGGAGGTCAGAAATCCCAGATAGAGGTCGAAGACTCACAAAAATGGTACAATCTTGAACTTTGACGGATATATCTGAAAGCAGATGCGGAAACTATGGCAGAACAGAAGGCCAAAACGTGTCTACCAGTAATAGTGAGTACAACTAAACAACACCAAATGCTGCAAAACAGACTTACTGCAAACATTTAGTATTGAATTAGGCATCACTACTACTACTATAGCTCATGATTAATCTCAGTGATTTAAACATATTCCTAACACTGTGTAAACGCGACAAAAGCAAAGCCCCAAACATTACAGTGGCAAACAACTCACATTTTCTTAAGAAAACATAATAAATATTATGGTTTAAAACTACAGCACAGCTTGGATCCCTGATATTAATGTATGTATTTGATGTGCAGAACTTCAGGTAGTTATTCCGCTGACGCTCGACCTTTCTGACTGAGACGTTACACAAAATCTCCTGAGGAGAAGCTTTGGATTATGGGTAATTGGGCTCAGAGGAATGAGCACACCACACATCCCAACTTCCCCAAGACATAAAGCCACCATGTAATTATCCTCAAAATTGAAGAACAGCTCATAATTAAATCTGGTGCAACTTTTAATTTACCCAGGAGTTACTGCTAATGCTACGTACACTTTGGGGTCCAGCAAAGCAAAGCAAACACAGAACGCTGTTCAAACACTGTGCATATGAGCATCATGTCAAAAATCACTAGAGTCTGGTTTTATGATGTTGCCAAGCGAACAAAGCAATATTATTAGACGCTCACAAATCCATAACACACGAATACACTACTGTTCAAAGGTTTGGGGAGAGAAAAAACTATTTTTATAGAAAAGTAATACTTGTATTCAGTAACAGTAAAGACATTTATAATGTTACAAAAGACGCCTGTTTCAGATAAATGCTGTTCTTTTTAACTTTCTATTCAACAAAGAAAATAAATGCATCACATTTCCACACAAAAATGATTTCTGAAGGATCATGTGACACTGAAGACTGGGGTAATGATGCTCAGACTCCGCTTTGATCACAGGAATTAATGAAAACACTTATTTTAAATTGTAATAATACTTCACAACATTACTGTTCCTTTTTTGTTCAAATGCAGCCTTGGTGAGAAAAAGAGACTCATACAGACCTCAAACTATTGAACGATTGTGTAGATTGGATGAAAGCTAACCAGATTATATAACAAAGCTAGAATGTGTAAAATCAATCTAGACATTTACTAATGAAGAGACATCAGAGAATCAAAAATATATAAAGAGAGCTAATGATTTGGGTTACGTATGAGCTTCAGGGTAATATGAAGCATATTATTTTCAATTGCTCTTGCGTGGTCATTACAGGTGCTTTATTGAAGAAACACAATTGAAGATTAAAAAAAGAAGAAATGCTGTTTGACAATTAACCTAATACAGTTTGAGTTTTTGAACTAGGGGGGAAAAGTATTTGAAAAGTGCATTTGTAAAACTCATGTAAAAGAGAAACAAAAGACTTGTGTTTTCTTCTGGTTAGGAAAATGAGAAAAGCACACGTAATTGTGGGATTGAAATGAAGGGGAGTAACGGTAACAGTTTTCCTGGAACGAAAAAAGAGAATAAGGGCAAATAATGCAAATTAAATACAAAATGAGAACAGATTGTTTGCTTTTTAAATTCACAAGTGCATTATAGGAGTATAGGCTGGCAAATATCAACATGCTCATTAATATTCCCGCATAATTATCACTGATAAATATTTTCGGTCACATTTTAGATTAGGGTGCAATTCTGACTATTAACTACAACTTTTGCCTCAAACTCCTGCTTATTAACAGTTAGTAAGGTAGGATTAAGGGATGTAGAATATGGTCATGCATTAACCCTCCTGTTACCCTCAAATCTAGCAACATTTGTTACCCACTGGGGTCAATTTGACCCCAGCAATTTAAAACTACAGAATATGATTTCTCTTTTTTTTTTTAACAAAGGTTTATGTCTCAGGTCATTTATGTCTGACAGCATATCTGGTGGGCCCTGGAACCATTTTGATGACATTAGCAGCACTATGGCTACCCTGTCATTCACGTGGGGGGGCAGGACCATAATAACGTGAACTACTAGTGGTTCTCGCAATACTACAGGTATGGTTTGGTTAGGTTAGATTAGAGCCCTGAATCAGAGGGAAGTTGTTTGAATGTTACATTGAATATATACAATTATAGAATGTTATAATGACCTCAATAAAACAACGTAAACAAATGGGTGTAAAATTTTGATATTTCTAATTTTGAGCGTGGCATGGTTGTTGGTGCCATACGGCCGGTCTGAGTATTTCACAATCTGCTCAGTTACTGGGATTTTCAAGCACAACCATTTCTAGGGTTTACAAAGAATGATGTGAAAAGGGAAAAACATCCAGTATGCGGCAGTCCTGTGGGCCAAAATGCCTTGTTGATGCTAGAGGTCAGAGATTCAAGCTGATAGAAGAGCAACTTTGACTGGAATAACCACTCGTTACAACCGAGGTATGCAGCAAAGCATTTGTGAAGCCACAACACGCACAACCTTGAGGCGGATGGGCTACAACAGCAGAAGAGCCAACCGGGCACCACTCATCTCCACTACAAATAGGAAAAAGAGGCTACAATTTGCACGAGCTCACCAAAATTGGACAGTTAAAGACTGGAAAAATGTTGCCTGGTCTGATGAGTCTCGATTTCTGTTTAGACATTCAGATGGTACAGTCAGAATTTGGCGTAAACAGAATGAGAACATGGATCCATCATGCCTTGTTACCACCACTGTGCAGGCTGGTGGTGGTGGTGTAATGGTGTGGGGGATGTTTTCTTGGCACACTTTAGGCCCCTTAGTGCCAATTGGGCATCGTTTAAATGCCACGGCCTACCTGAGCATTGTTTCTGACCATGTCCATCCCTTTATGACCACCATGTACCCATCCTCTGATGGCTACTTCCAGCAGGATAATGCACCATGTCACAAAGCTCGAATCATTTCAAATTAGTTTCTTGAACATGACAATGAGTTCACTGTACTAAAATGGCCCCCACAGTCACCAGGGGCCTCATTTATAAAACTCTGCGTAGGATTTGCGTAAGAAGTGGCGTACGGATGAAACATAGGACGTGCGTACGCACAGAAATATTCGGATTTATAAAACCGTGCGCACGCACATCCTACGCAGTTTTCCCTTAATAAATCACAATCAATTCTAAATGTAGCGCAGCTTTTGCGGCTTCATGTCACGCCCATAGTTGCCCATAAATAGTCCGTGAAACGCCCACAAGTTAATATTCATCGATTGCGAAATCATGGCAAACACAGAGAGGAAATATAAAAAAAAGTAACTTCACTCAATGTGAAGTAGAAGTTATCGTTGGCGAGGTGGAAAAGAGGATAAAAATGTTGTTTTGGAGGGCACAGTGTGGGCATTACTAATGCCAAAAAGGCACTTGAGTGGCAAAAGGTTGCAGACGCCGTAAATGCTGTAGCCTCACAACCTCGGACCATGGCCGAAATAAAAAAGAAATGGTCAGACATCAAAGTCGAGGCAAAAAAGCGTCTAGAGCTCCATCGCCAGAGTGTGTCCTCGTTTGCCAGCAAGACTTCTTGCTGTGTGAAGATGCGTTCACTCCGAATCCTTCCATTTGCCACATCTTCTAAGAGCGCAAGATCAGCCATTGTGCGTCATTACGCATTGTGATGGGGCATTTTATTTCCATCCATTTAATTGGATCTGACAAGTTACAGATGTCGGTTATAATCTACGTGGAAATGGGAAATAGTTCAGTGCAAATGTAATGTCTTGCAGCTTTCTGAATGGTTGAGACATACGTCATACGTTATTTTATCAAAAATAAAACTAAAGGCATATGCATGAATACCATGATTCCGTAGCTGATGAAGAAATTTGACTATGAAAACAACTTTCCCCAGTGGACAATCTATCTATCTATCTATCTATCTATCTATCTATCTATCTATCTATCTATCTATCTATCTATCTATCTATCTATCTATCTATCTATCTATCTATCTATCTATCTATCTATCTATCTATCTATCTATCTATCTATCTATCTATCTATCTATCTATCTATCTATCTATCTATCTATCTATCTATCTATCTATCTATCTAATTGCATCTATATCTGCTCCGCCAGATGGACACATTGACGAGAATATCAGCTTTGCACATTATTTCGTTCTGTTTACCATATTATTTATGAGGATGAATTGCATAACATGCCAATATTATTGCAGAACATATTTCACTTTTCTTTTTGCAAATATGTGTTAATTTGCATTTCTGTGGTAATTTTCGTTTGATTTTGTTTGTTTTGCACTGCAGATCGATCAAACGGGTGTTCGTGTAGGCTGTTAATTGTAAGAGTTGCTTTGTGAAGTCTTCATGTTATTTATGAGAGGCAGTATTGCCATTTCTTTTACACAACGCTCTACAGTTTCACACACTTTCACGTGTTTCTTCATCTGCCGACGGTGTCGCCATTTCTCATTTCACCCGTTTTTGTGCGTACGCCTGGGTCAGAGCTTGCGTGAAGGACCGCACATTTTCCCGTCAAGTTTTCTTTTTATAAATACCAATTATTGCGTAGAGAGCGGCGTACGCCTTCTTTTGTGCGTACGCAACGTTTAGAAATGAGGCCCCAGATCTCAACCCAATAGAGCATCTTTGGGATGTGGTGGAACGGGAGCTTCGTGCCCTGGATGTGCATCCCACAAATCTCCATCAACTGCAAGATGCTATCCTATCAATATGGGCCAACATTTCTAAAGAATGCTTTCAGCACCTTGTTGAATCAATGCCACGTAAAATTAAGGCAGTTCTGAAGGCGAAAGGGGGTCAAACACAGTTTTAGTATGGTGTTCCTAATAATCCTTTAGGTGAGTGTATGTTACATTTATTATATCGCTGTCCTCATTCAGCAAGTGATATGCTATACCAAAGCATTGTGTAACCAATTAGCAAGGTAGCATTCATTGAATTAGCTAGTTAAAGCTAGTCAAGTTTCCACTTCAAAAAATGTGAGATTACATGGTATTTTTAAGTTAAATGTATGAATTAGCTTACTCAAATATTACAAGTTTAGAGTATTAAAATGCATGTCAAATAGTAGTGGGAAGTTCGGATCATTTTACTGACTCGGATCTTTGAATCTCGTTCAGCACTTTGAGAAAGAAATGATTCATTAATTGCTATAGCTTGCTTCAGGCTATGTATGCAGTCTGTTAGTTCACCTCACCTCCCGATCCAAATCGTTCTTTCTTTTGTCACCGTGATAGCCTCATATGTAAATTAATACATGCGTCCGGAAACAGAAAAGATTAGTTCATCTTTCGAGTCTCGGTACGAGTCATTCGTTCATCAAGTCCCAGCCCCATAGACAAGTCACCGGAAACAGAAAAGATGAGTTCATCTTTCGAGTCTTTTCGTTCGAGTCGTTTGTTCAAGTCCCCATAGGCTGAATGCAGAAGCAGAAATGATTAGTTCATCTCTCGAGTCTCATTCTTTTTTCACGAGACCGCTTCCCGGTTCAGTGTCTCGCAACATATACAACATTACAGTCGTATTATTGACTGCATGTTGTGATGTATTAATTATTATAAAATCATCAGAAGATATGTGCAATAAACATTTGTTATGCCTATCCGTTCTGAACAACCAAATGTGCCCAGGCTTCATAGGAAAATAAATTATTATACTAGCTAAAAAACTGAAATAAACAAACAAAAAAACTACTCACTTGTTTGTAAGGAAGGTTGTGAATTAACACATTTCTGTATCCAACACGGCTGTCACGTCACGTGACAAAAGAACGAGACTCGAGATGAGCTGTTTCTGCATTCAGCCTATGGGGACTTGAACGAGAGAGATTAACTAATCTTTTCTGTTTCCGGTGACTGCATAGCCTTGCCTAATGGGGCTGGGACTTGATGAACAAATGACTCGAACCGAGACTCGAGAGATGAACTAATCATTTCTGTTTTCTGTTCAGAACATATGGGAGGTTGCGCATGCGCGGTCAACACAAAATGAACGAATCGCTCTCTGAGACATATTAAAGATTCGTTCAAAATGAAATCACTAATGTCAAATCAAAATAAAAATCTAATTGTGTTTTTTAGTTTTGCCAACTTATTCACCTAAACTAAACTAAGGTGTTATCAAATTTTCTGAGATTGATGGCAATGGATAAATGCAGTAGATACAGCCATCACAGTGATTTCTAAATCTAATTCAGAAGAAAATTGCATTTCTTTGGTTAATTTTTACCAACACACAAACTGAGAATGAATCCTGTATGAATATGGCTCAATAAGAAAAGTAATGAAATTTAAGCTGCATTTCCAGCTAAATTATAGCACTACTAAAGGTAGCAATCAATCGATGGACAGAAAGGAGGAGAAGTGATGTTCTACCTCAGATGCTGCATTGCAGAGAGAGACTGAGGGCTGCTGTATAATGCTACTCCGTGTGTGGAACTGATCTGTCCAGTTGTTGGTTTACAATGGCTGGCATATGACAGTCTACATGCACTAATGTCCACAGATCCAAAGGCTCCACTACAAAGCCCTTGATGTCTCTGCCTACATAAGCAGCATGCTAACAAACACAGAAGAGACATCATAGAAATAGCAATTGATTTCAATAGGGTTTGATGTTAACATGTTGCACAGTGAGAATCTAAATAGACTTGAAGTGTGTTCTTGCATCTAAAAACAAATTGATAGAGTGCAGCCGAATGTATCATGCATGCATCAAAAGACACAATGCAACAGTCAAAGCTGTCTAGCCATCACATGAATCCAGGGCCGGCCCAAGCCCTAATGGGGCCCTAAGCAGAATTTTATTTGGGGGCCCCTCTGTGCCACCAATACGATTGACTATTGTCAATTCTTGATAATTCGCACACCTAGTATCAATTTTAGTATTTGTAGCTGTGTTGGTTACATCATGTCTGCCTGTCATGTCTTTACCCTTATACGGTTTTTAATTGTAACAGTAGCAAACCCACAAGAGTGGTCAGGCGTTAATATTCAAAGCCTTACAGTAAGTCTTACAGTACTACAGTTCAGACTGGGATATGTAGGCTACTTAGTTTTTTTGTTTTTTAAGTAGCCCAGTCTCTTATGCTGAATATGCTCACTTTTCCCCAGGATTATTTGATGAATAGAAGGTTCAAAAGAACAGCATTTCTCTGAAATAGAAAGCTTTCAAAGAATCCTAAAAATATTGTACACAACGGTTTTCAACACTGATAATCATAAATGTGTCTTGAGCATCAAATCATCACATGAGAATGATTTGTGAAGGATCATGTGACACTGAAGACTGGAGTAATGATGATAAATTCAGCTTTGATCGCAGGAATAAATTACACTTTACTACATATTCACATAGAAAACAGCTGTTTTACATAATAATATAATAATATTTCACAATATTACTGTTTTTTTATCCAATAAATGCAGCCTTGATGAGCAGATGAGACTTCTTTTAAAAACAAGAAATGTTGATTTCTTTCAAACATTAAACAGAGCTTTTATTTTGGCGAAAATAACATTTTATTTATTTTGCACTCCATTCGACTGTGTAGAAAGAAAGGTTACACAACTTATCATTTTAAGGGGATGATATAGCACTTGCAGAAAAACATTTACTGAGAAACTGGAAGCTATATGCTTTAGCCTACTCCAAGACATGCAGCATGTCAGACAAGATATTCGCACTAGGGGTGTAACGATACACTCGTGTCACGCTTCGATATGCATCTCGATACTGAACTCATGATACGATATGTATCCCGATATGTAGCCAAAATCAAGAGTGTTTTTTTAAATGTTGTACTTTTTTATTATTATTAAAATAATATTATTATTAGTGTATTGTTATCAGGACCCAACAAATATTTCCCCATTGCATTATTATTATTATTATATTCAACATTATATATAGTTGATTAATGTAATAATGTCACTGAAACTCTGTAAACTTTACATTTTTTCCCTCACGCATTACTCTCCCCATGCTCGCTATGTCCCACCTCTCCCGCTACTAATGCACTATATATATAGAATAAACCATCTAAAATGCTTTGAATAATCATGCTAGAAAAACTAAATGTGATCTGGTGATTTAAATGATGTTTGCGCATTCACTAAGGAGTGTCGCTTTAAACGGTGTTTCCGCTTTAAATAATGTTTGCGCTCTCACTTTGTGTGCCGTTCCGGCAGCGCGTGCAATTCAGATGATCAATGCAATCAGTCACAGTTCTCATTACAAGAAAACGTGTCAAAATGACCACTCAAACTGTAAATGTTTAGCTCATCCAAGAATTGTAATTCTGCATTTACTCCCTCTCATGTTGTTTTTGCACGTTACGCAATCATTTGAACGTCCGTGTTTAGGCAACTACAGGGCGGCAGTGGCTCAGTGGTTCATGTAGGTTGTCTACAAACCGGAAGGTTGGTGGTTCGATCTCCGGTTCCACCTGACCAAGTGTCGAGGTGTCCTTGAGCAAGACACCTAACCCCAGCTGCTCCCGATGAGCTGGATGGCGCCTTGCATGGCTGACACCGCCGTCGGTGTGTGAATGGGTGAATGTGAGGCAAGATGTAAAGCGCTTTGGATGGCCATTGGTCTGTTAAAAGCGCTATATAAATGCAGTCCATTTACCATTTTACAGTGTTTACTATAGTCCGTGTTTACTAAATCCATCCATTCATAAAAAGGTTACCGGGCAACTGACGAGTAGTACATTTTAGCGCACTTTGGACTTTGAACCCTGGCTAACAAGCGAATAGTGTCCGGCCGATGGCGCCGCGAGCTCGTGCAGCGCTGTCAGAATCAATCCATGTATATTTTAGAAAACGTAACATTTAGCAGTTTATTTAGTAATTGTTTATGGCCATTTAGCGATTTCAATAATCATAAAATAACATACAGCAAAAAGTCATCTCATGTGCTCTTGGGGGCCCCCCGCTTAGTTCGCTTATGCCTTGGGCCGGCTCTGCATGAATCTTCTACACACTGGTGTAGAGTATACGGCGTATACCCACATCTTTATCAGTCGCCATTGCGTATACCCACTCCAGACCTAAGCTTGGCCATCCCGCTCACAGCTGCTGTTTCTGTCTCTATTTTTTTTTTAAAAAGTGTTTATTTAAATGCAAAACCGTCTCTTTAAAAGGTCATGAAACTCCCTGTTTTAGCAGCAGTCAGATCTCACCACAGTTTTGAAAAATGCTACAAAAGTAGGCGTGGTTTAGAGGCAGAGTGGAGGGGGGCGAGGGGAGACAACACGACAACGGCTTCTGATTCAGACGGTTTTATTTCGCTCTTATTGAAAGCATCAAAGCTTCCCACGAATGCACACTGCAAATTACCATTACATGCAACACAATATCCATGGTTTTGTAAGCTCACCGTTACACAAATACATATATATCCTGTGACGGCTATAATTCAATGCACAGCTATTCGCACTTTGTTCTCTGCATCGAACATATATATGAACTGCATCTATGATAACTTTTGAGACTAAATTTAGTGTAGTTTTTTAAGCTGTCTGATCGGTTAAAGGGCTGTAAAGAACGGTTACACTCACAGTGTGGATGAATCGCGTTTGAGTCAAAGACTCAGGATCTATTGTAGAGAACTTATGCGACGCAGAAACTCTTACAGGGCAAAAACAAACGTTTTGATCCAGGCCATCTACACTTAAAAAAAATAAATAAAAAAAAAGGTTCTTTAAGGCACTAAAAGTGGTTCTTTGTCGTAATCATAGGGGAACCACTTTTGGTGCTATATAGCACCATATCTTAACATGTTCTGTATATGGTAGTCAGTGGCGCTATATAGCACCTCAGCCAAATAACCGGTGAAGAACCGCTGAAGCACCAAGATTGGTGCTATACAGCACTTAAAAAGGTTCCCCTATGATTACGAGCCAAGAACCACTTTTAGTGCCATATAGAACCTTTTTTTGTTGTTGAGTGTATTATGCCCCTTTTTACTAGATGTAATATATAAGTCTCAGGTGTCCCCAGAGTGTGTCTGTGAAGTTTCAGATCAAAATTCCTAACAGATCATTTAATATACCATTTTGAAAATACCAATTTTGGGGTTTGACAAAAATGAGCAGTTTTGTGTGTGTGTGTGTGTGTGTCTCCTTTAAATGCAAATGAGCTGCTGCTCCCCACCCCAGAGGGCGGAGCCAAATCTTGGCTTCACCCAAGATTGAAATATTGACTATTGTTAAAGATTTAGTTGATTATATAAAACTCAATGAAGATTAAATCATGTATATAGTTATTTGCATGTCTCATCCATGGAGAACAAGCTATTAGGGGGTTTGAGAACCAGAACCAAGTGTGAGCCCTTTATTAATGCGCCTGGAGATGAGGAATAATGCAAAAAATGTAAAATACACTGAATATTCCACAATCTAATTCACTACTATCACAAAATCAGTTATTTGTCATTTCATATTCATACTAGTAATGCACTACATACACCTGACGTTATGGCCCTTGAGCCTTACATACATAGATTATATATATTTTTACATATTCATGCATTACACCTTATAATGGTGGCACACTCTGGCCTACACTTTCTGTTGTAAATCAGCTATTTCAAAAGATAGTTCAGAAAATAAATGACTGGTGCAGACTACTTGAGATAATAGTTGTCCAATTTGTATGTGTGGATGGACTAAGGAATAAGGAATAGTTCACTCAAAATTCATAATTCCTATAGTCAGTGGGTCAGTATTGATTCCAAAATCCGCACCTCTTCTGTGGCTGATATTAATTTCATAAGGATCTTCACACCGTGAAGTCAAGCAGCAAAAGTTAAGTGACAACGTGCAAATACAACTGGCCCATTTTGGGGAGAAGTAAATATGCAAGACTAGTCTTACATGTCACTGTTGTTTATAACACAGGGCGTTCATCCTTTGCTGGGCCGCTTTAAAAAAAGGGCATAATTTAGGAGTATACCCACTTCTCCAGGCACCACTGCTGGTTTTTCATACATGTGACAGCACATAATAACGTTATCAGTCAATTGGAGTTTTGTATACTCACCAAAAGCAATTCTGATTCTCATTTAACACTGTGCAAGTGTTCATTTCAGAATAATAATGCTCAAAGCCAGAGAGAAGATGAAGGTGTTTTAGGGAGGGCTGAGAGAACAGATTAACAATCACACATTGAGATTACTGCTGATAACCATCAGAGGCTTGAAAACAAAACACCACTTGCAGAGATTAGAGGGGATTTTTGATACCTCAGATGTTTTGATACTCGCAGATGCCAAGTAAGTCCGACTGGAAAGAATATGAGAGGCCTGAAGGGTTCATTTGATCCACAACTGGAGATGTGGTTTGGAGGTGTTTGGCCCGGCTGATGGAGAACCGCTCCACAGTGCCAAAAGCTCTTAGGCTCATAATAAGATTGGCATCTAAGCCATTACACATCACAGCCATTCAATCACTACAAGTGAATAACTTCAGCACAGCACAACAAAATACAAGCAGCACAAACTTTGAGTCCCGAAAAACATACTCTATGTGTGTCCGTGGCGTGAATGCATTTCGATTCGATTTCATGTAGAAATGAATCTGCGCTGCATGTTTCTGCACACTGCAAAAAACAAAGCTGCTAGTAGGGAAAATTAATTAATTCTGTGTTTGTTTCTTTGGGAGTTGTGCAGGGCCTTCACTGCTCATTCAGAGAGCAAAAGTAAGACACTGATCGTTTGTTCACTTCAATTTACTGCGGATTCATTTTTAAACAAGACAGCTCGACGCAGGCTTTTCAGAGACACTGTAAATAAAAGATGATGCAGTGCCGACTATATTGGATCTGACAGTAATGTCGCAACACACAAGTGTGAGTAACTGTTTCACCATGTGTCACTATTGCTTTGTCTGATACAGATCGTTTGATATGTATTTATACTGTAGCGCCGCAGTCACACTGAATAGATGTGATGTGCCTTTCTTTCCTTTGCTTTGGCATTTATGGGGTTAATGTTGGATAATCAGATAATAAATCGATCGAAAATAGCTTATTACTTCTAAATTAGGATGTTTTTTGATGTAAAAAAAAACACATTATAAGTGGACCTCAAATGCAGCTATAAAACACAAATAAAACAAATGTAATATGAAAATATATCGTCATTATTTCACATGGGGGCAGTTCAATCGGAATTAATTTTACAGCAAAAGGAGAGAAAAGAACAAAAGAAACAAACAAGGAGTGTAAAAGATCGCTCACGTGTTTGTGATTCAGATGATCTGAGTAGGCAGAATATTTTTTTTTTAAAGGGTTAGTTCACCCAAAATTAAAAATTAGGCCATGATTTACTCAGCCTCAAGTCATCCTATAGATGTACCCTCACCTAAAGGATTATTAGGAACACCTGTTCAATTTCTCATTAATGCAATTATCTAATCAACCAATCACATGGCAGTTGCTTCAATGCATTTAGGGGTGTGGTCCTGGGCAAGACAATCTCCTGAACTCCACACTGAATGTCAGAATGGGAAAGAAAGGGGATTTAAGCAATTTTGAGCGTGGCATGGTTGTTGGTGCCAGACGGGCCGGTCTGAGTATTTCACAATCTGCTCAGTTACTGGGATTTTCACGCACAACCATTTCTAGGGTTTACAAAGAATGATGTGAAAAGGGAAAAACATCCAGTATGCGGCAGTCCTGTGGGCGAAAATGCCTTGTTGATGCTAGAGGTCAGAGGAGAATGGGCCGACTGATTCAAGCTGATAGAAGAGCAACTTTGCCTGAAATAACCACTTGTTACAACGGAGGTATGCAGCAAAGCATTTGTGAAGCCACAACACGCACAACCTTGAGGCGGATGGGCTACAACAGCAGAAGACCCCACCGGGTACCACTCATCTCCACTACAAATAGGAGAAAGAGGCTACAATTTGCACGAGCTCACCAAAATTGGACAGTTGAAGACTGGAAAAATGTTGTCTGGTCTGATGAATCTTGATTTCTGTTGAGACATTCAGATGGTAGAGTCAGAATTTGGCGTAAACAGAATGAGAACATGGATCCATCATGCCTTGTTACCACTGTGCAGGCTGGTGGTGGTGGTGTAATGGTGTGGGGGATGTTTTCTTGGCACACTTTAGGCCCCTTAGTGCCAATTGGGCATCGTTTAAATGCCACGGCCTACCTGAGCATTGTTTCTGACCATGTCCATCCCTTTATGACCACCATGTACCCATCCTCTGATGGCTACTTCCAGCAGGATAATGCACCATGTCACAAAGCTCGAATCATTTCAAATTGGTTTCTTGAACATGATAATGAGTTCACTGTACTAAAATGGCCCCCACAGTCACCAGATCTCAACCCAATAGAGCATCTTTGGGATGTGATGGAACGGGAGCTTTGTGCCCTGGATGTGCATCCCACAAATCTCCATCAACTGCAAGATGCTATCCTATCAATATGGGCCAACATTTCTAAAGAATGCTTTCAGCACCTTGTTGAATCAATGCCACGTAGAATTAAGGCAGTTCTGAAGGCGAAAGGGGGTCAAACACAGTATTAGTATGGTGTTCCTAATAATCCTTTAGGTGAGTGTATATGACATTCTTCTATCAGACAAACACAATCGCATGAGTATTGACGAAGGCAGAAGCACAGAGTATAGAGCAAAACAAAACACCGGTCATGAATTAGAGTCTAAAACAAGAATTTTTAAAGAGAAATGGAGGAGAATTTCGATATAAGAGAAGAGAGGCTTGAGTTTGTTTCCCAGCCCTATCCTCGAGAGGCGTCAAAGCTTGTGATGCTCCTGTACATCACGTAAGGGGTTACTCTTTCACCATAAGTCGACTTACAGTTGACCGCCGGAAGCTAGTTATTTCAGTCTATAAAGTTTTAAATCTGGATATTTTTCTTACACAAACGCACAACTTCGCACAAATTATTTTTGCCGCGAGTGTAGTCTAGCAACTCTCGGTAGACCTGAGAGCTGGAAAAACTAAACTGGTCAGGCCAATCACAGCGTGTGTAGAGTCGGTGGGCGGGCTTAACATAGTGACGGCATGTCACGGCAGAGTTGCGGAGGTTCTGCGTGCTACTCGTAAACACAGGAGCTGGCGAGCAGCAGTCTTTTGAACCGGCTTTGGCCGTGACTCTGGAAGACTTGGAGTTAAGCTTTTCTTTGAGAAAAGAACAAAGAACGGCACTGAAGTCATTCTTAAGAAAAGAAGATGTGTTCGAAGTTTTCACCGGATACGGCGAAAGTCTATCAACTAACGTTAGCTCGGCTTCACCTTCTTCTGTGCTCTGGTTGGTTGTGACGCTCATGGCGCTATCCAATTGCATGCAGAGGGAATTTGAAAGACAACCGTTTATCCCTCCCCTCGGATTGAGCCCTGCCAATGGTGAGTTTCCAGACCCTTGATGTGGGTCTGGCTTGTCAGGCTACTGGTCCACACCAAAAGCTGAAAACTATAAAACACAAGACATTAACACACAGATTCAGATTAAGACACATCTTTTGCAATAAAACTATTGTTTTACGACATGAGCCACCTTTAGGAGTTTCCAATCTCTGACCAAACACATCAAACCACATGATTCACTGAAAGGCACATCTTGAGGGTCCTTTTGTACTCTGTTTGTTTTGAGTTTTTTTTTTTTTTTTTGTAAAGTTCATTTCGAATCACAAGAGACCTACAACAACAGCAAGCAGCTCGCGAGCACAACAAATGTCATCATGTGCAAATTGAGTCACACTGGTTGAATGGAGAGCAGCTCTCAGACTGAGAATGGTACGTTCTGAGAAAGGTCACTCTCGTGAAACAGCACAGAGAGACTGAAGAAACAAGAGGGAGAATCAGCTAGTATCAGAAAGACACGGTGTCCTCCGGCAGCGCGTGGAGGCAGCAGCCGTGCGGTTTTATAAACAGATGAAATGCTGACATCACAAAAGTGAATCTCTGGAGGTAAAAATCACAAACTTTATGAGGGGCAGAGACGTGCTCTTAATAATGCATTGCTAACCAAAACCATGCCCATAAAAATTGCAGTTTACAACAAAAGCACCTCGAGCTCTCCAGAGAACTAGATTTAATCTAGAAAGTTCTGAAACAAAACTATCCTGAGCTGCACCGTTTCTTTCTCTCACCAAGAGTGATAACATACACAGGCAAATTTACAATATCTCACCACTTCAGCAAACTTTAGTGTGCAAAACCAAATTAAAATGTATTCCAAAATAAAACAAGATATATAATTTAAATACAAATCTAATATGCATTTTCTTAAATATATATTATATATATTGAATGGTACTGAGTATATATAAGGATATTGTGAGTTTTATTGGTGTGACTGTGGCGTTACCCGATTTGCATAATTACTATAATTAACTGGGTGCTAAAACAACAGTCTCAGCAGGTGCAGTTCATTCTTAATAAGAGACGTGTTGGAGAGATGGCAGGTTTTTGAGAAAAAATACATTTAAGACTTGCAGGATCACATTTTCAGACTGATTTGGGTCACTTTTCTGAAAGCTGATGTGAACACAGATCAAAAACATATCAAAGATGGCAGCTCAAATCAACTTATTTTTAAATTAATTAAAATTCCACACAGTAATCCAGATGGGAAGTGAGAGAGCTTGTGATCTGTGAAAACAGCAACCTCTTTAGATTAAAAAATGGCAATCCATAGAAGTAGGCACCGTTAATGTATACGGACATCCATATTTGCACAGTAAATCTGTAACACAGTATAGAACCGGTGGATTTGATCATTTCACACAGGGTTGCTATGTAAAAATGGGACAACTTCTCTAACACAAACAGCTACTTTATTAACATGAATTCACCTGGATAAACACAAACATCACATGAAATCTAATCTAGGGCTGTCCATTAACGGAGCGCAGGTGTCTTCATTGAACATCACCTGCATTCTGCTCCACTCACACTGTGATGAATGTGACTGAAGGTGTTAATCACATCCAGGAAGAAATAGAAACACTATTCCAGGCGCGTTAGACTGATTCCCAGCAGTTCACAGTTCGGACCTATTCATAAAGGGCATATATTTACACCACGACAAGATGCTACAACAAAATGCATCCCTTGGACTCCCTCATATAGAGTGTGAACATTTAAGTGCCGTTTTATTTTTAGTCTTTTTCACAGTATTTTTTTTTCCACATTATTCAAGAACTGAGAAATCAAAGTGTACAGCTTTTATTTGGAATGTGCCTATAATAGACAGGTGGAAGACCGCCTCTGTAGAAGAAAATCAACGCCTACTTCATCATTGCAACTTTAGCGCCGCCCATTGGCATGTTAGTGAGATGATGAGGAGAGAAGAGCGATACAAGCCTAAGGCTGCATGCCCACCAAAGCGTTTTTTGGCCGACTGAAAACACTAGGCGCTCTGCTGAAAACGTCTCGCTGTGAGTGCTTGAGAGCGGTTTGCAGGTGCAGGGTTTTTTTCACTTGAGACTCTTTGCTTGTTATGATATGGAATATCCTCATTTCACAGATAGCTTGTTTCTGTATTGATTATATAAAAATGCAGATACAATGTAAAGTATTTGCTTTGGCTCTTGTTTTATTATAAACTCTGTTATTATACTGCTTGTTTTCATCTGTTGACGTTGTACAAGCAGAATGTGGCGGTTGGTCGCTGTTGTGTTTGTCCCGCCACTCCTCCACTATGATTGGACGGCTGGGTGAAAAGTGGGGTTGGGTCCCAAAACCCTATATAACTGGTATGTAACTGGACCGAATCAGAACACAGATTATGGTTCCTCATTTCGGTGCCATTTAAATTCAAACGTGCTTTCACGCTTTGGCTGGCACCAAACCAGAGACAGATGTACTTAGCGATTGTCACATATCACAACTATTCAGCGTTTTCAACCACATAATATTTATTTTAGGTTTCAGATATTTACATGCTCATAAGTACTAGCAAAACACACACACACTGATGTCTGTGGATGCGGCAATAACTATCCTTTCAGAAAGTTCTCAATGAAACAGCCCCTCCTAACTTTACTTTTGTGGGAGGGGGGGGGGGGGGGGGTCGCTGTTCTTTTTAAAGATGTCTATCAATGTAAGCAAGTATCATTTGGTGACTATTTGTCTCTAGAATATATGGGCATTGTGCTAAAAGGTGCTCCACGCATCCTGCTTATCATTATTTACAGGCCTCCAAAATATTGTCCTGTCTTTATTGATGACTTTACAGAGCTGTTATTAGCAATCTCATCTGAGTATGACTGTTTTGCTATTGCTGGGGATTTTAACATTCATATTGACAATGCTGAATCCAGTACAACAAAAGATCTCATGACTGTTCTTAACACTTTTGATTTGACACAACATGTACACGGACCCACACATGATCGTGGACACACTCTAGATTTACTTATCAGTAAGGGTCTAAACATTTCATCGATAGTTATTAAGGATGTGGCACTGTCTGATCATTTCTGTATTTTCTTTGATATATCAATCTCTCCTGCCATTGAAACTAGATCTGTCTCTGTCAAAAAGAGATGCTTAAATGAGAACACTAGTGTGCTGTTTATGAAGGCTATATCTCTAACACCAAGCATATCTGCGGACTCTGTTGATTTTCTCCTTGACTTTTTTAACTAAAAAGTTAAGAGTGTAATTGATGATATTGCTCCTGTAAAAGTCAGAAAAAAGAGTGGCAAAGAAAAAGCACCTTGGAGAAACTCAACAGCAGCGCAATTAATGAAAAGACAATGCAGGAAAGATGAGCGCATGTGGCGAAAGACAAAACTTGTAGTCCATTAGAACATCTATAAAGATAATGTGGAACTATTCAATGTGGAACTAGGCAAAGCTACACAGTCCTTCTTTTCAAATATTATAAACAGAAACATAAACAACACGCGCACTCTTTTTGCGACTGTAGAGAGACTAACAAACCCTCCGAGTCACATTCCCAATGAAATGCTCTCAGACAGCAAATGTAGTAAGTTTGCTTTCTTCTTCTCCGAGAAAACCAATAATATCAGAAATGCGATCAGCACATCCTTGAGTTGCTCTGGGGTGAGTCAGATCAGACCACAACCTCAGAAAGTTACTATGACTGATTTCGAAGCAACTGATGGTAAAATTTTAGAAGAAACGGTACAGCCCCTAAAAACATCAACCTGCGCCTTGGACACACTCCCCACTTCTTTTTTCAAAAGTGTGTTTAACTGTTTAGAAGCAGATCTCCTAGAAGTGGTAAACGCCTCACTTCTTTCTGGGACTTTTCCAAACTCCCTTAAAACCGCAGTAGTTAAGCCTCTCCTGAAAAAGAGAAATCTGGATAACTCCATACTGAGCAACTACAGACCAATCTCAAATCTCCCCTTCATAGGCAAGATCATTGGGGAAAAAAAATTCAGTCAGCTGAACAAATTCTTGAACTCAAAAGGATACTTTGACAATTTTCAATCTGGTTTCCGACTGCATCACAGCACAGAGACAGCACTCATAAAGATAATAAATGATCTTCGCCTCAACACAGATACAGGCAAAACATCAATTCTGGTACTACTCGACCTCAGTGCTGCATTCGACACTGTTGACCACAACATACTTCTTGACAGGCTAGAAAATTGGGTTGGGCTTTCTGGAATGGTCCTCAAATGATTCAGGTCATACTTAGAAGGGAGAGGTTATTATGTGAGTATAGGTGACCATAAGTCTGAGTGGACATCCATGACATGCGGAGTCCCACAAGGGTCAATTCTTGCACCACTCCAATTCAACCTGTATATGCTCCCACTGAGCCAAATAATGAAAAATAACAAAATGGCTTACCACAGCTATGCTGACGACACCCAGATCTACTTAGCCCTATCACCTAATGACTACAGCCCCATTGACTCTCTATGTAAATGCATTGAAGCAGTTAACAGTTGGATGTGCCAAAACTTTCTTCAGTTAAACAAAGACAAAACTGAAATCACTACATTTGGAAACAAAGATGAAATTCTGAAGGTGAACGCATATCTTGAGGCTAAAGGCCTAATAACAAAAAATCAAGTCAGGAATCTGGGTGTGATTCTGGAGTCAGACCTGAGTTTCAATCGTCATGTCAAAGCAATAACTAAATCAGCTTACTATCATCTCAAAAATATTGCAAGAATTAGATGCTTTGTTTCCAGGGAAGACTTAGAGAAACTCGTTCATGCTTTTATCACCAGTAGGGTGGACTATTGTAATGGTCTTCTCACCGGCCTTCCCAAAAAGACCCTTAGACAGCTGCAGCTCATACAGAACGCTGCTGCCAGGATCCTGAGCAGAACCAGAAAATATGACCATATAACACCAGTCCTCAGGTCTTTACACTGGCTTCCAGTTACATTTAGGATCGATTTTAAAGTACTATTACTTGTATATAAATCACTCAATGACCTAGGACCTCAATACATTGCAGATATGCTGATTAAGTACAAACCCAACAGATCACTCAGATCATCAGGATCATCAAGTCAATTAGAAATACCAAGGGTTCACTCAAAGCAAGGAGAGTCTGCTTTTAGCTATTATGCCAGCCGCAGCTGGAACCAGCTTCCTGAACAGATCAGATGTGCTCCAACAGTAGCCACTTTCAAATCCAGACTCAAAACACATCTGTTCAGCTGTGCATTTACTGAATGAGCTCTGGGCCACTGTACGTCCGACTGATTGCACCTTATCTTATGCTTTTACTGAATGAGCTCTGTGCTTTGTCCAAACTGCTTGCACTTTAATTATGTGTTTCAATTTAACCCGGTTTTTATTTTTAGTGTTAATTATACTTTTTATTTATATATTTTTTATTTTCTTTTAATTCCTATTATAACTGTTATACTATATATTTTTTTATTTTATTCACTTATTAATATTTTAACTTCATTTCTGTGTAAAGCACTTTGAATTGCCACTGTGTATGAAATGTGCTATACAAATAAACTTGCCTTGCCTTAAAATATTTAGCCAGAGAATATGGTCGTATTTCAAAATAAAGCTGAACCTTGAAGCTGGTTTGTAGCATACCAAGAATTCCAACTACTTTGCTGTTATTAGTACTGTAGTGTAACTGTTATTTAGTGTTCAATTAGGCCTATTGTAGATGGGTTTGGTGGCTCAGGTTTTACTGTGAATTTGTTAAGTAAATTGTGTTTTGTATTTATTTATACTTATATATTTAAGTATACTTTAAACTTAATAAATGGTTCAATATAAATAATAATAAATAAAAAAAGCCATTCTTTAAATGTCATCCACCTCGTTTTGTGGCTCTTTTTTTTTTTTATATTGGTTCCGGTATCGAAAAAAAAAAAAAAAAAGATACCCAACCCTAGTGAAAAGTGACATTGATGAGCGCTGCGTTTTGCTCATAGTTGAACATTCTTCAACTCTCGGCGACCAGTAAAAATCGCTGAGTGCTCAGTGCTTGAGCGTTAAATACTCGCTCAGCGCCTGCTGCAATGGCGAGATCACTGCATTCATGCGCTCAACATTTCTGTGATCAACTACAATGCTCATCACTGCAAGCTTTCATGCCACCATCTAAATATAATGCTATAATCAACACTTTTCATGATCAGTTAACCTTGAGAACTGTAATAGTAAAAACGTGCTCTGAAGTCACTGAAGTCTTACAGCAGCCAATCACAGCAGTGGGTTTTTACACAAGTCTCACAGCAGACACGCCCCTTCAAACAGAGCGTTCAAATCAGAGGCTAAAATCAGGGAAGGAAAAATGCATTTTATTTCTAAATTATGACCATGTTTGATGTAAAAATCACACTAACATTATAAAACGATGTTATTCATGACCTCTTTAATATCAAACACTCCTTAAACACTATCCTTATAGATAAATGTTGTTCAGTTTATGATGTGAACAATAATATTCTAAGTATTAAAATATTAGTTCATTGGAACATTTAATTGAATGTCTGTGATTCAAGTTGCTGTGTAACGTCGCTGTTGGTATGGAAAGGTAGTCAGAGAGAGATGCCGTAGGGCACATTAAACGAGCGCTTATCCGCCTCCATCAATGACGCCCACTGAGTGCCTTACGGAGAGAGCGACTGTACATTGTTTCTCCACTGTCTCGTGCACCTGTTGACTCCACTTTCCAGTGCACAGGATGTGATGCATGCACCTGCGGGGTGGAGGGTTTTCCATCAGCGCTCCGACACGCAGGTGGCTGTTGCCAGACTCTATGAATTCCAATATCAAAGCCTGACTCCCGACCTCTCCACCAATCACGGCAGCTGGCAGCAGTGCAAATCCCAACACAATCTCAACAGTATTCCTCCACAGTGGAGACAAGCAAAGGAATGTATGAGAAGTGCATTAGTCGCTCAAATAAATCAAAACATTAGAGCTGCATATTTCATCCTGCAACGTCTACAGTCCCAGCACAGACGCTGAATCTTATTTCTATCTGGTTTCTTTGAACATCAGAGCTTCTCATCACATTCGCTCATCTGAAGAGCACCGGCCTACTTTATTTACAACAGCAGATCACTAAGTTTTCTGAAGAGAAAGGAGTGTGGTGGTTACACGTAAACAAGCCTACGCCATGAGGATTGAGTGATGTGTTAAAGTCACAACAGTGTTCAGGGTATGTGGTTGCTAGGGGGTTATGGGTGGTTGTAGGGGTGGGCGCTATACCGGTAGACATGATCAAACGAAATTTGACTATCGTGTGTATCGTGGTTATGCGCTCATGTGACGTTGCTGTGCTGCACGGTCACGGAAGCTTCACACGGAAGCTTTAATCTTGAGTACCTATGTTTAATCTAGTAGTTGCTGTGCAAGTAAACCTCACTCCTCTGATCTCAAGAGACGCTCTAGAGACTGATGATAGAGGTTGCAGCCTTTAGCCTCCTTGTTAGAGTGTCTAACTCCCACGCTGACCCGGGTTCTAGGCCCACACAGAGTAGTAGAGTAGTACTGAGTATTACTACTCCATATAGAGTAGTACTGTAGAATAGTTACATATAGAGACACATCCTTTATATCTCCAAAGAGTCTTTAGTTTTATCAGATTTATAAAAGACAGATACGCTGTACCGATTATTTCTGAAAACAGCCGAGCTCGTAAACAGCCACAAAAGACGCTTACTCTCCGCCACGTGTAAATATTATGGGAGGCGCGTAAGCCAGGCGGGATTTAAACGTTGATGTCTGAAGACCCAAGTTTGGTTTGAAGATGAAAAACATACCAAGCACAATGTTCTCTCACCATCCCTGGTTTCTAACGCGCTCAGAGCAGAATCGAAAGCTGCTGGTCTCCGTACGTTTACCCATCGTCTCCGGGCGCGTTCATATGTAAATTGCGGGAGCTTATTTCGTCCATTAGATGGTCCATACATTTACCCTCCCCTCAAAGAAATTAGGACAGAAATGGTTTAAAGTGCACAAAAGAGATGGATTAAAACACCAGGTGTAAACAGGAATGCGCCTCCCTCAGCTGCTTGTGATCCGATCGACCAAAGTGCATCTTAATACCAGGTGTAAACAGGGCCTGTGATATTCTTGTCTCTAGATATGGCTTGGCTCCCTCCGACAATGCAAGTCTGTCTGATTTTTTCACCGGTTTCATCATCCCCAATGCAAAAAAAATTGTACGTTTGATCACTTGGTACTGTTGAGGCATCATGCCAAGTTTGTAAGTGTAAGCTAAGCACCAAAAATAGTTGGTGTAAGAAAAAGTATGATCAATATTAAGAACTCATGCTTGACTCAGCAAAAAACAACAAACAAGAAGGTTCATTCAGATCAGGGATGCTCAGAAAACTCTCCAAGTCTGTGACAGGAAACTCAGGTGTGACTTCCTGCTGCTGTGAAAGCGCACTAAACCTTTATCTTCAGTCACGCTGGACGCGGGTTGGCAGAGGAGTTGAGAAGAAAGGCATGAATAAAACAATACACAACAAGAGAGGGAGAGATACACACACACACCAAGATTCATAATTCATATCTTTCATTTCAGCAGCGGCCACACTTCTGATAGAGCGAGAACAGAGCCAACACACACAGGTGCACACAGAAATGCTACATGCCTGACACACACACACTAACTGATGCTGCACTGATGGGAAAAAATATTCGCAAACACATTCTTGGCCATTTCTGACTGCTGTTTCTAAGCAACAGCAGCATGTGTTGAAGGGAGAGAGAGAGTTAATATAAGCGATGCTCTCTCTAAGCTGCACACGCACGAGACTGCACATTTCTAATGTTGCTCCAGTGTAAAATTTAAGAAAAAAAAAAAATGCACAGGAGGCTGACTCAAAACTAAGTGAGGGGAGGACACGATTACCTGAATCAGAGCTAAATGAATGAACTGCATTTCAACTAGTTCACATTTAAGTCAACATGAAACCTCACTGGAAACAAGAACATTCTAAAACAGGGCAGACAAAAAGTTTACAAATGCACAAAACACCACAGTCGTCTGTCTCTGTCTTTAGAAAGCAACTAAGCAAAACCAATCTTATCAATAACTATCATCCTGACACAGTTAGCTGGAATATTTGCAATATAAAACGAGTTATAGTTTAAAGTGATGGTACAGATCACACAGCCTGGCGTCTGCTCTGGTGATGAAATAGAATAGTCTGTCCAATAGAAACAGGTTCTGCTGATGAAGAAAAACATTATAGGGAACATTTATTAGTGTAACGGAGGCCAGCTAGTAGTTGCTGGGCGAGTAAACCTCACTCCACTGATCTCAAGAGATGCTCTAGCGACTGACGCAAGAGGTTGCAGCCTTTAGCCTCCTTGTTAGAGCATCCGACTCTCATGCCGGCGGACCCGGGTTTGAGTCCCGCATGGAGCGGGCGGTTCAAACAGGAGGGGTTACATTAGCAAACAGCATGACGCACTGAAGCAGGTCTACTTACTTGTTTTGCATCATGTTCATTATGACCCAGTCAGCAGGATAGACATTCTTTCCAATGAGATCCTTAAACATGATAAACGTCTCCATGAGGAAATCCTAAAGGAGAGTTGCAGAGTTTGGGATGAACCGGACATGACAGAAGGATGCAAATATATTTGTTTATTCGTTAATTAATTAAAAAACAGATTTATACATAAATGTTATTCATATATACCCATCTTTTTCATGTTGAAATGATTGTAATATATTTATTATAGTACATTTTAATCAAATAAATTGTGGACTTGAAAAAGCTAAATGGTCTTAAAAAAATAGTCACACTTGTGTTGTTCACAGTCGAAAATGACCACCAGAGGAAATAATAATAATTAATAATAATAATTTGTTACATTTATATAGAGCTTTTCTGGGTACTCAAAGCGCTTTACATATGTGATGATGCGACGGCAGCCATATTGCGCCAGAACGCCCACCACACACCAGCTGATTGGTGGAGAGGAGACAGAGTGATGAAGCCAATCAGGATATGGGATGATTAGGAAGCCATGATGGACAGAAGCCACAGGGCAAATTTGGCCAGGATGCCGGGGTTACACCCCTACTCTTTTTCCGAAGGACATCCTGGGATTTTTAATGACCACAGAGAGTCAGGACCTCGGTTTAATGTCTCATCTGAAGGACGGTGCTTGTTACAGTACAGTGTCCCCATCACTACACTGGGGTGTTAGCACCCACACAAACCACAGGGTGAGCGCCCCCTGCTGGCCCCACTAACACCTCTACTAGCAGCTACCTAGTTTTCCCAGGTCGTCTCTCATCCAGGTACTGACCAGGCTCAGCCCTGCTTAGCTTCAGTGGGAAAACAGTCTTGGGCTACAGGGTGATATGGCTGAGAAATAGGCAAAAATATTAAATAAATTGTGTGTACAATCTACAAATCAGCCATAATGCAGAATAAAGTGCACAGCAATGAAGGGGTGACAGTCTAAAACACAGACACGCATACAAGAGCTGGTGTGACTGTAACACAACTCAAGTTATTGAAAATGCGTGAAACCAAATTAATAATTCATAACTATGTGCACACACAAATGAACTGGTGTGGCTGTAACAAAACAGCAAAATGAGCCTGAAGACTTAAATAAGAGGTTGACATCAGGTTGATTAAGCTCTGATTACGCATTCCTTTTCATTTGTGTTAAATTTGTATTGAGTTTTGATGTTATGTGTAACAAAATGTATTTCTATGTGATCAGGTTTGACTAGTAAAATCAATGCAGAAACTGACACTTCAAATCAACATTAAAAAAAATCTAAACCTTGATAAAAAGTAGTCTTCAAGAATGTCAATGTATATACACATCCAGAAGCTACCGTATTTTCCGCACTATAAAGCGCACCGGATTATAAGGCGCACCGTCAATGAATGGCCTATTTTAGAACTGTTTTCATATATAGGGCGCACCGGATTATAAAGCGCATAGAATAGAAGAAACTGCAGTCAAACGTTTGACTGGGTTTGCGTTATGCATCCACTAGATGGAGCTGTGCTAAAGGGAATGTCAACAAAACAGTCAGATAAAGTCAAACTTTATTAAGCGTTCTGACAACTCCATTCACTCCCATGGTAACGTTATTCAAACGTTGATGTGCATATTAACAATATCTCCCAGCCTTGCTCACTCTTCTCCCAAACATGGAGGGGAACTTTTCCCTAATTCAGTAAACACGTAGTAAAAGAAAGTCTGATACCACTAAATCAAACGTTAGTGCATAACTCAACATTGTTCAATTACGTATAACATGTAAAGCTCACTTTTTCAGTTCATTCCCGTCCACGAATCCCTCGAATTCTTCTTCTTCAGTGTCCGAATTGAACAGTTGGGCAACTACGGCATCAAACCTGCCCGGCTCCCTCTCGTCATTATCAGAGTCAGTGTCGCTGCTGTTGCCTGGCAGTTTACTGATTATGGTAGCCGTAATGCTGCAAGCGGTGCGGCTTTGTAGTTTACCAGTCGTACTGAAACATTTTATTATTATTAAATTGTTTTTATTGGTTTTTCATACTGAAACATTTTTACAGAGCGCCTTGATCCATATATAAGGTGCTCCGGATTATAAGGCGCGCTGTCGTTTTTTGAGAAAATTAAAGGCTTTTAAGTGCGCCTTATAGTGTGGAAAATACGGTAATAAAAGTAAGTTTTATGTCTAAAAACAACTACAGAATTTATAAGCCTTTTTACATAGAGCTATATATGAATCTAGTGGTTACACCACGGCATTATATGAGTTTGTTTGTCTTTTTACTCCCACCAGATGGCACTAATCTGCCTCTTTTTCTGGCATGAAATAGAGTTTTAAAGCTACACTGTGTGATATTTTCCCCCATCTAGCGGTGAAAGGGTAAATGACCATCCACAAATATCAGTTTCTGTTCCTCCCAATTCCGATTTCGTTTTAACTCCTACGGTGGCCGATTTAGTCCAAGATTAACATGGCTTCCAGTTCAATCCAGCAATCCCCCTCTACACATTCGACACGGTGCCATCGAGTGTTAAAACGCGAAAGGCGAAGCTTGAATTTACGGGTATGTCCCTCTTTGGCTAATGTACTTTCAAGATGGAGGGGCAACATGGCGACCCCCATTCGAACCCCTTACCCGTATGTATTTTCAATGGCATATTATAAACTTACGAGAATACTTTATTACTTGAAAGAAGTAAATATACATTAATGAGCACATATATTTTTGAAAGAAATAAGTGTTTTTAGCTAAGAATAAACTAAAAAAGTTACACAGTGTAGCTTTAATTAAAAAGTAATACATTGTTTTTTTGTGTTGTCTAATAATGTATAAATTATTAAAAATAGATTAAATTAAATGTAATAAATATTAACTAGCACCATATAAATTGTAATACCAAATGTAATTTAATGTAATTTAATTTAATACCAAAATAAAAAATATTATTGAACAAAAATATATTACACTGATTTTACTGAGAATAATAAAAGTTACATTTCGGTGTTCGGTCACTTTTGACTGCAAAAAACACAAGTGTGACTCCCAAATGAACAATACCAGAGGGTTAAATTAAAATACAATAATTTTACACTAATTAATTCATATTACATGTATAATTACAATAACAGTTTAAACACTGGTACCACAGATTAATGTCTGTCTGGAGAATATGTACATGTGTAAAGAGTTCCTCTTGAAGTTTAAAACTTACCACCACGTCTGTGCGCATCTTTCCAAAGGTGCTGATGAGGTGGGCGTAGTGATAGTCGTCCATCTGCCGCAGAGTGGCGGTCATACAGGCGACAAAACTGCCCTGCAAAGAGACAGACAGACCGACAGACAGCTGATCAGTGACAGTAGAAAACCTAGAGCACCTGCCAGTCAAACACGGACAGTTCATGGCTGTCAGAACCAAAGACCATAAACCCTTCAAAAAGAGCCAGACACACCGTGACAGCCAGGGATTTCACAGAGAAACAGAACGAAATGAAAGTATCTCTCATTAACACAATTTCTGACAGAAAGTAATGTGGTGAACAGTAAGTGTTTGACATCAATATTCCTCCAATCTGATTACAGCAGTGAGAAACACACAGTGTGAATCTAATGATACTTCCACTTTCCCACAAATGGGAATTGGGACCAATATAACATGCAATCAACCAGAAACCAATTGCTAAGAAATAAAACAGGGGGGGAGGGGGGCGGGGGGGCTCATTTAAAATCCAAAAAACAACAAAAGGCAGTAAAATACCTCAAACAAGCAGTGGGAATCAAATCAGTGCAGCTTATTAGAAAATGACTATATGCAAATGTCATTTATGTAACATCAATATAAAGAGTAAGAGAGAGTTAAAAACTTTTACATAACCTCTTATACAATTAAACCTGAAAATAAACTATAAACAAGCTGTAAACAACTCACTCACTATATATATATATATATATATATATATAGTCATGATTATATATAATATATCACAATGAAATTCATGACCGTTTAGCACATTTAATCAGCAATTTCTTTGTAACATATTGTAATTTGCAAAAATAAATTATATATTATAGTAATATGCATTACTAAGGACTTCATTTGGACAACTTTAAAGGCAATTTTCTCAATATTTAGATTTTTTTTTTTTGCTCCCTCAGATTTTAGATTTTCAAAAAGTTGTACCTCGTCCAAATATTGTCCTATCATAACAAACTATACATTAATGGAAAGCTTATTTATCAGCTTTCATATGATGTATGAATCTCAATTTCAAAAATTGTACCCTTATGGCTGGTTTTGTGGTCCAGGGTCACATAAAATAAAACAAAACATCCTAAACATAAATTGTTAAGTATTACTAAGTCAATGTGTCAGGACAGGATGATTTTCATGACTATTATGGCAAAACACCCTGATGGTCTCAATATAGGCTCTGGTTTCCTTATGCGTTACGCATTTCATCTTTCTTTTGATTTTACATTTACATTTATGCATTTGGCAGACGCGTTTATCCAAAGCGACTTATTCGCTTATTCAGTTATTACAGGGACAATCCCCCTGGAGCAACATGGAGTATGGTGCCTTGCTCAAGGACACACTCGTGGTGACCGCTGGGATCGAACCAGCAACCTTCTGCATATCAGTTCAGTGGTTTAACCCACTGGACCACCATCTCACACTTTGTTTGTCAAAAATAGTTTCATTAAAAATATTTTTTGGAAATGGAAATTGGAAATGAAGGTGTGGAAGAACCCATGGCTAACATTATGAGTGGACTTAAGGGTGGGAAATAATTATAAACGACAACATGTAGCAGTCCTCTTAGTTTAAAAGTAATTTCATTCATCTTTGCTAATTTGCTGCCATATAAGAGGAGGAAGGAAATTTCCAAAAGATTCCACATGAGCAAACAATGTGAATAGCAACCAGCCGCATATGAAGCCTTTGCACTTTGAAAGTGTGACCGGGGCTATTCTGCGTTTCCTCGGCTTGATTTTCATTTGCAAGTCTTTCCTGCAGCGGTAATTAGGTCTGGCCTACATAACTCAGCAGAAACACAGCACACAGCGCATGTTCATCACAAGATTCCCCTCTTTTTCTCTCTTTCCATCTCACCTTATGGAGAAATACTGAGCAGTGTGTTGTTCTGGAGAATGTAAGAGGTACAACTGGGGTCTTCTGTGAAATATTCATGCTTTACATGTTTAAACATTTGAAGGCAAAACAACACAAATGCAGTCAGCTGAATATACAGTATTTCAGAGGCTGGACTGCACAAAGTTTATTTTCCACGCTGTGTTAAGACCGTGAACACAGTTAGTCTGGAGTGAGAGATTAGGACCTCGCCGTTCTGCTAATGTGGTTCGATAGCTAATATTTATGTTTACTGAACATCCTATCTGAGCCTTTGTGTTTGAACAGGACTCATAATGACAGACCACACCGGCATCACACCACACTATATCAATGCTGTGAGGTCAAGATACTTCCCCATATCATTTACTCACATAACTATTAACTTCTACTTGGAAAATAAATACTTTTATTCACTTAAAACATTAAGTGTGTCCCAGACTCACGTTAAAAGATAATTATATTTTCCAGATTAAACATATCACCAAAGGAGATCTGACAACTGATACATGAAACACTGATGCATAGGCTAAGGGTTAGAGGAGATAAAACAGGATATGAAGGACAAACGAAAAAGGCCAGTACTCATTTCATTAACATTTAAAGAGTAAATGAGGATGACACGAGCGATATGGGTGATTGACGATTGAGAGTCATGAATAGAAGCGCTGGCAAAAAGAAGCCTCAGGAACTCAGAGCCAGAGTCACACAGCCAAAACTGAATTAAAGAGCCAGTGAACGCTGGCTTCCAATTAGTCTAAACCAGCAGCCATTCACGTCTGCAATGGCTGACACGCAGATATCTGTGTGTCCTGCTGTGAGACGAGGAGTGACGAATAATAACTCTCGCTCACTCACTTCAGCATTTGTAAGCATGCCATTATTCCCGATGAAGGATCCTGGTACTTTACTAAAGTATAACAAACTCCTGCTGCGCATTGCTCATGGAGGAATTACACATGATTATGTTTCTCTGCAGTGGAGTCCTTCAACCACCTGACTGCACTTCAGTCTGTACAAGATCTAACAAGACAAAACATCTACAGTACATTAGACAGAACCCATCTACCCACTCGCTCTAGATAGAACCTACCCAATCAATCAATCAATCAATCACTCGCTCGAGCACTCTCAGACTCGCTGGCTCACTCACTTGTTCGCTCACTCACAGTCTCGCTGGCTCACTCACTTGTTCGCTCACTCACAGTCTCGCTGGCTCACTCACTCGTTCGCTCACTCACAGTCTCGCTGGCTCACTCACTCGCTCACTCACTCACAGACTCGCTGGCTCACTCACTCGCTCACTCACAGACTCGCTGGCTCACTCACTCGCTCGCTCACAGACTCGCTGGCTCACTCACCCGCTCGCTCACTCTCAGACTCGCTGGCTCACAGACTCGCTCGCTCACTCACAGACTCGCTGGCTCACTCACTCGCTCACTCACAGACTCGCTGGCTCACTCACTCGCTGGCTCACTCACAGACTCGCTGGCTCACTCACCCGCTCGCTGGCTCACTCGCTCTCTCACTCACAGACTCGCTGGCTCACTCACAGACTCGCTGGCTCACTCACTCGCTCACTCACAGACTCGCTGGCTCACTCACTCGCTCGCTCACAGACTCGCTGGCTCACTCACCCGCTCGCTCACTCTCAGACTCGCTGGCTCACAGACTCGCTCGCTCACTCACAGACTCGCTGGCTCACAGACTCGCTCGCTCACTCACAGACTCGCTGGCTCACTCACTCGCTGGCTCACTCACAGACTCGCTGGCTCACTCACTCGCTCACTCACAGACTCGCTGGCTCACTCACTCGCTCGCTCACAGACTCGCTGGCTCACTCACCCGCTCGCTCACTCTCAGACTCGCTGGCTCACAGACTCGCTCGCTCACTCACAGACTCGCTGGCTCACTCACTCGCTCACTCACAGACTCGCTGGCTCACAGACTCACTCGCTCACTCACAGACTCGCTCGCTCACTCACAGACTCGCTGGCTCACTCACTCGCTCGCTCGCTCACAGACTCGCTCACTCACAGACTCGCTCGCTCGCTCACAGACTCGCTGGCTCACAGACTCGCTCGCTCACTGACAGACTCGCTGGCTCACTCACTCGCTCGCTCACTCACAGACTCGCTGGCTCACTCACTCGCTCACTCACAGACTCGCTGGCTCACTCACTCGCTCACTCACAGTCTCGCTGGCTCACTCACCCGCTCACTCTCAGACTCGCTGGCTCACTCACCTGCTCTCTCACTCACAGACTCGCTTGCTCACTCACCCGTTCGCTCACTCTCAGACTCGCTGGCTCACTCACTCGCTCACTCACAGACTCGCTGGCTCACTCACTCGCTCACTCACAGTCTCGCTGGCTCACTCGCTCGCTCACTCACAGACTCGCTGGCTCACTCACTCGCTCACTCACAGACTCGCTGGCTCACTCACTCGCTCACTCACAGTCTCGCTGGCTCACTCGCTCGCTCACTCTCAGACTCGCTGGCTCACTCACCCGCTCTCTCACTCACAGACTCGCTTGCTCACTCACCCGTTCGCTCACTCTCAGACTCGCTGGCTCACTCACTCGCTCGCTCACTCACAGACACGCTGGCTCACTCTCAGACTCGCTGGCTCACTCACCCGCTCGCTCACTCTCAGACTCGCTCGCTCACTCACTCACTCGCTCGCTCACTCACTCACTCGCTCGCTCACTCACAGACTCGCTGGCTCACTCACTCGCTCGCACACTCACAGACTCGCTGGCTCACTCACTCGCTC
The DNA here is from genome assembly GCA_023566225.1 of Romanogobio albipinnatus. NCBI lineage: Eukaryota > Metazoa > Chordata > Actinopteri > Cypriniformes > Gobionidae > Romanogobio > Romanogobio albipinnatus. Next base: position 4,428,305 of record CM042257.1, on the reverse strand, counting down.
GCACACTCACAGACTCGCTGGCTCACTCACTCGCTCGCACACTCACAGACTCGCTGGCTCACTCACTCGCTCGCACACTCACAGACTCGCTGGCTCACTCACTCGCTCGCACACTCACAGACTCGCTGGCTCACTCACAGACTCGCTGGCTCACTCACTCACTCGCACACTCACAGACTCGCTGGCTCACTCACTCGCTCACATACTCACAGACTCGCTGGCTCACTCACAGACTCGCTGGCTCACTCACTCACAGACTCACTCACTCAATCCCTCGCTCACTCAAATGAAATAAAAAAATAATTGAAAGGGATGGATGGAGATAAAATAAATATATGAAAGGAAGGAAATAAAAAAAATGGATGGATAGATCAAATGAAAGACAAATAATTTTAAGGCATGGATGGAAAATAGACAAATCAAAGAGAAAAAATAAAAGAATGGAAGAAAATAATGGATGCATGGATGGAAAAATAAATGGACGGATGGATGGGTGGCAAATTGCAAGTATGCAGATCTGCATCTCCCAGACTGACATGAACATAATTAATGAATAGTCATATTATGGAAGAGACTCTTAATCATGTTTTAAAGTTTAGATGACAGGCCTCCTGAGCGGACGGGAATCCTGCAGCTGATTCACTCACATCTCAGCAGACAGAGACAAAGGCAGCATCCTCTAAGGTTCATCTCTCCCTTCATCTGTGTTGTGCTCCTCAGCACGTTACCATGGAAACTGTTTTCTTAAGGAGGTCGATCAAATAAAAGTCAGAGAGAGAAAGAATGAGATCTTGCTCGAGAGTTTCCCCAACTTCAGCTCCAGAAATTCCTCAAGGTCAGTCCGTTCCAAACAGCAACCACTGAGGTTCACTCTACTGAACACGAGGAACTAATCGAGCGCACGTAACATGACCAGACTTCACTGAACAGCAGCAAAAGCATATGGGAGTGGCCAACACCTTGGAAAGCCAATCAGAAAACTAATCTGAACAGAAATCAATTACAGCACCTTGAAACAAGCTGCAAGCTAATTTGCATACTACTACTATTTTTGTGGAAAACACAACATTGTTTCCAGACCACTTTTGATCAATTTAATGCATTTGCTTTTGAACAGTAATTTATATAAAGATATGGGTCATGGGTTTAAGTATTACCTTGGTCAGTGAGTCGAAGTTACTACATTGCATGATGACCTTCACTGATGAGATTTGCAAAAACTGCCATTATATAGAATAATTTATAGCCACAATTGGGCTGCAACAACGCTGTCAATCAAACACCTGCAGAGCGAACAGTGAATGTCAATTAATGTTGCAGCTTTTATGATCAGAAGTTGAATATTAAGTAGGAAGCTCCCAAAGCTGACACTGAATGGAATTCAATGTTATCCCAAAAACGCTATATACTGTATGCACACTTCAGAAATTCAACCAAAACTACCAGTATGCCATCTGGATAGCTTCAGAATGCTATTTTCAAGATGCAGAACAAAAAAAAAAAGGGCGAGATGTGAAAAATGAGAGGACGGAATGTGCGCCCGGGTGAACATCTTTCACATCTAATGGTTTAGTATTCTTGCTTCAGGTCGAGTCAGTTTTATTACAGTGCTGGAGCGTGTTCATTTACAGCTAAATCACTCTAATTAAATAATGGCTCTGTCAGTTACAAATGGAGCCGCCAAGACAGAGTCCCTGTCCGCTTAACGGAAGACAGAGACACCAGCAGGAGCCTGGAAACATCTGGAACAGCAACATCTGTGTGACACGCAAACGTCTAATGCAATAGCCCCTTACAGGAGAAACGCACCCGAGGCAGCACTGTAAGAGCTATAGCAAACTTGAAGAAAAAATATAACTGGAAGCAGCGATTACCGGGGTTCAGCGCTGCAAGGCCTTTAAGGTATTGTGTTTTATTTGGCATGCATGTAATCACTTAAATCATAGATGGAAAATACCATTTACAGCCAATACAGGCAGGAAATACATGGTTTTTAAAGCTTTTTTCACCTTTATATCAGTTAAAGTGGCACCTATGGACCAATGTCCATAATAGTTTCCACTCCCAGTTTTGTGCAGTTCTATGCAAATTAGGCAGGAAGAGGCTTATGGGTAAGCTTGGCCACGCCTGCTTTCTAAAGGACGCAGGTATCCAAAGTCAAAAAAAATAATAAAAGATAATTAATTGACCTAGAGAGTCCTGAGAATTGTGCCGAGGTTGAGCCAAAAACCTAGGACCAGTTCGCGAAAGTTGGTTTTTGAAATAATCTCCAATATTTAATGACGACTCGATTGACAGTGGCTGTCCTAGAGGCAAAGTTGCTCAGAATGAAGAGTTCTTCCATGTGGCATGAATGTTGTGGGCATGTGCGAAAAATTGCATGGTATACCTTGAAGCACTTGAAGACCGTGAAGGCGTCCCACAGTGATAGGCTGAATCTGAAATCGCTCCCTATACCCTCAAATATGGCATTATTTGAGGAGACACAAATTTGTAGTCGTGTCTGAAACCATAGTGGACATTATTGAGTGCACTCATTCAATCCCACATTGCACCACTATAACGAGTGTGCAGCCAACGTACAAACAACGCTTGTCCGACTTCACGCACTTTTTTTCATTCACTCCTTCAAGTGAACTATATTAGTGGACTAAAGTAGGGAATAGTGATTGAGCGTTTTTGGGGGGGGGGGGTTGCGGTTATGGGATGGGGATTTCGGATTCAGCGATAGATTTCCTTTCCATTTCTCCTCTAGGTCCATGAGTCAAACAGGCTTAGTTTTGTTCAGTTCGGCCTCTATTAATCTTGTCTGACAGCTGCTCAAAATTCATTGGCATCCGGTGGCCGCGTTAGATACGCAAATGCGTTAGATACGCAAATGTCCTCAAAGGCAGTCTTGGCACCTTGGACGAAGACATCGCATGCCAATTATCAATTCAATCAGACTTTTATTGTTGCACAGTTATAGCGATTTCTATGTTTTTTCCATGTTATAGCGCCACCAATTGGCCAGTCGCCACATGTTTTTTTTTTTTTTTTTCACAAAACCACAAAATGTGCTCTTACAAAAGTTTGGTGAAAATATCTCATTCTGTTCACGAGTTATAGCCATTTTAGTAAAAGTGGCTCCTCCCACTTCATTTTGGCGGCACAAGATTGTGAATCAAAATTACAACTTTTTTTTGATAATTATTGACATTTTGATAATTATTGATAATTAAGACTTGCTGCACTGGTTTTGTTCCAATCGGGATAAAAACCTAGGACTAGTTTGTAAAAGTACGTTTTTCAAAAAATACCCGACAATTTTGATCGAATGATATCAACAATATAAGACACTTGAGACTACGCCTAGCAATTTAGGAGTTATGAGCAATTTCGTACTTTTGACCGCTGACCCCGTCAGACCGATCAGCGCGAGTCTTGATGACATTGTAGATGTTGTTTGTACTACCACCCCTCGACGTTTTCAAATCTCTATGACTTACCGTTTGGTCTGCCTGATCACTTGTAGGGGAGAATGCTGATCCTTGAAAACTTTAACAATTACAATAGGGTTTCTGCACTACGCGACTGAACCCATAATCATACTGTTATTGATGCCATAAACATGAGCACCTTATTATGTCTGACCACATTCACACATTTGCACAGTTGAGGGATCCATTAAAGATTAATGTTTTGCAAGAAAAAAAAAATCTATATAAAACAATTATAATAAATTGGAAAAGAATATTGAAAATTGTCACAAAAAAGGAAATAATGCCTGTTTTGGTGCAAGAAATCATTACTATTGCTATAATGGGACTTCAGGAGGGAAAAAAATGCTAATGTAGAATATGGGCCATTGCATTTGTAATGGACATCTGGTGTTTATACAGCAGCATCTTCACTTTGTATTTAACATGTGTTATCAAAGGTGAAGTATGGATGATCAAAAATCCAGATGGAATATAAATATCTACATCCTTCAGACTAACCCATTTGCCAAATGAGATGTGTGGAAACGTGTCTCCGTGTGAATGCATGTTTGCACGTGTCCTGTGAGAGTTCATCAAGACCACAGAAACACTCCAGCCAGAACCGGCCCAGAGTCCCTAATTCAGTTTATTTCCACACACACACAAAGCAGTTCAACACACGGCCAGCTAATGGAGTGCAATGCGTTTGCTTATGGCAGAATTTCAACCTGAATACAGTTACAGCGCAGAGAAAATTAGTGCTTTTATCGGAAAACATACATACATACATACGTACACACACACACACACACATTATATATATATATATATAATTTTTATTTTATTTTTTCTCCATATTAATGATTGTGGACGGAGCCAGATGGAGACTGTTAAAAATGTGACTCTACAGACACAAGGCTGAATGAAAGACATGCAAACACACACACTCACTCCCAGCACGAGGGAAAGGAATGATGTCTGGCATCAGAGCAGATTTTAGCAGCTCGTGTTTTAAGCCCCTGATTAAGCCAGTGGGGATGCGGTTTGTAAACGACATGAGAGAGAGAGAGATCCTCACGTATTCCTGACCTGTAGAGGAACAATGATTCACATGCGCCTGCTGGTCATTATCACAGCGCAGAACAATATATAGTGTTAGGTCACTATTGACTGATCTATAAAAAATTTCATTAGCACATGCTTTTATCCAAAGTGACTTACAGAAGACATTACTCAAGTGCACGGCAGTAATGGATCATGCAGTATTTCCTGTGTTTTACTGAGATAATATAAAAATAAAACTAATTCAAAATATTAATTAAAATAAGAGATCAAAAAAGGGTTTTTGCCATTTCTATTATTTTGTATATGTCTCTAAAGTTTTTTTTTTCAGGTTTAGATACTTTAGTACATCGTTAAACTAAATTAAAATGAGATGAAGAAAAAAGATGAAATCTTTTTAATACAGTATTTTTTAGTTTTTAATTTGTTTATTTTAATGTCAAGTAACATTTTTTGAATGTTTTTAATTCCATTTAACTATAACAATGCATATATATTGATTGACTCACAATTTGGAAAGTTTTACTTTACACAAGAGCAATATCCAGCTAATTAAATATTTTACAGCTTTCATGACTTTTCCGGGCCTGAAAAAGTTCCTTAAAGGGAACCTATTATGCCCTTTTTTAATAGGTGTAATTTAAGTCTCAGGTGTCCCCAGATTGTGTCTGTGAAGTTTTAGCTTCACAACCACAGCTTTAGCTTCTAACTCCACAGATCATTTATTATACTATGTTGTAAATGCCCCTTTTTGAGTGGAAGGAAAAACATGCTGTTTTCGTGCATGTACTGTACACTATATTGCCAAAAGTATTGGGACACTCCTCCAAATCATTGAATTCAGGTGTTCAATCTCTTCCATGGCCACGTGTATAAAATCAAGCACTAGCCATGCAGACGCTTCTACAAACATTTGTGAAAGAATGTGTCGCTCTCAGGAGCTCAGTGAACTCAAGCGTGGTACCGTGATAGGTTGCCACCTGTGCAAGTCCATTCACAGGGGCAACAGTGCACAGAAATCACTAACTTTCATTAGCTACAGACCTCCAAACTTCGTGTGGCCTTCAGATGAGCTCAAGAACGGTGCATAGAAAGCTTCATGAAATGGGTTTCTCCATGGCCGAGCAGTTCATCCAAGCCTTACATCATCAAGTGCAATGCAAAGCGTGGGATGCAGTGGGGTAAAGCACGCCGCCACTGGACTCTAGAGCAGTGGAGACGTGTTCTCTGGAGTGACAGGTCACGCTTCTCTTTCTAGCAATCTGATGGACAAGTCTGGGTTTGGCGGTTTCCAGGAGAACGGTACTTGCCTGCATTGTGCCAAGTGTAAAGTTTGCTGGAGGAGGGATTATGGTGTGGGGTTGTTTTTCAGGGGTTGGGCTTGGCCCCTTAGTTCCAGTGAAAGGAACTCTTAATGCTTCAGCATACCAAGACATTTTGGACAATTTCATGCTCCCAACTTTGTGGGAACAGTTTGGGGATGGCCTCTTCCTGTTCCAACATGACTGCGCACCAGTTTGGTGTGGAGGAACTTGACTGGCCTGCACAGAGTCCAAACCTCAACCCGATAGAACACCTTTGGGATTAATTACAGCGGAGACTGAGAGCCAGGCCTTCTTGTCCAATATCAGTTCCTGACCTCACAAATGCACTTCTAGAATAATGGTCAAAATGTCCCATAAACACACTCCTAAACCTTGTGGAAAGCCTTCCCAGAAGAGTTGAAGCTGTTAGAGCTGCAAAGGGTGGGCCAACTCCACATTAAACCCTATGGATTAAGAATGGAATGTCATTAAAGTTCATGTGCATGTAAAGGCAGGCGTCCCAAAACTTTTGGCAATATAGTGTATCTTTAAATGCAAATGAGCTGCTGCTCACCACCCCCCTTTACAGCTTGTGCCTCCGATACTCAATCAACTCGACACTGTTTATGATTTATGGGGATTCAAATAAGAGTGGTGGATTTTTACCATTATAGGGTCGTTGTGTGCACACACTGCTGACACATTTATGTTCACCATGTAAAAGTGAATTTTGCATAACAGGTCCCCTTTAACATTTCTAGGTTTTCCATGAAAGTGGGAAACCTGAGGTTCAACAACCACATCACCACACCCAGATGGGAATCTCCTGACTTCTGTTAATTTTCAATGCTGATTTTGAGGAGGAAAAAAATAAAAAATAAAATCACATTTGGTCAAAGCTGTTAAGCACCGGTATGGCGCCATGAGAGTGTGTGTGTGTGTCAGGAGATGGAAGTTCAAATCCGTTTGTTCAGGGAGCTGAATTTAGATAGTCCTCGATGAGGTTAACATGCTTTGATTTCAGTCATGAGGTTGGACAAGACCTGTGGAATAAGGGCTGACGAAGCCTGCGGATTACACAAAGGTTGAAAATAAAACGTACTCTTTCTATATGTGCATGCGTGCGTATGTAGAGCAAAAGAACCTCAAAACTAAAGAAAATAACAATAAAACTGACTTTACATGCTGATTAAACTAAATCCAGCTAAGGATGTCAAGCCTCAAGGAGGCCATGTGGTGGTGTGGCCTTACCAACGGCTAGGACAATAAAATCAATGTTTGCCACGTCAGCAGAATGTATTTTCCTCCTAGTGGCTCTTATGAGGGCAGATTGAAAAATAAAACAAAGAGAGAAAGAAACGCTGCATAGATGAACCAGACTATCACTGGCCAACTCTCATGTCGTTCGCACAAGAATGTCATCATTAAATCACACTCATGCCATTTCATACCTGTATGACCTTCCTTCTTCCATCAAACGCAAAAGATGAATATCTCAATGGGGTCCGATGCCGTTTGGACCCCAATGTTCTTCGAAATATCTTAAATACACAATATCAGCAGGTTTGAACGACATGAGGGTGAGTAGATGTTCTCAAGGAGATCTTGCTGAAATGTCTCAAACAAAACTCTAAAACAAAACTTTCTCAAATCCCAGTTCTTCCTCAGAAACTTTGTTTCCCAGCAGACTGATACAACCTTCTTTTCTTTTGCTATAAGTCTATAACTGAAAAAATGTGGTGACGTGATCTGAAACTATAATGTCATCAAGGTCAAGCCACATCCTAGTCATTTAGTTACAGAAACAATCACATTAGAATGTATATCAGCCAATCAAAATCAAGCATTCAACATAACCATGGTATAAAAAGGAATGTGTTAAAGGATTACTCCCGCCTACGTCTAGCGTGACCTTTCCGACGTGATTGCGTAATCAGTGGCGCACCAAAGAGCAGCACAAGATGAGCAATTAGTATGATAATTTTAAGTTGTTTTTTTTTTTTAAAATGTCTGATGGTTTGGCTAGATAAGACCCAGTTCCTCGTCTGGGATCGTGCAGAGCCTCTGAAGCCCTTCCTTTGAAACTGCATTGATTTGGACCTTCAACATTTTGGTTGCCATTGAAGTCTATTATGAGAAAAATCCTGGAATGTTTTCCTTAACATTGTTCTTTTCCACTGAAAAAAGAAAGAGATGAACATCTTGGATGAGTAAAATATCAGGAAGTTTTCATTTTGAGGTGAACTAATCCTTCAATGTCAGAATGCCACAACTGACCAATCAGAGTATTCCAGAAATCCAACTAAAAAATAAATGCAAAAGCCAAGATAAATGATGTTTGGGGACAGTAGTTTTCATTACTATAATTTTTTTAAACTTTATATTCATCAAAGAATCCTGAAAAATATGTATCATGGTTTCCACAAAAATATTACGTCGTTTTCAACATTGATAATAATGCAAATGAGCATATTACAATGATTTCTGAAGGAATATGAATACTTTTTTTCTTTAATTTAGCATTTAATCAAGTAAATCTAAGCAAATAACCTATAAAAAATAATAATTTTATAATTAAAATATTGATAGCAAAAATCAAATGTAAAAAAAAATACATTTTTTTAGCTTACAGCTACTATGTAAATCAGCAGGTCCCCACATGACCTAAAGCTGGATTTTCCTGGCAATTTCCCTCCTCTCTCTCTCTCTCTCTCTCTCTCTCTCTCTCTGCTTTGCTGTCTTCCACCCCGCCTCCTCTCTCTCTCTCTCTCTCTCCCTCTCTGTGTGTGTGTGTGTGTGTGTGTGTGTTGCTGGCTCTCGGGTCTCTCAGTTATTGGAGCGGCTGGTTCAGGATGGATGTCTCATGTGCGCACATGCCATCGCTGAGCGCTGGACCCCACTGCATCCCGTCGGCAGTGTGCGCGTGAGTGTGTGAGTGTATGTGTGTGTGTGTGTATGCGTGAGTGTGAGAGAGAGAGAGAGTTGCGGGGGAGCGCCGGTCGGGTGAAGACGCGTGCGAGTTTGCGTGTGTGTTTTGGGGCAGATCTCAGTGGAATCTCTCACGCTGGATGTGTAAGGATCACGGGAGGACCGACTGACCGCACGCGCGCTCTCACGGAGAAACTTCCAGCATGGCAGACCCTCTTTCTGGACTCACATCAGTTCTCGTGCCCTGACGGACCCCTGCTGTGCTGAGAGGGAAGACATGTGCTGGTCATCTCTCCCTCACCTTCACCCTCATCATCATCATCACCACTGATCCGAGTCTGGAGGTGAGTCTCTTCCTCTACATTTGAGCTCAGTTCTGGACTCATAATCACCTTGAACCTCTTGGAAATGTACATTCAATCATTCCAGCTGGAAAATTCTCAATCTTAAAGCACAAATTCATAAGAAACTTGAGCACAAAAGTTGATTTGAGAAATCAGTGCTGCAGTGAAGAACCTGATCAGAACACGATCCTTTCAATGCTTCAGATCATCAGATCCTGTGGTCCTCGCAATGCTTCATTGAGCATTATTATAATCTTTTTATTTCAACCCACGCAGAGAGAGAGAGAGAGAGAGAGAGAGAGAGAGAGAGAGAGAGAGAGAGAGAGAGAGAGAGAGAGAGAGAGAGAGAGAGAGAGAGAGAGAGAGAGAGAGAGAGAGAGAGAGAGAGAGAGAGAGAGAGAGAGAGAGAGAGAGAGAGAGAGAGAGAGCTTATGGTGGTCTGAACTGTAAGACATTCCCTAGATTTAGAAACTGTGTTTTCAGGCTGTAGGTTAAATCATGGACAGCATTAAAGGACTAGTTCACTCAAAAATTTATATTTGGGCATCATTTTCTTACCCTCGTGTCGTTTGAAATCTTTATGACTTGCTTTTTCTGTGAAACACAGAAGGAGATGGTTAGCTGAATGTTCATGCTGCTCTTTCCATACAATGAAATGATCAGGAACCGAAGCTGTTGACCTCCAAAAAAGGACAAAAAGCACCAGAAAAGTAGTTTTGCATTGTAATTTTTGTGACCCAACGTTAAGCTGTGATTCACTAAAAGTGCTCATTATTGTGCAATACCTCTCAAAAGTATGGAATCATAGAGATTTTGAAATGTTTTTTTGAAAGAAGTCTCTTCTGCTTACCAATGCTGCATTTATTTGATCAAGAATAGAGTAAAAGAGTCATATTTTGGAATATAATAACATTTTAAAAGAACTGTTTTCTATTTGAATATATTTAAAAATGTTATTTATTCCTGAGGTGGAAAACATGGATTTTTTTTTAGCAGCCATTACTTCAGATTTTCAGAATATAAATTGAATTAAACACTTCATTGACACTAAAGACATGTATTATAATATTACAGCTAGAGCCGCACGATTCTGGATACATTGAGAATCCAATTTTTTTTCTTTCAAACATAGATCACGATTCTTCCACTATTCTGAATAGACAACAAAGCAAAATAACATGCAATTACTAGAGCTTCTGACAATCTATGAATTGCTGCAGGCCATTTCAAACGTTTAATTAATCTGAATGTATTATTTTTTTTTTTATCGTTTGAATGAATGATTCAATGACTCACTCGTAAAGACTTGACTTTTTTCAGTACTGGATGAATCAGTGTTTTTGAACAAATCTCTTGAATGATTCAATGAGAAATACATTTTTAACAGACACTTATCGCCACCTACTGGCGTAACGATGCAATTAATACAATCTTTAATTGAAACATTATGCTACTTTCTAAAGGTGATATCCTCTATTTTGATTGCTTCTGTAGACGTCAGTCTTTATCCAAACTATACACTTTTATCCCAGTTCTGCTGTGATATGAAAATTTGTAACAGAAGTCTGTGACAGCTGTTTCATACCTATACATGTCAACGGCTCAGTTTTTAATGACACAGTTTTTAATGCTCCGGCGTGATTTCAAAGGTTTAATAGACATAGGCGAATCATTGTCATTTAGGAATGAGATCGCGTGAGTGTCTGATCTTTAATGATTAATCGTGCAGCGCTAGTTACAACGGATTTCTATTTCAAATCAATTCTGTTCTTCTGTTTCCATGCATTAAAGAATCCTGATTGATCACGATTTCCACATTTCCACAAAATTCTAAAATGTCACCAATTCAAATATACCATATCAAGACCTGGTGAGTGGCAAGTTTGACACCACTGATGCCAAACAGCTTTGGCTCTAGAGTGTGTCAATGCAAATGAGTTTTGAGAGCTACAACAGTCGCTAGATGCTTTCATTGAAAAGCAAGACAAAAAGAGCTGCCTAAACATTCAACATTATGTTCCAGAAAACAAATTAACAGGATTTTGATTATTTTGGGTGAACTATTTCTTTAAAAGTGTCAGTTGCTCAAGTGGCCTGATGAAAGACCCGTAAGAAGAGCGTAATGGAGATAAATACGGCCTGTTAGTGCTTAGACAGCTAGTGCATCTGCCCGTACTGTACCGTTGGAGAAGTGGAGACAGAGACACACTTCCTCACCAGCGGCCCTAAGTATGAGCAAATCAGGAAGACATTATATCCAAAATTTTAAATACTTTGCCCTGACTTCATAAAATTAAAAAAAACATAACTTCAACATTTATTAGGTGAAAAAAGAGATTTTATCCGACTGCAGCAAGATGCAGTAATGCCTCTTACAGAAAGAGGGAGGAGTCGACTAATGAGTGATGCGCACTCACTCTCTCACACTCTCTCACACACACACACACTCACTCATTCGCTCACTCGCTCGCTCACTCACTCACAAAATTACACAATGAATTCTAAATGTTCATAGAATTATAAATGTTTATTGATTGTTCAACTTACAAAAATAAATAATACTAATATTAATATGTATGCATGTGTACATGTATGTAGATGCATACTGCATACTTGCAGAGAGATGCATACTTGTAAGAGAGGTGCATACTGAGCTGCATTATGATGGTCAATCGCCTACAGTATGACTGGTGAATCTTACAAATGACTGGGTCATATTTCATCACACATAAAAGTAAAATAAATGTGGTAACACTTCATTTTAGGGTTCAATTATCGCTATTAACTAGTTGCTTATTAGCATGCATATTACTAGGATATTAACTGTTTATTAGTACTTATAAAGTATATATTAATGCCTTATTCTGTATGACCGTATTCTGCATCCCTTAATCCTACCCAATACCTAAACTTAAACTCTACAAAAACTACCTTACTAACTATTTATTTCGCAATAAATTAGGAGTTTATTGAGGCAAAAATCATAGTTAATAGTGAATATGTGTTCCCCATACTCAAGTGTTACCATAAATGTATACAACAGGTTACAATATTTATAATGATTGCTATTTATTACATGTGTGTTTCTTATTTTACATTATAAAATTGTATTTCGCTGGCTAAAATAAATACATTAATGAAACTATGTATATTTATAATTGCCATTTCTTGCATATTTGTTTTACATTACAGAATGGTATTAACTAAATCAGTTTATATTAGCCTATGCATATTTATTGCACGCATGTATACATTCTTTTTTACATTAAAGAATAATATTTTTGCTAAATAAATAAATAATATTGAGAATAATCATTTTGTATTATATTAATGAGAATTGGAACAAAAAAAAATATTTATTCTATTAGTTTTTGAAATATGGTTGAAATATGACTACATAGGCTCGCTCACACTGTGCACTTAAGTGCACAGTCATTCGTGATAGTTAAATAGCCAAGACATCCGACTAATCCAACATCAGGAACCCTATATATTTTAAGGTATGCTGCAGGACAAAACATCACACATTCTATGCTTGATCATTCTCACACACAGCCACAGAAATCACGTTTATGGCCAACACTGAAGCATGCAGCAGCTCTGCATCAATATGATTGACAAAGACAAAGTTTAAGCTCACAGAACTTGGCACAGAAAGTCAAATCGTGGCCCTACGTCACAGCTGAACTTGAGATGCATTAAGCATCATTTGGCAACCTGATCGTGACTCTCCGAGTCCTATTCTTCACCTGTCTCACACACAAAAACCGCAGCACTGGCCGTGAGGAAACCAGATGTTGTCTTTCATGTGGTAATGGCTTTATCATGAGTCTGTTCGCTCACTGTACAAATGCAGAGAGGAAGAGAGATCACAACATGCCTGGAATACTGAAGAGACTCGTGAGTCCATTACGGCCTCCTCAACAGACTGACATAACACTGCAGGATTTGATATGCCAATCTCTGCCTTTTCAACAGACTTTGGATGTGAGGCCTGGTCCATGTCGCAACTATTCTGACCAAGAACTGCCCACTTAGACAGAAAGAAACAATCTAATCACAGCAAAAAGGCTTGTTATTATATTATAATACAATATACCCTGCCCGGCAAAAAAGGTGCTGTTTGGATAGGCAAATGCTTAAGAATCAATGATTAGATCATTATTGCAGTCATTATTATGTTTCTAGCATGTTATATGTTTGGCAACAGTTCTTCTAACCCTCATTGATGGAGTGCGTTTAGCCTGGTCTTACCAGACTCTCGTACATTTCATTTTTACAGAGAGTCTGGCCACTCTCCATTGACAAGTGTTAACTTCCTTGAAGGCGGGTACTCTGTTGAAGTTTAAAACTATTGGATCTGCCCAGAGCCACTCTGGATCTGCCATAACCAATCGCTAACGTTTGGTCGTGACGTATGTCATGCGCCGTTCGCCTTTGTTTCTCATGTGGAAGTCTGTAAAAATAACTCTGCAGATTGTGCACGCCACCTCAGTGATAAAACCTAAAACTTGTGCATTCGGATTGTGATTTATTCACGGTGGAGGGGAGAGTTTTGTGATCGGGAACGCGCTGCTCACGTGGTCCATAACATGATTGCATGCTGTAAATAAAATGTCAATGCTTGGTATAAGAATAAATGCTGCCATAAATAACGGCCCAATTCAAATGTTTGCTTTTCTTCTTTTTATTTTTTGAGCGTGATGAAATATATTGCTCTTGTAAATACTTCCCAGCATTTAAAGAAATACAAGTCTAGAAATGCATCCAAATTACAGCAAAGCGCAACCGCAAGGTGCTCTGCAGGGGTCAAAAAGGATATAAACAGTGAATTTTGAAGTGATCTCATCTTGAAAACTCAGAGGTGTGGATTCGGACAGCAATTAAATTACCACACAACCTTTGTGTTTTTCAAAAGCAGTAGGTAATTCGGCCGGGGATTTTTACACGGGTAGTGGGAGACGGACAGCAATAAAATCACTGACTAGCCCCTGTAAATGATGACAATACATTCCGACCGCTCGCGAAACAATTACCGTCCGAATAGGGCTTCAGCAACTCCTTGACCAGTAACGGAGCGAGCTGGAAAGGCTTTAACTTCTGGATATTTGGCAGCGGTGCCACAACGGAATGAATGGCTTCGCTCGCATCTTTCTCCGCCGCCATTACTGAACTACAACTCAAACTAGCGCACAACATCACCGTCATCATTCTCAGTCACTCCCTCTGTTCGCTGATTGGACCGGTTAAAATTTGACCAGAGAAAACCTAAGAATATACCGCAGTCCCAGACGGAGTACTGAAGGAAAATAAAAATTGAGCGGAAGTACGTAGGAAGGCGGAGCCAGGCTAGGAGTGTGTAGCTTTTAATTTCTTAAACAACCATGCAGGAAGACGCATCATGACCAAAGTCCAGGATGACCATGTCAACATTCATCAGCTCAGACTGTGAAATAATGGTTGTGAGGGAGCATGAAGAATCATCTCCACACATGAATCGGCACTTCTGAGTCCAAACCTTAAATTCATTGAAAGTCTTTGGGATGTGCTGGTGGAGACTTTACAGAGTGCTGGACTCTTGCATTGGCAATACACGATCTTGACCAAAAACTGATGCGCCTCTTGATGGAAATGACACCACAGCATTTATTTCCATCAAGAGGTGCAACATTTTATGTTGAGTACAGATTTATAAATGATTCTAATTACAAACTTGAGAGGATGGTTAGCACACATTTCACTCCCAAATGCAAATTATAAGCGACTCAAACACAGCACTTGCAGAATAGCATTTACTGTGAATTTATATAATCATCAGACTATATATTTATATAATTACATCACAATATCACATTCTCACAACCATGCATTGTTACCAGGTTAACTGGCAACTAACTAGAGTTATCAAAAGTACAGACTTCGGTACCAAGTCGGTACTGAAATAAAGAAATTGAGGATACCAGCATTTCCCTCTAGCATTTTGAGCACTGTTGAGCACGGTCTCTGACTGGCTACAATGATCAACGCTTGAAAGCAGGCGTCTTTCAGCGGATCCGTCTATCAGCGGATATATAAAGGATCTGCTGATAGACGCCTGCTTTCAAACGCTCCCGTGTGTATCTGTGTAAGCGCTTTTGTGAAGAGCGAGCGTCAATGAAGCACTCAGTGAAGAGTGTTGATCATTGTAGCCAATCAGATACATATATTTTGAGCATGTGATCACAATGGCCAATCAGAGGTGTTTAAGAATCAGTTCAACAGCGCTCAAAATGCTAGAGGGAAACACTGTTATCGTCACATTTTTAAAGTTTCAGTACCGACTTGGTACCGAGTAGGTAGTCTCAGCCTCAGACGTCATGTCCGGACCATTTACTGAACGTCTGAAACACTTCAGGAGTTTAGAAGTCGTCATCTGTTTGGTTGAATTCTACAGGATGTCCGCGAGACGTGTGTGTTGCGTTCTTTAACTGGAAACAAATGCCGCGCCGCCAAACTCCATTGTTGAAGAAGAACGCTGTTGTGTGAAAATGAGCGCTTACCAGGATCAACTAAACGCTGGATTTTCAAAAGTAAACTTGCACAATGTTCTTGAATAAATAACTTTGGATATCAAAATAGACGTACACCGGTCTGTTATTGCAGGGACATCGACTTTACATTTTTGCACCCCTAAACATGACACGGAACAAAACTAATTGTGATTGGTTGCATTACATGTCAGTCAAACGTCCTCTTGGCAGTCCTTGACCAATGAAAGCTGAGATAGAGTCCAATGCTGATTTTTACTCGCATTTGGCGCCTTGAACCGTGTCTAACATGCTAAAGGTGCCTGCAGATGCGCCGTGAGCTCGAATCCGTGCATGAAATAAATGTTTTAGAAAACTGAACATTTTGCATTTAATTTAGTAATTGGCCCTATTGCGATTTCAATCATCATACAGTAAATCAACCCTCCAGCATTTTTTTTGCAAGTCACGTGGTCACTTTGAAGGTCGGAAAATATGGAAATCCATATACTGTAAATACGGGGGGGGGGGGGGGGTATATATACACATCTCTGCTTTATTTTTAAGAGTCTATCCAAATAGTACAGCATTGAGGCACACACACCAACTACTATACACTGTTTGTTGCTTTGCACATGCAGTAAAACCAGGACGGAAAGCATGAAGACCACAAAAATAATGCATTTACCCAGGGAACCTTGTGTGCATCTGAGAACACACACACACACACACACACACACACACACACACACACACACACACACACACACGTGTTGAGCACAAAGTGCATGTTCTGCACCACTGCACACCTTAATAAACCACACTGCACATTAGACACCACAGGTAATGGCTGAATTAAGTCTCATTTCAATGTATAGCTGGAGGACAGTCACACAATGCATCTCTCATTCTTCTCACCGTCTCTGCCTTTTTCCGGGAAATAAGAGCGGTGTGTGTAATGGAAGCTGCACCCCACTGTCTGAAACTCCACAGAGAGCCTCTCCATGACATTCACTGACACAGAGAGATAGCGGCTGGTTAATGCACTGCAGAAGAGCTACATACGATTCCATACACTCTCCTGAGCTGCAAAGTCCTGCTTAAACATCGACGACAACCTTATTCAGAAATGTTTAAACATCATTTATCAGGTGTTATATGCTGGTATTATGTGTGTGTGTGTGTGTGTGTGTGTGTGTGTGTGGGGGGGGGCATGTTTTTGTGAAATATCAGGACACAAATGTGTATAATGACATGGGTATGACATAGGTATTACAAAAAGAGGGTGAAATATGAGGACGTTCCCCATGTCCTCACTTTTCAAAATGCTTATATTTCACACAGAATGAGTTTTTTTTTCACAGAAAGTAAACTGCACAGTCTCCTGTGATGGGTAGGTTTAGGGGCAGGGGCAGTGTAGGGGGATAGAAAATACGGTTTGTACGGTATAAAAACCATTACGCCTATGGAATGTCCCCACATTTCACAAAAACACCCGTGTGCGCGTGTGTGTGTGCGCGTGTGCGCGTGTGTGTGTGTGTGCGTGTGTGTGTGTAAAGCTCTGGGGTGAGATGTTTTACTACTCAGCGTCGAGTCGGATACAGTTCCCCGAACACCAGAGACTTCCTCAAAATACTGCAGGTCTATCAGAGCTGAATACTAAATAGAGTAAACGCTCTCAGCAAAGCCAGAGAAGAAATGCGCTCAGGGTCAGCGGGGCAGATCAGGCTCTGACGCTCTGATTCATTTACAGCTATAAACTGACACTTTTATTTGAAACGGTCATTGTTAACATTAAGAAACATCGCCAGATTATATCATTCGTTTAAACATATCATATGCATGCTAATCGTTGTCAATGATGTCATGACGCTTTGGTTCATTTAGATGTATCTGTTGATGAAATGCATTAGAGTGTTTTGTGCATATCTCTGTGCCGAATCTTTACCCGTGTTGTGATCCGCAGTCTGAACGGAATGTGATGAGATCAAGAGAAAAAGAGATCATGTACAGCTAATAATCTTTGCACGTCTTTTTATTATTGTGTTGTCCTCATGAGCTGCACACAAACAGAACCGGTGGAGTCTGATTCAAAAGCAAATGACTCTTAAGAGCCGATTCTTTTTAGTGAATCAAAAACATACAGCACAACTGGCATAATCCAATTCAGAATCCAATTACTCTAATGAGTATATATATATACTCTTATTTAATGAATCATTCAACTTACAAATCCATCCATCCATCATTTTCTACCATTCTTTTACTTTTTTACCCCTTGATTTATCTTATTTACCATCCATCCATCTAATTTTTCACCCTTTGATTTGTCTATTTTTTCCATCCATCCATCATTTTCTTCCATTCTTTGATTTGTTCTCTTTGATTTGTCTATTTTTTCCACCCATCCATCGTTTTAATATCCCCCTTTTATTTGTCTATTTTTTTCCATCCATCCATCTATCTATCCATCCATCATTTTCTTCCATTCTTTTATTTTTTCTCTTTGATTTGTCTATTTTTTCCATCCATTCATCCATCCATCCATCCATCATTTTCTTCCATTCTTTTATTTTTCTACCTTTGATTTGTCTATTTTTCCATCCTTCCATTCTTTTATTTTTTCTCTTTGATTTGTCTATTTTTGTCCACCCACCCATCCTTTTAATATCCCCCTTTTATTTGTCTTTTTTCCATCTATCCATCCATCCATCCATCCATCATTTTATTCCATTCTTTTAATTGTTTTCCCTTTGATTTGTCCATTTTTTTCCATCCATCCATCCATCCATCTTCTTCCATTCTTTGATTTGTTCTCTTTGATTTGTCTATTTGTTTCCACTCATCCATCCTTTTAATATCCCCCTTTTATTTGTCTATTTTTTCCATCCATCCATCCATCCATCATTTTCTTCAATTCTTTTATTTTTTCTCTTTGATTTGTTTATTTTTTCATCCATCCATAATTTTATTCCATTATTTTATTTTTTTCCCTTTGATTTGTCTATTTTTCCATCCATCTATCCATCCATCCATGATAAAATGCCACTTAACTTATGTTCATGAATGTCACATGATGTACTTGATTGAAATTGATCCATTCATCCATCACATCATTACTGTATGTACACAGGACTGGTCAGAGTTGTCTCAGTGCTGCATCTAAAGAGCTTAAATGAGGCCGTGTGGCCGACAGTAATGCTTGATGAATGTTGCTTTAAAGGACTAACTAGCAGGGCAGATGTGATCTCTCAGCTCTCCGAGCAGTAAAGCCAGTGTTTAAAGAGTCCTCTCCACCTGAGCGTAATGCTTTATAGACAGGCTAAAGAGACGCATCTAATGGAACGAGGCAGAGCACACTAACTCCAGATGAAATGACAGCAACACATCATTAAAATGCTCCAGCGTCAGGGAACCACAATTATTAGAAGCACAATCCTCTAATAGCAGCCATTCAGATGGACGGGCTCATCTTATGGCATTAGAGAAACGATTAACAGACAAAGGATTTGACTGCATACACTGGCTTTAATGCAGCAGGGATCACACTCACTCACACTCACACACTTTAGTAGAGTCTGACTATATCTTCTATACCATAACAAACACAATGTTATACTGTGCATATCTGTAGTCCAGTGCTCACATACAAATGCACAAAAAATATAGTTGTGTATATGTTTAAAACAGTCATGCATTCAATTTAATTACTAAAAGTTTAGTTTTAGTGGCACCATGGAAATCCATCCATCCATCCATGCATCCATCCACCCACCCACGCATCCACACATCTACCCATCCATCCACCCATGATTCCACCGATCCACCCACCCATGCATTCATCCATCCACCCATGCATTCATCCTTCCACCCATGCATTCATCCATCCACCCATGCATTCATCCATCCACCCATGCATTCATCCACCCACCCATGCATCCATCTACCCATACATCATCCACCCATGCATCCATCCACGCATCATCCACCCATGCATGCATCCATCCATCCATCCATCCATCCATCCATCCACCCACCCACTATTTAAACACAGATGTAAACAAAGTGTATTTAAAAATTAATACCTTTTTGAACCAAATTTACTTTACATTTACTCATTTTCATTATATGCAGCACCATATCAACTGTATATATTACAATTACAGCACCATATAAACAATTATCAATATCTACAACATTTATTTAGAAAATACGATATATTTACGAATATTAACAACATATATTTACAAAAATCTCTGAGTATTCAACTGCTATTAAACATGTCATTGTAACGCAACATATGAGAGTCACAAGAGAAGAAATTGATGGTTTGGTTGACATGATGGCTTCCCTGATTGATAAAACGCACCCTTTCAAACTCCCATTTCTGATGAAAAGTCCTGAAAATCAAGATAAAAGTTTTAGCTATAGCCTGTTCATATAACATTACAAGTGCAGTATGAACTCTTTTTCAGTGTTGTATCTGAACAGGCCACGTTCTGAGAAGGCACACTAATATCCTGCAGGCGAAATCACCAGGAGAAACCACCACACAAACCAAATAAATAAATAAATAAAGGAAATGCAGCAGCTAAAGCCGGATTAGGGTGAGCTCTCCTCTCGGCCTCCACACACTCTCTCTCTAGAAGTGCCACACTTTCATTTGTTCCTGCAGTGTTTTAGGTCACCCTGTGCTCAAACATCACCACGCTCCTAACAGGAAATAAATAAATAAAGCCAGTGGAGGGATTTCCTCTCTTATTAAAACTTGTAGACGTGGGAGCATGAATATAAAATATGACCCAAGGTTCCTGTACAACGCTATTAGTCTTACATAATTAACACATTTGGTTTTATTTGTTATCAAACCCGAAAGCACATTCTCTACATGCACAATAATAGATGGCCAGGTTAAAACTTCATTCTGTGCTTGTGGAAATAAGCCAGAACACACTAAACGCCTCCATCATTAAGAGTGCAGAAAGCGTTCACAAGCATGAGCGGCATATGAAGGGTCTGCAGGACATCTCAGCCCTGAAACTCAAGACAAACTAAAGCATCATTTACCAACTGTTCACTCGCAATAGTACAGTGTTTTTTTTCCTGCAAAACACAATATGCTATTCAAAATGTGCAAGCTGCTATTTTCCATAATTTTCAGTAAGTGGAAAGTGAAAAAAAAGACAGAATCAAAATTAGTCCATAAGACTAAGGTGTGTACTACAGGTCAAAACAATGTTTTCCTATGTTTGTAATCTTAAAATAGGTGTGTGTGTGTGAAGAAAATACCTAAATTTAAGTTGTTATTCAATATAAATATTCTCTTTTGAATGAATGGTCAATGGCATCAATTTTAAATTAAAAGTACAATACATTTAAATATAAAAGTAATAATATTTTTATAAAATAAAATAGAATACAACATAATAGAATAAAATATAATACAATTAAATTAAATTAAAATATTGGCATTCAAATGAGTAGTCCATTGAATAGAGTCCAATAATAAAAATAAAATAAACTAATAATAAAAGAAATAATAAAAAAGAAATTAAATAAAAATATAGATAAACAAAATAATAAAAGAAAAGAAAATACAGACATACAGGTTTGGAACAACAGGAATGTGAGTAAATAACGACAGCATAGACAGTTTGGATAGTAGGAAGAGGAAATTAATAATAAGGGACGAAGAGAGAGAGAAAAAGAGATTCAAGTGTCTCAGATGACCGTTTCCAGGTCAGCTCACTTAATTTTTTAAGCAAAAATAAGCCGACCGGTAAGAAAGGGGACAGGATGTCCATCCATTTGACAGTGTGTTCTCTCAGAAGAGTGTGTTTGAAATCCTGGAGTTAGTGTTTGCATGAGGAAGCAGCAGTGTGAGGCAGATGAACATACGAAGACTTTGCTGTGATGCTTGAGCATTAATAGTGGTTTGGGTGACGTCGATGGCAGCTGCGGTGTAGGACTGTCTTACAACAAAAGCCTGCAGAGACAAGGCTGTGACTGAACAGATGTTGGTCTTTAATCGAAGACACATAAACGACAGCGATACTCATGCTTGGATACACGGCTGCGGGTCTGCACGCTTCAGATGACACATGACGATCTAGCGCAGTGCGCTGAACAGTGATTATGCTTCACTCAGAGCGGCACAGCCTGCTGTGACTTCATAATTAAATATGCACTTAGAAGGAGGTTCAGTTGCTCACCGTAGCTGATGCCGTCCTGAGCTAGAAATTCAGCTCAGATTAGTGCTCCCCCATCTCTGTGAGACACACACACACACACACACACATATATATGGGGGGAAAAAAAATCCATGATAGGGTGAAAGGGATCTCTACCAATCCATTCCATCTGTCCATAAGGAATACAGACCTTTAAACTTTTTAAATTTGTCATAAAAATTTGTAAAAAAAAATGTCTTTGAATTTCAGTTCACTTTAATTTGAATTATATACATACTTATACACTGCCGTTCAAAAGTTTTTGATCGCCAAGATTCTTTCGAAACATTATAAATGTCTTTACTGTCACTTTTGATCAATTTAATGCATCCTTGATGAATACATGAATTCATTTATTTAAGTTCTTCACCCCAAAATATTAATAAATCAATTCTTACTGACCCAAAACGGTAGTACAATGTTGCAAAAGCTTTCTATTTCAGACTGTTCTCTTTCTATTCATCAAAGAATCCTAAAAATAATGTTTTACACAACTGTTTTCAACATTGATAATAATCAGAAATGTTTCTTTAGCAGCAAATCATCATATAGAGACGCTCTCCATTGACTTTGTATTGCGTGAACCTGCCTCCTTGTCATTTATGACTTATAACAAGAAACAGAACAATATCTAATAGAGCAAACAAGCTAAAAAAAAACACGAATGCGTTTTTATAAGCCGTCAACCCCCCAAAAAACGAGCATTTAAGGAGACAAAAGTGGACACAGGCAATAAGACGTGAAGCATCAGCAGGTAGATGACAATGGGTATCCTGACACTCAGTATGCCTACGTGTGCAGTAAACATTTTGTCACTGTTAAGTCAAATATCCAAATGTCAGTTTTATACATTTCCTGCCGCTGATTACGCTACAGTGGGTGTAGTTCTCAGTGTAATCTTCTATTTACCCCGTTTACCCTTTAGGCATTTTTTGTGGTGTTTCACAGGGCTCATTTGTAGAGTTAGTGATTTGAAGAAACCCCTAACATTACGCATTAAACTTTGACTTGCAACATGCTCCACACCGATTCCTCAAATCATGCAAGAAGAAAAAGGCAAGCCACATGTTTCCATGTTTCTGAAAGTAACTCTCCCACCAAGGCTGCGTTTATTTGATCAGAGATACATTTCAAATAGAAATGATTACAATTTAAAATTTCTATTGTGACATATTATAAAATGTAATCCTGTGATTTGGAGCATCATTACTCCAGTGGCTGTATTCCTCATTACTCACATGGATCTTTATAATCGGACTAGTAGCAAAGTTGGAATAAAAAAAGTCACATATAACCACGTCAACCGGAATGAATTAGCCAGATTTGATTTACATTTCATTCGGATTGTACACTAAAAAAAAAAGGTTCCAAAAATGGTTCTTCGTCGTAATCATAGAGGAACCACTTTTGGTGCTATATAGCACCATATCTTAACATGTTCTGTATATGGTAGCGGTGCTATATAGCACCATATCTTAACATGTTCTGTATATGGTAGCGGTGCTATATAACACCTTAGTCAAAGAACCGGTGAAGAACCTCTGAAGAACCACCAAAGCACTTAAAAAGGTTCCCCTATGATTACGAGCCAAGAACCAATTTTGGTGCCATATAGAACCTTTTTTTTTAAGAGTGTAAGCTGCGATGTGACAAACACAGAACTACATTTTTATAATCTGTCGACCCCCAAAAAAACGAGCGTTTAAGGAGACAGAAGTGGATACAGGCAATAAGACGTGAAGCATCAGCAGGTAGAATGGGTACATTTTGGGATCCTGACACTCAGTATGCCTGCGTGTACTGATTACGTTCCACTCTACAATCTAAAACAAAAATGGTGCTATATGGCATTAAAAGTGGTTCTTTGGCTCCTACATGGGCGTCGGAAGCAAAAAAAATGTGGGTGGGTCCTCAGAATTTTTTTTACTGGAGTAGATGCCAACATAAGTACAAATATAACACTTTGCTTGCTAAGCGAATAGTTCAGAAAGACAAAATTACGGGAATCGCCATATCATTGAGAGCGGCAGTAGTGTAGGGGTAAGACGCACGGCATCTAGTTTTGGCACAAGTCGACCCGCGGTTCGAATCCGCCCTTCGCCGAGTTCAATCGTTCTCCCTTTTCCCATCACATATTAGATCGGAAAGGCATTTATTTTCAATAAAAATGACGAAAATATTAGAAAAGTGGAAATAAAGCGTCTAACATGTGTTTAATAATAAGTGTTTATCCATTAGGGGTAGGTAAACAGACATGTGCTGAATGTTAGAGACGATAAAAGTGAGTGGGTCCAATATCATTGATCGTAAAAAGTGGGTGGGTCTTGTCCCACCCACATACAATGGTTCAGACGCCCGTGGGCTCCTAATCATAGGGAACCACTTTAAGTGCTGTATAGCACCAAATCTTGGTTCTTCAGCGGTTCTTCACTGGTTCTTTGGGATGACTGAGGTGCTATATAGCACCGCTACCATATACAGAATCTGTTAAGATATGGTGCTATATGGCACCAAAAGTGGTTCCCCTATTATTACGAGCCAATAACCGTTTTTAGTGCCATATAGCATTTTTAGAGTGTAGTGGGTGTAATTCTCAGTGTAATATAGCATGTCACGCTTTGTCTCAATTGCCTGTATTCACTTTTGTGTCCTTAAACGCTAATTTTTTGGGGTCAGCAGCTTATAAAAACTTCTGGGTTTTTGGTTCTGTGTTTATTAGCTTGTTTGCTGTACACCCTGTCACATGTCAGCTTTTAGACAATAGTCTTGTTTTTGTTATAAGTCAGAAATGACAAGGAGGCCGCTTCAAGCAATACAAAGTCAACGGAGACGGTTTGATTGTTTTCCACCCCGGTGGGCGTGGTCTTCAGATTATGACGCGTGTCATTCTGTCTCTGATTTCTGAAGGATCATGTGACACTGAAGACTGGAGTATTGATGCTGGAAATTCAGCTTTGATCACAGGAATAAATTACATATTAAAAAATATATATATATATAGGCATCAATATTGCTTGAAGCGGCCTCCTTGTCATTTCTGACTTATATTTTTAAAGGCATTGTCAGTTCTGAATAGATCGTAGTAATAATAATAACAAACAGGAAGGGTTTGTTTAAAGTATCACCAACAGCAAGAGTTATTCTTGCCATAACAAACAGCACTAATGAAACCAGTATGCAAATAGACCCACTTTATTACGTTTACCATCCTCCATCTTTTATTTCAGGGTCTTTAAAGATGAAGATGATTTTCAAGAGCTCAGATTGACAAAGACCAGGAACCTCTTAAAATACCCTTTCTAATGCAGAAAACCACTCGGCTGTTGCTATGACACCACGATATCAAACACGAGGCGACTGCGAGAATAATAATTTGATGAATTAATTCTTTAGAGTCTTATGTAAATAAAGCCACGACTTGCGGCTTACATAATCCCAGGGCTGTTAATGCTTCTTTGGGGGACTCGAGCTGTCGGCAATACCGTTTCTGATTAATTGAGTTGGAAATGCATTGGGGATGGGCTTTCCCTGACAACCGGGTTACACCAGCAATACATCACGCTCAGAAGTGAGCTGGAAAGAGGAGGCGGAGAGATGCCCACAATGTTTAGTCGACTGCAGATTGGATTTCAAGTATTAATACAATCCCATGATTCCTAGCACCTGCATTGATCTTGTTTGTGTGCTGTACAGCCAGCGTGTGTTTGGGTGCTGTATTGAAGGTTTGTAATGATGTCTGCAGCTCACATCGATCTCGAGCGTGTGTAGAAGACGGGTAGTCGGCGAGGGTCTGTCACCACCGGTTTATCTCTCCTTCCTCAAGGCCCTTAACAAATGATTTAGAGTAATAGACATAATCCAATAGTGCAGAGAGCATTAGAGACGTTCAACATGACACTCCTGCAGAAGTGCAGCTGAGTAACTCTGAGATCAACGTGCATCTATACCCAGAGAGGTATCCCACACTCTATTAGATTAGATATTATTGGATTCCAAGAAGATTTGCCGTTCCTGTATGGACTTCTGTTTCCCGCCGTTTACCCTTGTGCACAAGAAAACAGTTAGAGACATTTTTAGTGGTGCTTCATCTGTAGAGAAACCACTAACATTACGCATTAAATTTTGAGGTTGCAAGAAGAAGTTGGACATGGAAGAGGTGAAAAAAGGCATGCCACATGTTTCCATGTTTTTGAAAGAAACTCCCCCACCAAGGCTGTGTTTATTTGATCATAGATACAGTTCAAATATAGCCTGACGGTGTCAGATTGTAGTCAGAATATGAGTCTGATACTGCTGCATTGGGCTGTGATTATGGTGCGTGTTTTAACCGAACCAGGAAAGAAAATGCCTCTGCACTCAATTGGATAGAGCTACAACCAATCAGAGCAACGAAGTGATGTATGTTGAGCGATGCATAGTTGTCAACAGAGCTGCACGCACACTGGACGCAGTAGAAGAAGAAGATGAGTGTAAACGATCTTTGCCGGTGTTATAAAAATAATTTAAGGATACACGGAGTACTTACCAACACCATCATCATTTCTGAGAGAAATAGTAAAGGTGAATGCATATACGAACAAGTTCTCCGTTTATGATTAGAACAAATTGAACCCAAGCGCTCTTTGGTGACATGGATGATTACGTCACTGTTGATCATCTGTCCATCATCGTATAAAGCCCGCCCTGACCATTTGATTGGTCTGAACAGTTCTGGTTCAAGCATAGTTGCTCCACAACGGATCAAGTCCAGACCGAACTTCACCGACCTCAAATGTTGTGGGCAGGGCTAAGTTCGGCTGGCTAAAATAACAATATTGTGAAATATTATTACAATTTAAAAGAACAGTTTTCTATTGTTTCTATTGTGATACTCCAGTCTTCAGTGGCTGCGTTCACATGGATCTTTATAATCAGACAAGCAGTACAGTCGGAATAAAAAAGTCACATGAAACCACGTCAACTGGAATCAATTAGCCAGATTTGATTTACATTTAATTTGGATTGTAAGGGGTGGTTTATTCCTTTTGCAATCCGATCGAGAGAACATATAAACACTTGATTGGATTGAAAACTGGAGAGAACTGTGCATGTGTAGTGATGTAGAAATGGCTTAACGTTGTGCAGAACG
This sequence comes from Romanogobio albipinnatus, assembly GCA_023566225.1. Lineage (NCBI taxonomy): Eukaryota > Metazoa > Chordata > Actinopteri > Cypriniformes > Gobionidae > Romanogobio > Romanogobio albipinnatus. The sequence goes on along the minus strand of CM042257.1, from coordinate 4,401,342 downwards.
AGCTGTTCTTTCTGTTGTCATTATGAAAATCTCTTTCCACTCATTGTCTTTGAAGCGGAGCAGGGCAACGTCCCACCAGTAACTTTTTCAGACTCTCAATCATGGTTTTGGGCATGGGAATGGGCATTTTTACTGCTTGATAAATTTAAGCAGTAAGGCATAATGATTCATATGCTAGTCGTCTCCCAATAAGGACCCGAAATAGATAAACAATAAGCCTTTTTAAAACAAAGAAAATGAGGATGGTTAGTATGCAACAGTGGGAACTCTGTATTTGTGCAGTGTGCGCATGTCACAAGATTAAATCTGATCAGAAGCTTTTGACATATAAATGCACACATCAACCCGATCACTTTATTTAGCGTCCATGTAAACACTACTCTCGGATTCATCGATCGGAATTAATTAATTCAGTTTGAAGCAAAAACTGTCCATGTAAATATTGCAAGTGTCACATGATCATTCAGAAATCATTCTAATAGGCTGATTTGCTGCTCAAGAAACATTTCTGATTATTATCAATGTTGAAAACAGTTGTGCTGCTCAATGATTTTATGCAAACTGTGATTTCCACATGATAAACAGAAAGTAAAAAAAAAAAAAAAAAAGTGCTTAATTGAAATCTTTTACTGGTCACATTTATTTGATCAGTGTAATGCATCCCTTGTGAAATGCTTTACTCTTTTAAAAATGTTATTGACCTTTTGAATGGTAGTGCACGTTGAAGGAAAAAACTGAATATTGCAGAATCTTGAGGGAAAATGTAGGTAAGACTTTAAGACTACTTAAGAGGAACTGGAACACAAGAGGCTGTTCTACAAGATAAGACCAGAGATATCCTGGGCCACACTAAAGGTTTAAAGCTGCCGCTTCAGACGCTTCCTATCTGTTGTTGTGAATCTTTCATATTTGAAAGACAAGGTTACTGGAGCGGAAATCAGATTTGGTTCAAGAGTCCTGGGTTACCGTGTTCAGATATCACCCATCGTGAGTAATGTTAGCCGTCACTGCAAACACTCACAACAATCAAACTGTAACCCTGAAGAAAGAAACTCATTTTCCTGTTTGTGTCTCTTATTGCATAACTACCTTTCCCTTCCCGTGGAAGAAGAAAACAAATCTATAACAGAGTCAAACAAAAAGCATCCAGAAAAAACTAGGGATGTGCAAAAGTCATAAGGGACTAGGCATGCTATAATTAGGCTGATTCATGTTAAACACACACACCATGACGACACATTCTTGTGTTCAAAAACAGCTTGATGAAATGCTATCTATCTATCAGCTGTCTGTCTATCCATCCTTCCATTCCATCCAAGAAACTCTGGTGTGATGGCTCTGCTAGTGCGGTTCATTTGAATAAGTGTGTACGCTGCCATCCGAACCCTGGTGTGCACCAAACAAGCGGACCGAGACCGCTGAAAAGATGGGTCTCGGTCCTCTTCCAAATGAACTTTGGTGCGGTTCGACTGATATATGAATGCAACATGGACCAAAAACAGGATGTGATGTCACAAGATGTGACCCTAAAAAGGTTCACGCATACTTGTTTTTTCTAGTCATAGTCGCGGTGTTGCCCATCACAGTTGGGTACAGGCATCAGAACCTTGTCTCCTCGCAGCAGATCTTGTTATGTGTGTGTGACGGAGGGATTCTCGCCACTGTTTTGACTCCTTTACACATTTTATAAGCTCTTCACGAGTTGCTCGTATGTAGCTACGCACATACAACAAGCATATTTTGCCCAGCACACAGCACTGTTTTGGATGTTCGACTAGTTCCGTCATGAAACATGCGTTATAAAAGCAGACGAATCCGGTTGTGAACAATGGTGTTAAAATTAAGGATGAGTCACGATTTTCCGAATATTCGATTAGTTGATTTAATTATAGAATATTGAATAGGTTGTGCGATTATAGACTAAAAGAATCCCCATGTTTTCGGTGCTGATGTGGTGGTTACTCTTTCATGTAACCAGAGGGTGGTACTGCCAATAACGCACCTAAAAGCTGTCAATCGACTCTCAGGGTGTTTTACACTGGACACATTTCCTGCGGTCCGAATGTGAATCTTCCCTGCACCTCCACAGCGTTGGTTCTGGTTTCACACTCAACTTGAAGCCTGGTGCTTTTGCCTTCATCTTATGTCATCACAAACGTGCACATGGGCATAATAGAAAACAGAACGCGGGTCAATATATTGTTATTTTATTAATTTGGTGCTATTATGCGCAGCTGAGTAAACGACACTTGGGTTTACCGTACGCGTGTTGCTTGAAGGCGACTTTTGCTGCTTGCAAACAGACTCTTTTGAGGAGACGTGAATTGCCATTCATTTGCTGCCCTGACTGCAGTGTATTACTGCAGTGTATTCACTATGCGCGAATACACTGCAGGCTCACTCTCGGTCGAATCTAAAGTAAATCTTCAACACTTTCATCACTTACATGCATGTTATTGAACTAACGACATTGTAATCGGCTAAAACGCATGCGCTGGTTACTTTTCTTCCTGAACATGTGTGCACCCGACTGTTACTTTCACATTCACACGAATCGCAGCACAGTTCGAGAACAACCGAACTCAGGTTGTGGGTTCTCGGGTTCGGTTCCTCAGTGCGCACCAACCTCTGTGTGACAGCTTTCACATTAGCAATTTTTCATACGAACAGTGCCCAATTTCGAACTAAACTGCCAGTGTAAAAATACCCTGAAACAACAGAAGAAGAACACATTGTCTCACACACACACACACTGTAGACTTGGGTGGCATATAATGGTAACTTGGGGCAAATAACAGTCATATTTTCAGTATGTTACAATAATTATATGGCTTGAGTTAATATAGCCTATTCCTTGAAGAATTAAACAGTTTGTTATCATACAGATTGAGAGTGTGAATGGTCTCTCACCCTCTCTCTCTCTCTCTCTCTCTCTCTCTGTTTGTATGCGTGTAGCCTATACATGTGTGCATACAAGGGGAGCACTTGCGATTTTCAAAAAATAATCAAATAATTCCTAGTGATTGTCGAGTATTATTTTATCCCTAGTTAAAATGGCAATGCTAATCGTACCAGGAAAAAAAAAATTGGTCTGGACCTTATCTGTGATTAAGGATAACAAATAAATGTGTATGTGGTGTATATATACAAGACATACACAATAATGTGGTATACTAGTGGTTTATCTATCAATAAGAACATATACTGACTCAAAACGGATGCTCTCAAAAAGCAGAGCATCAAACACACTCCTATATTTCCACGTATAATGGCACTAAAAACAGGCAGTTTGACACACAGGCCTCGGAGGGAAGCTGGAAGTGTTTGTCAGGGTGATGATGCTGAATCACAGGGCAGACAGTGTCTCTCTTTCTATTAGTTAGCTGAGGTATGGTGAACTCCAGGGAGGCAGACAGACAACGCAGTTTCACTCCTATCATTCTCCCTGCGTGCGGTCGCTCCAGGAACACACGAGATTAAGAGATGCAATTAACTGTCAAAGACAAACAAGTCATGGTCTAAGACAACACTCATGAGATTGCTCCATAAATTTCAGCGCAAACAAGCCGAGCAGGTTAGCGAGGGAGATGACGCTAATTCAGTATATGAAATGTTCATATAGTCGGTGGATGAAGGATGTTGCAGCTGTGCCCTTTTGTAGTTACATGCAGGATTCTAAATTAACACCCGCCAACCTGCCAAATGTGGGTTAAATTTCATTTTGGCGGGCGTTAATAAAAACTTACTAGCCAGTTTGGCCGTTGATGCATGAGGCATTACGCATGATACAACATAAGGCTCTGTTCTCGGTCATTTATCCCCCTGGCAGCACTTCGTTTCCTATGTAGCTACACTGTGCCGTAATGCTAGACTCAAATTTCAACCCATTTGTGACAACCCAGTTGCGCTGCTGATCTCTGCGCAGGACGCGGGAAGTTGAATCAAGCATCACTGGTAGAAAGGGAGGAGACTCAGCTGGTAAATAATTAACGCAGCATTAGTTTTTTCTGTCATCCTCTGGCTAGCGTTACATTATATAAATCACGCTTTTATTCATGCAAATGTTTTTAAACCATTGAAGATCTGCCTGTGACACACACACAACGCACAGAAAGTTTGCGCCAGATTCGAGTTCTCTTTCGCGCTCGAACAAACAATAACACACACAATTATGCCAAAATGCCAGTTTTGTTGACTATCCTCATAAGAGCACCCTTAAAAGAGTTAAATAACGTCTTAAAATAACTTAAAGAGGTGTGAGAAAATGAGACATGTGAGAGACCCGCTTCATGTGCGACAGCGAAAGATCTTAAAGTGACAGTAACCTTGACTAAATAACTTTTATAGCTTTAACACGGATTACTATATATCATTTATAATTTATGCAGTGGAAACTAACGTTTCAAAATCTGTAGGCTATATTTCCTAGGTTGGAAGGGCACAGGTAGCCTTCATATGAAATGTATTATGGGTTTATGAGAGGATTGTTGTTAAAATCACTTGAAATTAAAAGTTGTTGTATTTTTTTAAGCTTAATACATTTTAGTGTTATTTCATAGAGACATGAGTGATACTGGCTTTCATAAATTCATAAAAGAAGCCATTCAACAAAAATGTTATGCATTTTACATAATATGTGTTTTCATGCCAACAATGTAAATAAAATGATCAAATCCATTCAGTGGCACTCATAATTTCTCTTATTTTCACCGGGAAAAAAATGGCTAGTGGAAATTCTGATTGGCTGGTCACTTTAGAAAGTTAACAGCCACAATGGCTGGTGATCAAAAAAGTTAATTTAGAACCCTGGTTACATGACTGATTATTTTCACTTTTGTGTCAGATCATTTAAGCACAGAACTAATCTACTAAATTTCATGCCAGATACAGTTGCTAAAAGCAAATGCACCATTTGTTCAACTAATAATCTCACAACCGTTTGTGTTTGCAGGAACCATGGTGAGCAAGGACGCTGGTAAATACATGCTCACCAACTCTGAGTCGGACTCAGAGGCAACAGCAGCCTCCATGGCACTGGAGGTCAAAGGATCGTCAGACGAAAGCCGACATGTGCGCAAGCGCAACAAGGCCCTTCAGGTGCGCTTCAAGGACATCTGCGAGGCACAGAACGAGCAGGCCGCAGCGGCCCGTGGAGGGAAGCCAATCTACAAGGTGGCGTACCGCAAGTACATGACCGTCCCAGCTCGCCGATCAATCCCCAATGTCACCAAAAGCACTGGAGTGCAAACGTCACCGGATCTGAGGAAGCGTTACCAGACTTTTCCGTTTGAGCGAAAGAAAGGACACACGGTCAAGCATGCCGCTGCGGTCGAGAGCTGTAAGGACCAGGACGATGGGTTTGCTATTGATGTGAAGAGGGCGAAAGCTACCGAGGCGGGCAGGGAGTGTGCACCCTCTCATAATCTGAGGAAAACAAGAGCATTAATGCACACCAGCAAGTGCGTCGCAACCATAGAGCAACATCCACAAGCCAGGGAATGTCTGGAGAGAACAGACGGACTGTGCTCGGACGCTCTGGTTCTTCCCTGTCCGCAAGATGGGACCATAGCGGGAGCGGACCACTCGGACTATCAGATCTGTAGCGTCAGAAGTAAACAGAGTAAGGGCTTCCGGAGAGACTCTGAAACTCTTGATCGCTCAGGCAAGCTGCAGTTGCTTAACTCTGGGGAAAGTGGTGGGAATATTCTCCAGGACTCCTCCTCCAAAGTGACGGGACCCATCGCATGGAACTCCCTTACGCAGGTGGAGTGCTTGGAGAGTCCAACCGAGCGCAGCAAGCGCAAGAAGGCACTGCAGCTCAACGGCCTGCAGTCACAGACGCTACCGCGGGCCAGTTGCACTACGCAGGTCCAGTGCCACGTGGGTACGCTGTCCGCTCGACCGCTGCGGGCCATGGAGGAGGCGGCGGCGGCGACTTCAGTTTCCTCGACTGCCGTTCCCATGCCGGCACCTCCGTGTAGGGGTGGCACGGGAGCAGGAACTCTACAGACGGACAATGAGGCGTGCAAGCAGATAGTGCCTGTCAATCAGGATGGGGATGTTAAAGAGCAGCTCCAGGCCATGGAAAACATGATCAGCTCCAGCCAGGAAACCATTAAAGTGCTGCTGGGTGTCATTCAGGAGCTGGAAAAAGGAGAAGCTCATAGAGAAGGGTAAGACGCTGTACATTAACCAGCATGAAATTAGCAACCGCAGAATTTCCCCAAACATATCAACTGCAATGTGTTGAAAGCACCAACATGCTACAATGCACATTGTTCAGAACGTTTATTTGTATGTATGCAATTGCATTGTGTGGTTCTCAAACTGACTGCTATAGTAGGTCTAATAAGGTTTATCTTTGGTTGGTTTGCAAACCTTTAAAGTTTAAGGGCAGCACTCTTTCATAAAAATGATATTGGGTCCAAGCAGATCTTACTATCGTTCCACACTGGTTTACCCAAACATCCACAACTCATGCCAACTACAGTGTGTTGAAAGCACTAACAAGCTGCAATGCACATGGTTCAGAAAGTTGACCAGAAGATGGATTACTTTGCTTGTCTATACATTTATGCATGGGATACAAGAAACCATTTCAACACAGAAAACATTACATCAGCCCCAAGCATTGTTTGGTTCTCAAACTGACTGCTGTAGTAGGTCTAATTAGGATAGATAAGTGCGTCTTTGGTTGGTTAGAAATACTTTAAGGGCAGCACTCTTTTTCATATTGACTTTTATCACCTTGGACTCAACCTGGGAAATTTGCTGGAGGCCTTCTAAATACTATACTGTATTAATGATGCCAAAAGCCTTTTTACTTTCAAGAGCACCTATTTAATCTAACAACTGAATCAGCTCCATGTCGGGGCAGATACATTTAGCAATGACAAATCTTTTTAAGAGAGGAGAGAAAGTGGATAAATTGTAGAAGCACCTCACAAAGGAGAGAAGATTTTGCAGTATATTTGGATGAAAAAGGACATTTTGTAGACACTAACTAGTAAGTTATACAAGCAGGATTATTTACATGCATAACTGAATATTTACAGTCAGAGCCAATCAATGACAAACCAGATCATACCCACAGCAGGGCATCATGCAAATCTCCCTAAACTATCACTTTAAACTACCACATTTATCTTTCTCCCACCCAGCTAGGCATAACAAACTGATTATTTCGGCATTTGCACACTCTTATGAGGCGAGTTTGCATGAAATTTAGAGAAACACTATGATATTACAAGTCTAAATATAATGTTTGAGACTGGTTGGGTTACGTGAGCAAAGTTTGAGTTTGCACAGGAAGCAGACTCAATCTCCCGCATATTCACACACATATTTCCCTGAAGATGCTTCTGGATGTAAGCACTGGAACCCTGCCAGGATAGTGATTAAAAATGGCATTAATTACCTGCAAGACTACATGTCTGCTTTATATACTTGAAGCACAATTAAGGTCACAGCAAGAGGGTTTTCATAAACAACTGATCAAGAGGATGACATCATCATCCTCATGATGTTTGAGAGATCATGAGCTCAACCACAAACTCTAAGAATCATGGGACAATGGTCCACCACCTGAACAAATTTTGCATAATATAAATGCATTATCTGCTGCAATAATGATGTTAGCGAGAATTTATAAAGCCTCAGTATATAAGCACTTATATAAACATCTAATGGTACGCGTCACATAAAACAAATATAGCTAAGCCTAGGTTTCAGAGAAGAAATCATAACCTCAGCAAAGGCCTCAGAGGTTTCTTATGGAGAATGCTTTTGCAGATATTACACTTAAAGTAATATTTTAATGTATTCTCAAGGCAGAGATTTCAATTCCCCAGCTCAGGTCTGAGAAAGTGCATTTTCCTGCATTCAATGCAGAAACAGTTAATGCTCGTGTGGATATGCAACATTAGTCTCATTCCACACACTCAGAAATGTCATTCGCGTGACAAAAGACAGTGTGACTGGAGGGCGTAGGTGAATGTATTCATAATTACATCTGTTACATTACCGCTGGCATGATGTAGTACTATCTTTTCAATGTGTTCAAAAGCATGCTGCAGACAAACACACATGCAAAGAGGCGTTTGACTCAAAAAGATGCTACAGGATCAAAGATAATGCTAGCGGTTGTGTAGCTTAACTCTACGCATCAGTAAAAAGTGTGGTGTGCATTACTTAATCAAAACAAACAAAATCATGGAAACAAACAAAAACAACATTTCCTTAAAGTGAGTGTGAGTGTGTGTTTGAGTGTGAGTGAGTGTTTGAGTGTGAGTGTTTGAGTGTGAGTGAGTGTTTGAGTGTGAGTAAGTGAGTGTTTGAGTGTGAGTGAGTGTTTGAGTGTGAGTGTATGAGTGAGTGAGTGTTTGAGTGTGAGTGAGTGTTTGAGTGTGAGTGTGTGAGTGAGTGAGTGAGTGAGTGTTTGAGTGTGAGTGAGTGTTTGAGTGCGAGTGTGTGAGTGAGTGAGTGTTTGAGTGTGAGTGAGTGTTTGAGTGTGAGTGTTTGAGTGTGAGTGAGTGTTTGAGTGTGAGTGTGTGAGTGAGTGTGAGTGTTTGAGTGTGAGTGAGTGAGTGTGAGTGAGTGTGAGTGAGTGAGTGAGTGAGTGAGTGAGTGTTTGAGTGTGAGTGAGTGTTTGAGTGTGAGTGAGTGTTTGAGTGTGAGTGTTTGAGTGTGAGTGAGTGTTTGAGTGTGAGTGTTTGAGTGTGAGTGAGTGTTTGAGTGTGAGTGAGTGAGTGAGTGAGTGAGTGAGTGAGTGAGTGAGTGTGAGTGAGTGAGTGAGTGAGTGAGTGAGTGAGTGAGTGTGAGTGAGTGTTTGAGTGCGAGTGAGTGAGTGTTTGAGTGTGAGTGAGTGTTTGAGTGCAAGTGTGTGAGTGAGTGAGTGTTTGAGTGTGAGTGAGTGAGTGAGTGAGTGAGTGAGTGTTTGAGTGTGAGTGAGTGTTTGAGTGCAAGTGTGTGAGTGAGTGAGTGAGTGAGTGAGTGAGTGTTTGAGTGTGAGTGAGTGAGTGAGTGAGTGAGTGAGTGTGTGAGTGAGTGAGTGTGTGAGTGAGTAAGTGTGAGTGTGTGAGTGAGTGAGTGTTTGAGTGTGAGTGAGTGTTTGAGTGTGAGTGTGTGAGTGAGTGAGTGAGTGTTTGTGTGAGTGTGATTGAGTGAGTGTTTGTGTGAGTGTGTGTGTGAGTGAGTGTTTGTGTGAGTGTGATTGAGTGAGTGTTTGTGTGAGTGAGTGTTTGTGTGAGTGTGTGAGTGAGTGTTTGTTTGTGTGAGTGTGTGAGTGAGTGAGTGAGTGAGTGAGTGAGTGTGAGTGAGTGAGTGAGTGTGTGTGTGAGTGAGTGAGTGAGTGAGTGAGTATGTGAGTGTGAGTGAGTGAGTGTGAGTGAGTGAGTGAGTGAGTGTTTGTGTGAGTATGTGAGTGAGTGTTTGTGTGAGTGTGAGTGAGTGTTTGAGTGTGAGTAAGTGAGTGTTTGAGTGTGAGTGAGTGTTTGAGTGTGAGTGAGTGAGTGTTTGAGTGTGAGTGAGTGTTTGAGTGTGAGTGTGTGAGTGAGTGTGAGTGTTTGAGTGTGAGTGAGTGAGTGAGTGAGTGTTTGAGTGTGAGTGAGTGTTTGAGTGCGAGTGTGTGAGTGAGTGTTTGAGTGTGAGTGAGTGTTTGAGTGTGAGTGAGTGTTTGAGTGTGAGTGTGTGAGTGAGTGAGTGTTTGAGTGTGAGTGAGTGTTTGAGTGTTTGAGTGTGAGTGAGTGTTTGAGTGTGAGTGTGTGAGTGAGTGAGTGAGTGTTTGAGTGTGAGTGAGTGTTTGAGTGTGAGTGAGTGTGAGTGTTTGAGTGTGAGTAAGTGAGTGTTTGAGTGTGAGTGAGTGTTTGAGTGTGAGTGTGTGAGTGAGTGAGTGTTTGAGTGTGAGTGAGTGTTTGAGTGTGAGTGTGTGAGTGAGTGTGAGTGTTTGAGTGTGAGTGAGTGAGTGAGTGAGTGAGTGAGTGAGTGAGTGAGTGAGTGAGTGAGTGTGAGTGAGTGAGTGAGTGTTTGAGTGTGAGTGAGTGTTTGAGTGCGAGTGTGTGAGTGAGTGAGTGTTTGAGTGTGAGTGAGTGTTTGAGTGTGAGTGAGTGTTTGAGTGTGAGTGAGTGAGTGTTTGAGTGTGAGTGAGTGTTTGAGTGTGAGTGTTTGAGTGTGAGTGTTTGAGTGTGAGTGAGTGAGTGAGTGAGTGAGTGAGTGAGTGAGTGAGTGAGTGAGTGAGTGAGTGTTTGAGTGTGAGTGAGTGTTTGAGTGCGAGTGTGTGAGTGAGTGAGTGTTTGAGTGTGAGTGAGTGTTTGAGTGCAAGTGTGTGAGTGAGTGAGTGTTTGAGTGTGAGTGTTTGAGTGTGAGTGAGTGAGTGAGTGAGTGAGTGAGTGTTTGAGTGTGAGTGAGTGTTTGAGTGCAAGTGTGTGAGTGAGTGAGTGTTTGAGTGCAAGTGTGTGAGTGAGTGAGTGAGTGAGTGAGTGAGTGTTTGAGTGTGAGTGAGTGAGTGAGTGAGTGAGTGAGTGAGTGTTTGAGTGTGAGTGAGTGTTTGAGTGTGAGTGTGTGAGTGATTGAGTGTTTGAGTGTGAGTGAGTGTTTGAGTGCAAGTGTGTGAGTGTTTGAGTGCGAGTGAGTGAGTGAGTGAGTGAGTGAGTGTGTGAGTGTGTGAGTGAGTGAGTGTTTGAGTGTGAGTGAGTGAGTGAGTGTGATTGAGTGAGTGAGTGTTTGTGTGAGTGTGATTGAGTGAGTGTTTGTGTGAGTGTGTGAGTGAGTGTTTGTGTGAGTGTGATTGAGTGAGTGTTTGTGTGAGTGTGTGAGTGAGTGTTTGTTTGTGTGAGTGTGTGAGTGAGTGAGTGTGTGAGTGTGTGAGTGAGTGAGTGTTTGAGTGTGAGTGAGTGAGTGAGTGTGATTGAGTGAGTGAGTGTTTGTGTGAGTGTGTGAGTGAGTGTGTGAGTGAGTGTGTGAGTGAGTGTGTGAGTGTGTGAGTGAGTGAGTGAGTGTTTGTGTGAGTGTGATTGAGTGAGTGTTTGTGTGAGTGTGTGAGTGAGTGTTTGTGTGAGTGTGATTGAGTGAGTGTTTGTGTGAGTGTGTGAGTGAGTGTTTGTTTGTGTGAGTGTGTGAGTGAGTGAGTGAGTGAGTGAGTGTGAGTGAGTGTGTGTGTGAGTGAGTGAGTGAGTATGTGAGTGTGAGTGAGTGAGTGTGAGTGAGTGTGAGTGAGTGAGTGAGTGTTTGTGTGAGTATGTGAGTGAGTGTTTGTGTGAGTGTGAGTGTGTGTGTGAGTGAATGTGTGAGTGAGTGAGTGAGTGAGTGAATGAGTGAGTGAGTGAGTGAGTGAGTGAGTGTGAGTGAGTGAGTATGTGAGTGTGTGAGTGTGAGTGAGTGAGTGAGTGTTTGTGTGAGTATGTGAGTGAGTGTGAGTGTGAGTGTGTGTGTGTGTGTGTGTGTGTGTGTGTGTGTGTGTGTGTGAGTGAGTGAGTGAGTGAGTGAGTGAGTGAGTGAGTGAGTGAGGGAGGTGTATTTATCTGATAGCCCACTGATAGCCATACATAAAATATCTACAGTGTTGCAGCAACATCTCAGCTGGATGACATGTCTATATATCATCATAACCAGCTGTTACTGATGTGAAGTGCATAACGATAATTATTTTCTGAGCTAAAAAAAAGGCTAGAAATGGCTCACCCAATTAGTTAGACATTAACAATTCTGTCACCTAAACCTTTGAAAATAACTATTTCTGACAGTAACCGTTTCTCCAATAATGAAGAGTCCTTTGTGGAAGAATTCAACTTGTGTCCCAAAGATCTTCCCTCTCTCTCTGTATACAACATAATTGACTTCCTTTTTACATTCCAACACATTGCCTGGCACCGGAGGGTTTGGTCTGATCACCACTGGCAGCCAGTTCCTTGTGACAAACATTATTCTGCCTTCTTCCTGCCCTCGTGTCCAACCCCGGGCTCACAGCAACAGTGCTATACATCACTGTCCCCATTAGGCACAGAAACTAGCCTCAGATAAACCCCACGCATCAGGAAACAGTGCTTCGCATGCTCTCATTAGGGCAAAATGGCTGTCTGTGTTCCGCTCTTTTTCACGATGAGCCCCGCAGTTTGACCTTTTAAGGAGGCAGGTGCAGAGCTCAGGGGTGGCGCCGCGCTGACATGCAGACAGACCGCCGTTAATGGCAGAGTGGGCCGCTCTTTGACAGCGGGAGAGGAGCTACTGCCCAAAATCAGGCAGAGTCAGTCTCTCTCTGAGTCACAAAGGACCAGGGCGATTCGCTGCACAGTTCAGAAAATCAATTGTGACCTTAGATGGACTATCAAGCAGCCACAACTCTCTCTGACTGGAAAAAAAGGGATCGGGTTACAAATGCAAACTCCAGTACTCACCATTAAAGGGTTAGTAGAAAATTATGTAATTAATTACTCACCCTCATGTCGTTCGACACCCGTAAGACATTCGTTCATCTTCGGAACACAAATGAAGATATTTTTGTTGAAAGCTGATGGCTGAGAAAGGCCTCAGATAGGCCTCCATTGGCATTCAGTACTGAGGCCTATCAGCTGGTGTGTGGTGGGCGTTCTGGCGCAATATGGCTGCCGTCGCATCATTCAGGTGGATGCTGCACATTGGTGGTGGTTGAGAGGATTTCCCCTTCTATATGTAAAGCGCTTTTAATGCCTAGAAAAGCGCTATGTAAATGTAACAAATTATTATAATAATTACAAAATTTTCAGTACTAATCGACAGGATGCCAGAGATTCTGTCAATTCAGCTCAACTTGTATTCAAGCCGGAATATTCCAGTTACAGAGAGACGGACAGAGTATAGGTGAAGAAACAGATCGACAGTACGAGAGAGACAGACAGATATGACAACACGCCTCATCAGAGCTATTGATCACTCCGTCGGCTTCCTGTCAGTCTGACATTGGCCCTCCATCGCAGGACAAGTCGGAGGGGTCGATGGGTCGCCTTCTTGCTGCCAGCAAAGCAATTGTTACGGCGACAGGCGGTAATTACTAATGTCAGCCAACAATGGAAGTGCAGCTTCTCCAATTTTCTGACTCCATGTCGCTACACAGACAAGAGTAGGACAGACCAAATGTAACCGCCACCGGTAGTGAAAACATGTTGACGAAAGGATATTTATGCTATTTGTTTTAACATTTATCAACGTTAGAAATATTCAGCTCGGCAACTGTAGCTTAATCCTGCTGGAGGGGAGTAAACAGAGCAAACTCACAGCTAACGCAAACCCAAGAGACGAAGAATAAGATTTAAACACGGACTACTGTTCACTGAGAGGAACACAACACTCGCTTCAGTTACCAGGCCAAGCATCACCAATATACCTCCAAAACGCCAAGCTTCAAAGTTTTTCCTGAATAAGACATTTATTCTCCAGTCATAATACCATTTAAGTTTGATGAACTTCCCTACACAAAACTATTAAAGGGGTGGTAAAACACACTCTTTCGAAGGCTTGATTGTGTTTGTGGGGTACACTGTAACATGTGTTCATGCTTCGTTGTAAAAAAAAATCATTATTTTTCATATATTTTACCTTTATTCTACACTGCTCTGTCCCTCCTTGTAAAAACGGTATGATGGTTTCCGGGTTGTATGAAGCCAGTCCCTCAAAAATACGCAATGGGCTCAGATTGGTTAGCTGGCCCAGTGTGTTGTGATTGGCTAACCGCCTAGTGCACGTTTTTCTGAAAAGTCACGCCCCTTACCTTTACCGGTAGCCTCAGGCTACTAGCCTGTGCTTTGGGTAGTACAATGGCATCAATAAAACCATACCAGTTTGAGCCCGAATCAGACCAAGACAATTTTAGTGAAGATGATCGAGCAGAACCTGTTCAGTCCTCAAGAGTAAAGACTGCGGATCTATAGTGATCGCTACTGAATGGCACCGTTACTTTTGCTTTCCTGTCTGCTTTCCTCCGTGAAATGTGCAGCGGGAGCCGCGCGCGCCCGTCTCATGCGGCGTTCACACCGGACGCGAATAAATCGCGCTACTCGCGTGAAGGTGGGCGCTTGAACATTTTGAGTTTACTCGCTTCGTTCGCGCGTGACATTCACTGCACAACAGACGCAAATTCACTTCATAGGAGGGACTTCTGCCAGCCGACTCGTCTCGGTGAGAAATGGCTGACATGGGCTGTGTTTACACGTCTTTTTTGTTACAATCTACCGTTAATGTGTGACAACGTAGTTAAGACTTTTTCAGTCGATAATGTAGTTGTTTAAAGCTCAAATCTGTGGTTTATTTATATAAAGAGTGCCTATTTGTACATTTTATCTGGCATTTTTGGAGTTGTGAGCTCCAACGGATCAGTGGTGCTTACACTGGCAGCGTTTGTCTCGTGCAGCTGAACCGCGGCTCGTGTATTGCAAATACAGAGGAATATTGTCCATTATGTCACATTTCCCGGTCTTCTCCTTCGACCCCTGTCTGTCTCGTGCTTTGATTTCATAGGCATTGGCAACAACACTCCAGCCTACTAACTAGCCTACCACAACAACTATTCCCCGCGGCGATACAAAATGGCCTCGCCCCCCCTTATTTCATATTCTCGGAGGAGGGGTTTATGTAAATATTGGGGCTGGTGATGTCAGCAACCCTGGAGGAATGTGTAGTAGTCCCTAGCGGCCGTTTGCTGTAGTCCTTAGAAACTGATTTCTTTAAAAGCAAATATCTCCCTTTGCTTTAAACTTTGAACGTTGTAACTAGGCAGATGTTGTTTATGCTCAAACAGCAACATTACACAATAGCTAAAGTTAGAAAAGTGAAATCGTGCTTTACCACCCCTTTAATTTAAGAGACCTGAGATCACGATTTTAATTATAACTAGCACGTTAGAAAATGAATGCGATGTTATACTGCTCTGACTGATTCACTTTTTTATTTACACTTTAATTCAGCATGGAAGCGAAAAATTGACAGTACATTTTTAATGTTCCAAAAGATTTATATTTCAAATAAATGCTGTTCTTTTGAACTTTCTACGATTAATGATGAACTGATAATAATCATTTTTATTAAGCAGCAAATCAGCCTATTAGAATGATTTCTGAAGGATCATGTGACACTGAAGCGGTGTTCATTTCGTTGATGAATAATTTGCGTCATAATTTGTCAACGAAAACTAGACGATAACTAAATAAAATCTAATATTGGATGACAAAAACGATGAGGAACATCTACTGTCATTTTCATCAACGTAATGAAACCGAGACAAAAATGTTAGATAGGGACGATTAGGGAAGAGATCCAGTCAGAACTGATATCCTGTGTAAAAGATGCACACATTTGAATTATAACATGCTGATCTAACCGGCTCACGTGACACGCTTCAGAGCGGTTCACAATCAATGAGCTCATATTTATGCCAGGAAATTGTTTATGAACTAATGCTGAGGAATAATGACAATGTTTACTTCACGTAATATGTTTTAGACGGTTGTAACAATGCATATTTATCTCCCTAATCTGAACTTGAAAGAGCAGCTGCAACTGCAGACATTTCAAAATAAGAGTCATGTGTATTTCGAGCTTGTATTAAAAGTCACACATTATATATACATTTTTGGTTACACAATAAACTGTATTTAAACTGTATTTAATTTCATTCCCATTTAATTCAGTCAGGAGGAAAGACTAAGAACAGCATTTGGAACATATTATTCAATAAAGTATCAGGGTTATAATAGTTAACTAAAACCATTACAAAATAGTCATTACTTGAAATTAAATTAATGTTAACTGAAAAAAAAAAAAAAAAACCATTAACTTATTTGAAGCTTTAGATTAACCTGATATACTCACTAAAACAGAAATTCAACATTATAAAAACTATATAGATGTTTTTAAAAAACAAACCAATAAAGTGAATGAGCACTCTTTCATGTATTGTTAATGTCAAAAATACAATTATGTCAAAATGTCAGTTTTGACATGTATTCAAGTCGGATTATGTAATGCTTAAATGCTCAATTAATGCATTACAATTTAACTAAACTCATTAGATTGTAGTCGACTAAATCTAATGTAAATTCTTATGATATTTAGTCGACTTAATCTAAAAACAATCCAGGTAACTAAAATATGACAAACTAAATCAAAATTTGCTGTCAAAATGAACACTGCACTGAGGACTGGAGTTATGATGCTGAAAATGTAACTTTAATCACAGGAATAAGTTATATTTCAAAATATATTCACATAGAAAACAAATCTTTTAAATTGCAATAATATTTCACAATATACTGTTTTACTGTATATTTGATCAAATGCATTCAGCGTTTATTAGCAGCATAAGAGACTTCTTTTAAAAACATTTAAAAATAATGACTAAGCCCAAACTTGAACAGTAGAGTGCATTTTCCCCCCTTTAATTCATCCTCAGGCAAACTTTCAGTTCACACGCACAACTTTGAGCAAGATAAGAATGACTTTATCGTGGTGGAGCAGGAATCACTGGCCATTGAGGCTCAGTCACAGGAAAGTGTGCAAACCTCCAGTGAGTGACAGTAAAGTGACTATAATGAGATGCATTCTAGTATTATGTATAATTTATTCAGCATTTGAATGGCGGTTTTGTTTTTCATGCTGTTAAGGGTGCCGACGTGAAGCTGATTGCTGATGTACAAAACAGCAATGAAGTATTTCAGGAACACAGCTCTCCGCTTCAACAAACATTACACACACATCTAGGCTGATTATGATTTGCTTTGAATCAAATATTTACATACAAAGCTCTACAGTGTAAAAATGACTCATAAAAGTGAAACTCAAAAACTAGAGGACAACATCCGAAAAGATAGAAAAATGAAGAAACCTCAAGCTGTGGTTTAGTTAATGAACTTTCCTTTTTCCCCCCTGAGCGCAGTCTGTTTTAGGTGAGGATGATCGCATCAAGAAAATTCTAGCAGAAATGAAATAATCCCCCTCTGGTCCAACCCAGGGGATTTTGGGAAGGAATCAAGCCGAGGGTAGAGTCTCCATGTTCATGCCTGTGTACTAAATTCATCCATGAACTCTACTGTCAGATCATATTCCATGTTTCTCTGCAGGCCGGAGGCTAGTGTGAACATACAGACTACATGTGGAGTGAACATAGCCACATCTTTCTCTTGTTAGGCGATGTCAAATCATGTTCATGTGGACTCTGTACAGGGTCAAAGGTCAAAAGGGGTGACAGATTTTCAGCTCACTCCTGAAATGAAGGCTATTTATAGGCAGTGGATAGTGTTTTGTGGTGAGTTACTGAAAATAAATAAATGAAATAAAAAACAAAAATATAATATAAAATAAATTGTTTAGTTTAATAATATATATATACACATACATGCATACATACATACATACATACATACATACATACATACATACATACATACACATATATATACATGCATATATACCGGTAGTATATTCAAATTGTGGTACTTTCCCCCTCATGTCCCCCTGAGACAGAGAGAATTATGCATTTTATTTCTGGAAAAATATCCTCCGATGATACAAATATCATCATTTTGAGTCATCTGAGGATTTTTTGGCCAGAGGCTAGAGACTACAGCCAGTAGAAGGAGCTGTTCCTCATGTTTTCAACCCGATCACAGGGGAGGGATCTCACTCACAGAATGTAAATGCGCACGGCAGCTCAGATCGGGCATTAATAACGGAGCGGTGCGGAGCAAAGTGAGTGTTTCAACTTTTCAATGAATTCCTATGAAAGTTAAGCTTCCATAGACATGATCTGATAACACGACAAGACTGGACACGCGTCGTCAATGACTGCCACGCTTACCTCAGCTCTGCTGTTCTCGTGATGAATGAAATCTGACTCCTGCTGAACTTTCGTTCGGCTCACTCACACTTTATTGAAAAGACACGTTCAGTTTTTAATTGTATTGTCTTTTCTCTAACTGAACGAAATGATTGTATTAGTATGAAAATCAAAACGACGGTGGGGTGGTGCCGCAGTGGGCAAGTGATAAACCAGTAGCTGTGGCTTTGGGAGTGGCCTCATAGGGCAGTGAAGCAAGTGCATTCTGGGAGTTGTTCTCATCCACATGAGACAAATATACATTTTCTGTCTTTTCTCGGTCTAGAAGGCACCAAATTAAAAAATAATTTCACATTTCTACTACATAAATGGCCCAGTTTAAATACACATTCATCTTCCCAGCGCTGAAGTGCCCCTTTAAATTATTATATAGGTTTATAAAATGTCAACGCAAATATTAAAAAAGTGGAGTATCACATAGCTTGCATCACTTATTGTAATGAATTGTAAAATTCAGTCTCTTGTGAAGATTTCATTACAGTCCGGATGCTTCCTTAAAGGGCACCTATTATGCGAAACATAAACGTGTTTTGAACATAAATGAGTGTTGGCAGTGTGTGCACCCTACCGCCCTATAACGGTAAAAATCTGCCAACTAATTTTTTAAATCCCCATGAATCATAAGCAGCGTCTCAGAACAAGCCGTTTGCAGATTCTAGCAGTGTGATGTCAAATTGCACAGGCCCCGCCCACGACTGCTGACAGACTCCGCCCTAATAGCATAGACCCCGCCCTCAGTGAGCTGTACACAGTCCGCCATGTTTATCTCCTCGCCAGAGCATTTAACAGCAGCATTCAAGTAAGAAATGTGTTCTTATTAAAGCTACTGAAGTTATTCAGTCAAGAGCAGTGAGGGATTCTGTTCATCTTTTGTTGTTTGATTCATATTAACAGCATATATAGCAGTAGGAACTGTATATTAGATTTCTTTCCCTGCTGTTTACATTCACAGACATAACCGACTGTGTTTATGTGAACTTTGTGTGTATTTGACAGTTTAAGCGGCCTGACATCCAGCTTTCTGTGTGCATGATTCGGGTGTCTGAGCTCAGAAAACCATAAATAAGAAGTTTAGACTATAAACTTTCACGATGATCAACGTAAGTGTGACCGTGATAGAGATGATAATCAAAACCAAACAGAAGTTTTTTTGGCAGAGTATCGGAGGCACGAGCTATAAAGGCTCCGCCCTCTTCTGGATAGGGGTGGGGAGCAGCAGCTCATTTGCATTTAAAGATACATGCACGAAAGCAGCATTACACTCAAAAATGGGCATTTACAACATGGTATAAAAAATGATGAGTGGCGTATTTTGAGCTGAAACTTCACAGACACATTCAGAGACTTATTTTACATCTTGTAAAAAGGGGCATAATAGGTCCCCTTTAAATGACAGCTGCCTGTGAAGACAGTAAACCCGCAGCAGCTCACTAGAGTCTGGAACAGAGCTATAGGCACATCGATCAGCACATTTTAGCTCCAGTAAGCAAACGGAAACAGCATCAAAAGCAGAACAATGTTGTGCGTTGACATTTCTGCAGTGTCGCCGTACAAATTCCAAGGCCGTTTTGTTCTCTCATTTCTGATTACACTCACAAACACAGTCGGCGTCCTGCGTGTCCTTTGCAGAATGCCGGGTGGGAAGAATGCTAACATATCTTTCTCACTGCGTGTATTGACCGTGAGCTGATAATGAGGAACGACAGAGCAAAAGATGCAGGCAGCGAACGGGTAGGCGGAGCGGCTAAACAGCCTGTGTAATGACTCGTCCTCTCTCTTTATCTCCTCACAGGCTCTCCTATCGGACCGGACAGGACACGGCCAACTGCGACACGTGTCGGAACAGCGCATGCATTATTTACAGGTTGGTTGCTGTATTTTGTGTAAAGCCAGAGCATGTGAGCTACAACTGCATTCTGCGCTAATAAAGATCAACTGCAGCCTAATCAGAGATCGTGTGAGTAATGAACAAGATAAAAGAGAGGAAATACTCTTACTGACAGGAGAAGATTAAGGACCTTAGTGAGACACCCTCATCACAGAGCACGGGACAACACTCTTTAAAGGAATATCTCTTTCAAATATGAAAAGTTAGTCTACATTTACTCAAGCTCACATCTGCATGATGTTATTTCTTCTGTGGAATCTTTATGCAGCTCTTCTGCATTTAACAGCAGTTCATAATACCTTATAGCCTGACAAGCCAGACCCACATCCAGATGTTGGGTCTGGGTGGGAACACACCATTGGCAGGGCTCAATCCGAGAGGCGGGATAAACGGTTGTCTTTCAAATTCCCTCTGCACGCAATAGGATAGCGCTACAACCATAGACTGTAAAAAAAATATGAATGACGCGACTTCATTGACTTCCACTGACCAGAGTTGAAGCTTTCGTAGGCCCGCACACAGCGCTGACATCTTGGGACCGAGTCTGCGCAGTAGCGATCTCAGGACCGGAGTTGCGCAGTAGAGAGCAGGAAGTAGAGGCGTGATTATCAAAAGCCCGCCCACACTCTCACAGATGCAGAACAATTCATTATGTTGGTGTGAAATAAACAGTTATAGAAATGTAGAAATTAAAGCTAAAGCTCCAATCTCCTCTCGAAAATCCCCAAAAAAGTCTGTTAGTGCCTTAGTGACAACTTCACTCAGAGAAGCAGTCAATCTCAGCTGTCAATCATGACGCCACACCCCCCGTTTTTATAGTATCAAATAACTAACTAAAGAACGAACACTTGAAATGAAACCGTGATAAAAACTGCTTAAAATGACAGAAACCATCTTTAGGAAACAATTATTTGAAGTGTAATTGAATTGTTGTGTCTCGCGTCCATTCTAATACATGGAGAGGTGGGGTTTAGGAGCTATACTGGGACTGGCCACCGGGGGGCCATCGAGGCATGGAGGCTTCAGTTTCTGACAGGAGTGCTACAGGCTTGGCTACAACCAACCAGAGAAACGAAGAAGGTGAAGCGGAGCTAGTTGATAGATTAAACTTTCGTATTTGGTCAGCAAAACTCCGAACACATCTTCCTTTGTTAAGAATGACTTCAGTGCCGTTCTTTGTTCTTCTCTCAAAGAAAAGCTTAACTCCAAGTCTTCCAGAGTCACGGCCAAAGCCGATTCGAAAGACCGCTGTTCGCCAGCTTCTTTGTTTGCAAGTAGCACAAGCGGAACCACCGCAACTCTGCCGTCATCATGTTAAGCCCGCCCACTGACTCTATACACGATGTGATTGGCCTGACTAGAGTTTGGTTTTTCCAGCTCGCAAGCCAACGGAGAGTTGCTAGACGCCCTAGCTCCAAATTATATGTGTTGCCGCTAGGGTGCGTCTAGATTTCTAGGCTAAATAACTTAAGTACAAAAAAAACATCCTTAAAGTACAATAAAAGTGTCCATACAACTTGTGCAATAAATTCTAAGTCTTCAAAAAAAGCAATACACTAATCATTATGCACAGACTTTCTTCTCCACTGTAGCTAGAAGCTAGAATAATAAAAAAAAATGTAAAATTGAAAAAATTGTGTTTGGCTATTGCACAACAGATATACTTGAAAAGCAGCACTGCATAAGGTATTACAATTTTATTTCATTTATTTTAATTATAAACTAGATAAAACAAGAATATCTGCCATCTACACAAGCCAAAATCAGCATGAAAAACATTTTTATTATATTATATTATATTATATTATATTATATTATATTATATATATATATATATATATATATATATATATATATATATATATATATATATATATATATATATATATATATATATATGAAATACTTAATACAATATTTAAATCACCGATCAGGCATAACATTATGACCGAAGTGAAGTGAATAACACTGATTATCACTTCATCACGGCCCCTGTTAGTGGGTGGGATATATTAGGCAGCAAGTGAACATTTTGTCCTCAAAGTTGATGTGTTAGAAGCAGGAAAAATGGGCCAGCAAATGGATTGTGATGGCTAGACGACTGGGTCAGAGCATCTCCAAAACTGCAGCTCTTGTGGGGTGTTCCCGGTCTGCAGTGGTCAGTGTCTATCAAAAGTGCTCCAATGAAGGAACAGTGGTGAACTGGCGACAGGGTCATGGGCGGCCAAGGCTCATTGATGCACGTGGGGAGCAAAGACTGGCCCGTGTGTTCCGATCAAACAGACGAGCTACAAATTGCTCAAGATTTGCTCAAGAAGTTAATGCTGGTTCTGATGGTCAGAATACACAGTTTGTTGAGTATGGGGCTATTCCTTTTTATTTTAATAATTTATATTACACCACATCTGCAGTGTATGCACAATCATTGCATGGGGAAAAAAGTTGCATAATGTTTATTTATTTATACATTTAAAAAAATAGCCTTATGCTCAATAGTAAACAAGTTTGGAACGGCATGAGAGAGTAAATGATGACAACTTTTATTACAGTTGACTTCAGGATCTCTCCCGCAGCTGAGAATCTGTGTCTGTACTGCAGTTCTGAAAGGTACAGATATAGCTCTTTTTCAATAGACAGGACAAACACAAACAATATGTAGTGAACACAATCCTATCATTTCAGAGCAGCGGAGTGAGCTTAAGTGAGATGCACTCATTCTGCAGAAGGAGCCCGAGCAGAAAAGTGTGTCTGAGTTGTAAAGGTCAGACTGTTAAGCGTTTCTCAGAGTGTTGTGTTTTTTTTTTGTCTCCGGTGGGCGGATGGCCATCTTAAAGTGCAATGAGAGCTAAAGTGCATGCATAAGGGAGTCTGGGTAATTGACAGGTAGTAATCTCCAAGAGATCTTGTAGTGCAGAATGCAAGATTCCTTACAGAAAGTGTTTCACAAGACTTGAAAGCACGTGAGTCATACCAATGACTTCTACGTCGCCCGTTGGGCTTTTTTGGAGGAAGAACTAGCCATTTAACATGCATGCAAACTCGAAAAAAATAAATATACAGCCTGATTTATTCTGATGTAGAGCATAAACGGAAGAAAATCAACCTGAGAGGCGTCTCAGAGGACAGCTAAACAGTGCTGTAGATAGAAAGCGTCAAAGTGACATCCGCGCTCCTGTGAGAAGATCAGCCTCCCTGCAGAAGACGAGCGACAGACACACAATCAAATTTAGCAGCTCTCTTTGAAGCGGCGGGAAGGATTAAACGCAATCTAATTACACGCAGCCCAGTGAAAACGCTCGACAGGAGAGAGAACGGATCTCCCTGGATGAGCCGAGTGGCATAAAGTCCTGAAGCAACATGCTCGACGGATCATTTCATTAGCTGTCTATCCCATTCATGTCAGTGAATTGATCCATTTGAATAGCTCGTGCTCGTGCTCGTGATGCTGTTTATTAGTTAGTTAATAGATATAATGAAATACAGCACTATATTATATGGGGAATATTTATGCAAGACAAGTCAAGTCACCTTCATTTCTATAGCGCTTTTCACATCACAGATTGCTTCAAAGCAGCTTCACAGTGATGATAGGAAATTAATTTTGTTTTAGATTAAAAGCTAAAGTAAGTTTTTTATTGGTTAATTACTGTTGTAAAAACTTACAAAGTGTAAAAAAACAACATACACATATATATACATATATAATAATATATATAATATATATATATATTTAGCACAAAATGAAAACAATAATGTAAATATTATCATTATTATAAGTGTGAATCAAAAAATTAAAAGCGTATTTAAGAAGAAATAAGAATGATTTCATCTCTTAAATGTCTTAAAAATCGAATTCCAACTAGGACTTTTAAAATCATATTTTCAACATTTTATCTTATAATTATGACATAGCATGTTTTATTTTTGACTTTTTATCTCACTATTACTTTTAAAATCATATTTTTACATTTTTATCTAATAATGAGGACATTTAAAATTAATTATGACTATGATAATTGAAATGAGCTGATCAGTAATATAGTTGAATATTTAGTGTCCCCAAGACAAATACAAATCTATACATTTATAAATATACACATAATATGTTTTATAATACATTTTAGATTAGGGTCCAATTATCACTATTAACTATGACTTTTGGCTCAAACTCATAATTACTGCTTATGAATAGTTAGTAAGGTAGTTGTTAAGTTTAGGTATTGGGTAGGATTAAAGGACGTAAAATATGATCTTGCATTAATATGTGCTTTATAAGTACTAATAAACACCCAATATCCTAGTAATATGCATGCTAATAAAATTGGACCCTAAACTTACCTAAGTGTTACAATAATTTATGTAAATACTTGTACATTTTAAATTATATGAATATTCCAACAATAAATATAATATGTATATATTAACATATGATTAAATACTACATTATATAAATGTATTAATATAAATATATACAACATGCTGTCAATACATTTTTTTATTTTTAAAAATCACAAATTAATCAGCATTTTTTTTCTGTAATTAATCACGATTAATCGCAATTAAATGTTTTATTTTTATTTTATTTTTTTATGTTGTAGTAATTTGTAATAAAAAGCTATCAATTTCAACATTAGGCTTTAAAAAATACTTTTATTGTAAGTGAACTTAAAACAATCTTCACATAAACCCATTATAATAAATGTAATTTACCTGTGGCCTTCATATAATCAATATACAGAAATTGAATAAAGTTATCAAACACTTTACAGTCTGCACTTTAAGATCCGCCGCTGCCACACATGACGCATTTAAAAATATTACTTGGCGTAGGCCTACTCTTGTTTACACCGAAGACATACAGAATGGCTTCACATCCACATAAATCATGCTAATAGAGTTCAGTCTGAAGGAGCTAAAGTGTTCTACTTAGCGTAATATGGTAGGGAGGAGAAATCTCATGACACAAACCGCAAGAGCTCAGATCCCTGTTCAGTCTCAGCAGCGGCGCTGAATGAATCCATGTTTGTCGTTCAGAATCAGGCTGTGTTCCAGAACCTATGAGCTGCCTACTCAGAGATTTAAGGCTACATAAGCGCGCATGCAACATGAAGGCAGCTCTAAACTGTTTGAAGCTAAATTATTCACTTGTTTTGGACAAATTCTAGCCTTTAGCAGCGTTGGTAGTGTTAACTAAAACTAAAATAGTTATCTGTAATTGAAATAAAGCTGAATTTAAATACAATATAAGTATTTAGGGATGCACAATATTGGACGTTTGCCAATGTCCGATGTGCCGATATTTTTCAACTCATTTTGGCCGATGCCGATACCGATATACACTTATTTTTTCCATTTGTTTGGAAAAAACACAATTTTGAGCAAATACTTCCGTTCTGGTTTCAGATTTCTGTTAAAGATAAATAAATGTTAAAGGGTTAGTTCACCCAAAAATGAAAATTATGTCATTAATTACTCACCCTCCTGTCGTTCGACACCCGTAAGACATTCGTTCATCTTCGGAACACAAATGAAGATATTTTTGTTGAAAGCTGATGGCTGAGATAGGCCTCCATAGGGATTCAGTACATTTACACTCTCAAGACCCATAAAAGGCACTAAAAACCTCGTTACAAAGTCCATCTCACTACAGTGGCTTTACAATAATTTTACGAAGCGACGGCAATAGTTTTTGAGCGAAAAAAAAAATCAAAATAACGACTTAATTCCACAAGTTCTTGTCTTCCTTGTTTGTCTCTGCCGTGAACTCACGAAGCACCACGGCGCATGCGCGAGAATATGATGTAGAACCGGCGTTCGGGAATCCATGAAATGCACACTTTAGTCCCATTTTGAACCCTACGCCGAGACCTAAAGCACGATCAACATAGAATTCAACAGCTTAGATACGGCGCGTCTTCCTCTGCTCGTTGTAAACAAATCTCCTCGCTTCTGGGTAACGTGTCCGAACGCCGGATCTGCGTGATATTCTCACGCATGCGCCGTGGTGCTTTGTGAGTTCACGGCAGAGACAGACAAGGAAGACAAGAACTTGTGGAATAAAGTCGTTATTTTGATTTTTTTTTCCGCACAAAAACTATTGCCGTCGCTTCGTAAAATTATTGTAGAGCCACTGTAGTGAGATGGACTTTGTAACAACGTTTTTAGTGCCTTTTATGGGTCTTGAGAGTGTAAATGTACTGAATGTCAATGGAGGCCTTTCTCAGCCATCAGCTTTCAACAAAAATATCTTCATTTGTGTTCCGAAGATGAACGAATGTCTTACGGGTGTCGAACGACATGAGGGTGAGTAATTAATGACATAATTTTCATTTTTGGGTGAACTAACCCTTTAATAAAGTTATTTTTTTATAACAATGAGTATATTAAAAGCTCTGAAAATAATAATAAAGTCAGTAACTTTTCACACCAGACAGATGCAATTGTAACTTACATATTGTATTTTTGGATTTAACGTTTGTGCACATGAAGTGGGCTGTCTTTAGCTTCAAATAAAACATTCTACAATTATTTTAGAGCTCCTTGGATTATTTTTCATCACCCATTTCATAAAATTGTATTACAGATTAATAAACTGTATATAAAAGTATTTGATTCACAAGTGTCATTACTGCTTTATTTATTCAGAAAAATAAGTAACTTCAAGTTATTTGTGTATTATACTTTTCATTTTATTACTGTAACAACAGCGCCTCCACTAAATATTTAAAACATTCTAGCGGGCGGACACTAGGATCTGGAGGAGCTTCTGCTGCTGTGCAGAGTGGGGAGTCACTGTTGATGGTCACGTCCTTCTGAACGCGCATTCACAAATTCAAGGCCGCATTTAAAAACTGTCAATATAAAATCACCAAACATGCAGTGTATTTGCTTGTTGACATAAGCTCACTTCAAGAATGAGCACACTGCTGACATGATCGTATCGCTATAGCACTCCTTGCACATGTGAGTTATTGCAGGCGCATATCAATACATTATCATATCGGCAGGGCATATCGGCATAATTTGTTCATATTCCGATGTCATACCGATAATATTGTGCATCCCTATAAGTATTAGATGAAAAACAAACTAAAAACCTTAACAGTAGATTTAAAAATGTTGCCTTGGTTTAAACTGAAGTACAAAAATGAATTTAAGCTAATTAGAAAATATTAAAAAAATAAAGAAAAAGACACAAGAAAAAAGTAACAATTTATAAAATGTAAACTAAATTAACATGTTAAAACGGGGGGGATAATTTTTTTCTTTTTAACGCATTACAAATATTTAACGCAATTAACACAGCGTTTGTTTTTATATACATTTTTGCCTAGCGTTACATTATATGATCACGCTCTTATTCATA
This sequence comes from Romanogobio albipinnatus, assembly GCA_023566225.1. Classification (NCBI taxonomy): domain Eukaryota; kingdom Metazoa; phylum Chordata; class Actinopteri; order Cypriniformes; family Gobionidae; genus Romanogobio; species Romanogobio albipinnatus. The sequence goes on along the minus strand of CM042257.1, from coordinate 4,374,231 downwards.
TAAATGCTTTTAAACCATCCAAGCGTGACAAGATAGAAGAGAACGCGCTGTCTGTCAGTGTCCTGTCTGTGTGTCTGCATCAGATCAGATCCCTAGTTGTACCAGTCTCGTGCACACATCGAGTTCTCTTTCGCTCTTGAACAAAAAACAACAACAACACACTATTATTCTCATTATAGGAGTCTTAAATTAGTGCGTGACAGTGCGTCAGATCCGCGTCATGTTCGGCAGCGGCCGATCTTAAAGTGACAGCAGCACTGATGATGTCTGGCATTTCATCAAAGAACAAAGGGAACAGAGAAAATTCATCTATATTTAATTTATTATTTATGCAGTATAGAAAGATGTTTGATAACTATTACATTTCTGTATATGTCTAAAAGGGAAGGCCACAGGTAAATATAACATTTATTATAATGGGTTTATGTAAAGATTACATTAAAGGGGTCATATAATGCCATTTTTGTATAAGTTAATATGATTCTTTAGTGTCTAAATGCAAAGTTTGTAATACACTTTAATTCAAAATTCTCATTTGTATTGTAAGAACACTCATTTTACCCCGTCAAAAACAGCTCTTTTTTTCAGCAAGCCATTTCAGTGCATGTGCCCTTAAATGATAATGAGCTTTGCTCACCCCGCCCCTGTGTTCTGTGGGGCGTTTTGACACAACACACGTGGATTATTGCCTTGACAACAGTTGAGGGTATATTTTGGAGAAAGAATAGCGTCAGGAGTCTCTGTGGACACATCTGTGCAACCGTATCAATTTTAACCGGAGTCGGACCGGAACAAGATGACGGCCCCAACGAAGTTCGAACAGGGCCGAGTTTCCCAATAACGATGCATCTTAGCTCTAAAGAGCGCGTTCTACGAGCGAAGTTACGATCACTCGCAGCAATTCCACTTGCGTGTCCCAAAAATGTACTTAACATGAACGTGCGAGAACGCGCTCTAAGTGCTACTTAAGAGTCGCTTTCCATTTGCGAAGTGCTGAAATATAACCTTATATGGAATCGTTTCCTCTGAACGTTTCACCTAATAGTCATCTGATGTGGATTAGCAATCAAAACACGTCTATATAAAGCAACTACCTACAGGCTGAGGCACTGACAAAATGGCGGAACAAAAAAAAACAAGAAAAGATGCCTTTCAAAAAGACGAAATAAATATCCTTCTAGAGGAGGTGGAGCGGAACAAATATATTATTTTCAACAGATTTAAAGGGCATCATACAAACAAAGAAAAACAAAGCATCTGGGAGGACATTGCTATCAAATTAACAGCAACCAAGGGGGTTAAAAGATCGGGAAAAGAGGTCCGCAAGAAATGGCAGGATTTTGCAAGCCTGGCAAAAAGGAAGAGGGCACTGCAGAGGACTGCAATTAAAAAAACAGGTGGTGGGACCAATGAGTCCCCCCTTCTCACAGCAGAGGAAGAGAAGGCCTTGTCAATACTTGGCACAAGTGCTTCAGATGGCATTAGTGGAGGTATTGACATCCATGGAGCAGTAGGGTTAACTCAACCTGAGCCTGAGCCTGAGCCAAGTCTTTCATGTTGTGTGGGTCAGGAGGCACAAAACTCACAGGGACAGTGGAGGCTTCTTGGGGACAGTGGTTACCCACTTAGGCCATATCTCTTCACCCCTGTGGCTAATCCTATGAATGACAGGGACACAGATTTCAACGAAGCACACCGTGTTGCACGTAGTATTGTGAAACGCACAATAGGGAGGTGGAAGCTGCGCTTTCGGGCTATTCACCAGTCCAGCGGTGGTCTTCTGTTTGCTCCACAAAAGTGCTGTGCAGTAATAATAGTAACAGCTATAGTGCACAACATTGCGGTGCAGATGAGAGTGCCCTTACTTAACAGAGAAGAAGGTGAAGAGGTGGTGGAGGAGGAGGAGGACGACGAAGATTGCATGGGACCACATGCTGGCCAACCGAGAAATGTCTAATACATGGCTGGTTTTCGTGCACGTCAGCAAGTCATTGACAGATTTTTTTGAGTTTATCTCTATTTTTCCCACAGTCTTTGAAGTATATTTCCTACATTACCTATTTTATTCTTTTTTTTCTTTTTGCTGTCATTTAATTCTGATGTGTATTTATAATGTTTTTGTTTGTTACCTGCCCTCATAAAAAAAAGTGTACAATAAAGTACAATAAAAACCTTATAGTATTATCACAATGCACTTGAATAAAGTTAAAGGTGTATTCTGCCGGTTGTCCTGTAGGTGACCTCAGAACTCTGCCTTCTTACGATACACTTAGAGCTTTACGATTACTCCAGAGCACTCGTAGATCTACGATCATTTTCAAGTGCTACTTAAGTTACGATGCTTTTGGGAAACAGACCTTAATATTAAAATCACTCGTACGATCGTTTTTACGATCAACTTTGGCTTACGATGCTTTTGGGAAACGCAGCCCAGGACGTTTCTGAATGGTTGGTTAACGTAATGTCACTTTGATCCATCTTTGTATACTGGCAGGGTAGCGTAGTGAGATACGAATGCTATGTGTTTACTGATGTATACGTTAGTTCATTGTTACCACGTTAACTTTATCACCAGCGTACACAGTTTGTAATAAAACAATAACCATAACGCGTTGTTCATTATAAACGTGGGATTATGAATTTTATTGAGAATACATAGAAAGCTTGTCGTAATGTAACTTACCCTGTAAACTTTAGCCGCATTCATCGTGAAGCGTGCAAGTGATTTGCAAAGATTAATATAAAGGTTAATAAAACGCTACACTAACTTCTTCTGGAGGTGCTGCAGGAACACGAATAGTTGGTACCGATCCTTTTTTCAGGAGCAGCTTCTTAGCAAAACCTGCTTTATACTGACCCTCGTTTATAAAGCAGTCTGCTAAGAAATTAGTTGCGCAAACATGAAAGCATTGACGTTGATCGGGGGGAATATTCCCTTCGAAAACAACTCAGCCACTGCGTCTTCAACGGTTCGGATTTAGCAACATCAAAATGACTGCTGTGTTCGTTATTACATTCAAGAACAGAACACCACAATCGCTTAGACGCCATTCTGCTCCAGCGTATCAACAATGGTGGACTGATGACAGCTCGCTCAGGGCGGGTCTGTGTTGAAATGCTGCTGTAAATTAACAATCGTGGGAGTGGCGTACACTGTGTGACATCACACGGTCAGAATGGTTGTGTACAGGCACTGCCAACACGCATTTCCGTACAATCAACTTGTAAAAGTGCATGTACCCCATATGACCCCTTTAAAAGTAGTTTTTTTTAAAGCCTAGTAAATGTTGAAATTGACAGCTTTCAGTTATACTGTAATGTAATTAATATTTCATAGAAACATCAGTGATACTGGCCTTCATTCATAAAAAGATGCCATTACAACACATATTTAAAATATATTGTCTTTAAATAGTTTCTACATTAATTTGGAGAGCAAATGAAATTGAAAAAATATTAAAAACTTGCGATTAATCGCGATTAATTACAGAAAACAATGCGATTAATTAATTAATTATTTGTATCGATTCCCAGAACTAAAAAATTGTATATACATTTTACATGGACACTGGCAAGGCAGAATCTTAGCATAGGAAGCACTGCAAAATAAAACAAATAAAAAATCATCCAAGATGGCGGACAAATATACAGAAATGCTGCATTATATATATTTATTAATATAAATATATACAGCGTACTGTCAATCGATAAAAAAATGCTCTAATTAATCAGCCTTTTTGTTCTGTAATTAATCACGATTAAAAACAGAGTTTTTATATTGTATAATTTGTAATAAAAAGCTATCAATTTCAACATTAGACTTTAACAAATACTTAACTTAAAACTGTAATTTACTGTAAACTGTAAAAAAGAAAGAAAGAAAGAAAGAAAATCATCCAAGATGGCGGACAAATATAGCGAAATACTAATTATTAATATTATTTATACTACGGTGCCGTTGAATGCTTGAATCTGATTGGCTGATGAACGTTCTGAGGTGTGCAATTATTTTCTGGGAGATGCACAGTGAACGTAGTTCCAGGCAGCTCTTGACCGCATTACAGTTCCATATCACTTCGCATAGTTAACTGTAACAACGGACATTACAGGACTAAAAAACAACAATACGACAGACGATTTTCCTAAAGTAAATCTTAATATTTACGGTGAATATAAAACGTTCAACAACTGGGCGGCAGCAGTATTAGACAGTCCAGATGAAAACCAACAGACGGAAGCAGACATCAAAGGCAAGCCTTTCTGTCTCATTACTGAAATCACACATGCTCGCACACGCACTACAGTTTGCACAGAAAGGTGTCAGCGCTGCCCTGACGATTTGATCAGTTAGCCTATATAGTGGAGCAACTTAAAGGCTGCATGTGACATTTTTTCACTAGTGAGGTAATAACAGCGCTGTTTAGAGACGCACAGAGGTATTCACACAAGCACTCACTCACTCACTCTCTCTCTCTCTCTCTCTCTCTCTCTCTCTCTCTTTCTAATAACTTTATTAATAACTGCAGTAGAATGCTATCAACGGCTCAAGCCTTCGTTAACAGTAATGAAGAGTTTCGTTGCAAAACGAGATATATCCATTTTGAGAAAATTGGTTATTTGCCATTATTATTTGACATCAACAGTCAAGTTCATTCACTTTTTTTTTTGTACATTAAACTATTACTTGAGCTCAGTGAAGGCCAGGGACACAATATTCTTCAAATCCAGGATATTTTTTATTTAATTTTATGTCCATAAATAGTTCATAAATAAGTCAAAAACCATGCCAAAATGCAACATATTTATCTTAACATTGTCAAACATCTTAAATTGGTTAAAAAAACAATACATCATAAATATATGGAATAGTATATACAAAGATTGATTAATAATAATACGATTCTGAGTTAGTTTTGGCCAGAACATACACAACATAACCACTTTTTTTTTTTTTTTTTGCAAAACGCTATATATCCCCTGAATGCCTTGCCCGTTTGGTCTTCTCCCTTTGATGATTTTCTTTAGATGCCTTCCTCTTTCTCCCAACAGCAGCTGGAATGACCGGCTCCAATCCGTCATCGAAATCCATAACGTTACTGACTCTGAAGCTTTGATTCTCTGACTGACAGACAGCTGTTGATCAGTGACGTAACCTACGTGACTGACAGCTCGCCTACAGTATAAACAATTAAATGATAAACGTTTTTTAGTTAGCCTATTGAATCCTCTTTTTAAAAATATGTTATTTGTTTTGATATTATCGTTAAATCACTGAGCAAACTCGGAGCACTTCACCGGCAGTGACTCTCTCCTCGCGTGACATCCTGAGCTCGCGCACGACGCGCAGCATCCAGAACGCTCTATAGCCTAACCGTTATATCGCACTTTGTAAAGAAACTGGGCTGGCGGATATCGCGTTTTGTGAAAAAATACATTTTGTAGTAGGCTTAAAATGTAATTTTTTAAATATTATTAATGGCAGCAATTCACACATAGATTAAGGTACATCTGAACATTGATTTCCAGTAATAAAATGCAAATGTCAAAAAATGGCGTTTATCGCGTTTTGCAACCAAACTCTTCAGTTTTAAAATGACGTTTCAGAACTAACAAAAGAGCCGTTGGATGAGACGCGGAAGAAATAGTCCTACTCACAATAGCGATTTAAGTACAAAAACCGGACGAATCCCTTTAAATATATCTTCGGATCGATGTCTTGAGGTGTGGTAACCGTAGTACAAGCGGAATAATTGACTCCGGGGCGTTCAATTATTAGAACAATAATGCACACCCGAGGTGGTGATGCGGTCACGACGCGCCCGTTGTCAATTATTCCTTACGTGATACTTGCAAATGCACAGTATTAAACAAATGAAAAATAGCTCAATCTAATTAGCATGACTTTTTTCATGCCAAGTAGAGCATCACAGAATTAGAACAGCAACAAGCTTGTGTCAGACAAGCACTGAGTGTGGCGTATCATGAAAAATGCCATTTCTGTGCTCATTTCTTCAGAATGGGTTCAAACATGGCCAGACGTTTTAAGCGGATGTGTTGATATTAGGTATGAGGGTTTATTTCAGGTACCTACCCATGCATACAGCAGACAGCAAGACGGCTCAGTGGGTTTTGGAGCCGAGCCACTGATTCAGGCTTCAGTTCCAGTTTAACCTTCTGCATCCCTTCATTTCCTGCATCATTATCCCTTCATCACTCCGTATTACTCCTCTGACTGGCATACACTCACTCTAAAGGATCTTCCCATGGCTGACATTTTTAAAGGAATGTTCTGGGATCGATACAAGCTAAGCTCAATCGACAGCTTTTGGGACACAAGATCGATTACCATAGAATAAAACTTTGACTCGCCAGCATCGGAAGAGTTTAAAGGCTGAATTATGACGCTTAGATTTTTGTTCAAGTATTCCCAAGCAGAGCGATTCAGAGTTGCCTTGCTCTACCTGCAATTTTTGGGAGGAGTGCATCATTTTCTGTGTGAAATCTGTTATTCGTATGAAAAATACACACAAACAACTTCAATTAATTTCATTTCGTTCCCTCCCTGGGGTGATTGCTAAACTCAGGAGAGGGAAGAAACCGTGCGCGCATAAAAGCGGATTTAGGAGCATTCAATTTATTTAAATTCGAGCTGCTCCAAGCTAACATTCTTCTTCTGCACTTTGTTCTCCCGGTAACCATGTCATCGCGTTTCATCACACTAGACTGCACTTCCTAATGTGGCCGTCCGGATGGGATACAGATCTCCCGGGGTCTATTTGGAGGGAAAATAACTGCTTAATAGTCAGGGCTTAAAGGGATCACAAAACACAAATCTGTTGGGGACCACAAATTCTACCGGGCCTAATATGCTTAAGGCAAGCATCACTTTTGTTACGGCTTAACTTAGGGTTAGTGATCTGAACAAACAGGCTCAATATTAAGCATTGGTGCATAACGCATTCCTCCGTTTGTGATATAGACATTAATAATAAATGAACTTGCTACGATTTAGTCTCTTATTTTACTCCCAGTACACTTACACTCCCCGGAAAATGCAATGTGCAAAAATTGTACCCTCAAAGCAATAACTTTACCTCTTCTACATAAAATCACATTTATTGTATAGCGCTTTATACAATAGGAACTGTAGCAAAGCAGCTTCACAGTATTAACACAATCAATGATGTAAACATCAGAGATAAATTATGCTATAAAGCAGCTGTAGCAAAACAACGGTGCCGTTATTCAGCTCAATGCAGTTCAGTGTTGATTCATTCAAGGTACAGTACTAATATAAAGAGCGTACATTAGTATCTTAAGGTAACATTATGCTCTTTTTTGATGATAATAATATGCACCTTGATGGGTAGATAAGGTACAAATGCCGCGTCCCAATTCACACGCAATCCATCCTAAATAGTATTTGAAAGGAGAAGGGATGGCTCACCCAAAGATTTTAATTCTCTCATTATTTACTCACCCTCATGTCGTTCCAAACCCACAAGACCTTCATTCATCTTAGGAACACAAATGATGAAATCCGAAAGCTTTCTGAACCAGCCATAGGCAGCAACGTCAATGCAACTTTCATGGCCCAGCAAGGTAGTAAAGTAAAGTAATTTTAAGCAAAAAATAATAATTTAATAGAGAGCCGGCGTTCTGACGTAGAACTTGCTGCACTGTATTTACTACGTGAACCACGTAGGAGACTGACATTGAAGAGAAGAAGTTGTTGCATTAAGGCATTATTTTTTTTATTTTTTTTGCGTACAAAGTAATCTCGTCGCTTCATAACATTAACCCATTTAATCCCACCGGTTTGACAGTAAAAAAAATTTCATTTCTAAGGCTATAAAAATGTTACTGAATGATCTATCAATGCATTTCCAGCAGATATTGAAATAATAAAGGGTCTCAATGAAATATGTGCAGTGTCGCATGTTTACTGTAAATTGTCACATGACCAGAGCTGTTTACTTCCTGTTTGTGCCAAGAGAAGAGGATGGCAGCAGGAAAGCTCCCAAAGAAAAGGGTGGTAAAGTATGTTAACAAAAAGATAGGACATAGATTTTTTGGTACACATCATGTTTAAGGTGTCTAGTATTGATATATGCATTTGCAGTTACTCAACTTTGTTTAATGTGGTCATAGAACTCACAAACATGTCATCGGCAACAATAGTGACCGGTGGGATAACCCATTGTATCTACATACTAATACACATAGGCTAACTGTTCTACCTTACTTTCTACCTAATTTTGTACACACACACACGGTCACGTCTCCTCTGATGTCTGATCTCCACACACACACACACACACACACAGACACAGACACAGACACAGACACAGACACAGACACAGACACAGACACAGACACAGACACAGACACACAGACACAGACACACAGACACACAGACACACAGACACACAGACACACAGACACACAGACACACACACAGACACAGACACAGACACAGACACAGACACAGACACAGACACAGACACAGACACAGACACAGACACACAGACACACACAGACAGAAACTCACACACACGGTCACGTCTCCTCTGATGTCTGATCGCCACACACACACACAAGGTCACGGTCACGTCTCCTCTGATGTCTGATCTCCACACACACACACACACACACACACACACACACACACACACACAGACACAGACACACACAGACACACAAAGACACACACAGACACACACAGACACACAAAGACACACAGACACACACAGACACACACACAGACAGACAGAAACTCACACACACACACACACACACACACACACAGACAGAAACTCACACACACACACACACACGGTCACATCTCCTCTGATGTCTGATCTCCACACACACACACAAACACACACGGTCACGTCTTCTCTGATGTCTGATCTCCACACACAGACACACACACACACACACACACACACACACAGACAGAAACTCACACACACACACGGTCACGTCTCCTCTGATGTCTGATCTCCACACACACACACAAACACACACGGTCACGGTCACGTCTTCTCTGATGTCTGATCTCCACACACACACACACACACACACACACACACATACACAAACACACACACACACACTCACACATGGTCACGTCTCCTCTGATGTCTGATCTCCACACACACACAGACACACAAAAACAAAAAAACAAAAAAAAACATACACACACACACACACACACACACACAAAAACATACACAAACACACTGCACAGGTCAAATAGACCTATATTAAATCAATACAATGGTTGATACAACACAGTATCCCACCGGTCACAATTGTGACAGATCATAAAACACACTTTTTCACACACTTTTCCATGAAAATTTCAAAAAATGATGATTGATTGTTTCAAAGGGATACTAATGACACATGATTTGGATATTTTTGTGTCTGGGAAAAATTTGGGATTAAATGGGTTAAGGTTGAACCACTGGAGTCACATGCACTATTTTAACTTCCTTTCTGGACCTTGAAAGTTGCATTGACGTTGCTGCATATGGCTGGTTCAGAAAGCTCTCAGATTTCATCAAAAATATCTTCATTTGTATTCAGAAGATGAACCACGTACTTAAGGGTTTGGAACGACATGAGGGTGAGTAATTAATGACTGAATTTTCATTTTTGAGTGAACTAACTCTTTAATGTGTCCCAAATCGTAGTGTGTTGAAACAAGTATTGCAAAGATATCCAGAAGGTCTACTTTTTCTGGTTAGAATCCAAAGTGCAGATCCACTAAATATGGCCAACAACCCATTGCGTGTTGGATGAGGATTTGATTAGAACTACAAACATGAATAAAAAGTGTTTAAAAACTACAAATATGGCAGATGTGCAAGTCCGACAGTTAAGTAGAGAGGTTTAGATGAAAGGAGTTTGTGTGAATCTTTTTGTCAGGTTATATACCAGGGGTCTTCAACTAAAACTGCTTGAGGCCCAGTAAATGAACCCTCCTCACCGGCCGAGGTGCAGACAATTATATACCTAAAAACAATAATTTATGTTTATTGACAGACTAAAGAAATGAGTGTAGATAGCATTTGTTCTTAATTGAACAAAATATAATACGTTCTCATATGGACAAAACATGTCTGTTCATATTGTTAAAGTTGTTCGGTTATGTCCTTTAAGTTGCTTTGGTGCAAAATATCTAAATTCAACCAGTAACCATGCCTGACAAAAATATGATGAACTAAAACTGCCTTCATCTCTAAACCTGCACTGAAAATACATTCATTTCAACATTACTAGTAACTAAAGTGCTTTTTCCTGCTGAACTGAGATAAATAATAACAATCAATGAACGCAAAAAAAAAAAAAAAATCAGAAATCTCATAACACATTTTATGTTCAGTCACATGTATAGTCTTAACTAAATCTATCTAATATTGAACACTGCTCTCTTCTGTGCTTCAATTGCACTGGTAAAATATAATTAGCAATATCATTCAGAAACACAAACAGGCAAAAATAAAATGTGCCACCAGTGTTGGAAAAATTAAAAAGTATTTATATATGTATTTAATGTTTCCACTTTTGACAACCGCAACAGTATCAGAGCCAATGAGACACACAGGCCTCGTGCACGATGCAGGAAGAATAAATGCGATTTTTCCCCCCCACCCATTCATCTCGGAAAACTCGGTTTTCAGCGTCAACTTTCCTAATTTTTGAAAATGCCATTGTTTTTGCGCGCCGCTTTCTGCTCTCAATCTCTTCTTCACTGCATGCGTGACCGCGCATCTGAACGTAGCAACAGTGAGCATAGTAACGTTAACTGTCGTCGCAACCCGTGGCGACATAGGACCCAAACGGTTCTACTGAGCTGCCTGATATAAATGTGATTTTTTTTTATTTATGACATTTGGCATTTATTTATTTCATTACGGTTATATACTGATAATGAATCAATGTTATCCACGTTATATTTCATCTGCAATAGCATTGCAAACTTTTGTAATGACACATTTGATCATTAACTTTTAAATGCATCATGCAAATTGTAAACACAGTTCTCAGACTGGCCGATCAACGTGCTACTATATTTCTCTCCAAAACAGTAGGAAATTAAATTAAAATGAATGTGGAGGAATTTAACTGTGACAAAATGATTGACAGCAGTTTAAACGGTGACAGGAAGCACGCAACTAAGCCACAGAGCGATGCGTTAAAGACGCAAATATGACAAAGTAGTTTGTCCAAAAGCTTGCCTACTACACACTCAAAAGTATGTACTTTTTCTTCACAAAAACAGTAAATACTTTTAGGGCACAGTAAAGTAGGCAAACAGGGACACAGCAAAACACTACAACTATTTCTGTGCGCATACTGTGAGGTAAAAATCATCCCATGTTCAGAGCTCTTCTGACCTGCCAGAGAGGCTGGACTGAACCGCACAGAGCACAGACACACACACACACACACACACACACACACACACACACACACACACACACACGGCGGCGTGGAAATACCATTAGAGCTGAGCTGAAGGGAGTGGAGATGATTACATTACAGAGATGTTTAAACGCTCAGCACAGAGACACCGGGAGATCTCTCTTTCTCTCGCACACTCTCCAAACCCTCTCTCCTCTCCTTTATGCTAGAGTAATGATGTTCTCCATGCTAACGCTGAAACTCTGGCTTTATTCAGAGCTGCCTGGTTGCTATAGATACTATGGTGATACCCCAGTGAAGCTGGTGGGTATTGAGAGCGTATTGTGTGTGCGCGCGCGTGCACTTTTGAGAGATACAGTTTAATCTGTAGATAAAGCGAAGCAAAGTATGATGGACAGCTGTATTAATACCTTACAAACAGAGAGAGAGAGAGAGAGAGAGAGAGAGAGAGAGAGAGAGAGAGAGAGAGAGAGAGAGAGAGAGAGAGAGAGAGAGAGAGAGAGAGAGAGAGAGAGAGAGAGAGAGAGAGAGAGAGAGAGAGAGAGAGAGAGAGAGAGAGAGAGAGAGAGAGAGAGAGAGAGAGAGAGAGAGCAAAAAAAAAAGGATTGCGAGATAAATCTGTACAATACATCTCAATCTGCATTATTAGAATTTTGTGAAAAGGTGATTCCTTTGTTTTTTTATTAAAATATGTTTTTTTTATGCCTGGGTGCAAAAATATAAACCAGAGACTGAAGCTTTAGAGCGTGCAATAAAAAAGTACACATTTATGAAAGATCTTGTTCGTTTTCAAACGTACGATTTGTGAAAAACTTAGCACATGATGCAGGAATAAGATGTTCTGATGATTTCTAGGCTGTTGCTAGGCAGTTGTTAAAGCATTCTGACTGGTTGCTAGGGCGCTGCCTGGTGCTTACTGCCCCAAAAGTGTCTCATGAGCACATCTTTATGATGTTTGTATCCCTAGATACGTGAGGGGACTCTTTACAACGGCCAGACCAACACAGAGTGGAAAACCTGTAGCCCAGTTCCTTATAAAAGTTCAGTATTTGACTCTTCACACTAGGGCTGTCACGATACCAAAATTTCAGTAGTCGTTACCAATACCATAAAAATTTTTACGGTACTCTGTACCACATTTATTTTATTTAACTATTTAAAAAAAAATTCAATTCAATTCAATAAGTTTATTATTTATGATGATAATCATAACTACATAATCATGCAAGCCTGGCTCCGCCCTCCTACATTCTTCTGCTCAATTTTAATTTTCCTTCAGTACCCTGTCTGGGATTGCGGTACATTCTCTGGTTTTCTCCGGTCAAATTTTAACCGGTCCAATCCGTGAACAGATGGAGTGGCTGAGAACGATGACGTTGATGTCGTGCGCTAGTTTGAGATGATATGCGTCCAAACGTTAGCGATTGGTTATGGTAGATCCAGAGTGCCTCTGGGCAGATCCAATAGTTTTAATCTTCAACAGAGTACCCGCCTTCAAGAAGTTAACGCTTGTCAATGGAGAGTTGCCAGACTCTCTGTACAAATGAAATGTACGAGAGTCTGGTAGGACCAGGCTAGGTTTATGCGGTCATGTCTCATATAGTGACACACAGCAGAGACTACAAAACAGCAAGCGGGTGTCACGCGGGTGACGCTGCGTGTGTGCGCTCACAGAGACGCAGAGCATGCAGGAGTAATATTTAAATAGTATTTTGCAGTTTAATATTCAAAGACACTAGTATATATTCAGCTGCAGTCCGGAGCCCTGCGCTTAGATTAACACGGAAGCCACTGACCAGTGTTAATTTTGACAGCAAATTTTGATTTAGTTTTAGTCATATTTTAGTCACCTGAACTGTTTTTAATTTTAGTCGACTAAAATCGAATGAGTTGAGTTCAATTGTAATACATTAAGCATTTAAGCATTACATAACCGACTGTCACTTGAACTGACATTTTGACATCATTTTGTTTTGACATTAAAAATACACGAAAGAGCTCAATTCACTTTTTTTGTTTGTTTTTTTAAAAACTTCTATATAATTTTTATAACTTTGTATTTCTGTTTTAGTTAGTAGGCCAAGGCTGCATTTCCCGAAACCTTCTTAACACTACGTCGTTCTTAAGTTATACCTTAATGTGTACCTTAACGTTAATACGTTAATCTTAGTTAAGAATACCTTCTGTAAGTATTACTTTCGTAAGGTTGGTCTGGACCACTCTTAGCCATACCTTATCACTATTGACAGTTCATTCCACTAGTGGCCACCACTGTGCAAAAAGCGTCTTTACATGTCAGTCTATACGAATATAATTCTGAAGTTGTAATATACACCCAATGTTCAATCAGGCAAAAAAATTTTAATGAAAGGATTACAATTGTCATCACACTAATGGTGTTAGATTTTTAATTATATAATCCAAAGGTACATCAGCTGGCAAACCATTCGACAGGAAAAGCTTAGGAGCCTATTTAAAGGGAATGATTGTGGAGGGGAGTTTGGTCAAACTATGGCAGCGAGACAGCGAATAGTTGTGCTAAATCAAAGACGGCGCCGTCCGCGGAGCCATTTAGTGTATGTGCACTATTTCATGCGTGAAAACTTTAGTCCCCTGGCTACCATGTCAGAAGCCGCTATTCAAAATAAATTTTGCCTGCCACGACAGCAAATTGAGCAGCTTTTAGATCTTGTTGGTCCAACTTTGTCGAGACAAACTGGACGGAGCTTCCCTCTCAGCCCTGAAATCCATCTGCTGGCGGCTGCATGGCATTTTTATGCCATGGGGAGTTTTCTGGAGGTGGTTGGGGATGGATATGGGCTGAGTAACACCTCGGGGTGGCGGTGCGTTCATTCAGTAACAGAAATTAGTTATTTACACAATAATGTAATGCAGCTGCTGGGCAATCATCCCTGATTGTGGAGTAAATTAACACACTATGGAAAATATATTGTAATAATATAAATGACTCTTTCAAATGCCAGTGAAGGCATACTGCCAGTTAGTGTAGCGGGTTGACGCATGATGCGGTTGAGCATGAAATTGCTGGTTCGCGTACTCATGTCAGAATTATATAAAATTTAGTTTGCAAGTTCAACTATTTCTGAAGTGCTTCTTTTATAAAAAAAATAAAAAATAAAAAAAATTGCATAAAGCAGTGAGACAGCCCCTGCATAGAGTAAATAATCGATTCTTGAGCCATCGATATAAGCCACTTCAGCACCGCCGCCACGGACAGCACCTGCTAACGTCGCACTTAAGAAGGTTTACCTTAAGTAACCTCCTAAGGTATAGTTCGAGGAACACACCTAGAAATGGTATACCTTTAGGTAAGTTATACCTTTAGAGTCTTCGTGGCACGCTAAGAGACAACGTTATCGGGAAATGCAGCCCATATCAGTTTAAGCTAAAGCTTCAAATAAGTTTGTTTATTTGTTTTTGTTTTTTCAATTAACATTTATTTAATTTCAAGTAATTTTTTTTTTTTTAATTTTTTTTTTTATGGTTTTAGTTAACCATTATAACCCTGATACTTTATTGAATATGTGTCAAATACTGGCCTTTCCTCCTGACTATGAATTAAATGGGAATTAAATTAAATACAGTTTATTGTGTAAGCAAAAACGAATATATAATGCATGACTTTTAAATTATTAACAAGCTCGAAATACACATTGACTTTCATTTTGAAATGTCTGCGCCTTACTAATGCAGTTTCAGCAGCAGAATGCTTCAAGTTCAGATGAGGGAGATAAATGATGCATTGTTACAACCGTCTAAAACACATTACTATATAAGCATCGTAAAGTAAACATTGTCATTACTCATCAGCATTAGTTCATTAACAATTGCCTGGCATAAATGTGCGCTCTTCATTGGTTGTGAGCCGCTCTGGAGCGCTGGATTGGGGATGCGTGAGCCTGTAGAAGCGCAACAGCGCCGTGTTCTCCAGCGGTTAGATCAGCACGTTCAAATCAAATGTGCGCATCTGTTCAGTTCTGACTGGATCTCTTCCCTAATCGTCCCTCCCTAACACTTTCGTCTCGTTTTTATTTGTTGACGAAAATGACAGTAGGTTTTTGTCATCCAACACTAGTTTTTATTTAATTATCGTCTCGTTTTCATCAGTGAAAAAAGGTTGTCAACGAAATGAACACCGCGACTGACCGCAGCTGCAGGTACGGTACTACCAGTACTACAGAAATACTGGTATAGTCACATTTTTTACATTTCAGTACCGACTTGGTACCGAAGTACCAGTACTTGTGACATCCCTACTTCACACAAATAAATGTTATTTAAAATTAAATATATTAATATTAGATCTGTGCCTGTTATTTACAACACAAAGGGCACCATTTCTGAAGAACTACTGACATGGAGAGAACATGAACAGATTCCTGCTAAACAAGTTAGTTGACATGTTTGTATCAGTAACCTGAATAACAACAATTCTGTATCATATCACAGACATCTGAATTTCTCTCATATGTATATTCAATAGGACCGTGAGCCTCCAATGTGTTGGTCAAACATTTGCACCCTTTCACAAAGTATGTTTCCGGTTTAAGCGCAAGTAATAACGAAGCTTGCTTTGGCAAACACTAATTACCAGGTAGTATCACACTCTTCTCAGTGTATCCCAAGTACAAACACAGTAGTTTGAGTGAGTCTCTCAAAACCCACCAAGAGATGAAAGTGATGGAGCCGAAGCAAAAATCAAGGAAATGAAAGTGTCTTTATTTTCAGGTCTTGCTTTGTGGAAAAAAGAACAAAAAGAAATGAAAGGAGCTTGTTTAGGTGTGTGATAAGTGCATCATACCTCCAACACAGAGAGATAGAGAGACAGAAGGAAAGAATAATGAATGTTTCATTAAAAGCTCTTCCAAGTCGCTCTCTCACACAGATGATTATCTGGGCACGCTGTCCCTCTGCTAATGAGCCTGAGATACGAGCCGGCCTTCAGCAGCACCACATCTCCCCACTGAAAGGCCTCGACCCGCACTCTCTTCATCTCTGCGTGTGTTTGCGTGTTCCTCTCCATTCTAACGAGTGTCAGTGACGCGCGCCGGGCCTGCGGGATCCGGTCGGCCGAGCGCTAAGAAACATGACAGACGGCAGAACGCCTCGTAAAACGAATTTGAATCAGAGCAGACGAAGCTCGACCCCAACCCCCAGCGGTCCACATCAAACGCCGCGGCCCGCCGCCGCCTCACAGATATGTGCTCATGTGAGTGATGAGAGGGCATCTGGTGCTAATGAGAGACAGATTCACTTTCACTGGGGTGTCGGTCTGTTTTCTCTGGCACGGATATGTTTCCTTTCCAAAGCTGGAGTCGCACACTGACACAAACAACAAATCCTTCCAAATCTCACCGGAGACCAGCCAACTAATTGAGCTAACAAACTTTTACAGCTAAGCAAATAAGCTACAAAAATGCACAAGAGCACCAAGGCTGGGCAATGCAGCATTTTTGATACATTACATATAAAAGAATATTAAAAAACACATCATTGAGATGTCAATGTGATGAATCAAATGAATCAGTTTGAACTTATTTACAGAAACATTTTGCTACTAAACAAGCTAGTTGAAGTTCACATGTTTATATCAGTTACCTGAATAACAACACATCTGTTTTAATATCACATTTCCAGTCTCATCCAAGATGTTCATGTCTTTCTTTCTTCAGTCGAAAAGAAAATACATTTTTTGAGGAAAACATTCCAGGATTTTTCTCCATATAATAGACTTCAATTGCAACCAATGGGTTGAAGGTCCAAATCAATGCAGTTTCAAAGGGCTTCAGAGACTCTGCACATTTAAAAAAATGTTTAAATGTATATACTTTTTAACTACAATTGCTACAATTGTGTTGCTCTGCGACGCGCCACGGATTACGTAATCACATTGGAAAGGTCACTCTAGACGTAGGTGTAAGTACCGCCCCAGTGTAAAAATGACCAATCGTTTCAGGACAGTTTCATTTTGAAGTGGACTAATCCTTTAACACCTGCCAAAACACCAAATACGGGTGTATTTTAGCAGTGGCATGGGTTAGGGTTGCTCCTAACGCAGTCACTCCTACTAGCCACTTTGGCGGGTTGAATTTTATATCATATATATTTTTCAATTGATGTCTTTTAACTCTTTATGACCCTTAATGCCCTCGCTCCCATTTGCGTGTCTCTGTTTAAGAGCCAATAGAAACTCAAGTGAAATGGGTAGCACAATAATTATTTTTGCATACAAAATCCGAGATGTTACACGTTCAGATCAAGCCGCCAAGCTCCGGTTGTGTAGTTTTCCCCCTCTCATGAATCTGTACAAATTGCTTAATATGCGCACAGGTGCTGTCTAAAAACAAATATAGATTTCACGTGGCGCTTTGGCTCATAACATCATAAAATAGGCACGTATCGTAGACAATGGCACATCATTATTTACGGCAGACTCTCACAATTAGCCCAAAGTCAACATAATCCTTTACGGTGATCAAGAGATGTTCCACACGGAGTTATGAACAATAAAACGCCATATGCGTACAGGCGCCAACTAAAACAAATATAGATTGCACATGGCGTTTTCACTCATAACTTCATGAAACATGCACAGATCGTAGAAAATGGTACAGCATTATTTACAGCAGATTCTCACGATTAAAATGCATTGCATTGATCATGAGACATTCCTGTATCCTCCTATAATGGAGGAGCCATTTAAAAAGGCCCATTATGGGGGGCGTTAAGGGCTAAACAAAAAGGCTACTTTGGTTCCAAATGCTGTAACTTTTGATTATTTCAAGCTATCACCACAAAATTTGATCCAGATGCAGCTCACGTGTGGGGAAGCTTTACCAAAAAAATAATTTTCCTGAGTTATTGCGTGTCAAATAAGAAAAAATATGTAAAGCTATAATAAAACTTATATATGTGTTGTCTTATATCAGCAGTTTCTCAACAAGAGGATGTCCAAATGTAATGTAATTTATAGTTTCTAAAAATGTAAAAAGTGTTATCAAACGATACCTACCTTTTGACTCTCCTTGCTATAGTTTTGGAGTTATGAGTCTTTGCTTTTGTGTGTCACTCAAAAAAAAAAAACTCTAAAAATGCCTTCTGGTCTTAAAGGGTTAAAAGGGAATCTGAAATAATACTCTATGTGCAATAGAGTAATATTTTGCACTCTATATATCTGTGAAACTATAAATCTGTGAAAAGGCGAAACTTTTCACGGGAGCACAACATGCATGTTGGAGCACTTAAAGAGGAAACAACTAACTAGCTAACTAACTAACTAACTAACTAACTAACTAACTAACTAACTAGTGGTAAATCTCTTTATTAGAGAATGCAATACTACTAATAATTGTAATAATATTAACAATAATAATATAATTACAGCAATGTGATGATTTATTTAGCATAGACTAAAGTTTGATCGAGCTTGGAGTCAGGACTGTTTTTATTATTATAACACTATTAGGTATTATAGTCTCATCACTTGCCTGTATTTTGTTCCGTATGCATGAAGACTTACAAAAGGCGATGTTAGGAAGAATATCATGTCAGTTACTTTTTCATATTGTTAATTAAAAGGTGAATGAGAATCTGTCAGCTCAAGTGTCATGTAAGAGATTCATATTATGTAATTTTGTCTGCAATGTCATTTGCAGATTAATATTTTTTACCATTCTCTGTGTCCTGAAGTAAATGTCCTCTTTTTCTGTTTCAGTTCTAAGAAAAGCAGTGAGCCTATTATTGTTTTGCAAATGAAGCTCTTAATACTGCTGCCATGAGATGTTCACATTTAAACATCTTTTTTTTTTTTTGTCTGTAATGCAGCTAATTTTTGTTTATTATTATTTATTTTTTCAATTGAAAGCGAACATAATATTTAAACAATGCTTAGAGAGCATTTGTGTGTGATTTGAGTTCTGAGAACTTGCCTCAAAGTTAATTAAAACAACCATTTCAAAAGCTGAAGTGACTTTCTTTTTTATATATTATAGTTAGAATATGTATAACTTAATGTTGTAACTAATTGGAAAAGCTGAATAATCGTTCAGAATTTACTGATTAGTCACCGATGTCAATGTAAATAATCGACAATTAGTCGATTAATCGTTCTAATAATCGTTTGCTGCAGCCCTACAGGGAGTGCAGAATTATTAGGCAAGTTGTATTTTTGAGGATTAATTTTACAACATTAATAATTAAACAACAACCATGTTGTCAATGAACACGAAAAACTCATCAATATCAAAGCTGAATATTTTTGGAAGTGGTTTTTAGTTTTAGCTATTTTAGGGGGATATCTGTGTGTGCAGGTGACTATTACTGTGCATAATTATTAGGCAACTTAACAAAAAACAAATTTATGCCCATTTCAATTATTTATTTTTACCAGTGAAACCAATATAACATCTCAACATTCACAAATATACATTTCTGACATTCAAAAACCAAACAAAAACAAATCAGTGACCAATATAGCCACCTTTCTTTGCAAGGACACTCAAAAGCCTGCCATCCATGGATTCTGTCAGTGTTTTGATCTGTTCACCATCAACATTGCGTGCAGCAGCAACCACAGCCTCCTAGACACTGTTCAGAGAGGTGTACTGTTTTCCCTCCTTGTAAATCGCACATTTGATGATGGACCACAGGTTCTCAATGGGGTTCAGATCAGGTGAACAAGGAGGCCATATCATTAGATTTTCTTCTTTTATACCCTTTCTTGCCAGCCACGCTGTGGAGTACTTGGACGCGTGTGATGGAGCATTGTCCTGCATGAAAATCATGTTTTTCTTGAACGATGCAGACTTCTTCCTGTACCACTGCTTGAAGAAGGTGTCTTCCAGAAACTGGCAGTAGGACTGGGAGTTGAGCTTGACTCCATCCTCAACCCGAAAAGGCCCCACAAGCTCATCTTTGATGATACCAGCCCAAACCAGTACTCCACCTCCACCTTGCTGGCGTCTGAGTCGGACTGGAGCTCTCTGCCCTTTACCAATCCAGCCACGGGCCCATCCATCTGGCCCATCAAGACTCACTCTCATTTCATCAGTCCATAAAACCTTAGAAAAATCAGTCTTGAGATATTTCTTGGCCCAGTCTTGACGTTTCAGCTTGTGTGTCTTGTTCAGTGGTGGTCGACTTTCTGCCTTTCTTACCTTGGCCATGTCTCTGAGTATTGCACACCTTGTGCTTTTGGGCACTCCAGTGATGTTGCAGCTCTGAAATATGGCCAAACTGGTGGCAAGTGGCATCTTGGCAGCTGCACGCTTGACTTTTCTCAGTTCACAGGCAGTTATTTTGCACCTTGGTTTTTCCACACGCTTCTTGCGACCCTGTTGACTATTTTGAATGAAACGCTTGATTGTTCGATGATCACGCTTCAGAAGCTTGGCTATTTTAAGACTGCTGCATCCCTCTGCAATATATCTCACTATTTTTGACTTTTCTGAGCCTGTCAAGTCCTTCTTTTGACCCATTTTGCCAAAGGAAAGGAAGTTGCCTAATAATTATGCACACCTGATATAGGGTGTTGATGTCATTAGACCACACTAGGGATGTTAACCGATGACCGTTTGACCGATGGTTGACCGTATCAACGTTAACCGATCAAAGTTGTCGGTTGTCGGTTAAAAAAAAAAAAAGTGATCTCTAAATTAGGCTATTTATAGAGAATGGGAACGTGACGTCACCAACGCAATGCATTCGCGGACTTTAGGACACAGACACTACATTAGAGAATGAGTAATAGTGGAGGTAGACTTTAAAACTGGTATTATACAGTTAAAAACACATTAGAATGGTGAACGCTTGCTGTGTTATGAACTGTCATAGCCTCTCTTACAACCTGCGTGGAAAACATATCTCAAATCATGCGCAATATTTCAGTTTACCAGCTTGGAAATAACAAAAGTAAGTGAAAGTAATGCTGCCTTCACGTGCTATCGGAAATTTGACAATTCCCACTTCTAAAGTCGTGATTATGAAGTATGAACTCATCTCGTTCATATTTCGAGGGGTGGAGCGCGTTCACGTGCAATTTTTACCTAGGAAACTCCTATTTACAATAATTCAGAGAGCACGTGAAGGCAGCATAACACTCGGAAATAAACAACTTAGCCAAAATGTGTCTTTATAATTTGTATTTATTATTTATAACCGATATTACAGATGAATATTTTCTGAACCGCTTGAATGTGCTCACACCATAAATAATGCATGAAACGCGTCAGCAAATGCTTCATTGTTCAGCTTCAGATGTAAGTTGCAACTTGTGTGATACAGTGCTTAAATACAGTACTTAGCACATCATCTAAATATATTACATCTACATTTCAGTGGTAACACATAAGGTGTTGATCATCATCTTTCTTTATTATTGTTAGCACTACCTCGAACTAAAGCGGCGTCTCTTCGGAGCTGTCATTATCTTAAATGAGTCACGGCAATGTTTCAAATGAGCTTCTAACGCTAGACAATAGCCTTTATTTTCAACGCGATCACCTTGTGCCCAAACCATTTCGAAACTAAGGAGCCATTTGTCCTCCGATTACAAACAAGCTCCTCAGCGCCGCGTTTGCGGGATTTAAAAAAATTGACGTGAGTGGAAGGCAGGCGGCGGCGCCTGGACAGTGCGTGTGTGTGTTTGTGTGTGTGAGAGCGGGAGGCAGAGCAGGCGCGGCTCGCGAGTTGCGGCTGTTATTTCAAATAGCGCAGCATATTTTTTTAACTAATCGGTTAACCGGTTTCAACCGGCTAATGAGGCTCGGTGGTCGGTCAAGAAAATGTTTAGTTTTCGCCATCCCTAGACCACACCCCTTCTCATTACAGAGATGCACATCACCTAATATGCTTAATTGGTAGTAGGCTTTCCAGCCTATACAGCTTGGAGTAAGACAACATGCATAACGAGGATGATGTGGTCAAAATACTCATTTGCCTAATAATTCTGCACTCCCTGTATTTGCCAGCTTCTTTTTCAAGTAGCACAAGCGGAACCACCGCAACTCTGCCGTCATTATGTTAATCCCGCCCACCGAGTCTATACACAATGTGATTGGCCTGACCAGAGTTTGGTTTTTCCAGCTCGCAAGCCAACAGGGAGTTGCTAGACGCGCTGGCTGCAAATTATATTTGCTCTCGCTAGGGTGCGTCTAGATTTCTAGGCTTCCAATGTTCCGCTTTGGGAAGGGAAATATGCAGGTCGGGAAGGAGAAGGTGAAGATGGAGATGAGAAGCAGGTATTGTGCTATTTAACACAGATATACATAATTAAATTGCTGACAACAATTTTGGATCGCTATAGGTTGGCCTGTAATCTTTCATAGGGCCCAAAATTGCTAGCAGCGCCCCTGCATATGTACGTATATTTAACAGGGCCGTGAACTTCCAACGTGTTGGTCAGACATTTACACATTTGCATAAAATATGTTTCTGTTCTAAACGTGAGCAACAGTGAAGCCTGCTTTGGCAAACACTAATTAACAGCTAGACTATCAGTATCAAACGCTTCTCAGCACATATCCAGAGTACAGAGGCGAGCCAACTAATTAAGTTAACAAACTTTTACTAAAATTCACAAGAGGCATCAAAGATCGGCAATGCAGCTATTAAAAAAAAAACCAGGTATACAAAAACACATTTATTCATGCATGCACTAATATGCAGCCATATTTACCACAAAAAAAAAAGAAAGGAAAATGCATTGTGGAGACTTCCTTGAAATTGCGCAATGAAGCAAATGAATCATTGCATCTTGTGATTCAATGAAACAGACAGTCTGGACTTATTTACACAAATATTTTCCAACTAAACTTCAGCCGCTGACAGCCTCAAACAAGGACGAATCGTGAAACTTCAGCCAAATTCAAGCAACATAAAAGGACAAAGTAAAAATAAATTAATTAAAAATCATTGCAATATCCAAAAAGTTGCTTAACCGTATATTACCAGCAAACCTTTATAAATATTTGATATATTAGCCTAACAGAAAAGTTTTCAAACTCTATGCATACTAGTTGATGATGTAGAATTTCAAACAAGCCCAAAAACTTGCAAGTGGGTCAAGAAAGCTGAAAACAGAAATTGTCGAAATTGACACCAATGAGCTGAAGATGTGGGCGGAACGTTTGTTTCCAGTATTTTCTGACTTTGAGAGACAAAAAACATTTGTTCTCAGTCACCGTCTGGTGAACATCAGGTCACCGCGAGCACTTAAACGCCACACTGATGCGTTTCCTGTGTAAACGTTGCCATGAGAATGGGATGAGAGGGCCTCTACGTTAATGAGCTTAAACAGGAGGAGCAGAGAGAGATCAAACCACTCCTCATCCTGAGGGATGAAGGGAAGGAAAGCCTACGCCACATAAAAGAATACAGCGCTAAGCTGCATGCAGGGGCAATGAGCAGGGATATACAGCCTTATCAACGGCTTTCAGCTTCTAATTAGCAGCTTAGAAACAGTGAAAAGCGTCGGTCGTGACAACAGTCGTGGGCGGAGAGCAGGAGACGAGATGAACGATCAATGAAATACACCGCACAAGCCTCAGAGAGAGAGAGGAATCCGGGCCTGTCAGACGAAAACAAGAACGGCTCTGCGTTCACGTCGGCTCGTGTTGCGGTTGCGACTCGTGTTGCGCTCCACTCTCTAATGCAAATGAAATATTGACGTTCTTTAGACAGCCACTTCACTGCATTGCTCTCTAATGATGCTCTAGTTTATTTTGTGGAGAACCGTATTGATCCAGAGAGAAATATTAAACATTGATTTGTGATTCCAAAGCTGGAAATAGTGAGCACTGTACCGTATGTCAAGCCTCGGCTGAAAAAGAGCCCGCACTTCAAGTCAGAGAGCAAAATTAATACTCCCGTTAAACAGAAATATTAAGAGCTTATGGAGTCGAAAGGCGGTTACTACTTCAGCGACCGCAAATTATTTTTTTCTTTAAGAAAAATAGATACATCACAGAGAACTGTGAGCTCAACAATAAAGTTTTAGAAACGTTAACTGAACTGTCACATGCTTCATCAAGCCAGTGCTGTTTGCATGCAAGTGTTAATATGGCTTACAAAAAACATGTTTATTTGTTTATATTATACATACTTTTTTTTTTTTGAGCATATATACGTTCCACAAAAATGCATATTATATTCAGTGCCTGTCAAAAGTTTGGAAATACAATTTATGTTTTTGAAAGATACCACCCATCCACCCATCTATCTGTCATCCATCCACCCTTGCATCCATCCATCCATCCATCCATCTATCCAACCACCCATTCATCAATCTATCCATCAATCAATCCATCCATCTATCCATCTGTCATCCATCCATCCATCAATCCATCAATCCGTCATCCATCTATCCATCTGTTATCCATCCATCTATCTATCCATCTGTCATCCATCCATCTATCCATCTGTCATCTATCCATCCATCTGTCATCCATCCATCCTGTCATCCATCTATCCTGTCATCCATCTATCCACCCATCCATCCATCAAGCCATCCATCCTTCCATCCATCCATCCATCCATCAATCTATCTATCTGTCATCCAACTATCCACCCACCCATCCATCAATCCATCAATCAATCCACCCACCCATCCATCAATCCATCCATCCATCAATCAATCCATCCATCCATCAGTCATCCATCCACCCATCAGTCATCCATCCATCCATCCACCCACCCATCCATCCATTATCAATCCATCCATCCATCCATCCGTCATCCATCCATCCATACACCAATCCACCCATCCATCCATCCATCTGTCATCCATCCACCCATCCATCCATCCATCTGTCATCCATCCACCCATCCATCTGTCATCCATCTGTCATCCATCTGTCATCCATCCATCCATCAAGCCATCCATCCATCAATCCAACCACCCATTCATCCACCCAATCCCATCCATCCATCTGTCATCCACCCACCCATCCATCCAACCGTCATCCATCCACCCATCCATCCATCCATCAATCCACCCATCCATCCGTCATCCATCCACCCATCATCCATCCATCCACCCATCCATACAATTATAATTTATTTAAAAAATATATTTTTTTATATTTCTTTGCATATATAAAATCCACAAAAAGCACTGAAAAATATAAAAATAAGAAAATAAAAAATAATAATAATTATAAAAATAAACATATTCCTGATTAGTGCAATGAAAATGTTTGTAATGTATAAATCAGCATCCGATTTTAACATAAAAAGCCTCTCTCCAGCAATATGAAACTACAAAGCGCAATAATAAACCACCAAATGATCGCCGACTGTGAGAAGCTCTCGGAGAAACTCAAAGCCGCTTCTTCAAAGAGCTTCTTGAGACTTATTGAGGTAATGAGTGATTTGTATGTGTCTCTTTGTAGCAAGAACACGGTCATATTGATAAGGGCATAATTACCAGGTTGTGCTGTGTGATTAATTTGCTAATTGCTGCATTGCGCTGTGCGTGGATGCAAAGGCCAGACACACAACGAACGAATGCGCAGAGTCAATAACACACACACCTCTCGTAACCTTTCACTTTCAAGCCAAACACTCACTGTTAAACGGATTCAAGGAAACACTGCTTTAAATATAGACCGGCTGACAATATGCAATTCAGTACATTTATTTTTTGAATTTGAAATGCACGTGTTTCTGAAAGATGCTTTGTAAAATCTAGTGCATGAAATCAACAGGAAAGCAATGCATTTCTCTGTAAAGTAATTCAAAGACAGACTTCATTTCACATGTTGAATGGTGCTCTCTGGGTGCCGTCTGCAAAATAAACCCCATCAATGCTGGTGCCTCACATTCGTAAAAAACATTCTGAACAGGCGGTTTGGCTATAGAGCGTGTTAAATGTCTCTTTCTATCTGTTAATCTGAACGCTCTGTCAGCAAGACAGGAATATGAGTCTTTTTCACTTCATCACCACAGAGAAACTTATTGCTTTTCCGTATCTCAGGACATGACAAGCAACTACTGATAACTGAAAAGGTAAGAATATTGACAGGATGTTTTTTTTTTCTTTAAGAATGCCTTATTGAGAGAAGAAGCTTTAAAAAGTAAAGTAAATCAAATTGTATACCCGCAGAAGTTCACCATTGACCTACGTTTACATGTGAAGACTGGATCTGCTAGCAGAAAAAGAAAAAAAAAAACATTTTATACAAACAATAAGGCCGCCGTTAAAACATTTGTGTATGAAACACCATGTGAGAAGGTGGTCCAGTGGGTTAAACCACTGAACTGATATGCAGAAGGTTGCTGGTTTGATCCCAGCGGTCACCACCAGTGTGTCCTTGAGCAAGGCACTTTACTCCATGTTGCTCCAGGAGGATTGTCCCTGTAATAAGGCACTGTAAGTCGCTTTGGATAAAAGCGTCTGCCAAATGCTGAAAAGTGAATCTGAAAGAATACAAGTTGTGCATGAAGGAATCTACAGACAACAGACAAAATGCAGCAACTTCACGTTAGGCAAAGGAAGGACAGTCATCCTGGCATAATGTTGCCTATTCTTTCTTTCTTTTTCTTTTTTTTACAGTTAAAATAAAATGAAAAATACACTGATGTGGACATTGTCTACTTGATTAATGTGTTTACTGTAATAATGGACTGAGGATGGGAGTAGGATTCGGTATTCGGTTTCGGGAGAATCTTAACCAGTGGATTCGGTATTCGGCCAAACCCCAAAAATCTGGATTCGGTGCATTCCTAATATATCTCTATGGTACGCAATATGAGTTCAATGACAACAATTTTTCATATTTTATTTATTTATCTATTTTTTTAAAAGTTTGTTGCCTCAAGGCAACATTGTACCACAACGGACAAATTTAAACATTTGACATTTTCATGTAGAAAAAGGAAAAATATTTATTGAAAACATCGATTTCTTTAACCAGACACCTGAACAAACACATTTATCCAGTTTATAATGCATTACAAATTTCATATTTAATAAAAAGTAACATTTCAAATTCAGTTGTTGCTCTCAGGCAACATTGTACCATCGTGGAACACAAGTATTACCAAACCATCACATCAAGTTATCATTAAAGTTATCATATCCAGTTATCATATCCATTTTCATCCTCATCTCCATCTTCAATCTCTCCCTGCCAGATTGTCACCTCATCTTTCTCATCACATGACACCTCATCCTCACCCTCATCGGTTGTGTTTTATACCTTTTTTTAAGTGCTATAGAAAACGTGCAGATCATAATATTTGCAGTTATAGTATGAGAATTACTTATCTTATACGTGTGTTACAAAATCATGCAAAAATGCAAATACATTTCGAGAATTTTAACTCTTTTCCTTACAAATATACTATATTTGTATCCAATCTAGTGTGTCTGGTGTGGCCTTATGCGATTCCATTATGGTACAATGTTGCCTTGAGGCAACACAGTTTTTTGTTATTTACTCTAAAACATTCGATGACATATAATGTAAAGTTCTTGAAAATACTTCTTTACTTACCAGTGAAGGTGACTCATATTTTTTGTGGGTGATTAACTGGACGGAAACTAGTGAAAAATGCACCTTGTATTGGAGAAAATATGGAGCTATTTGACCTGTGCACATGTGCTGAACCAGGACACAAAATGGACCCCTGTGGGTCATGTGACCAATTTTTGCACTTTCATTGATTAGTATTTGAGTTCTTCTTTCCTAAAATAAGTTTGACCAATAAATTGGTGTTTCATTGTATTAAAAATAAACAAAAATAGACTATGTTGCCTGGAGGCAACACCATGCCACACACACACACAGGAATGTTTTCCTCCAAAAACTTAATTTATTTTTGACTGAAGAAAGAAAGACATAATGCACAAGACATCTTGGATGAGATGGGGGTGAGTAAAATATCAGGAAGTGAACTAATCCTTTAACAGAAGCGTTAGCTCTTGAGTCAGTTCAACAAATCTAAATCTACCAATGCACATGCAAAATAAGTAAATATGGTATAAAATGTCTGTTTTAGATTGTTAATTATGAATATCTCAATTTCTATAATGACATTAAATTGAAGCATTATATCAACCATCAGTCACATTCAGCCCTCAAGTTGCCTTATCAAGCTTTCTGAAGAAAAAACTAAACAAATTACTAGGCAAGTACTATTTTACAAGCACTTTGAAAATGGCTTATCCAACCACATTTCAGAACTCGAAATATAAAGATGCGATAAAATCCAGCATACAGGTCTGCAAGTGCGCACACACTCTCTCCTGCAAGAGATGGAAGTTCGTTCAGTCTGCTAAAGTGATATAATCCATCGCTCTACCATCACTCGCTTTCTCTCATATTCACTCTTTCACTCTCACCCCATCTCTCCATCGCTGCTCTCTAATCGAGTGTAATGTGACTCATCCCGGGAATCAGATGTGTAGTGGACGCTGGATTATCTCCGGCACATAAGACGAATGCTCCAGAGGATAAGTCCCACAATGCAACACCCGCAGAGACCGAATGCACCCAGAAGAAGGAGCTTACACACACACACACACACACACTCATCTTTACACAGCCAGCGACATCAACTCTGTAAACTATATTCTAAAATGACACGGAGAGAGAAATATAATAAAGATCAGTAAACTTCGTCATCTGTTGAACCTGAAGTTCTTAATTCACTGCTTTACGCCAAAGGAAAGTACAACAAAACAGCAGCTTTAGACCATCTGGACACTACCTTCCTTCCCTATAAAATGATCCATTTACAAAGTTTACAAATAATGATGCAGAAGAGCTAGAATCAAACATTAAATGAGGGTCATGGCCTTTTCTTTCATTTTAGTTTTTTTTTTTTTAAATGTATTAAAAATAGAAAGTATATTTTGCGTAATGAAAATAACATCTAAATTTAAAGTTGTCATGAACTGGCTTTTTATTAGGGGTGGTTAATCTGTCTGATTTCCCGATTCGATTCGATTACGATTATTGAAGTCCCGATTCGATTACAGTCGATTTTCGATTATTAACGATTCTCGATTAGCGATTATTGATTTTCCATTTCACAACAGTAAACGAAAATACACTACAAAGTGATTGCAGTATAAAAAAAAAGTCAGCTACTGAATTACTTAACTCTTTTATTGAGTAACAACAACTCAAAGCACTTGTCGTGTAGTGTCGTGTAGTTACACAGAAATGAATACATCACATTGTGTTGTGACTCATCAAGTTGAACTAAACAATAACAAATAAATGAAAGGCTTATTTCCTTTAGGAAGTAGATCAGAACCAACATACTGTAGAAATTGGACAATTTTCTTCTAGAAAGACAACGTGTTCAGGTGGAGGAAGACTGCAGGTTGCAGTCGAAACATGTCAAGGTAAAGAAGAAGTTTTCTCCAAACACCTTGTCTTTCTAGAAGAAAACTGTCCAATTTAATCATTAAGAAGACAAAATGAACATTTTTGAACAACTTACTGTAGCTTCAGCTTATATACTGTACTGTAGAACACAGTGACAAAATGTCAAGAGTGATGGATGCGGTGCGCGCGTGAGGGGGGCGGGAACGCGTGGAACGCTCGAGCTCCTCTCGTTCGTTTCCTGACGTGAGAAAGACAAAAGGGGGAAAAACGGGTTCGTGTCGGAGGAGTGTCGAGGCCCGTTCGGTTCCGTGAGCGGGAGCCGCGGGTCGGTGCAGCGGAGCGTTTCCAGCATCAGTCCGGCTGTGTGTGTGTGTGTGTGTGTGTGTGTGAGATCCGCTCATCGCGTCCTCAGGATCGCCTTAATTCCCGCGAATGTGCGCGTCGATGTGTGCCGCGCTCGCTCATCTGAAGCGCTCATAAATCTGCGGATTGAAGGCGTTTATTCGGTGTTTGTGCGCGAATCTGAGCCGTGCTAACGCGCTAATGCTAATGTGCCTGAGCTCCAGAGGAGGCGAGGCGGGAGGATTTCTAGAGTGTTCCCTCAGAATCATCTCAGCATTAACGACAGATTTACATTCATCTAATGAACACACACACACGGTGGTAGAGTCAGGTTTAGATAAATAAAAAAATCGATTTTTGAAAATTTAATGATCGATTCATGCTCGTCCATAACATACTCGCGATTAATCGATAATCGATTTTTTCCACCACCCCTACTTTTTATGTTTTTATACTGTTGTCTGAGGTCAACTAATGACGTTTGCGTGGTTTTTACATTCAAAAACATCATAATGAATAATTAATGGGCTATTTTCGACCCTGGTTTTGAGCCTCTCTCATGGAACGCTCTGTTTTTATGGGAGTGCCGCACTGAAGACTAAGTAAGTAAAAGCCCACTGCTATGATTGGATGAGATTTGCATATTATAATGAGCTCCGTCTCCCCCGTGAGTACAACGTGAGGGATTGTTTTGAAAGCATATGGGAAACGGCAACTGGAATGATTCGCCCACAACAGGGCTCGCAAAATGTCTTTATCTATCAAACACACACACACACACACAAGCCTCACTGCAGAGTCAAACAAGTCAGCGTGATAAAAATTTCCGCGATTATATTTTTCCTTCAAATATCAAGTCAAGAGAGTGAACAACGCACATCAAGAAAGGATTGTTATTTCACTACTTAAGATTCAGCGGCCCGCCGACGGGCTTACGTTTTGGTAGCCCGTCTGGACAACACAGACCCGGGACGTTGGGCTTTCCGAGCCTTGGCCCATACATGTTCTAGTCTGATCCCGAATCAGTTAGACACGTACACATAATCAATAGATATCAAACGATCTGTAACAATGCAATACTATCACATATAAAAAACATGTTTACTCACATTAGTGCATTAGTTGCTTTAGCCTGACGTCGCCATACTCAATTTCTAGTCTGAAACTGCTCCATTGGGCTGTGATTATGGGGCGTGTTTCAAACGAACCAGGAAAGAAAATGCCTCTCACTCAATTGGATAGACCTACAACCAATCAGAGCAACGGAGCGACGCATAGTTGTCAACAGAACTCAACTGCACGCATGCTGGAAGAAGTAGAAGATAATGATGAGTGTAAACGATATTTGCCGGTGTTGTAAAAATAATTTAAGGATACACGGAGTACTAACCAACACAATCGTAATTTTTGAGAGAAACAGTAAAGGTGAATGCAAATATATATGCATAGTTCTCCGTTTAGTAAACAAATTCAACCCAAGCGCTCTTTGGTGACGTGAATGCTTACGTTATTGTTGATCATCTGTCCATCATCCCGAATTTAGAGAATCAGGCTATTTAATTCACTTTACAACTGTATCTTTCTATTTCTTATGCATCTATTGATTATTATTCTCGGTTAGGGCTGTCTGCCTGGAAGAGATTGGAAAAGGAGAACAGTGTGCTTCGCTTCATTATTCTTGTGAAGAGTGAGGCATACATATACTAAGGGTTAATGGTATAAGAAGTCGCTGATAGCGTCGTTACGTGCTAAAGGCATAGGTAAAACGGTAGCAGACAGTGCAAAGAAGCGGACTCAAGAAAGGGGAGGCCCTGTGGGACATAGGTAACGTCCCCTTACAGGAGCCGGTCTTGGACCAACTTGTAAGGTCCAGGAGACATTGCGAACATGCTCCATCTCTTCCCTCTCAGATAGGGGTACCCGAATTTAGAGAATCAGGCAGTTAGGGTTTTTTATCTTTTTTCTATTTTTAATTCTTATACATGGTATTTTTATTTCTTATGCATATGTAATCACTATTTTAATTCATTTTCTATGTAAAGCACTTTGAATTACCATTTTGTATGAAATGTGCTGTGTAAATACATTTGCCTTGCCTTGCCATCATCGTATAAAGCCCGCCCTTACAATTTGATTGGTCCGAACAGCTCATGTTCGGGCATAGTTGCTCCACAACGGATGTTGTGGGCGGGGATAAATACGGCTGGCATCCAGGCTAGTCTTGCTTCATTCATTCATTCATGTAATATCATCCTGTCTGCAAATCCAGTCTCAAACGTGCAATGTCTTCCCCACTTGAGCTGGATATTCATTAAAAATAAAGTTCATCCATACATTCATAATATTAGAATTCGAAGGAAGCTTTTGCAGCAACTGTGTTCTTCCACAACCAGACACAGCGCAATATCTTGCTATCTTCGGCATGTTTATTGCTCGGTAGCGCGATCCGTTTAGCTCCACGAGTCAGTGGGCGGGGCTACAGAATCAGGCGTACTTATTCTTAAGTTGAGGCTGTGTTTCACCACACGATGACGTTCAGGTGTGGATCGAGCGTTTGTTGGGTCTGGTGTCAATAAAAGCTTTTCTTTGACTAACAAGGAAACTCATGATGTGTTCACACCGGACGCGAATGACACGGTGCGAATTGAGCGTTTTAAATCACCCGAGTTGAAAAATCTAAACTTTGGCGGATATTCGCGCCGCGTTAACCAGTAGTGACAAAAACGAGGATAAAATCTGTATATTAATATCTGGTTCAGACAATATGATTATCACAGTGATAACATTAAATGACATGAAACACAACCCAGTCTCTTTTTGTTAAATGCAAGTTTAAGTTTGATCAATAATACAAAAGTATAAGTAAAATGTATAATAAGCTATACATGAAATAAAGCAAACAATTCAGTCAAACATTCAGAGTCAGCGCTAGTCGGCTACAACTGTAACAAAGTTAAATAGCCTAAAAATAAAAAAGTAATGAAACGTCACTTTGCCCTCAGCCTAAACGATTTGCCAGGGAACAAATTATAGATCCATGAGACCAAAGATCGGCCGTTACATCTACACAAGACGAATTATAGCTCGAGACACACCACAGAGACATCAGAGCCAGCGGCAGACGGCAGAAGGACTAGCCGAGGAAAGGCTGCTCCCGCCGGGGTAAATGAGCGCTGCTGATCCACAGGAGTTCCGAAAAAAACAGATAAAATGTTCAAATAGGCACTCTTTTTTACAAATAAACCACAGATTTGAGCTTTAAGCAACTACATTATCACCTGAAAAAGTCTTAAAACTACGTTATCACACATTAACAGTAGATTTTATCAAAAAAGACGTGTAAACACAGCCCATGTCAGCCATTTCTCAACGAGACGAGCCGGCTGGCAGAAGCCCCTCCCAGGACACAAATTTGCATCTGTTGTGAAGAGAATGCCACGCTCAAATAAAGCGAGTAAACTCAAAATGTTCAAGCGTCCAACTTCGCGCGAATAGCACGATTTATTCACGTCAGGTGTGAACGCAAGCTCTGAAACTTACTGGATGTTCTTATATCACAATGAACTTTTATATATCAAAGGCTGAATGAAAAGTTGATTTCTCAATTCATGACCCCTTTAAGACATTTTCATGAAGACAAATAATAATAATAAACAAATAAACCCCTTTCTACTGTAGATCACATTTACTGTAGTATGCATGTAGAATTGTGCTGAAGCTGCATTTATTTTGTGTGTTTTCTTTGTGCTGCAGTGTGGAGCTGGACTTTAAACTGCAGGAAGATAAGCTCCAGCCTCTGATGAAGAGACTGTGTCCCACGGAGGAGTCCCTGTTCCTCCCTCTGCCCTATCCTCAGGAGACCATCGGCTCCACGCCTAAACGCAAGTCCAAAGCGGAGGCCAAGAAACACGCGCGCTGGAAACTCTGGTTTATGTGACTGCAGGATTACATTCACAGCTTTATTACGCTTTCCATCATATTTTCAAGAAAGGAGTCCAACGACAGAATGCATCGCTCCATGTGCATCTGTTCACTTGCTTAGTCACGGCCGTTTTTGATCAGGAAAATCCTATCAGCTTGTTTTTTGTTCCCATCAGTACTTTATGGATGCGAGCACTGAACTTGGTTTGGAAATATCGCAGCCAGCATTGAAATAATGTATGTATATTTAACAGAAGGAAAAAAAATGGAATTTGCTTCCAGGAAAAAAAAGGAATAACGAGACTATTTCCCTCAAGCAGAGCGTGAAATTATTTTAAGAGAGCGAGAGACAAAACTGGATCAATAACAAATCTTGCTTTACAATTATTTTATTTTTGGTCCTCATCCTGCTAAAGGCTTGGAAAATCAGGAGGATATTTAAAACACAAACAGGACACACGCTTTTCCTTTTGGTCTTCTCTTCCTCATGGAAATGGGCGCAATCGCAGCATCAAACGGAAGCACAACTCTTCAGATGCACTGGATGATGATTCTCACAGAGGACTTCATGGATTTAAAACTCACTTGAGGATGTATTTATTTGCAACGCAAACCGGTCAACAAATTCATTATATGGGATTTATATGGAAATAATCTTACAAGCCTCTGTGAATTCATATAAACTTTCATATACTATTATTACCAGGAGAAAAAAAAATAAGGAACAAAGTATGACTTATTTTTCTAGATTCGTAATAATCACACATTTAAAGATTTTCTAGACACACTATATATATATATATAAGCTTCTCTCACTTATTGGATTATTGAAATTATAGGAAGCGTTTTAAGATCAGTGTCCGTTCATTTTAAATGATTTCATTTCAAATGATGTTCTTCTAATACAACTACAGACATAACCATGGAAACAACGGAAAACGTTTACTTTCTGTGACAGGAAGTCATGTGACACAGTCACTCTTAGCTAGACTGTGATGAACTGATCTGCATATGGAAAAAAGACGTTTGGATAATAATACAGGATATAAATGTCACAGATTGACCTCTTGGTGCAATATAAAAATACAAACTACGACACCGAACAGTTTGTAGTGTTGCAGAAAAGTAGATTAAATTTATATTTCAACTTTTTACATTTATTTTTACTTAAAAACAGAATCCCTAGAGTGACATCGCATCCTGTCTGGTGTGACATCTGCACCGAATCAAACAATGTTCCTTTTTTCAAAAAGAAAAAGGATGAAGAACACCGGAGCAAATAAGATCTCGTGGAGCATATATGTGTGTGTCACGGCTCTAACGGGAGGTAATTGACAGTCTGAGAGCGTAATGAGAGCAGGTCAGATTGTCTTCACCATGACAACGTTCATAAAGGCTCCTCAGAAAGGAGAAAGGAAATTTAGTCACAGGTGAACAAAAACATGTTCAGGTGATATTTCAAAAGAGAGAAAGAAATGATATATTGCCTAAAAAAAGGAAGTGAAAATGAAACCATTTTTAAAGGACTAACCTTTTTTTGTGCATTATGGCTTTATTTTTTATGACAATTAAACATTTCCCCCAGAATTCTCATTATCATAATCCTTCTAGATGTATGGATATATATATATATACACACACACATACACGCACACGTATACATACATATATGTTTATATATAAATACAAGGTTTCCCGCCGTCAGCCAATATATGCACACCGATCAGGCATAACATTATGACCACTGACAGGTGAAGTGAATAACACTGATTATCTCCTCATCACCTGTTAGTGGGTGGGATATATTAGGCAGCAAGTGAACATTTTGTCCTCAAAGTTGATGTGTTAGAAGCAGGAAAAATGGGCAAGCAAATGGATAGTGATGGCTAGACGACTGGGCCAGAGCATCTCCAAAACTGCAGCTCTTGTGGGGTGTTCCCGGTCTGCAGTGGTCAGTCTCTATCAAAAGTGCTCCAAGGAAGGAACAGTGGTGAACCGGCGACAGGGTCATGGGCGGCCAAGGGCATCAGACATTGATGCACATGGGGAGCGAAGCTACAAGCTACTGTAGCTCAAATTGCTCAAGAAGTTAATGCTGGTTCTGATAGAAAGGTGTCAGAATACACAGTGCATCACAGTTACACCTTCAGGGCTGTTTTTGGTAGCAAAAGGGGGACCAGCACATTATAATCATAATGTTATGCCTGATCAGTGTGCGTATATAGTAACTCACCCCTCACATTTCAGAAACCATTTTATTGAATATACTTTAGAGTAGTCAACGTGCAGCCTATCTATCTATCTATCTATCTATCTATCTATCTATCTATCTATCTATCTATCTATCTATCTATCTATCTATCTATCTATCTATCTATCTATCTATCTATCTATCTATCTATCTATCTATCTATCTATCTATCTATCTATCTATCTATCTATCTATCTATCTATCTATCTATCTATCATCTAACTAGCTGTCTGCGGGAAACTTTGTATCTCCATATTTTGTCATTAAATTTTTTCCCCCTAAATCATTACTGTTGGTCACCCTTTACGTCTTTCTTTAGGTTTAACAAATATTTAACCAATGAAAAGTATTAAAAAGAGCTTGTGACTAAACCTCATAACTCCATTGGCTCCTCAAACTGTCAGTCAAACCTCATAACTCTGCCCACATATATCACGAATGATGTGTCACACGCAGTTTGGAGCGTCTCTGCTGGTTTGCAATGCAAGGGTAAATAAAGAACTGGTTCTTTGAATAAGTTCAGCATTTTCTTTAATCAAGAAACACTATATATAAAAGCTAATGTTTTATGAATTTGAGGAGAGAAGAAAAGAGTGTGTTAGGCTAGAATGTGTCATCAAGCCACAGCCAATACCGTCTTAAAAAGCCTGTGCATAGCACTTCATCTTGAATGACATGAGATTTTGGCCAAATGACAGAAAAAAAACTGAGCGGCCACATAGCTACAATAAAGCTACCCTGGAAATTGATGGGAACGTAACGCGATGCACTTACTCCCTCAGATGCGATCTAATGACGGACAAAACACACATGTCCCAAATTCTCCGAAATTCACTGGTCAAAAACCTCACAACTCCATGTGAGCTTGCTTTTGGTAAAATGTTAATAATCTAAATGACATATACAAGTGTCTGACCATATATAAGACAACAACGCAGTGTTTAATTAAAAATTTAAATTGAGTTTTTTTCCATTTCCTGAAAAGTAGTGCTTTTGGAGATACAAAACCGACAGCGATGGTATAATAAAAAAACATGCATTTCAACTTTATTTTGCATTAATTTACAGTAATGAGAATTTCTGGGGGAAAATATGCTTAATTGTAAAATAAATGCCAATACAAAGATTATTAAAGATCATAAAAAGGTTTAATTTTCTGTAAGCTAAATGTCATTTCTTGTCTATTTTTTTCTTTTGATTTTGAATAATACATGTGTTTTGCCATGAGACTCACTCATATGGGAGAGAGATGAAGAAACGCATGAAAAAGAGTATGAAATGGAGCATGGAGAGCCAGAGCGATCACACACAACCTCACGTTGTTTCCACAAGCATTGTAAAGCTTAAACATCCCCAGCTTCTGCTGGCACACCAACAGTCTACAGGGAGATGATGCCTTGTTCTTTCCTGACAACATACAGGTCACACACACACTGCAAAGTGAAACTTATTTATCGAGTCAAGACACGTACCCCTTCTGTGTGATTTGCTACCACTGGACCTGCAAAAGTGAGAAACACATCTCAGACGCATTAACTTTTTTTCAGTCTGGTTCTGTACACACTTTGTGGATTTAATGAACATTCGGTTTTCACTATCAGTGTGTGAAATGCAATGCAATCATTATTCCCGTATATATAACAAAACTCCGAGTGTATGGAATTGAGATCAAGTGGAGTGACAGCCGAAAGTAAGTTTAAGTGATGAAAATATCTAGCAAAACAGGGCTAAAATCATCTCAAACAATACTGACATCAGCCCACAGAATGACATCACAAGAGCAAAGCATTCTGGGATTGTCACATCAGAGGCCAAAAGCAGCGTTCCATCCAGAGATATGTGCCAAAGTCTTTTTAAAAGGGCAAAACAAACCACTTGACTGACAAAAAAAAAAACACATTTCCACTGAATTGAGACTGAATTATGTTGGCAACTTCAGAAACACAATACGAGCCGTCCCCTCGTGCCACAACAGTTGTGATTCTTAATAGCTCTACTGTAGCCTAAAGAGACGATTAGATGTTTTTCTGTTCCTTAAAAAGTGCAATTGATTTATTATGTGCAATATTGTGTATTTTATACAGTTTTTAAAACTATTTACTATACAAAATAAAACATGAAAACACAAAGAGTGGCTCCATTATCTGAGTACTGGGAAATCTGTGCACTTAGTTCTGGATGAATAATGCATTTCATAGTACTTTTATCCACAGGCATTTAAAAAAAAAAAAAGGACGAGATTAATAAAATTATATAAATACATTACATTTTTTAATGAACTCTTTCAAAACACATGCGAAGAAGCAGAAACAAGCGATCTCGTATGTAATCATATGCATATGTAAAATAATGTGATCATCAACATTAAACGGCATCTAAATTAAAACTGCCAAATGTTACTGAATGAAATGTCGACCCAGGACGAGTTATAGGACTGTGCAAGCATTAGGGGTGTTGATGGACTCCATCTGTGTTTTCATCGTTCTGAGTCCCACGTGAACGTAGCCTGACAAGCCAGACCCACATCCAGATGTTGGGTCTGGGAACTCACCATTGGCAGGGCTCAATCCGAGGGGCGGGATAAACGGTTCTTTTTCAAATTCCCTCTGCACGCTATAGGATAGCGCTACAACCAACCAGAACAACGAAGGAGGTGAAGCGGAGCTAGTTGATAGATTAAACTTTCCCCGTATCCAGTCGGCAAAACTCCGAACACATCTTTTCTTATGAATGACTTCAGTGCCATTCTTTGTTCTTCTCTCAAAGAAAAGCTTAACTCCAAGTCTTCCTGAGTCGCGGGGAAAGCCGATTCGAAAGACCGCTGTTCGCCAGCTTCTTTGTTTGCAAGTAGCACACGCGGAACCACCGCAACTCTGCCGTTATTATGTTAAGCCCGCCCACTGACTCTATACACGATGTGATTGGCCTGACTAGAGTTTGGTTTTTCCAGCTCGCAAGCCAACGGAGAGTTGCTAGACCCTGGCTGCAAATTATATTTGCTCTTGCTAGGGTGCGTCTAGATTTCTAGGCTAATCTGGACGTAGTCTTTGACAAAAACGTGATTTTCTTCTTTTTGCTCAAAATGTAG
This sequence comes from Romanogobio albipinnatus, assembly GCA_023566225.1. Classification (NCBI taxonomy): domain Eukaryota; kingdom Metazoa; phylum Chordata; class Actinopteri; order Cypriniformes; family Gobionidae; genus Romanogobio; species Romanogobio albipinnatus. The sequence continues at coordinate 4,334,837 of CM042257.1, read as the reverse complement.
CTTTTTTTATTTTTATGAAACTTACCCAAATTTAAGTGCTGATAAAAAGAATGCATTTATTTTGATATTTTGCCTGTTCAGATATTCATACAACAAATTCTGGGGGCCATGAAACCTTTTTTTGTTTGGTTGCAAGGAATTTGAAAAATGTAAAGTATTTGGGGTTGAAACTAACTTGCTTACTAACTTACTTTTTTATGTGGGAACAAAATGAACTGGGTCGTGTAGAATTTCACTGGAAATTGGCCAATTTTGAGTTTCGGGACCCTACTGTCGTGATGTAGATGGATGCTGATTGTTAGAATGCGTAATTATGGGAGAAAAGTAGCTTTGCATTTAAAAGGAAGTGGAATCTCAAATATTTCATCCACCATGATGTTGCCGACCCATTAGACGAGATAAGAATACACTCACTGCAGTGATCTAGGGAAAAAAATAAAATAAATAAAGACAGAAATAGTCAACCTGATGACTACGATTCACTCCAGATGGCAAGTTCATGGGATTGATTATGTGGAATTAGTGCGTGTGTGTGTGTGTGTGTGTGTGTGTGTGTGTGTGTGTGTGTGTGTGTGTGTGTGTGTGTGTGTGTGTGTGAAAAAACAATACTGAGCTATATCCCAAAGAACCACCAAACACATGTAAATGCAGATGAGAAGCAGTGCAAAGCCAAAGGGGTCGTCACTGTATTTCTCTCTCTTTCTTACTTTCATTCCCAGAAGCAAGGCAAAGTACACTCCGCGAGATATTACAATTCTCCAGGTCACAATGAAGGAGTTTGTGCGCGCTTGTGTTTATTAAGCAGGGAATTCCCATGCAGGCTTGCAGCGGCAAGCGCTCAGTATTTACCTTGGGAGAGAGTTTGAAAAACTCATCTGAAACGCACTTAAAGGAAGACAGTCAGCAAAAACCTACAGATAGAAATAAATCAATCCGAAGAGCCTCTCTATCATCACAAATGTATATTTAATGCACTGAGAATGCGGTGAGAATGTAAAACGAAGAGGATTTTGCTGCACTGATGCTGCAGGCGGCACCTGCTGTCAGTCTTGCAATTACAGTCAAGCAGAGCAGCCAATCAAAAGCCTTGTTCCTCCACCTGGCCCCTCCTACTGCAGAGGAATGGGAGAGGCTGAAATACTCTGAATATACACAAACGCAGACCCTGATGAAGACAGGCCACATTTTAGAGAGAAAATCTGACTGAAAGGCGCAGATGAGGTTCATAACGCTCTTGAATGCAACGCGGACAAGACTGAAATACTAACATCAGACATAAAAAGATCATAAAATACAAGCCGTAAATCAAGTGATCCTCCAGATCTTGTTATCTGATCATGCAAAACTCACTGCCATGAAGCTATAGTGAGCTGCTCAGCGGTTGTTTCAGTGGTTTTTAGGGTGTTCTCGATGTTAACAGGGCATTGTTAAGTGGTTGCATTAGTGAATATTAGTTAGGTGGTTACTTGCCCAGGTCAAAATAGCTCCCTCAAGATATTCTGTAATTGGGTTCTTCCATCTACGGGATCTTTAGACTCTCATTTCATTGTCAAGTTGTAAATGCAAGCACTCCTCTCTCTGACAACCTAATGATACAACATATTCATGGTGGATTTTTTGTGTGTGTTTGGGTGTGTGTGGCTGTGCTGATCAGACTCATTTGAATTCTACACTCACATGCAGCAAAACCACAGAGAAAAGTTCATGCATAAATCTGAATCCAAGCAACAGAGCCTTGACGAACAAGGTCATCGTGGAAGAGCTGCCTACAGAGAACACGCACTCACGCACACACACACACACACACAAAATGTACTATCAATCTACACACAATCCAACTGAAACTGTAGCACATGCATTCTTAAACATGCTTATACATAAAAGCATATACAAGCACACATCTTCAATCATAAAGAGTCAAATCTATAATTCAGAGACCTCCAAATATTGAAATTCAGACTTTGTTTTATCTGTTTCAAAGCAGAGATTGGTATTTGGCTATTGTTGAGCCTTCGGCGATTCTCTGAAATGGCTTTAAATGCTTACACCAACATGTAAACCATTGATAGCCAATTAGATTCAATTCAAACTAGTTTAATCAAGAACTAAAAACCTTATTATTATTTTTTGTTTCAGAAATGCTTTTCAATAAATTAACAAGAATGTCATTTTTTATGAATCAATATAATGCTTCTGCTTCATCCACTCCTTTTCGGACATATTGCAAGTATTGTTTATGACACTTTATAGATAGTTTTTTCCTTCAGTATGTTGCAATACACGTATTGTATTTTCATATTTTATTTTACTTAAATTTTTTGTTCAAATAGAAATAAAGAAAGAACAAATGCATACAAAAACACAACAAAACACGTCCTTTAAGAATGGAGTTAGCAACGCCAAGTTCATGGTTTCAATTCCCAGGTAATGCATGAACTGAAAATGCAATGTAAAGCCTAAAGTATACTTACGGGAGGGTCCGTGCACAGTGCACAAATTTCGTCACCAGAATAGTATGCACACACAATATGCGCGCTGACAGATTTTGGTACTTTGTACGTGCAGGTCGCACATGCGCATAGAATTTGTTTTGCATTAACCAGGTATTTCATAAGGTGGCAACACTGACCCTGAGTGTTGTTTCACAGTAGAAAATGATACTACAGAGACAGAACAACAACAACAAAAGACCTGCCACACTAACAGATGCCCACATTGTGTGAGGGAGTTATGAAATGGCCACAAATGGAGTTGAAAGAATACAAAGACATTTTTTATCGACCATAACTTCTGGAGAAAATAGTGCAGACACTGGACAAAGATGACAATAAAACACAATAAAATATTTGGTGCTTAAATTGCGTTCATTGAACTGTTTTGAATGTAATTTGTATTCTGATCGGGAACAACAACATTATTAGCTGTGGGGGGTTATCTTGTCATCGTCTATCTGTTAAAAACAGTTAACAGAAAGTTTTTCGTACTATATACGGTCAAGTCAAGTCAACTTTATTTAAATAGCGCTTTTAACAATGCAGATTGTTTCAAAGCAGCTTTACAGTGTTAAACAGGAAAATAATGCAACAATTTTATTCAGCCGTATAGCCATTCTGGAGAAAACGGTGATGTCATCAGTTCATTTCAATTATCATACAGTGGCAGTGTGGGCTTTAGATCAGTAATTAGATCAGTAATTTAGTTTATATGGTTAATTTAGTTTAATAATTAGATTTATTTGGATATTTAGTTGAAAAATTTAGAAAAATTTAGTGTCCCCAACTGAGCACGCCAAGCCAGAGGCAACAGTGGCAAGGAAACCAAAACCCCATCAGGTGACCTAATGGAGAAAAATAAACCTTGGGAGAAACCAGGCTCAGTCGGGGTGCCAGGTGAATAACTGTAATAGATCTAACCTTACATTTAATGTAACTTTACAGTAAAATACCATTAAATATACAGACATAAAATGAAAATAACACCTATAATTTCAAAATTGGTGCATACATCCTTTCTTTGTTCATAATTTTTGAAACATGAAAGCCACAGTCTCCATAAACTATAATTGCATGAAGAAAAAAATTCATAATCTTTTGTGTTCCAACTAGTAAAGAAAGGTGGATAAGAGGGCGAAGATGGGAGACGTTTAGCATGCATATGGAGAGATGTGGCTGTAAAAGTCAAGGACAGGCACTATCAAGAGTCTCTCCACACTGACGACAGCTTAAAGCTCTCCAACCAAACTAACTGCTGAACTATCCCATAACACCCGATCTCAGATCAGCTCAGACAGGATGAAATAAAAAACAACAGCAAAATAAAGCCATGTGTGCTCCTGTTGGCAAACGCACAGCAATCACAGGAGCTGTAAAAGCAGTGCCAAAAGACGTTGCACATTCACACCATCTGGACAAACAGCACGGCGAAATCAAATCAACACCAACACCAACAGAAATTAACAGATCAACAGTGATCAAAAGACTGATGAATATTTACACACACACATCAGGTGGAGAGGCTTTGTTCACAATGCAACCAATTGTGTGAGTTTGGGGATGGGGCTATTAGTTTGGTGACCAATTAAGGAGTTCGATAAACCTGTTTGAAAACAGTTATCGTCTGGTATGGTAGTACTAGCAGCACAGAAACTACACACTAAAAGCTATAAGGTGTTTTTTTCTGTCCAAACCACAAAAACAAAGGATTAGAGTCAGATACGCCGAAAAAATTTGATTTTTTTCTGCCTGTCTGAACAAAGCCTGACTGTGACCGTGTGTGTGTGTGTGTGTGTGTGTGTGTGTGTGTGTGTGTGTGTGTGTGTGTGTGTGTGTGTGTGTGTGTGGCCTGGTAAACCCTACATTATGGGGACAAAATGTCCCTACAAAGATGGCAATATCCGAAATCCTCATCCTTGTGGGGACATTTTTTGGTCCCCATGAGGAAAACATCTAATAAATCAGACTAAGTGATGTTTTTTGAAGATGTAAAAATGCAGAATGTCTCCTGTGATGGGTAGGTTTAGGGGTAGGGGGATAGAAAATACGGTTTGTACGGTATAAAAACCATTACACCTATGGAGTCCTCATAAAATGTGTGTATGTGTGTGTGTGTGTGTGTGTGTGTGTGTGTGTGTGTGTGTGTGTGTGTGTGTGTGTGTGTGTGTGTGTGTGTGTGTGTGTGTGTGTGTGTGTGTGTGTGTGTGTGTGTGTGTGTGTGTGTGTGTAGCCATTTGAGGATTGCAGACAGCAGTCCGATTGCACTGCTATGGTAGAACACACTGTAACTAACCACAGACAGGAAAGCCAAAAAATTCAGCACATCCCAGAGGAACAACCCTGTGACGGGGAAAGACACACTTACTATGAGAGCAGAGTCTCGCCCCATGGAGATCACTGTCCTGTTCACAGTCCTCAGTAGCTTCTCCATTATGATCTGGACATGCCACTGCGTCGGACCCTAAAATGATACGCAGAGAAAGAAATATACCACAAATAAATGACTTATCCACATAAGACAACATTATATAAACTCAAACATCTCTGGCGGGTGGAATTTCATTGAAGTGACAAAATTGTGTCATAGTTTCCGCAAAAAAATGAAGCAGCACAACTGTTTTCAACACTGATAATAACACATTTTTTGAGCAATAAATCATCATATAAGAATGATTTCTGAAGGATCATGTGACAGTGAAGAATGGAGTAATGATGCTGAAAATACAGCTTTGATCACGTGACCCGTGCTGGCAAAAATGAGTCGCAATGAGCACATTTTCAAAAAATTAGTTGTTGTTATTTTCACATTCTCTATTACAAACCTTTCTGACAAAAAAATGAGCTACACCTGTTTGATGTTGATAGAGTCAGCAAAGCCAATTTTGAGGAAAAAATCGAGTTAAACGTTTTTTGAAGGTTCCAAAACAAAATCATAAAATCCCTGGTAATAACACCAAATTAGACACGCATCAAGTCAAAACAAAATATCTATATGAAATATTATATATATATATATATATATATATATATATATATATATATATATATATATAAAAATTCCCATGACCTACTGTACCGCACGGATCTAAAATAATGTCACACATCAGATGTTTTTCCACAACAGTTAACCAAATGTTCATTTAAGACAAAACAGATCATGTTTGAGTGAATACTCGCCACGACAGTAGGGCTGCACAATTATGACAAAAATCATAATTGTCGATTATTCCCTTGAAATTGTAATTGTGATTATTAATTACGATTATTCTATAGCATTAAACCTCAAAAGTCAAATATACATTGGTTTGGTTTCTTTAAATAAAAAAGTTAAAATATGCATGGTATTATAATGTTATACTAAAACTAAAAATAATTGGGAAAAAACTTACGACAAAAAAACACATTAAGTACATAGAATAATATAAGTGTACTTTTTTTTGTAATTGCAATTACATTTTATTGAACGATTACATAATTATGGCATCCGTAATCCATGATCGCGATTACAAATTTGATTAATTGTGCAGCCCTACAAGACAGATATTTTGAAATACTGTAATTCTGTGTACATGTGTACATAGGGGCCGCACGCTGTCTGAGGCGTTTTGTGGGCACGTGTCGGATCTGTCATTCAGCGCGAGTAGGATCGTTTTCATGGACAAAAGCACGGTACTCCTCTCCGAAAATGTACAAATAACGATATTTTTAGATGTTTAATTGATATTTGGAGCATTGGGATCGCTAGACTAGGCTTAATTACCTCATTTTTGTGAAAACCACAAAGTCAACATATTTCACTTGTTTTGCCTGTAGCTCAAAATGATCCATTATTTGCCAGAACGGGTCACATATATTCAAATAGAAAATAGTTATTTTATAATGTAATAATATTTCACAATATTACTGTTCTTACTGTATTGTTGATAATATTAAATGCAGGCTTAGTGAGCAGAACTTCTTTCAAAAACATTTAAAAAAACATCGGTTGCACTATTTTAAGATGTAATTGTTGCATTGATTATATATGTAATTATATTGTATAAGTACTTTTATTATATATTTAAGTACAGAGTAATATCATTTTAAGGTGGGGTAAGTGGTATTTCAAAACTGCTTTAGAAAAGTGTCTCGGGCCGAGTACCAAAACAAACTGAGTAGAAAGGGGTGTGTCTACCAATGACGGGGAGAAGAGAGTGCTCAGTGCACGTCATTATTAAAAAGACACGACACAGGACGGACATTAGCCGAGTGACGACAGAAAGAGAGATGGCAGATAAAAAAAACACATGTTGAAGATGTCTGTGGAACAAAAGAAGGCTTACGATCAGCTTTCCAGCGCTGGAGAGAACTCATTGCTTTATTTCTTCTCGATAGGCGAGTAACATTGACTTTGTTTTGTTTCACAGAACTAATATATGCTGCCTTTTGCTTGAAATATGCTCTTGTGTCATGTTTGCTTGCTTGCTTGTCCATTTCGTTCACTTCAGCGATGATAAAGACCCATTCATTTCCACACCGTATAAGCCTGGAGCGTCTAAACCTCCTCACTCTCTGTTTCAGGCGTCAGCTCCCAAAGTGTGTTCGAAAAGTAAGATAATAATCTCCTAATATATGTTTGTTTTCTTTGGTTCCTCTTTTCATGATCGATATAACCCTCTAATCTTGTCATAATTGTAATATGTTTGTTAGTTGGGCTGTCGTGCTCATGCTATCGAGAACTGTTTGTGTTTTTGGGATGTAAGGGACGACTTTTTCACTGAACATTCGACCTGGATTACACACATTGCGTTCACTTATTGATGACAACATACCCTCGGCTGGCTGGCACAGCAGATTCTGCCATAGTTGTTGCCTGGGTTATGTATGTGTGGGGCGGAGCTATCAAAATAGGGGCGTGTTTGTTTTGGTGATTTGAAATCAACATCGGTTACCAGAAAGCACTTACCCCACCTTTAACTACATAGGGTTAGGGTAGGATCAGGGTTTGGTTTAGGGTTAGTTGCATGTAATTATGCATAATTTACTGTTATTAATATAGTAACTACATGTAACACTGTAAAATCAAAATGTTCCCAAAAAATCTTACAGACTTCAAACTTTTGAACAGTGTAGTTGAATTAGTTTTGGATTAAAACATTTACTGATGGCAATAATTGTGTCAAACGGAGCTAGAGTGTTGCAGTGAATGTGTGTGATCGTGATCTGAGAGCCGTGTTCACTAGTCAAAGAAAGATACTAATTCAACAGATAGTGAATTAGTCAGTGCAGTCAAGACGTTTCTTCATATTTCACTGGTGCAAAATAAACTGGCTCGCTCTGAGCCGCGTGTGTTTCCTAGTGGGGATCCTGATACACTCACAGCAGATCGTCAATTATTAAACACGCTTTTCCAAGGTCATCCCCAAAGGATGAAGCTGATCTCCAACCAGCGATGAGAGATCTGTGCTCGACTGTGACGTGTGTATTACGCAACACAAGCTCAATTGTCAAGTAAACACACATGCTCGCACAATGTTTCAAAGGAGGCTTCACCCACAGCACCATGAAGGGAAGAGAATCAGTGACATACGGATGTGTGCGTAAAGCAGTGTTATTTTAGTATCACTGAGATACTACGGTGTTAACTTAATAATAAGCCTGGAGTAAAGATGGGTAGAAAGAACTAAGCAAAGAAGAGAGAGTTTGATTTTATTATGCAGTTTACTGTACTGTATTTCATCATAGTCTTATTCAAAACCCCTAAGTACTAAATGCACCCAGTTAAAATACTTTATGCAAATGAGGCTTCTCATAGAATGCGCTTTTTCTAAAGGAGATTTCATTTAACAGAGACATCCGTGGAAGTTTTCTATTGATCATGGTGGCAGTAATTGATCAAATGATGGAGAGGAGTATTTTAACTGGGCAGATATCCAGACGTGCTGCGCGGTCGAGTGCTGATCGTAGAGGCCAATTAACAGCCGTAATAAGAGCCAGAAATTAATTAACTGTAATTAAATAAACTCCCATGACCGGTATGTGACCCAGTCAGAGATGCAAGTTAAAGGATGACATGAGATAAACACGCACAGATTTGCCAATCAATGGAGTTTCAAACCTGGCACAAGCAGATTTGACTCTTTAGACTTTCAGAGGATACGGACTTCAATTTCGTTCTTTTTTTTTGTCACAAAAAATGTTTTTAGGAGACTTGGATTTTCCATTTTGGTGTGAATTACTCCTTTAAGAAGCAGGAGTGTGAGTGAGCGAGCGAGCGAGCGTGTGCGCGTGTGTGTGTGTGTGTGTGTGTGTGTGTGTGTGTGTGTGTGTGTGTGTGTGTGTGTGTGTGTGTGTGTGTGTGTGTGTGTGTGTGTGTGTGTGTGTGTGTGTGTACTTGTTTTCTATCAACCTGAATGCACACAGACTCATGGGGACTTGTGTCACCGCGGGGACCTAAATTGAGGTCCCCATGACAAAACAAGCTTATAAATCATACAGAATGAGTTCTTTTGAAAATGTAAAAATGCAGAAAGTTTTGTGTGATGGGTAGGTTTAGGGTTAGTGTTAGTGTTAGTGTTAGTGTTAGAAGAGAGAATATACGGTTTGTACAGTATAAAAACCATTGTGTGTTCTCACCACGTCCTTCCTGTAAAGCACCTCCAGGATGTTGCTGAGCAGCTGACAGCAGGAGCCCAGCTCTTCATGATTCTCCAGATGAAGTTTGAGCTGCTCCGTCATCAAAGGCAATAGGATCTCTCTGCAGTCTACACACACACACAAACACACACACACACACACAAGAAAGTGAAATAATCTCTTCACAACCTGAAGTTACCAAACAGGCAATCAATCAATACATTTGTGATTCATTAAATGATAAAAAAGAACACAATTTTGGCTGGCAAGTAGGCCTACTAGCCAACCAAAATGTTTTTTGTGTTTTTTTTAATCAATCAATAAATCAACAAATTAATACAGTAAAAAAAAAAAAATTAGAACCAGAAAATCAAGTTTAAAATAAAAAAAAAATGCTATGGCATAAAACAAACAAAATATTTAATAATCTGCAATATTTGTAGCAGGATTATTATTATAACTGAAACTAAAACCAAAAGTTTGACTTGAAGCACAAAAAAACAAACAAAACTGAAAAAAACAATATAGGCATATATATTATATATATATATACATACATATACACACACACACAAGTTCTCCCACTTGGAAATCATGGAGGGGTCTGAAATTGTTGTCATAGGTGCATGTCCACTGTGAGAGACATAATCTAAAAAATAAAAAAAAATCCAGAAATCACAATGTATGATTTTTTTTAACTATTTATTTGTATGATACAGCTGCAAATAAGTATTTGAACACCTGTCTATCAGCTAGAATTCTGACCCTCAAAGACCTGTTAGTCTGCCTTTAAAATGTCCACCTCCACTCCATTTATTATCCTAAATTAGATGCACCTGTTTGAGGTCGTTAGCTGCATAAAGACACCTGTCCACCCCATACAATCAGTAAGAATCCAACTACTAACATGGCCAAGACCAAAGAGCTGTCCAAAGACACTAGAGACAAAATTGTACACCTCCACAAGGCTGGAAAGGGCTACGTGGAAATTGCTCCAACAGTGGACCTTTTTTCACCAAGCTGCTTGGCAATCATTAGAAAATGGAAGAAGCTAAACATGACTGTCAATCTCCCTCGGACTGGGGCTCCATGCAAGACCTCACCTCGTGGGGTCTCAATGATCCTAAGAAAGGTGAGAAATCAGCCCAGAACTACACGGGAGGAGCTGGTCAATGACCTGAAAAGAGCTGGGACCACCGTTTCCAAGGTTACTGTTGGTAATACACTAAGACGTCATGGTTTGAAATCATGCATGGCACGGAAGGTTCCCCTGCTTAAACCAGCACATGTCAAGGCCCGTCTTAAGTTTGCCAATGACCATTTGGATGATCCAGAGGAGTCATGGGAGAAAGTCATGTGGTCAGATGAGACCAAAATAAAACTTTTTGGTCATAATTCCACTAAACGTGTTTGGAGGAAGAAGAATGATGAGTACCATCCTAAGAACAGTTAGAGCATTGAAGATGGGTCGAGGCTGGGTCTTCCAACATGACAATGACCTGAAGCACACAGCCAGGATAACCAAGGAGTGGCTCTGTAAGAAGCATATCAAGGTTCTGGCGTGGCCTAGCCAGTCTCCTGACCTAAACCCAATAGAGAATCTTTGGAGGGAGCTCAAACTCCGTGTTTCTCAGTGACAGACCAGAAACCTGACTGATCTAGAGAAGATCTGTGTGGAGGAGTGGGCCAAAATCCCTCCTGCAGTGTGTGCAAACCTGGTGAAAAACTACAGGAAACGTTTGACCTCTGTAATTGCCAACAAAGGCTACTGTACCAAATATTAACATTGATTTTCTGAGGTGTTCAAATACTTATTTGCAGCTGTATCATACAAATAAATAGTTTAAAAATCATACATTGTAATTTCTGGATTTTTTTTTTTAGATTATGTCTCTCACAATGGACATGCACCTACGATGACAATTTCAGACCCCTCCATGATTTCTAAGTGGGAGAACTTGCAAAATAGCAGGGTGTTCAAATACTTATTTTCTTCAATGTATATGTGTGTGTGTGTGTGTGTGTGTGTGTGTGTGTGTGTGTGTGTGTGTGTGTGTGTGTGTGTGTGTGTGTGTGTGTGTGTGTGTGTGTGTGTGTGTGTGTGTGTGTGTGTGTGTGTGTGTGTGTGTGTGTGTGTGTGTGTGTGTGTGTGTATATAAAACATCTAAAAAATGATTAAAACACAACAAAATTACTACAACTTACTCAAATTAAAATGAAATTGGAAAATATGAACATAAAATCAAATTCAAAATATTAATACAATTTAAATATTTCTGATTAAAAAAAACATTGATTTGTTGGTGACTAGCCACATGTTAGCAGATGGGTGTCACTGATAATAATGAAAATGTGAAATTGACATGAAATTCATTAAATAAATAAAAAATATATTTAAAAAAAATGCTGAATTTAAAAGAACAAAACTATTGATAAAAAATGCAAACCAACCAACCAACCAACCAAACAAATAAATAAATATACTATGCACGGTCAAGGGAATCACTTGGGAACAGTTAGCTCAAAATGAGAAATATTTGCTAAATAAAAGGCCTCAACAAAATATCTCTAATTCTTCATAAGACAGCAAGCACATCATACAGACACACTAACACACACTAAACTTGAAAGTGAAGAGCAGCAGGACGTGCTGCACAACTACAGTGGAAGAAATCATATATATGCATCAAAATCAATAAAATAAGTGGGCGTGGCAAAGAATCTGTCCATCGACGTGGGAGGCGGGACTTTGTGAGTGTGTGAGAGCTAAATCAATGTAATTCTGAGTCATTACTGGAGCAAACACACACAGGAACTCCCGCTGGCCTTCCTGAAAGCTCATTTGTCATGCTGTTCGGGCCAGTTTAAACTCGTACGAATAAATCCACACTATCCTTTTACGGGTGCATGCACAATACGCTTATGCATTAAATAAGTGACCTGCCCGTGAACTTTGAGAGATCACTTCACAAGCCAAAATTAAAATCAGGGTCACAGCCGAATAAATCTCAGCCTCTGACATCAGCAGCGAGCTGTGGGTTTCCTGAAATTAAATGTGACTTCAGCTGCTTAAAATAAAAATAAATAAATAAACAGTTTTCTTATTTCATCAACCAGTAAAGCACAGCGCTAGCAATACTCAAGATCATGAGTTTAATTCCCACAACACAAATGCTGATTAAAAAAGTGTCAAATTAATAAATGTAAATATTTCAAAGAAGAAAAAGCTTAAAGTCTAGACGGCCAATTCACAGGCTTGTTGTGCCCTGTCTGATGCACACTGAAAAGAACAAAATGGCAAAAGCAGTCTCAAAATTGGCTTCAATGTGACTTAGAAATTGCTACATTCATAATTAGTTTTTTCAGCAGACTTTAATATCATGCATGCTTCCAAGAAACATTGCAGGATTTTAAGTTTGCCAGTTCTGTGCCATCAATTCTATTTTTTCTGCTTTGTTTGCGGAGTCTATGAAATAATCAATTCATATTGCATGGCTTGCTGGAATCACAGCACTCTGCACTCAATGTTTCCCACATTCTCTCTCTTCTTGCACAATAAAACAACTGAAGCTGTAATTTCAATTGTTCACTGATTTGTTTATGTGGCCATGTAATAAGTGTTACATCAGGACACTGGCACTCATTTCTTCAGTTCTGTCTGTGCAGACATTAGCTTATCACTGTTGAATGATGGGCTGTCATTGTGGCATGATGAGCTTTAAATTTAATTATTATCTCTAAACATCATGTAAAAGTAAAATATATAAATAAAACAAGTATATTAAGAAAATAATTATAATAGAATAAATAAAAGGATACAATATAATCAATATATATATATATATATATATATATATATATATATATATATATATATATATATATATATATATATATATATATGCATAAGTAAAATAATTAACAGATAATAAATAAATAAATAAATAAACAAAATAAATAAATGCAAAAATAAATAGATAAATAAATAAAAGGCAAAAATAATTTAAAAAATAAAGACAAATAAAATAAAAAAATGCAAAAATAAATAAATAAATAAAGACACAAATAAAATAAATAAATGCAAAAATATATATAAATGCAAAAGAAATGCAAAAATTAATTAAATAAATAACTGCGAAAAAAATGCAAATAATAAATAAATAAATGCAAGGATGGATGGATAAGACAATCACTGTGAAGGTACTAAAAGTGCAGATCAGTCCGCAGGTTTATTTCATCACACTGAGTGATATATTGTTTTCATGAGAGCATTCCCTTAGTATATTTATAAAATGCAGAAAAGAACAAGAATCAAACAAGAATGCTGTTTTCACTCTCCTGTTCAGTCAGAGAGAAAAGGTCAGTGTTTTTGAAGGGATGAAGGCTGATGTTATACACATCACACACTGAAAACATTCATCTAGCATCAGGGGCGTAGTTTATGGGGGGGGGGGGGTTATGGGATGGATTTGAATATATAAAAAACAATATTCAAATCCATCAGTTACAACCCCCCGAATATTTCAACATGAAAATCACAGTAGATCAAATGAAAAATATGTGTAATTAATTTATTTTGAAACAATAATTTTGTTCCTAATCAAATATGAGTTTGTCGTAATAAATCAGAGAAAAAATACTCCCCCTCCATTGAACCGATTGGTAACGCCCAACTAATGAGTCACACTTTCACCAAAACAACACGAGTGGTGTTTGAATTGGAGAGCACACAGGTAACGTTAGCGCCAAAAAAGAAGAGAAGCGCTGCACAGCGGACTATATTCAACCTCTAAACCTGCGCCCCTATTTTTGAGAATTTTTTTCAAACGACATACCCAAATGAAAATGTCTGCAGCTCTTAAACCCTATGGTCTATATTCATAAATCTGGTCTTATTTTAAACTAGACACTTGAAATGTTGCTACCCAAGAGTCATAATAACTCAAAGTAATATGGGAACAGAGTAATATACATGTAAATATACATGTAAGTGACTCACTTTTTTTTTTTTTCACTTAGGGAAAAAAATATGAGAATTTAATGTTAAGAGCCTGAAAATAACTTAAATATAAAACTGAATGTCTAATCATGTCATGATTCAAATATGAGGATGATCTACGCCCTTGTCTGGCATCTACAGGAGTCACCCAAACTCCAGACTCCAGACTGAAACACTGACTGCAGAGCCACACCAATACAATATTTAAAAAAAAAAAAAAATAAAAAAAAAAAAAAAAAAAGAGAAATAAAAATGGCATAAACACATGATTAAATAAATGCCAATCATCAGTCAGTTTAGAGAATCACAGGCTTTATGGGGCTCCATGATTTCATATTGACATGTGGCACCAAAATGCGACTGGTGCTCGACTTTGCTTCAGATCTGCAACCCCAAGAATGAGCGATAGTAACGGTCATGCCTTCTCGTCTTGGAAAACAACCATTAAAACTGCATATTAACATGCTGTCAGACAGAACTCAGAAATGAACATCAGAATAAGGCTCATTAGACAGAAAAGAAACACGTCATTTGCATGAGTCAACAGTCGTGAAGTTTACATTAGACTAAATCTTTGTTTAGAATAAATCGAAGTTGACAAATCTGTGCTGAAGTACAATGAAACACACAAACGTGCACACACACGCACACACACACACACACACACACGCATTACTCCAAAAAAAAACAAGAAGTGACACCAGCCGCAAGCGCGCTCAACACATTTGTTCAGGTTAGACAAGCCCATTTGTGGGTAATTTATTCCAGTGGAGCAGTTGGCACTGGAAAGTGCGTGCCGGAGGAGTCAGTGCTCGACGAACGGTCCTTCAGTGACACAGACTAAAAGATCTACAGCTCAACAACTTTCAAATCTCATTTTCCACAGACTACTGGTGCCAAAAAGGAGTTTGAAAGAGCAGCGGCTGCTTTTAAAGCACTGCGCCAGAGATCGAGAAGAAACTCTTTCAAACGCCATCCGGGTCAATAAAATTACTATTACTCCAGCTTATAAAAAAAAAAAAAAAAATACACACCTATTATTATTTTTATAATATTTTTATAAATTATATAATGAAATTATATGTATAAAATCAAGTAAGTAAATTAAATAAATAAAAGTAAATTATTATTAATATAATATGTATTTTGTCTTGTAGAATACACAGGAGATTTATAGGCCTAGTTATGGAAATATCTTTAGTGATTATATATTTTCATATATGTGACCCTGGACCACAAAGCCAGTCATAAGTCTACATTTTTTTAAATTGATATTTATACATATGAATAAATAATCTTCCCATTGATGTATGGTTTGTTAGGATAGGACAATATATACAGTGAGGAAAATAAGTATTTGAACACCCTGCTATTTTGCAAGTTCTCCCACTTGGAAATCATGGAGGGGTCTGAAATTGTCATCGTAGGTGCATGTCCACTGTGAGAGACATAATCTAAAAAAAAAATCCAGAAATCACAATATATGATTTTTTAACAATTTATTTGTATGATACAGCTGCAAATAAGTATTTGAACACCTCTCTATCAGTGAGAATTCTGACCCTCAAAGACCTGTTAGTCTGCCTTTAAAATGTCCACCTCCACTCCATTTATTATCCTAAATTAGATGCACCTGTTTGAGGTCGTTAGCTGCATAAAGACACCTGTCCACCCCATACAATCAGTTAGAAACCAACTACTAACATGGCCAAGACCAAAGAGCGGTCCAAAGACACTAGAGACAAAATTGTACACCTCCACAAGGCTGGAAAGGGCTACGGGGAAATTGCCAAGCAGCTTGGTGAAAAAAGGTCCACTGTTGGAGCAATCATTAGAAAATGGAAGAAGCTAAACATGACTGTCAATCTCCCTCGGACTGGGGCTCCATGCAAGATCTCACCTCGTGGGGTCTCAATGATCCTAAGAAAGGTGAGAAATCAGCCCAGAACTACACGGGAGGAGCTGGTCAATGACCTGAAAAGAGCTGGGACCACCGTTTCCAAGGTTACTGTTGGTAATACACTAAGACGTCATGGTTTGAAATCATGCATGGCACGGAAGGTTCCCCTGCTTAAACCAGCACATGTCAAGGCCCGTCTTAAGTTTGCCAATGACCATTTGGATGATCCATGGGTCATGGGAGAAAGTCATGTGGTCAGATGAGACCAAAATAGAACTTTTTGGTAATAATTCCACTAAACGTGTTTGGAGGAAGAAGAATGATGAGTACCATCCCAAGAACACCATCCCTACTGTGAAGCATGGGGGTGGTAGCATCATGCTTTGGGGGTGTTTTTCTGCACATGGGACAGGGTGACTGCACTGTATTAAGGAGAGGATGACCGGGGCCATGTATTGCGAGATTTTGGGGAACAACCTCCTTCCCTCAGTTAGAGCATTGAAGATGGGTCGAGGCTGGGTCTTCCAACATGACAATGACCCGAAGCACACAGCCAAGATAACCAAGGAGTGGCTCTGTAAGAAGCATATCAAGGTTCTGGCGTGGCCAAGCCAGTCTCCAGACCTAAACCCAATAGAGAATCTTTGGAGGGAGCTCAAACGCCGTGTTTCTGAGTGACAGTCCAGAAACCTGACTGATCTAGAGAAGATCTGAGTGGAGGAGTGGGCCAAAATCCCTCCTGCAGTGTGTGCAAACCTGGTGAAAAACTACAGGAAACGTTTGACCTCTGAAATTGCAAACAAAGGCTACTGTACCAAATATTAACATTGATTTTCTCAGGTGTTCAAATACTTATTTGCAGCTGTATCATACAAAAAAATCATACATTGTGATTTCTGGATTTTTTTTTTTTTTAGATTATGTCTCTCACAGTGGACATGCACCTACGATGACCATTTCAGACCCCTCCATGATTTCTAAGTGGGAGAACTTGCAAAATAGCAGGGTGTTCAAATACTTATTTTCCTCACTGTATTCACAGTAGGAAATTTACAAAATATCTTCATGGAACATGATCTTTACTTAATATCTTAAAGCAGCACTAGGTAGGTTTTGCTCTCGGGGTCCCCCTACAGTTGGGAAACAGTATTGTCCTCTACTACTGTCGCAAACTCTGTCATCCTACATCAGGGGATGCATCGCACATGCATTTGTTGACATGACAACTATGATAGCCCTGAACACTGCAGGAGGAGTTCACATGCAGGTGTTCTGCTTGCGTCGCGTGTGAAATGTCTTCATCCCAGGTACAGTGGCATATGTTTCAGCATGTCATATGAATATCATTTCATGGGTTGTTTTTTTTTTTTTTTTTCAAACGCCAAATGATCGCGATGCTCACGTTTACAAGCCAGCGTCATTATAGTAGTCTAGTCTATTGGTTATCGTTTTACAGAATCTATATGATACTTCAATTCAATGTTTGAGTGGTAGGTAATAACCATATATCGTCAATATAATATTTTGACCTCCTTCAGCTCACGCCAACGAGTAAACGCTGGCCCAATGTTGATCCTCGTCCTGCCTTTAATACGATCACTTTCTCATTTCCTCTTTTTGCATTCCTCCAACAAAACCTTTGCTTTCTTCTTTTTCTGTGCTGCCTCGGCCATGACTATAACATCCGGCAAACTATAAAAAGGATAGTTGGGCTCGCACGTCCGAATTTAAGGAAGTGGGGGTGATGGTGCAAGTGACGTATATGCCGTAAAGCAGTCGAATTTTGTAGTTCTTTTTTTTCTCGGGTTACTACCCGAAACCCGAAGTTTAAAAGTACGATTAAAAACGATACAGACCCCGTCAGGCTATGGCAGACGTGTCATTCAACCAATTGTAAGTCGATGTATCATCACAAGAGTCTTGAAAATATATTATGAAGGTTGAAAAGTTACCTAGTGCTGCTTTGAAGATTTTTGGCATAAAAGAAAAATTGATAATTTTGACCAATAAATTGTATTGTTGGCTACTACCACAAAATACCCGTTAGACTTGTGACTGGTTTTGTGCTCCAGGGTCACAAACATATACAATATTCTGCTGTGAACTTTCAAAGTTATAAACTAACTTCTATTTATCTTGCTGTGTTAAATGCATTAACAGTATACAAAAGATCAGATTATTTATACTTCATCCAATCAAATTATCTTACTCTTATCCATTAAATCCAGATTTCTGTACGTTGTTCCTTACGAGAGCGAGAGAGAATGAAGTGCATGAGACAGTGTTGACTGATTTAATTGAGTCAGAATAGGAGGCACATCCACTGATAATTATTGCTGAGTGACGTGCATCTACTTACAATCTCCCCGCAGAGCTGCCATATGTCACTGCTGTAACACTACACTTCACCTTGGGACGCATCCAAACACACAACACAAACACACATCTCTGTGACTAAGCAAACCCAGTTTGACAGAGAAGTGGAGCACATGACACTCACGCCATCCTTACACACGGCATCAGTCATGCAAATTCACAAATATTCATGAGAATTATGTGGATTTCTGCTAGAAATATGCCAATATAGAACTTTCCCCAGACAACTGCATTCAAATAAATGGCAGCCACGCAGAAAAAAGTAAATGGTATACACTTCTTAAATCAGACATTAATACAATATAATGAAGTGAATAATGAACCCCAAACAATGAGCTGAAGGTCAGGTCTGGTGGGTTGCAGACAGCAGAGAAAAACAACGCTGAATACCAGTATTAATTGTTTTATATACTAAACTAGTAATCATGATTTTTTTATGGTTCATGCATTCACAAAATTCATCAGGTCATTGTAATACTGGATGGAGGGATGGATAATGGACGATGGATATAATGAACAAACACACAATAGAATGAGCGATGGATAGAACAAACAAACGATGGATGGATGGAATGATCGATCATGGATGGATGGATAGAATGATCGATCATGGATGGATGGATAGTATGATCGATCATGGATGGATGGATGGATGGATGGAACAATTGATTGATCGATCATGGATGGATAGAATGATCGATCATGGATGGATGGATCATGATAAATGGATAGAAAGATCGATCATGGATTGATGGAATATCGATGGATAGAACAAACGAACGAACAATGGACAGACGGCTGGACAATAGATACTGTAGAACGATGCATAGCTAGATGGATAGACGGACAGACGGACAGACGGACGGACATAGAGATGGATGGATGGATGAATGGATGGATGGATGGATGGAACGATCACGGCTTGATGGATGGATGATAGAACGATCTATAATGGATGGATAGAACAATCAATCATGGATGGATGGAATGATCATGGCTAGATGGATGGATGAAACGATTATGGATGGATGGAACGATCATGGATGGATGGATGGATGGAACGATCATGATGGATGGATGGATGGATGGATGGATGGATGGAAAGATCATGGATGGATTGAACGATCATGGATGGATGGATGGATGGATGGATGGATGGATGGAACGATCATGGATGGATGGATGGAACTATAATGGATGGATGGAACTATCATGGATGGATGGATGGATGGAACGATCATGGATGGATGGAACTATAATGGATGGATGGATGGATGATGGATGGAACGATCATGGATGGATGGAACTATCATGGATGGATGGATGGATGGATGGATGGAACGATCATGGATGGATGGATGGAACTATAATGGATGGATGGAACGATCATGGATGGATGGTTGGATGGATGGATGGATGGATGGATGGATGGATGGATGGATGGATGGATGGATGGATGGAATGATCATGGATGGATGGATGGATGGATGGATGGATGGAACTATCATGGATGGATGGTTGGATGGATGGATGGATGGATGGAACGATCATGGATGGATGGAACTATCATGGATGGATGGAACTATCATGGATGGATGGGTGGATGGATGGATGGATGGATGGATGGATGGATGGATGGATGGAACGATCATGGATGGATGGTTGGATGGATGGATGGATGGATGGAACGATCATGGATGGATGGATGGATGGATGGAACTATCATGGATGGATGGTTGGATGGATGGATGGATGGATGGAACGATCATGGATGGATGGAACTATCATGGATGGATGGAACTATCATGGATGGATGGGTGGATGGATGGATGGATGGATGGATGGATGGATGGATGGATGGATGGATGGATGGATGGATGGATGGATGGAACGATCATGGATGGATGGATGGATGGAACTATCATGGATGGATGGATGGATGGATGGATGGATAGATGGATGGATGGATGGAAATATCATGGATGAATGGATGGATCAAGTTAAAATTAGGTCAATTTAAAAAGGATCTACCACTGCACTGCAAACATAAGGCTTTATATTTTACCTTAAGAAGAGATGCACAAAACACCAATCACACCATCGCTCGCGCACAGCATAAAAACACCATCATAGAGCCGGCGCCGGACAGCGACCTTTAGAGAGAATCTGGTGTGTGTGTGTGTGTGTGTGTGTGTGTGTGTGTTTGTCTGTTTACGTACCATGCTGAGTAAACAGGTCGCTGTGGACGATGTCAATCATGCAGTTCAACTTCTGCTTCACCAGACGCCCCAGAGGAACTTTGAGTATAAACTCGCTGAGCAGCTTACTGGAGAAAGAGAGAAAGACATGACGGGAGGGTTAGCACTGCTTTTAACTGCACAACTACAACTTAGTTAACACTAACAGGTGCCTTTGGATGCGTGAGTGTTTGAACATCCCTCTCTTCTCGTCTCCACTAGCTGTTGAAGTGACAGCTCATTTCTAAATCATGCTAAGTGCCGTGGGCTATACCTCTCTGTCCTCATCTGAATACACACACACACACACACACACACACACAAGCCCAGGGCACAACAGGAGAGCAGTGGCTCTTTTTGTGGAAAGAACTGGCTCTTGAAGAAAGCAGGATGAGAGCAGTCGATGGCAGATGATGACAGAATTCAGAGATGGCCTCATTCAGCGTTTGTTTGGTCTGTGTGTGTGTGTGTGTGGGGGGGGGGGGGGGGGGGGGGTGAAGACCCTCAACCTCTCTGCTAAGCAAACACACTTCTATGACAATGAACTGTGAGCAAACAGCAATGCTATTGTGAACTAACCAGGCCTCGAGTCATTTTGCTGCCCTCAATGAGAGTGAATAGTGCAAAACAAATCTCCTAAAGTTTTCCTGAACTGGCCCTTCCATCATTGGTCAGCTCCAGATGCTCGAACAAACAGATTCAAAATCTGATCTGAAGTGTCACAGTTTCAGTGTTTACACTTTTTGGGAGAATCAACATAAAAATGGCTTCCTTATTTCTGTCTCTGCACATTAAACTGTGAAAAATCATGAATAAAAACAGATAATTCCCTGCTTGTTCTTCCCCAACAGTGCCTTTTATCTTTTACTACATTCAAAGAAATAGAGATTAGGAAGGAAAGGAAATGGAAATAGAAAGCTGAATGAGGAAAACAGGAGGAAAGAAAAAGAAATACAAGGGGGAAGAAAGAAAAAGACAAAGGGGGAAAGAAAAAAAGAAAGGGAAAAAAGAAAAGAAAATGGGGGTGGGAGAAGTGAGTCAAGAAAACATTATAAGGATAGAAAAAAAAAAAAAAAAAAAACATTTATAAAAAAAAAGCAATACATTTGTTACTGTATTTGTTTATCTTTGTTAACGTTAGTTAATATAAATCCAGCTGTTCATGGTTTGTTCATGTTAGTTCACACTGTATTAACTTTTAATAAAGCATTAGTAAATGTTGAAATTAACATTAACAAAGATTAATAAACGCTTTATAAGTGCAGTTCATTATTAGTTTATATGTTAACTAATGTAGTTAACTAATGACCATTATTCTAAAGTGTTACCAAAAAAAGAAAAGGAAAGGGGGAGGGAAAGCAAAGAAAACTGGAAGGAAATTGGAAAAAAAGAAAAGGGAAAATGTGAGTAAAGAAAGGGGAAAATAAAACAAAGGGAAAAGGAAAAGGGAAATAAAATCGATATGGGAAAGCAAAAAAGGAAAAGGGAAAGGGAAGTGTCAAAATTGAGTCACTGAGTTGGGAAAATGAAAGCAAAAAAGGAAAACGGGAAAGGAAAGGGAAAGGGAAAAGGAAAAGGAAAGAAAAGCAGAAGGAAAATGGGGGGGGGGGGAGAGAAAAGGGAAAAAGTGACTCCAGAAAGGTGTAAATAAAAGAGATAAGGAAAA